>OX456987.1:17540238-18740238 GCA_949752695.1 Melanostoma scalare | reverse complement strand
AACAAAAGGTAAAAAGATCCTGCCAGGGTGGCAAGCCCCGAACTCAAGCCTGTAAAGACCAGCAGGGAAACACAGTAATAGAGACGCAGGCACTACTGAGGATCTGGAAAGACAACTTCTGCAGACTGCTTAACGGCGATGAAGACAGTAATTCCACTGTCAGGCAGAATGCCCCATTCAACTTGGACGATGGCCAAGAATCCCGTCCTCCCATATGCAAACTAAAATCCAATAAGACTGCAGGTGAAGCAGATGGCCTTGATTCCGAACTTTTCAAGGCAGCAGGAGATCAGTTGGAAAGGAGCATGCACCAGCTCTGCATGATCTGCATGATATGGCCAGAAGAAAGTATATGCCCGACGAAAGGAACCTCAATATCGTATGCCCGAATCTTAAAAAGGGAAATCCTCACGTCTTAAACTCCACGTCAACAACTTCATAGGTCCTTATCAATGTGGTTTTAGACCAGAAAACTCAACAAAACACCAAATTTTCACATTACGGCAGATCTTGGAAAAACCCAGAGAATATAATATCGATATACATCTTTTTATCAGTATTTACAGAGTTGAGCTGTATTAGCTGTACCGCGATATGGGCATAGCTAGAAGAGTACACATCACGAGGCTACGATGGTTGGGCCATGTAGAGCGGATGGACCCAAACACTCCGGCTCGACGGGTTCTCGAAAGCACATTGCAGGGAAATCGTGGAAGGGGAAATCTTCGTCTTAGGTGGCGCAATCAAGTGGAAGAAGACCTCAACCGACTCAGAGTGCAAAACTGGATAGAGCTCACCCGAAATCAAAATTGTTGGCGTAAGATGTTGGTTGAAGCTCAGGTTCACCCCGAACTGTAATGCTCACCTTAGGAAGTAGGTAAGAAAAACAAGACGGAAGCTGGTAGGAAAACTGCCAAATTTTCTGTAACAGAACAGCTTGTAACTCCCTTATTAGCGTTAGCCGTAATCAAAGCCTTAGAGCCCCAATAGACTGCAGACTTTTGTTGGGCCAATAGTCTGAGAGTTTGGCTTAATTTTTCGTTGTGCAGAATTGAACGGTCTACAGGAAAGGATTTTTTTTATATTGAAGGTCAAAAATGTACATATTAACCAGAAATATGGTCGATTACCGAGGCTTTGAAGATCACAGCAGCAATACGGAAATATACCCAAAATTGCATTCGAAACATTCAAAATGTGGCATTTCATTATACTGCTCACAGACAAATTAACCCAATAGAAAAAATTAGGGGAAAAGACACAAAAAGTACCACAAATAGTACAGTAAATTAAACATCAAAGTAGAAAAAAATCCAGGCTGATATTTCGCTTCTGCGAAAAATTGGATAAATCAACTTTAATCTGTATTGGATATACTACGATGAACTACACTGGGACAGGAAATGAATGAAGTACCGAGACATGACATCGACAGTGACCTCAACATACAAGACGATGGACTTTTATGATAAAAATCATTTAAAAAAAACCTAGTCAACATGTCAATATGGTTTGTTGTTTTATCATATAAGCACCAACCAACAACAAGCACCCACACACATTGTTTTCGTTGGAAAGTGTAACATTTCCTTCCATACGAGTCCTTTTTTTAAAACAGATTTTTTATGGGTATGATGTTGATGAAAAAGATAATCACTTCAGTGCAACGGAAAGTGCAACACGAAATCTTTTAAAAGGAACATACTTAGAATCTGAAAAATAAAAAAATTGAAACAAATATAACTAAAGGTTATAACGTACTGATTCCCATAACTTTGTATCAAAAGCTCAGGAGAAAAAACTCTAAAAAAAAATAGAATTGTAGGGAATAATTAAAACCTCTCCATAGTAGAGCTCTTAATACCCGCATAACCGGGTACCCACCCGGGTACCCGGGTACCCGGGTACCCGCAATATCGGGTATTACCCGGGTACCGAAGAACCGGGTATTACCCGGGTACCAAAGTACCGGGTACCCGCTTATAGCGTAAAAATAATATGGATGAGGAGTAAAAACACATAAAAACAAGGGAATCTGATGATAGGATTGGCAACAGTGAAATAGCTTAAAGTGTTTGAGTTGCATGTTGTGTTGTTGTGATTATCTCGAAAAACTGAAATAAAATTTAACAATTGAATCTTAATATAAAAATAAAAATATCAATTAAGATTTGAGTCTGCGGTGCTCATGTATCAAAACGCCCTTTATTAATTTCCTAGATTGATGTTTTTAAAGAACTCATACCTGCTAATATTTAAATCATTTGATGTCGATACCCGATAGATATTTCAAAGTGCATTAGAGAATTTTCACTCTCCGCAACCCATAACATAACACTGTCATGTATAGCTTATTCTGTCGGGTAACCGGGTACCCGACGAGCTACCCGCATTACCCGAGTACCCGTCAACTTGGGTAGTACCCGCGCTACCCAGGTACCCGGGTACCCGGGTAATTGTTATAATGGGTACTACCCGGGTAAAATTAAGAGCACTACTCCATAGCCCTTTCCCAAGAAGGTAATATACAAATAAATGATGGCTTGTAGGTAAATGTCCTTATATGAAATCGACTTCAAAATAAAAACAGTTGATACTTCATAATTCCCAACTTCCCACTCAATAATCAAATTGATATATGGTTCTTAGCAGGTCACAACGTTGTGACTAGTTGTGGCAGAATTGGGTGGTAAATCTCATTTCGGACGTCATCTTCAGTGTATATGTAGGTGGTGCCCGTGGCGTTATGGTTCTCCGATAGTTACTTCTGTAGCATGAAAAGCGCTTTCTCGATTAGCTGTTCATTAAAAGAACTATAACTTCAACAAATCTCAACAGTACATGTAAAAAAAAGTTTCTACTTTATTAAGAAAGGAGCTTCTTGTTCTAGTAAGGCATATTTGTTCAGCCTGTGGTAAAGTGTGTTAGAACCAGCCGGCCGCAACGGCGGGTATTTTTAAAGAGGTAAATGCAACTAAAACTATAACAACCCATTTGCACAAACGCTACCAGCCTGGTTTATGGTCAGCCAGTCAGTGTAGTGAATAGCAGCTATTGCTTAAAACTGTGACAGAAGCGACATATTTGAGAATAGTATAAGCCTTTTAGTTCTTTCTAGCATACATTTTCCAAAAAGGTTGTTTTTCGATCTTTTTATTGAACTGGTCTTCTTGAATAGCTAGCAATAGCAATGTTTGATATTGATCCAGATAGCTTTGAATTCAAAGAGCGATGGTATTCAAACGCCGAACACAGGGAGTTATGCTTATGCAAGCTCGCAATGAGTCACAGAGAGCTGAGGAGCACAGTGATTATGTTCATACAAAGGCTTTTAAACTAAAGAAGCTTGACTACTACAAAGGCCCGTCGTTTTTGAGAAGGGTATAAATGAAGAATTGTTTGCATCTGTTGTTTTTTATAACAACAAATTGAAAGAACCAAAAGCAAAGTTGAAATGCTCAAAACTGAAAAAGAAACTAATGTGATGCTAAAAATATGGATATGCAGTTAGCTTTGAATTTGGAGAGCATTGCGATCAGAGACCTCGTAACTTAAAACTAATAACCAACACCAATGTTTTCGCAAAAGAAGTTCTAAAATTTATTGTTGAATTAAACTAAAAAATTAAATCTTTTATCCATCCTCTAGAGAGAAACTTTTTCTTTTTCTTTTTCTATCTTTCTTTTTCTTTTACTCTATTACAGTTCTTTCCTGTCTAAAAACATAAGACTTTATGAATTTTTCAATTGTATAATATAAACATAAGTATGAAGCTCTGTAATACAATTTAAGCATGTGCAACTCAAAAGAAATACTTGTATATCTTATATGCACTATGAATATTATTATAATAAATACAAATAAATACAAATACAAATACGCGCACAGGGAGTTTTACGAGCTCGACAAGAGGAAAGGAAACTAATGAGCACAGAGGGCGTTGATATTACAGGCCATGAGCACAGGGAGCTATGGAAACTCGAGGAAAACGCAGGGAACTGGTGAACGCTGATCTTATAAAGTCTTTCAATTCAGGGAGCTGTAAGGGGACAAAGGCCTATAAAGGAAGTTTGTTTGACTGAAATGGTGATAAATTGAACAGCGTCGGTAAGTGGATAGTTTAGTGATGTATGATTTGATGTCGAGTAGTTTACCACAAACTCTGCATCGTTTACATAAAAAGGTTTTTATCGTTTCAATGTTCTTTTTCCCTTAAATTTGTATGCTAGTTTGAACACACTCATTCACATACTAAACACAAATGTCAAATAAACTACGAAGTTCTAAAAATATTTTGAATTTAGTCCTACAGTCACTTCAAATAGACGACATGACATGGACAGAGTCGGTCAAAACGAAGATGTGACTATACCGATTTTGAAAATTATTTTATTATTATAACTCTGCATTCAACTCTGCAAAACAAACAAAAATTTTGATTAAAATAATGTGGCACAACAAAGTTCATAATTTAATGCCGGTTCCAAACGGCTAAGTTAATTGACCAAATCCTGGTTAAACTTGACATGAGCGGAATAAAAGCCGTAGCCTATGCTGATGACATCGTCATCATGACTTCGGAAAAATTCACAACAACCCTTTAACCCTGGGGACCTGGTCCCAAAACTATTCACTGGATGTATACATCCATAATAAGACCAATCCTCACATATGCCTGTCTAGTCTGGTGGCCATCATTATAGAAGGCTTCAAACCTTAAGACAATGACCAAAATCAAAAGACTTGCATGCGTCGGCTCAACTAGTGCCATGAGAACAACACCAAAGGCATCTCTGGAAACCTTCATGTCGCTAGCCCCCTAGATCTTTTTACTAAGGAGATGGCGGCCAAAAGCGCAATGCGACTCAAACAATGAAACAATTGGAAAACAGGCATATCAGGCCATAGAACCATCATGAACCATACAGATATAGACATTCAAACAGACTATACCCCCCGCATATTGACTTCAATCCAGTGGCCCTAAAAGTCTTTTCGACAAGAGAAAGCTGGGAGGAAAACAGGGTTATTAAAGAAAACCACATTTCCGTCTTCACAGATGGTTCCAAAACGGACGAAGGGGTAGGGTCAGGTATCTTCTCAGATCACCCTACCATGAATAGATCAATAAAGCTTCCCGACTTCTGCAGTGTCTTTCAAGCAGTACCTAGCTACGCAAAACTTAATCAACAAAAATATTGACTTCTTCATAATGAAATGCAGGATAAGCTGGCTAAAATCGGGTCAGCACTCGAATCCAGCGAAACGAACATCTCAGTTCTAACGCCACTAGAACAAGAAAAAAAACAGAATCAAACATAAATTTCTAAATACCGCCAATGACAGGTGGTCATCTTTAGAAACATGCCGAGTCTCCAGAAACCTTTAGCCAGATATTTCCAAGAAAGAAACAGAACTTCTACTCCAGCTAAGCAGACCTCGGCTCTCTCTGTTGATTGGCATTCTCACGGGCCACAACTCGTTGGGTACCCACATGATGAGAATGGGCATTAGCACATCCGACTTATATAAGGGATGCCAAGATGAGGAGGCAGAGGAAGGATCATTCCACTTCCTCTGTGAGTGTCCTAGCTTGGCCCACACTAGGAAAAAAACCCTCGGAGAATACTTCTTCGACGAACTGGGCGACATCTCTAATCTCCCATTGAGAAAAGTCCTGAAATTTACTCAGGGCTCCAAATGGTTTAATGGGGGTTCCCTACCCAAATAAACCAATTATGCAACCTAACCTAACTTAACACTAAATCGATGCACTGACAAATTGTCAAAAGAAATTCATAGAAACTGTTCTTCAAAAAATAAAAACAAACCAAGAAAAAGTAACTGTTACACTCACCCCATCATTGATGAACAGTATTCAATAGGATTACAATCCTTTCATGTTCTAACATGTTTCGACGAAAGAGCGAAAGAACGGTAAATATTGTTTTTGTTTTACATGATAGCTCACTTTAAGTAACACATTTGCAACACTACTTTCTTTTTTTTTTAAATGAAAAATAAACAAACTGTTTCATTATGTAAAATAAACAAATATTCATAAATGAATGTACAATTTGTGATAATTCACAATATTCTTTTACATTAACACTTTACTTTTTCTAAAACACCACCAAAATAAAATATAAGAACCACACGCGAGGGAGAGCATTTCAACCGACCTGTCACAAGAAAAGATCACAACTGACTGAAACAAAGAGAAACGCGAAAACTTCTTCAAACAGGTTTTGTGTTTGTCACGTGAGTGCTCTCTCCACAACAACTGGAAATGTTTATCGCAAAGAAGATGGGTGAGACAAACCGCTAAATTAGAGCTAAGCTCAATGATTCGAGCTTGTGTTAAACGAATTACATAGTTTGAGTGGGTGAACCGAATTCCGTGAACTCGGGACTCGGGAGTCGTGAGTGGGAGAGCAATGACAAGAAACTCTCAAATCTTAAATACATCGATAGGACTGCTCCTGCTCAAGCAGGACATTGTCAATCAGCTAAATAATACATGCAAATTTTCATAAAAATCAAGTATTGAAATTTGTGATCAAAGAAAAATTTGATAACATGCAATGGAAAATTACATATTGTCTATAATCATTAGCTAGTGTGTCTAGGATCCACATATGAATTTGGGGCTTTTTGTTCCTTGAACTGAAAAGATCTCACTCCTTTTTCTAAATATCGGGGCCAGATTCTATAATTTTTTTCACAAGTAAAGAAATGCTTTCGTTTTTCAAGTGAATTTTACGCGAAAGCAGAATGGTTCCTTCGCAAGTTCGATTGAAAATATATCTGGTAATGTTTCGAAAAAGCCAAATGTGAACTTTTTACTATTCAATTTTGTCATGGACTGTTTGTTATTCAATTTATTTCAATCAATTAACAAAAACTTAATCAACACTAAATTCAAATCATTCTCAAACCTATTTTTCCAAGTATGTAGGTTTAGGTAGATATGTGCAATATTGTGCCATTTTTTCAACTGCACATTTCTCTTTTCTTAACTTCCACATCGAGATTTGGGAAATACCTATCTAGAAACAAAAATTCCCTAAAAATTGTTCAACCTCATAGGTATTAATTGACCTAAGAGTTTAGAGAGTTCTAAGATTTCCCATATAAAATATACCAAAACTTTGCCTTTATCTTGAAAACTCTACAACTCAGGGGCACTCAATACTACAGCGCAGCGGTGGCAAAAGCTGATAACAGAATTTCCCCCAGATAATCACTTTAACTGAATGGATAACACACAAAAGATCAACGAAAATGTATTATGCGGATGCGGAAATTTTAAAATAAGTCACCTGGCTTTAGAATTTCAAATAAGATGGGTGTCTAAGATGGTTGAGATGCAATAAGCTGACGAACAAAAATTCAACTAAAAAATGGAACAGAAGGTTGATTTATTAGCTAACAGTCTCTTTTGGCAGTACCTCTTTCCAAGTAGGTTAGGTTAGGTGGAAGTGGCTGTCAGTCAATGAGTACATTGCCTAACACACTTAGGCCGCAAGGGCCCATTGTGATACCACAGAGATCAGCAAGTTAATCACCTACTGATCTCAGAAACCCGATGTAAGATTAACGAGTTGATCACTTATTAATCTTCCATTACGGGACTAGCCGGTTATTCACCTGCTAGTCGAACCACGTGGAACTTTTAATGTATTTTGAAAGACTTTTAGGGTCTATGTAAGCTAGGTCGCTAGTATCATCGAAGAAGAATTCACCGAGATGAGTTTTCCTCCTATGAAGTAGTGCAGGGCATGAGCAAAGAAGGTGTTGAACGGTTTCCTCCTCCTCCTCGTCCATGCAGCTTCTGCAGAAATCATTGGAAAACACACCAAGTCTTTTGGCGTGTCTCCCTATTAGACAGTGTCCCGTAAGAACACCTATGGTAGAACCTAGATACAGACGGTTCAGGGCCAACAAACTCTTCGAGCGTTTTGAGTCAACACACGGCCAAACTTTTTTGGTTCTTTCCAAGTAAGGTATTATCAATTTGGTATAGACTCTAAAATCAAATTTCGTTTCACAACTCAACTTAACTTTCATAATTCATCTAAAGAGAGTTTGGAAAGTATTGGGGGGCTCAACATTGTCTTTTACAAGATGATTTTATCTTATTTTAATCCCTTTGAGACACATTTGTATCATAAGATGCAGGAACTGCCACTCTCAAACGACACGTATCGCACAAAAACAAAAACAACTAAAAATCTTGATTGTGATAAGAACTAGCCTAAATATGTATGGGCTAGAAAAACTATTACTAATTCCCACTTCAAATTGTTTGAACAATTACTAGGCTGGTGTAACGAGCTGCTCTTACCGAAAGAAATATTAGAAATACTTGCAACAAGTCTGGGTGTGCCCGGAGTTTTTTTTTTTTGTTTAAACGATACAAGTTTTTTGTCTACCGAACATGGTCGTGCAGAGGGCTATTCAGAAACGGTTAAAAAATAAATTTGTTGAAAATAAACCTTATAGATTCCTGGTGAACGGCTAGGAACCAGTTTGGAAATGGTATGGTGCTTCCTCAAAGAGAACCAGAAGGACTGTCGAGAAATTGTCTGAAGACTTTTGCCTTAGCCAAGAATTGGAAACCATAGGAAAGGTTGCTCCTGGTTTCTCGATGTATAAATCACAAGTTTTGTGTGCTACTCAATGAGTTTATAGATTAACAAATAAATAGGTCCCGGTGTGGTTCCAACCATTGCCCTTGTTCGAAGCTCTCACTTAGTTGCTTTGCAGGCCATGCACTATCTTAAAGGCTTGAAAGGAATCTTTGAGACTATTTTGTGGAAAGTTCGTTTTATTTGCCTTGGGAAAAAGCATTTTCTGGTTTTCACTGCAAATTGGCCGGAAATTATAGAAAGTGCAAAAACCCTAATGGTTTTAGTAAAACAATTATCAAATCTTCCCCCAAACGTTCTCCAATAATTTCTCCTTTCATTTAAAAACTTTTGGTGGGCATCTAAAGTGAAAACTGTGATTTGCAACCAAAAATTCCGCCATTTTGTGGGTAGGAGACACCATTAATGCAAAAAAATTTCATCTTAACGTATTAGGAAAGTATTATATATCTAGAAAGTATATGCAAATCTTGAAATGAATCAATCAAGAAGTTTTCACGGCCAAATACCTTGGGATGAATTTGGATGCAAAGCTAAAATGGAAAGAGCATATCAAAAAGAAAAGGGAAGAGCTCAACTTGAAGTATAGAAAAATGTACTGGTTACTCGGTAGAAATTCTGACTTATCTGTCGAAAATAAAATAATGCTTTATAAACAAGTACTTAGACCTGTTTGGACCTATGGAATCCAATTATGGGGCTGTACAAAGAAAACAAATACTCAAATCATCCAAAAGTTCCAAAACAAAGTCCTTCGTGGAATAGTAAATGCACCATGGTATATAAGAAATAGCGATTTACATCGTGACCTACAAATAGAAACGGTTACAGAAGTTGTAAGAAAACATGCTGTATCACACAATCAGTGACTGCATAGTCATAACAACTCTGAAACGGAGTTGAACACGAGAGGCAAGCCACACGAGCTAATGGTCTAAAAGTCATGGGAAGCATTAAAAGTTTAGGCTTCCCTTAAAGCGATTATGTTATTGAGAAAGAAAAATCTGTTGTCGATCGTTCATAGATTGGTTCTGATTACGAGGAGTTTTTAGTGAGGTAAGAATCTCACACTACTTGGTGTCGAATACTGCCAAGTGTCTTTTGAAGATTTCCTACTGACAAAAAAAAAAAAATGGCAGTGAACACGGACTTTGAAAAAGTAGTTTTAAGAAGAACGCATTTTAAGTTCGCAGCTGTCATAGTGTAAGGGCAGTATATTGGTGAGACAATTTTACTTAGATCGGCCTAACATTTGAGGGACATATTCTTGAAATGTTTAACAATAAGATTACGAAATTCGATTTTTCGAAAGTTAAAACCCGAACCTCTGCCCCTTAAGTGGGAGAGCAGTGATCCCTTCGAGAACTCGATTCAACTTCTTGTTTGTGAGGAAAAAGTCTTTTTTTTTACTAACCGGCTTACAATATACATATATAAAATTTTTAAGTTGTTTAAATTCAATAAGAAAGTGTTTTCCACGTCTAATTTTTCATATTTAGATTTAATATTTATATCTTATATCGTTTCATTTCTCAGATATTGTGGATAAATTACAATCTGAAACGTTTCTATTGCTCACATCAACATAGACGTTAAGTCGAGGAAGGTGCAATAAGTACCTGTACATAGAAAAAAAAAAGTTAGAATAATGTGATTTGAATACTACAAATATTTTAAAGGCGAATTCTGTTTTACAATTTTTAATTGCGGTGTGCGTTCCTATATAAGGTTTCACTAGTTGTCAGTATAGAGTTTTGGAAAAAAGAATAATGCCAAGTCAATTTTATGGGGAGATGTTTGTAAAATAAGGAACTGGGCTAATGTGCTCTGTATTAATTTTAAAATAAATTGCTGAGCTGATAACAGAGTTGCTGTGTTGCGGTAAAAACGCACAACATCTAAATCTTAACTCTCTATTAAGATAGTGGCTTTAAGACAGGCCATGTTTGTTAATTGACACTGAAGGAATATTATTAACTTCCATTTAATGCCTAGAACATTACTCTTCGATTGCTTCTTTTAACATTAAAAAGACATATAGACATTAAAAAGAAATAAAATCTAAAGCTAGCACTTACATTGAGTTGCATGATGATTTTATTGTATGCCCAGTTCCATCTTTGCCGGGCTGTTATTTCTGGCTTGCGCTTGAGCTGGCCACTAGTTATAACTTCTTCGGTTTCACCTCGTGTAAGTGTCTTTTTCCGGGCAAGTTGTGATTCTTCTTGGAGTTGAGTTAACTGATCGTCTTCAGTTCGCAGGCTGTCATCAGGAGTTAGTAAAACCTCATCTTCGTCTTCTTCGATGATGCTATCTTGTTTTTTAATTGTATGATGTATTGCGGTACCATTTGTTGGTGTTGTCGCTGTTGTTGTTGGCGGTTGAGATTGGTGTTGTTGTAATGGAGATGCAGCGTTAGCTGCTAACGATGACGTTGTTGTTGTTGTTGTTACCACAGGGACCTGCAGAGGAGGCGGCTCTTTGCTCATCACGTCGTCCATATAGTTCGCACTATCCTCACTGGGATAGTTATCGTCTATATAGTCGTCGCGACTTTCCTCAATATATTCGAGCGGCGGTTGCTTTTGGTGTTTCATGAGTTGTTGATGGCGTAACTCTTTGAGTTGCTGTTCCTTTTCGAGATATTTATACTCATCCTCCTCGTTAAAGTAATCCTCACGATAATCATAGCCACCATCCGGTGGGGTATAGTAACCGTTCACTACCATCATCGATGCTGTCGTCGACGGTGCTATCTGATCCATATAGTAATCATCCTGCTCACTATCCATCCGATAATTCGGATCCAACTCATCTATATATTCTTCTTCATCTTCGTCATAGATTTCAGTTGGTTGCTGCTTCATTAGCAAACCCGATTTACCATTGATGGCGGGCAGTTTTTTGCCGCTGGCTAATGGCACCGTCGGCAGCACTTTTTGTTGTGCCATATTGCTATTGGAATTTGTTGCCGTATTTGTGGTCGTGGTGCTTGTGGTGTAGTAGTCATCTTCATATAAATTACTATTCTCATAGTCGTCTATTGATGAGCTTCTTGTTGTTGTAACACCAATAACTGCTGCACCACCTGCTCCACTTACCACAGCAGCATTATGATTTTGATTTTGATTTTGGACGACATTCTTTTGATCAGCAGAAAATGGAGTGCCTGGGACAACTTTGACGGCTGCTGTTGTCATCGCTGTGGCCGTCGATACAACTTGAGAGGCTGATTGTACTGCAGCTGCTGCTTTACCAAGGAACGAACCGAACAGCCCGCCTCCCCCACTGCTACTACTGGTAGTCTTCGAGGCAGGCTGCTGTTGCTGTCCTTGTGGTTGCTGCCCAACTTGTGCTACAGATGATGTCAACGATGACAACAGTGAAGTAGGACCTGACTTTTGCTGTGATGTTGTTGTGGCTGCTGTTGTTATTACAGGTGCTTGCTGTTGCTGCTGTTGAAGCTGGGCTGTTGTAGTCATTGCCGAAGTCACCTGCATTAGTGGTGAGGGCTTCATCGTGATGTCCATGGTGGTGGTTGCATCAAAACTTCTTGACAAACCTGCTGATGCTGTTGTTGTCACATTGTACGCCGATGTCACTTCCACCGCAGCCTTTTCGGCCATTTTAGCTGCTGCACTATCAAGCAATTGTGACACAATCGTTGCATCATCATCCATGTAGTCATAGTTATTATTGTAGTTCTGATTGTCAGTGATGTCACCAGTGGCAATGTAATCGTTTTCACTATAGCTATACTCATCATAACCGTACTTGTAGTCGTCGCTGTAGTCGACTATTTTGCCACCAACTCCTTTCGTAGCAGATGTTTTTGTGACCGTTGGTTGCTGACCGTTCAGAGAGGACTGTTGAGTCACAATTGAATCGTAACCATCGTCTAAAAACATGCCACCACTACTGGCCATAGCTGACGATACATTATCGTAAGGTATTTGATTGTAATCAGTGTCATACATATATGAATCAGTTGTGTAAATTGACTGGCTGCTGCTCGTGACACCGTTCCAGTCACCACATGTTGAGACATCGCTGCCCGTTGTCATTTGGTGATCCATGTTACTGTAATCATATTCATTCATGGATGTTGTAGTTGTGTATTGCTGCTGTTGATTGCTCTCAATAATATATGATCCGGTGCTCGGGTAATTTGACATATCATAGGCAGTTGTCATTACTGCTGTTGTCGTTGCCACTGCTGTTGTTGTTATTATTGGCTTTTGAGTTGTTAATACTGAAGTTGCTTTTGTTGGAGCAGAAGTCTTTGCTGGTTGTGATGCTGCTCCTCCACCAAGATTTGGTATAAGCTTCGATGCAAATCCAAAGCCGAAGCTCTTCGCCGAAGACTTTATACCAAATGCTCCTCCACCTGAATTTTGCTGCGACTGCTGTTGTTGCGGCTGTTGCTGTTGCTGTTGTTGTTGCTGCTGTTGTTTGTTTGTATCAGTGACGGCTGCTACCCCACTCAGCACTCCATCAAGGCCACCTTTGAGGCCGTGTGAAAGACTTCCGAACATACTACTCGCCTTGTTGGCTGCCGCTGCTACTGCCGCCTTTTGTGGTGATGATGATGACGCACTTGTGTTCAAAGATGGCGTTGATTTACTAGAAGCCGGTTGATAGTAGCCGCCACTGAGCGTCGCATTTCGTGTTGTCACAACCGTGGAGCCACTCGCTGACGATGCTGACGATGAAGTTGTCAAGTCGTATTTGATCAATAAATGGTCACTACTGGCATTACTACTACTGCCACTACCACTACCACTACCGCTGCCACTGTTGCTATTTGTGTCATACAGATATGATTTGTAGTCTGCCGCTACCGTTGTATTATCGCATATTGGAGTTGTTATGGAACTTCTATCATCGCTGTAATCATTAGATGAGTTTTCTAGCATATGAGTTTTTGACATTGTTGTGGAGTAATTTGGCTCTGTGTATGTGTCAAGTACATATGAATCGACACTGCTTCCGTAATCTGTTGAATAAACGGGCAAGTCGATTTTGTATGCGTCTAAATAGGAGTAAGGATCTTCATTGCTAGCAATAGTCGTCACCGTTGGTGTTGGTGAATAGCTATATAGATCATCGTAGTTGCTTAAAAGGCTCTTTGTTCCACCAATATCAAGGATACTTGTAGTACCTGATCCATCTAAGTACTTATTGAGACCTGTCGGATCATCTCCGCCTTCACTCATAGATCTATTGACTACAGTTGTGGATTTGGTTGATGGTGAAAGATATTCCGAGTAGTCTGTTGTTGCTGCTGCAGAGCTAAAGTAGTCTATTGTGTCATAAGGTTTGCTGCTACTGTAGTCTGTACAACCGTTTTGTTCGCATTTTGGTGCCCATGGTTTTGAAACTGGGTCATCGTACATCGACAGATAGTCGCTGCTTAGGTAAGATGTTATATAGCTACTCGTTGTTGTCCCATCGGTAAGTGCGTCTGATGTTGTGACTGTTGTCAAAGACGTTAGGGTGGTTGTTGTTGTTGTGGTTGTTGTTGTATCTGCCGATGTGATTGACGATCTGCTACCCATTCCACTGTCATAGCTGTAGTTGCTAGTTGAATAATTTTTCAAGTAATCAGAGATATATGATGAATAATTAGTTGCCGTGACTGTCTCTGACGACGTCGTTGGGAGAACATATTCTGTACTTAGACCATTGGATAAAATGCTAGAGTTGGAGACTGGTGTGATGGTCAAACAGCTACAAATTTTACTAGGTCCGCATATGACACAAGATTTGCTACTGCTGGTGGTTGTTGCTGTTGTTGTTGATGATGTTGCTGTTGTTGTTAAAACGCTTGAACTTGGCAGAGCTGACTTTAAGTCAAATTTTTTCAAATAATCCGTTACGGAAAATGCAGAAGACAAAGATGACGGCGACGATACCGACTTGGTGTTGTCGAATCCAACGGTGGTGGTTGTGGTGGTGACACTAGTTGATGCTATGGCTGCCGTGACGGTTGCTGTTGAAGTGGTTGTGATTTCGGGAGGATAACTTTTAAGTGAGTGGTATTGACTATTCAAATAGGAAGAGGAGGAATCCAACGATGATTTTGTATTTAAGCTATCATAGTCATAAAATGATGATGTAGACGATGTCACAGCCGTTGAATATGTCGCAGGAGTCTTATACGATTCAGATGCAGATGATTCCAACAAATATGAATTGTGAAAGGTACTGGTTGATAACGGTGCTTGTGATGAGCTCGACGGTGGATACAAATTACTACTATGAATACTACTATTGATATCTAGACAACCGTTAATGCTACTATTGTTAGTTGATGTCATTGATGGTGACATTGATGTGTATGGATATGGTGAATAGGACTTGGAATAATCCAAAGATGCAAGAGTGACATAAGGTTTTCCTGCTGCTGTGGCTGTTACTGGTGTTGCTGTGGCTGTGGCAGTTGCTATTGCAATTGCTGTTGCAGTTGTAGTTTCAGTTGCAGTTGCAGTTGCAGTTGTGGTTGACACTGTGGACAGAGACGACTTATTTTTTGTATGTGGCAACTTTGGTAATTGCTTGCCAGCGCTGCCATTACTTGTTTTGAAATGGGGCGTTGGCAAGCGTTTTGGCAACTTACGACCTACACCACCGCCACAACCATTACTACTACTTGATGAACAAGAAGAAGATGTCGTCGACATTGTGATCGGAGATGATGATAAAAATGATTCGGATGCAATGGTTCGAGCATCATAGTAATTATCATCAGTCGTAGTGGTGGTGGCTACCGTCGTCGAATTGTACAGGTCCCTTGTGGTAACATTACTACTACTACTACTAATACTAGTCAACGAAGATGTAGTACGTCGAGTTGTTGCCTCACTTAACGCGTACTGGTTGCTATAGTCCGCTGTATTATAGCTGGCCATTGAGTTTGTTGTTGAGCTGTGTGAATGAAAATTGTTATGTGTGTTTCTTATTGTCGTATTGTCATACGAGCTTGTCCCATAATTATCGCTCGATTTTTGTAGCTGATTTTGTTGTTGGTTCGGTGTTGGCAACAGTTTTCGTCCCGTACTGCTTCTATTCGATGGTTCTGTTGTTTGCTGTTGTTGTTTGAAATTATTAACCTGGGGGAGGGCGCGAGGTATCGCTGGAAGACATTTGCCAGTACTACCGCCAATACCACCATTAGCCGTTGGCTGTGGCAGCATACGACTTTTTTTGTGTGCTACTGGTGGTGTTGTCGGTAAACTGGCACCACGTGCATACGAAATGCCATCCACCATGCTACTGCTATGTTTCATTGGTATTTGTGGCAGCTGTTTTGTTGTTGCTGTTGTCGACATAGAGCTGTGTCTACCGCTCATTCGATTATCAACAGAGCCATATGCCGATAAATTATCACAGCTGCCATCATATCCACCATAGCCACTGCTCCCATACATTTCTGAAGAACTGTATGTTTGATTGCGCTGATGATAGATTTCATTATCATTGTTAGTTGTATTGGGATAATACACGCCGCCCCCTCTCAACCCGCCACTGTAGACAACTCCACCACTAGTCACACTGGCAACAGTGCTTCCGTAATTGTCATACATACTGTTTACAGTGTCCGGATTGATGTATTGGCTCTGCAACATTGCACCTTGGGTGTTACCATAATTACTAGTTTTGTTAAAATTAGTGCTACTAATTGGTCGGCTGTTGTATGATAAGGCATCGTTTTCATTATTGTAATAGTAATCATTTTGTGAGTAAGACTGCAAAAGAAATAAAAAAAAGTTTTAAACAGGCTAGAAAGGAAAAAAAAGATTTTTAATGCGTAAGAACAGAAGATTCAAAAAATGTGAGGTTATTGGGTAATAAGTAAGCCGATTTGGGTGACAGTTGAGGATAAGCCAGAGATACTTTATAAATGTTGTCAAATTTGGGGCATTTAGCTAGTTCTTTAAAAGAGAGTGAATAAGAAAACCAACGCATGATTAATTAGATAAGTGTAGTGCAGGGGGGGGGGGGGGGGGATTATGAGTTGTTCCCACTTGTGTGTTACTTTTTGATGAACAGCAGCCCATGTGCTCAAGGGAAAATTATATCAGACAAAAGAACATGAAGCACTGTCCGCGTTCTGTTTAGCATCGAAGAACATGCGACGGGTAACTACACCGCCTTCACCACCAAACAGCGTTCTGTTTGACAGAGCCTCAATAAGTTGGTTCATATCGCTCAATTTTCTGTGTCTTGTAAGTAATCTAACTCGACCTTTGGAGGATTGGCTGACAGACCATTTCTATTAAGATGCTCCGTACGACAGCAGGAATAAAAATGCTGGCTCGTGTTAGAAGTACCTAGATCCTTGGAAGTCTTCGCGTCAAAAATACCATTTCGGAAAAAATAGACTCAGTTGGTGTTGAATTAGGAACGTTTTTATGTGCACCCAAGCCCAACACTAGCTTATACGACCCATTTGAAGGGGAGAAAGATTCGTTTAACACCAGCTTTCTAAAAAAAAGTCGTGTGTCCGGTGCTGTGCCCCTGTTCTGTAACTATCGCCTTGACGATAAACGATGGAAAATGGAACGAAATTCTATGAATTTAGTAGGATTTCGTTCCATTTTGCACCGTTTATCGCCTGCTTTTATCGAGGCGATAGTTACAGAACAGGGGCACTGGTTCGTTTAAAACGGAACCCGTCAGTCATTTCTGATAAAAGAGGTTTCCTATCTGTCAATCTTAAATAAGCTCATTGCAGTCGTTTGAGTTGGAAATTCTCTTGGTTTTGCCAGTGGTTGCCCTCAAATCGCTTTAAAGCAACGAGGTTTTTCTGAGGCAAGTCCAACTAACAAAGAGGGAAAGGAGATGTCAAAGGGTTTACAGGCTTTTCGACATTTCTTGTAGTTGTCAATTAAACCTGTGTCTCAACACGGGGAAAGATTTAACAAGCGAACCAAAAAATTAAAAATACACACATCTTCTAAAAGTAGCTGAGTTTCCTCATTAAAAATGAAATTTGTATTCGATTTGATTATAGCAAGAGGCAACATTAACTTCTTAAACTTACCGTCATATTTCGTCAGTTGCCAATTTTTATGGTTATCCTGTTCCTTGTCTATGTATTTTTTCAGTGGTTGTTGACTTCCTATCGATCTATTAAGTTGAATGACTACAACTTTATTGCAGTCGTGGAGTATTTGGGTTTTGAGTAGTTTTAGTTTTAATTGTTGTAGCTGAGGTTGATGTTGATGATATCTGTTGAAGTGTTTTTGTGTTTTTCTCTTGTTGTCCTTGCAATGACGACTGTTTTGCCATCTATACAGAACTTGCGGAATTTGTGCTGCTGTTGTTGCTACTACTGGTGTTTGGTGGCGCGTTGAGTTGCATCGGTTTTCAATACTATTTAAAAGGTTTTTTTGCTGGTGTTTTTGTATTTGTTGTTGCTGTTGTTGTTGTTGCTGTAGTTGTGTTATTTGTTGTTGTTGTTGTTGTTGTATTCGAGTTAGACTCGCAATACATACACTCACGTTGGTTATCATGAGACTTTTAGTTGATTATCCTTGAGCATATTAAAATGAAAAAATACGGTTTTGCTTTTGCCAATTACCACCTACATTTGCAACTTAGGGCAATACAAATGTCTACTTTTAAAAAATTGCTATGGCAGCGCTGTTATTATTTTCTTTTTTTTTTTTCTTTTTTTTTGGTTTAGAAGCTGTACCAACACCTTTGATAAATTATTCTTATCTTAATAAATAACGATGATTAAATTTTTTTTATATTTAAAAAAATACTTCTTTGTATTCCATTAACATTAACTCAGCAAGAATGGAAATAGCTGCTGAACTTAGCATTTGATGATCATATACATTTATAGTGTTGATGTAGATAGTGTAAAACTAAAAGTTTTAAAGCACGATGAATGGTTATGTTTGGGTTTTAGTTTTAATTGTTTGTACCTAGCTTTGTTTCTTCGCACAAGAGTATGATTTAGATTAAATTAGTTGTAACATAATTTTTGTTGGATAGTAGAGATGCTATGAAGTAAAGTTATTGGATATTTTAGTCAATTTTAAAGCTTTATAGAGTGTCGTTTCTTTTTTATGCTTCTTGAACTTTAAGTTTAAAGCGAGAAAGAAATATTTTGATTATAATAGTTTGTATTAGTCTAAAGTCTTAATTTTAATTTTGTGAATATCTTTCCAGTGATTTATTTTTTGATGCGATCAATCAGGTAGACTATCTGCAATTGAAAAAATTGAATCAGGTATTAGATATGATTGTATTTTCCTACTTGTAGCAGTTGTTTCTGTAAAAAAAAACAGTTTGTAACCCCTTTAGACGTCATGCATTAGAATCTTAAGTGACTGACAATAAACAAAAAGTACCTAACCTAACATATGTACCTACTTCTTTCACATCAGACTTCAACCTTATAGTAGGGGAGCCAAGGATGCTAAATTTGCAGTTACTAAAGCGTCATGGGGACTTATTGGACTGTGAAGTTTACGTTCTAAAATAAAAAAAAGTGTATGGCAGTTTTCCATTTTAGTGGGGCGATGGGCGTGTATGAGCTTTTAAAAATGTAAAAAAAAACAGTCGAATTGAAATACTCGAGCGCGTCAGATTTTCATACAGTATATGCGCTTTGTCTTTCTGATAACCGATATATATTAATCTGACGATTTTCTGGGGGCAAATGGGCGTAAGGAGAGTTTTGAAAAAAAAAAAGTTATTCGAGCGTGTCAGATTTTCAAATTGTATGTTAAGTGTACTCTAAAAAGTGTACATTTCAATAATCTGACAATTTGGGTGGGGCCATAAGTCATGGCTGATTTTTAAAAATGTAAAAAAAACCACGTGACCTCGAAATATTCGAGTGTGTCAGATTTTTATACAGAGTGATCAACTTGATGTCTTCGTTGTACAGAATGATAATCTGACAATTGTATGGGGGCGTACTCTTAGTCGGACAATTTTAACTGATTTTTTATTTTTAAATTTCTATAGCTCAGCGGCATTTCATGGGATCGCTTTAACCGAAGATGTTTTTTTCTCGAAATTGAAGGCTCTACAAAAATTTTCTGTGTGGCAAAGTCGTTACTCATACCGGCCAGGTGGTACGGGCCACTAAACCATATTTTTCCATAAAATTCACGTTTTGTCGCAGTTATCTCGTAAATAACAAAAGCTACAGAAAAATTGTAAATTACAAACTTGTAGAGAATTTAGTTTTCTACGAAAAAAGTCTTTTGGACCAATTGCTAATATCAATACTAACGTAGATATTAACCATCATATATTTTACATTTTACTGACGACTATACCTCAATCGCCCCAAGCAAAATGTCAGATTATATGTTTTCCGTAATCCTGATAAAATTACCTTCAAAATAAAAAAAAAAAAATTTATCGCGCTCGAGTATTTCAAAACATCGATTTTTTTTACACCTTTGTGACTCGCCTACTTACTAAGGCCCCGCTCAAATTGTCAGATTATTGAAATATACACTCTTCTGGATGTAATCAACCAACCATCTCTTAATCTGACGCGCTCGAGTATTTCCGAGGATCGACTTGTTTTTTTACTAATCTGACGGGCTGCCCTCAACGAACGCCCCAACATTAAGGTTTCATATATGGTAGGAGTACATTACAGGGTGCAAGGTTTCTCCCCATATGATTATCTGACGCGCTCGAGTAACGCACAAAATCCCTTCCTGGGCTCCCCTACTATTACTTTTGATCACAAAATCAAATTTAAATGTCCATATACAGGCCATATTTCACTCTTTTTTGTTCTGATAAGAAAACATTTGAAATTGTATGGAATTTTCTTTCATTTAGCTGTTCAGAGCTGGCGACAATTTGTTGGCCCCTCTATTCCGCACCACAAAAACCTATATGTGCATTTGTGCGTAAATTTAAGAAAAAAGTGTTTGTTATTACATACAAAGCGTACGTATAGCAAAAGGCTCATGTAAAGTAAAAAAATTTCCAGATACTTTGTTTTTATATTAAAGGGTCACTTTAAACGTCTTTCACTGTATGAAAAGAAAACAACAGCGACTAAATAGTCATATAGAGGAAATAAATGAGAAATAAGGATTGGATTGAAAAGAAATATAGAGACAAGTAGGACAGATACAACGTTTGAAACAAGAATAAGACAGCGAAGAAATAAAAAAATATATAAGAAAAGAAGAACAAGAATAAGAAGAAAAAGAATAGCCAGAGAAAATGAAGAAACTAAGATAGGAAGGATGAATAAGCAGGAGTAACTAAGGAAGCAGCAGAGGAAAATAAGGCAGAATAAGAATAAGAATAAGAATAAGAATAAGAATAAGAATAAGAATAAGAATAAGAATAAGAATAAGAATAAGAATAAGAATAAGAATAAGAATAAGAATAAGAATAAGAATAAGAATAAGAATAAGAATAAGAATAAGAATAAGAATAAGAATAAGAATAATAATAAGAATAAGAATAAGAATAAGAATAAGAAAAAGAATAAGAATAAGAATAAGAATAAGAATAAGAATAAGAATAAGAATAAGAATAAGAATAAGAATAAGAATAAGAATAAGAATAAGAATAAGAATAAGAATAAGAATAAGAATAAGAATAAGAATAAGAATAAGAATAAGAATAAGAATAAGAATAAGAATAAGAATAAGAATAAGAATAAGAATAAGAATAAGAATAAGAATAAGAATAAGAATAAGAATAAGAATAAGAATAAGAATAAGAATAAGAATAAGAATAAGAATAAGAATAAGAATAAGAATAAGAATAAGAATAAGAATAAGAATAAGAATAAGAATAAGAATAAGAATAAGAATAAGAATAAGAATAAGAATAAGAATAAGAATAAGAATAAGAATAAGAATAAGAATAAGAATAAGAATAAGAATAAGAATAAGAATAAGAATAAGAATAAGAATAAGAATAAGAATAAGAATAAGAATAAGAATAAGAATAAGAATAAGAATAAGAATAAGAATAAGAATAAGAATAAGAATAAGAATAAGAATAAGAATAAGAATAAGAATAAGAATAAGAATAAGAATAAGAATAAGAATAAGAATAAGAATAAGAGTAAGAATAAGAAACGAATCAAACCTACGAATGAAAAGGTGGACAGCCCTATAGAAGGAAAATAAGTAAAAAGGACTCAAAAAGAGAACGGCGAAAAGAAAACCAGCTTAACAACTCACTGCAAAAAAAGACGCTGCATGAACTGATGCCAATGTCACACTTTAAACGACATGCCAACAGGTGGTGCCACTTGGCTTTGGAATCAAAGGAACAACATATCCACTCATGGGATTAAATTTAAGTTTTCTATAAATCCTTTACAAAAAAAAAAATGCACACCAATAGTACTTTTCACGTTTTGTTTATAACCCAAAGTGATAAGCATGCTATGGCCGACCATTAGATTGAGACCAACCAATATTCAGGCTATTTGTACACTATTCAATAACTTTTTTCAAGGTTCACCCACTTCTTTAAGAATAGTCACAGTTAAATCGAAAGATTTATTAAACTTTTGGCGGTATTGCCTAATCCCTCCAGTTATTCACTTTTAATAACAAATTGGCATGCAAACAAAAAGCCAATAATACAACAAAATAATAATAATCAAAGGCCCCAAACGTAACTCACTGTTATTTCACAAGCCAAAAATGTTTTTGCATTTATATTTTGCAAATTTAATACTATACCTCCTACACAATCTCACACATACACGCTCCATACGATGGAATATAGAAGCAACATAATATAATATTGCCATTGCCACAATAACTACTGCTGACAGGGAATTAGAAATCACTCTCCTCTGGGTGTCTTACTCTTCTCTGGCTAGAATTGAGAATTCACAATTGAGAACTGAGCATTGCTCCCCCTTCTTATCTGCCCTTGTCTATTATTATTGTTTCATTTTTTCTTGGATTTGTGTGTAATATTATGTTACCCTTGTCCGAGATGGGGTTCGTTTCTCCTGTCTTATTTTATTTTATAATTTTTTTTTTGTTCACCTTTAACGATTTTTTTAT
Organism: Melanostoma scalare; assembly: GCA_949752695.1. Classification (NCBI taxonomy): domain Eukaryota; kingdom Metazoa; phylum Arthropoda; class Insecta; order Diptera; family Syrphidae; genus Melanostoma; species Melanostoma scalare. Next base: position 18,717,548 of record OX456987.1, on the reverse strand, counting down.
TTTACTCTTTCTCTCGCGCTCTTTAAGAAAAAATATATATATGAAGAAAATATTTTTAAGCTTAACCCACTTAGGTGACAGTTTTTACTTTATATATTATTTTTTTTTTTGTTTTGAAACACTTCAAAGTTAAAACAATTTCCGAATTTTATTTCACAAAATGATAATTTAAGTTTCAGTTTTTAAATTATAACTTATTTTATTTGAGCACTTCAATTATTTTTATTCAACTTCAAGTAAAGCAATGGCAATCCATTTAGGAATTTCTTAGAATGCCTATTTCCCAAATTTATTTAGTCAGAGGAGCATAAGATTAGCACTTTTGTAATAAAATATAGAAAAAAAAACAAGTCGATGATGGACGTATTTGATGTTTGCCATTGCAATTTTATTAGTAGAAATTTCGATTTTGCACTGATTATGATTTGTAACGTTAACAGCTGTAGTTAGATTAAATCAAGAATGAACCAAATTTTAGGCGTGAATGGAGGGGGACTTATGTAGGATGTTAAGGGATAAGTTCTTTGTTTCTTATATTTGGAGAGGAACAGCCAGGTTCAAGAACATCATTTAACTCGGAAAATTCAACTGCACACTTACTTTGCACGATGTGAATTTTCCTTCGCAGAACTCCACCGTACCTTTTTACTTTAATTTTTAATAAAACACAAACAATTTACTTTACAAAACTGTCTAGCTCGCACGATAATAAATAAGAAAAGCCGAAATAATATTTATAAGTAATAATTAGAGCAGAAGTTATAAACTTTCTTAAACATTATGTTTGTTATTCTGTTTGATTTTTTTTTTTGTTATCCTGTTCTATCGTCCTCGTCCTCGCGTTGGAACAAGTAGTTTTTTTTAATGAAAGTTGTTGGTATTATGTGTTTTTCTTGTTTTCTTGTGTGTGCCACTGAGGGCCACGATGACTTCTAAAAATTTGTCGCACACACACATATAACTGACGCTGGAAATGATGATTTTTATTAAACACATACGGGTAACTAAAATAGATGGAGCTGGTCCTTTACGTTTGGGGAGGAGGAGGTAGCCTTTGGTTGTATGTATTGGACTTTGGTATCATGTTTTTTTTTGCATAGGTTGTTGGATTATTATTGTTGGCATCTTTCACCGAAGATTAGTAACATTCACATTGGGCAAGAGCTTTCTTTGGCTCATTTGTTCGTCTTACAGTTGGTGCCAGAAAGCTTTCTCCGGGGCAACACATGTAAATGTCATGTCTCTTTGCTGTGAAGGGATGAAAGTTGCTAAGGGCGCATGTCGAAGGTCTTTTTTTCTAGGTTAGAAGGTGAACATTGGCCGAATCAATTATAAAAACAATTGGATAAAGCTCGAAGATACTTGCACTCATTGGAGTCAATATTCTAAAGGTGCTTGTTGATCTAGTACTTTATAAATAGAAGATCTAACTCTTTATAAGAATGATTAGGTTAAGACACCTTTAAGTAATATTACCATTCTTTATAAAGCCTAGTACGCTGCTGATGCGAAACAGAATTGTTCGTTGGTCTTCACAAGTACGACGAAATCGTAAACGAACACTCAACGGAAAAAATTTGAAGCTGTTGAAAAAAATTGACAATCAAAGTCAAGTAAAGTTCCCACCTGAAGTAATTAAAAAATTAATTCATATAAACAAAATGGAAAATCCTGTAAGAGTGTGTTTACAAACAACAATTTTAGTTCTGTTGAGTAGAAAAGTTGAAATATTCGGCCCTAGCAAGCTATCCGTTCGGAGAGGAAAATTCTTCAATCTAGTACGATTTGGAGGTTTATGCTTCGAGGTATTTTTCCGAAAAGCTGTTCGGAATTTCACTCTGACATTTAGGGTTATCGGGAACTTTTTTTTCCATGAATTTAAAAATAAATATAATATAATTAATAAATTCGAAAAATTGGTATCGGGAACTTCTTTTCGAAATTGGGAATAAAAATTCCTAGGGAAAAAGACCTATCGGGAACTCATTTATTATGGGAAATATTGTGTTTTTCCTAGCAAAAAATTGTTCCCATGGGAAAAAAATCTGTGGGGAATTACCGATAGTAGGAACTTGTTCCCGGGAAGGGAAAAATTTATTGGGAAAAATATTTCCCAAGGAATTCCCGATAAGGCTGATTATCTTAACACACCCGACGAACCGCGTTGAAGTGCGATGAAGTTCTTTATTTGTGACAGCTTAATGCAATTGTTTTTCCGATTTCGTTTGACTTTGCGGAAAATTCTCCGCACTTCACTAGGACTGATTAAAAGTATGGCATAAAAGGTTCCAGGAGAAACCTTACTCTTTGGAATACCGACAACGACAAAACCTTTCAGGTCGTGCTTTTTAAAAGACATGGACCTACGGAATGTAGAGGGATTAACCATTTTTCATACGTCGTTTACAGACGAGGGCTAAGTCTTATTCAAAAGGTTTTGAAGAGGATTCCGTCAAAGGTACTGAACTCTTACATCTTACAGTAACACGTAAACTTTCGAATTGTTCGAGTCTCAAAAAGCACTTATTTTGAATTTGAATAACTTTCTACCGAAATAAAACTTTAAAATAAGCATGTCAAAGTTAGCTTTTTTAATAGAAGATCAGCTGTTGATATAAGGTTCGTTTGATGTGCGCACTGGGGCACCCAGATGCTGCTGCATTGAATACAAGGACTGTTGCAACTGAACCGAAACACATACACTTTACTTAGACAGAGCCAGTAAAAAGGAAGAATAAGATATACGAGATCACTAGGCAAAAAGTAATAGGTTTCCAAATATAACCGTTTAGAATTACCCTATAAGTTGATAGTTGAGGTTCAGTCTTTTCTCAAAAGGTATGAAAAACAGTATTTAATACATGCAATTTGCTGATGATAAAACATCTATACCCATCGCATGAAAAGTGGATTGTTAAGGGCCTTTTAGGTTTTTTTAAGCTTCTAGTGATTGTCAATTTAACAATTGGTGGCGTATTTGTGGTCAGTATTTTTGACCATTTCACAATGAATAAATTTCCTTCAGAATAACGCTTGTTTTCATACAGTGAAAGACGTTTAAGTTGACCATTTAATATAGAAACAAAATATCTGGAACTTTTTTACTTTGCATGAGCCTTATGCTATACGTATGCTTTGTATGTATGTAATAACAAACACTTTTTTTTCTGAAATATGCGCAAAAATATACATAGGCTTTTGTGGTGCGGAATAGAGGGGCCAACAAATTGTCGCCAACTCTGAACAGCTAAATGAAAGAAAATTTCATACAATTTTAAACGTTGTCTTATCAGAACAAAAAGGAGTGAAATATGGCCTAGATATGGACATTCAAACTTGATATTGTGATCAAAAGTAAGGTTGAAGTTTGATGAAGTCTGATGTGGAGAACATGTGTTTGGTACTTTGCTTTAATTGTTCATTTTAGTCACTTAAGATTCTAATGCATGACGTCTAAAGGGATTTCAAGCTGTTTTTTTTACAGAAACAACTGCTACAAGTAGGAAAACACCAAACACCATCCAATTTTTTCGATTGCAGATAGTCTACCTGATTGATCGCATCAAATAATAAATCACTGGAAAGAAATTCACAAAATTAAAATTAAAACTTTAGACTAATACAAACTATTATAATCAAAATATTTCTTTCTCGCTTTAAACTTAAAGTTCAAGAAGCATAAAAAAGAAACGACACTCTATAAAGCTTTAAAATTGACTAAAATATCCAATAACTTTACTTCATAGCATCTCTACTATCCAACAAAAATTATGTTACAACTAATTTAATCTAAATCATACTCTTGTGCGAAGAAACAAAGCTAGGTACAAACAATTAAAACTAAAAACCAAACATAACCATTAATCGTGCTTTAAAACTTTTAGTTTTACACTATCTACCTACATCAAAAGTATATGTTTATGTATATGACCATGAAATGCTAAGTTAAGCAGCTATTTCCATTATTGCTGAGTTAATGTTAATATTTACTCCATTAACATCAACTCAGCAACAAATAGAAATAGAAGTATTTTTTTTTTAATATAAAAAAAAATTTAATCATGGCTATTTATTAAGATAAGAATAAACATCAAGTACAGCTTCCAAACCAAAATAAAGAAAAAAAAAAGAAAATAATAACTAAATAAAAATAAATTTAGGTTTTTTTTAAGCTTCTAGTGGTTGTCAATTTTATAATTGGTGGCATATTTGTGGTCAGTACGTTTGACCAGCTCTGATCTCTGAACCTCTTGCCACGGCTCTTCTCTGGAATCTTTATTCACATTGTTAACGATATGAAATGGAGTTTTTATAGTAGGGGAGCCAAGGATGCTAAATTTGCAGTTACTAAAGCGTCATGGGGACTTATTGGACTGTGAAGTTTACGTTTTGAAACGAAAAAAAGTGTATGGCAGTTTTCCATTTTAGTGGGGCGATGGGCGTGTATGAGCTTTTAAAAATGTAAAAAAAACAGTCGAATTGAAATACTCGAGCGCGTCAGATTTTCATACAGTATATGCGCTTTGTCTTTCTGATAACCGATATATATTAATCTGACGATTTTCTGGGGGCAAATGGGCGTAAAGAGAGTTTTGAAAAAAAAAGAAGTTATTCGAGCGTGTCAGATTTTCAAATTGTATGTTAAGTGTACTCTGTGTACATTTCAATAATCTGACAATTTGGGTGGGGCCATAAGTCATGGCTGATTTTTAAAAATGTAAAAAAAACCACGTGACCTCGAAATATTCGAGTGTGTCAGATTTTTATACAGAGTGATCAACTTGATGTCTTCGTTGTACAGAATGATAATCTGACAATTGTATGGGGGCGTACTCTTAGTCTGACAATTTTAACTGATTTTTTATTTTTAAATTTCTATAGCTCAGCGGCATTTCATGGGATCGCTTTAACCGAAGATGTTTTTTTCTCGAAATTGAACGTTCTACAAAAATGTTCTTTGTGGCAAAGTCGTTACTCATACCGCCCAGGTGGTACCGGCCACTAAACCATATTTTTCCATAAAATTCACGTTTTGTCGCAGTTATCTCGTAAATAACAAAAGCTACAGAAAAATTGTAAATTACAAACTTGTAGAGAATTTAGTTTTCTACGAAAAAAGTCTTTTGGACCAATTGCTAATATCAATACTAACGTAGATATTAACCATCATATATTTTACATTTTACTGACGACTATACCTCAATCGCCCCAAGCAAAATGTCAGATTATATGTTTTCCGTAATCCTGATAAAATTACCTTCAAAATAAAAAAAAAATTATCGCGCTCGAGTATTTCAAAACATCGATTTTTTTTACACCTTTGTGACTCACCTACTTACTAAGGGCCCGCTCAAATTGTCAGATTATTGAAATATACACTTTTCTGGATGTAATCAACCTACCATCTCTTAATCTGACGCACTCGAGTATTTCCGAGGATCGACTTTTTTTTACTAATCTGACGGGCTGCCCTCAACGAACGCCCCAACATTAAGGTTTCATTTATGGTAGGAGTACATTACAGGGTGTAAGGTTTCTCCCAATATGATTTTCTGACGCGCTCGAGTAACGCGCAAAATCTCTTCCTGAGCTCAACTACTATTAGGTAGGTTTCTATATCTGAGGTACAGAGAATTAAAAACTCATAGCCTCTGTACAATAAATTCACCAGCGAAGTAGTATTGATAACTAAATTAGCAGTAAAATTTTATACTCAACTCACAGTGGGATACCTCAGGACACTAGATCGCAGCAAGACAACTCTTAACACTGAATTCCCAGTAAATTTGTATTAGACACTCAAATCACCGTGAGATAGCACTGGACGCTAGATTCATATTGAGATACATAGAACTGAGTACTAAATTCCACAAAAATCTTATCTCGAATGGCAAACAAATATAAAAATTGTATAACAAAATATAAACAGGCTTCAAGTCTCTTTACTCCTGAAGGCCGTTTGTTGAATATTTGATTTTGTTTTAATTTTAAGGAATAAAAACACTTACCGTGTTTCACTGCAAAATGGGATTGACGACGACTTGCGCTGTCCAGAACCAAGAATTGTCTCTGTTGGATCTCATATTCATTATATTTGTTGTGAAAAACGAAAGTTAGTTGATACTATATGGCTGTTTGTAGAAAGTTTATATTGTTAAAACACTTACCTCTTTATCCTGTGCAATAAGAGACGATGACCTGCCCTGCCCAAACGCAATAATGTTATAAAAAGTGTGTTTAATGACCTGCTCTAGATCGATCTAGAGCAGAAAAAAGCAGCTTTTTGGTGTTTAATGACAATTTTTCTACTCCGAGCAAGAACTTTTTGTGTTTAATGACCTGCTCTAGAGCTTTTAGAGCAGCATTTTCTGCACTTACTTTTGAGTAAGAGTAGAGTGGAGCAAAGTGTCAAAATCAGCTGTTGACATTTGATTCAAATATTTTTGTTTATAATTTGCGTTTTTCAATCTATTTGGAATCGAATTTAACTTAAAATCAATTGAATTAACATCGCATGTTAGTTAAGTTTTGATTCCAATGTTTCCGAATATATATTTTTATTATAATAGGATGCCAAACATAATTTTGCAAACTAGCAAAGGTCACAAAATGTATGTTGCTTTCTTATCAGCTGACTTTTGCCACCAGCTGACTCTGCTCTAAGTTGCCTGACATTTTTCATGTTTCTTGCTCTGCTCTGAGCTGCGCTGCTCTGCTCTTTTTCATTAAACACGTTTAAAGGTTGGTGATTCTGCTTGCATATGTACGAAATCGTGGAAAATTACCTTCAATTCAACATCAAATCGCTAAACATCTTTAATTTTGTCTTTCCGGTTCACTATTACATGACTAAAATTGAAAACATAATATGTATGTATAGCTACTCGTTTCATTTCAAAAAATAATAAAAACTGAAATTTGAGAACTTAAAACAACAGCCACTCGCGCACAACACAAAGGAACTCAAATATTGAAATTAGAAAAATTATTTCTGATTTATTCTTAAGGCCCCGGCCCATAGAACGCGGTGCGTGCGGTAGAAGCGGCGCGGCAACTGATGCGGTGGGTTTTGCCGCGCGCAACTGATAGGGGTGACCCATAGAATCCGTTGCGGTGTTTTGACAGATAAATTTAGTCAAAATGGGGGCGTTCAAGAATCGTATCCGGATAGTTTGTTGTTGTTGTTCACGTGTGGGAAATCGAAAAAAATAAGTTATAATTGTCTAGCAATGATATTTTAAATGTTTTTCTGTTTTCAAAAGTCGAATTTTAATATTTCACAGCTGTTGTCTGTTGTCGATCGTTCAAAAAGGTATCTAGACACGGCTATCCAAGATAGGCTATCCGATAGGTTCTTGAACGCGCCCATTGTAATTTTTTCTAAATAAGAGAAAACTTCAAATTGGTTGTGACTGCGCATGTCTCTCTTCTGTCACCGCGTGAGAGCCGCGGCAAAATAGAAGTTCGGCTACTCGGCGCGTGCGGCGCGTTGCTCGCGGTGCTTATGGGTCACCTCTCATAAGAACGTGTGTATTTAATCGAGCTGTCAGTTGAAAGCGGTGCCGCACGCACGCACCGCGTTCTATGGGCCGGGGCCTTTACAGCACCACGACCTCAACCAAACTCTCATCTCAGCTGAATTGTTGCAAAATTATGAATTCTTTGACTGCAAGCAAGAACATGATTTACGTTATCCGTTATGTTTCTTTCTTCTTTGAAGTGGATTAAGGTTATTATGCTCATGTGGGAGGAGTTAAATTGACAGTTGAATTTGAAATTTGAATTTAAATATTTTCTTTGAATGTTTTGCTCAATCAGTAAATCAAAGCTAAATGAATCGAATTGATTTCAAAAATTGACTTTGTACTTAAGTTCTACATACGAATAGTATGTGTTTCAATGTTGCTCATCAATAACAATGAACTTATGTAATGTAATAGTGAATCGGAAAGACAAAATTAAAGATGTTTAGCGATTTGATTTTGAATTGAAGATAATTTTCCACGATTTCGAAGCAGAATCACAATCGACGGTTACTTTTAATCGAGAGTAAAAATAGGTTTTTTGTTATAGTTCAAGTTTTTGAGCATTGTTCTCCAGATCACAAAGCCTTCAACTGTGTAATGGAAACTATAATAAGAAATAGTATATAAGACCCTGAGAACATTATTGCATTTGGGCAGGGCAAGTCATCGTCTTTTATTGCACAGGATAAAGGTGAGTGTTTTAACAATATAAACTTTCTACAAACAGCCATAGTATCAACTATTTTTCGTTTTTCACAGCAAATATAATGAATATGAGATCCAACAGAGTCTATTCTTGGTTCAACAGAGACTATTCAACAAACGGCCTTCAGGAGTAAATTAATAACACAAGAGACTTGAAGCCTGTTCATATATTTATATTTTGTTATACAATTTTGATATTTTTTTGCCATACGAGATAAGATTTTTGGTACAGGAATAATCACGGGCTGGCTTTGTTTAAAGCAAAAGCACCAGATTTTCGGTTGGGGAGGTAAATACATATGTATATGTACATACACAACATGTCTTGTGAGGGAATGGAGTGAACCTATAACTTAATACCGATTCCGAACGGCTAATCTAAAAAGCGCTTTTCATAGCAATGAATTAACTATCATAGAACTTGCTTATTCCTTGCGAAAGGCGAACTCTGTTTAACTCGAAAGAGTTGGCAAGCGATACCCGTGGAAAAATTGTTTTATGGTTCTGATGGGATTTGAGCCTTGAACTTCCCACACAACATACAGGCATGCTAACGACTAGGCCATAGGCATCATAGATAATATAAATATCTATACATAATACATACATAGGTGTTTTGATTCATGGCTTTAATGTTTTTGAACGAAAACCAATCTTGAAAGCTTAGGAGGTTCTCAAGAAAGTCAGAGTTAGCTTAGAAAAACTCTTCTTCGTTTATCTTTTTAAACTTGAATCAGCTGTATTTCTGAAGATAATAAGGCTGCGACATCTTATAAGTGTCTTGAACATTATTATTTATCTTCTTCTTTCTTTTCCCGGCGTTACGAGCGTCATGATCTTGATGGGATCACCAACTTACCTGCTTCACACAAGTGATCCGCGCCGTGTTGGCCTCAGAATGCGTCAACAAACTTCCCGGTCTTGGATTGTTCCATGTCTGAGGCCAACCTGTAACAAAAATGTTTCGTTTGTCTGATACTACCTTTTTAATGGGGTTCTCTGGATCTTTGCTTTGAACGAGACAATAGCAGCTGAGTCAGTCGTTCTCTATTTCTTCGAAGATGGTATTTTTCTTCTTCTCTCATACTTTTTCTGGTTAAGATGATGGGCAACAGAAGTATACTCAATTTTCTTTTGCACTAAAACGGTACTCACTACCTTCTGAGACTTTTACCTATACATTAAATGCTTTCTGAAGGGATGTTGTTTGTTTGATTTTTGCTACCATTTCAAGAGTTGAGTCACTTATTAGTACGTATTAGCAATTACGGGTAGGATTTTGGCAAATAATTCATTATTGACAAGCATTACCTTTAAAAGCATTTGATTTTACTTACACTCAAAATGACCTTTAGAATTTTTCAATCTCTCTGATTTTTATTTATACCTCGTTTCCACTTAGAATTGAATCACACTTCAATTCGAATTAGTGCCAGTGTATACCTACATCGAATTGAAATAGGATTACCCGATCCGATACAGGATACAGCTCTTGTAGCTGGATCGATTCAAAAGAGTGTGTTTTATATACCTAGATTACTCGATTCAGTGGGTAAGTAGATACCTGCATCGAAATCTGAATCATAATCCGATTCGATTACCCGATTCTAAGTGGAAACGAGGCAATATTTTTATAATCAGACCCTACTGCGCTCATTAGTTTGAATGTTTCATAACTTTGCTCATACTCAAAATCTTGACAATTTACTCATTTAAAACGTGTACAGCATTATTTTAAGGACTTCTTTCTACCGACCCCTCTCTACTAAATGGCCTCACGTATTCACGTGTTAAAGCTCCCTGACTTCAAGGCTTTGTAAGATCAGCGCCCACTGTGCTCATTAGTTCCCTGGCTACTCCTCTGGGGGTCCCATAGCTCCCTGTGCTCAACGCCTCTGATCGCATTGCTTCTGAATTTAAAGCTATCTGCATTTCCTGACTCATTACTATAGTTTTTTTATAAAAAAGACATTTCAATTTTGTCTTTCTTCTTTTGCAATCAAATATGACATATCCTCAAAAATAATTCCATGCAAAATATTAAAAATATTTTTACATAAATCCCCCTCCTCATAATGGCCAATTAAGTTTATCGAAGCTGCCTTAGCTCACAGCTCTGTATGATCATCGCCCACTGTGCTCATTAGTTGCCTGCGCCTCTTTTCGAGCTCTCATTATAACTCCCTGTGCTCAACGCCAATGACTGCATTGCTTGATGAACTAATAGCTATCTGCTTCCATTAAACCAAAACTTAAAAACATTTTAAACTATCAAAGAAAGACACTTCTAATTTGTCGAAATATTCATTTGAAAAATATCCCTTGCTAATCAACAGACGGAACAAGAACGAAATGACTGTCGCAAAATGAAAAATACAATTGAAGCTAACAAAATGAGTATGTGAAGTTTTTGGATTTGCAGGATTGAGTAATGGTTGAGGGTTTTCAGATTCACAACCTTCCCTTTCAGGCGCTTCAATAGTTAGAAAGATGTCTAGAAAGTTCATCGCATTCATTTTTCTTAAAAAAATAGCTCTTAGCTTCTTTGTGAAAAGTTTAGGTTTGACGTTGTGTGGTTGGCTTATTGAAGTTTTTTAGAACCGCTATAGAGTTACAAAAAAAAAGAATACATCTAAACCTTAAGAAATGAGTTTGTGGGCCTTTTGGATTGGAAGGATTAAGTAATTGTTGAGACTTTTCTTATTCGGAACTGTAGATAATGGAATAGGATTGTTTTCTCTAAGTTCTCTCTCAGTCTCTTTAATAGTTAGAAAAGATGTCAAGAAAGTTGAACCACAGCATCATTAGTTTATCTTAAAGAAAAAGCGTCTATAGCGGATACCATAACGTTCATTAACGTTTTTAATTCTTTGCTTAACGCATTTTGCACAACATTTTCTTTTAGTTATTCAGCCGGGATATGTATACGTACCTCTCTTTTTTGATTATTTGAGCTTCAAATGGCGAATGCTCTTCCCACTGTAATTGGAAAAAATTAAGAGTGCTTGAAACTTACGGTCAAGGAAAGCTCCCTATTACAAAGCAAGCAAATTAAACTTCCAACGAAATAGTTGATGCGTAAACATAATTACAGATATATTTCAATATACATGCCTTTATCTTTAGCTTTTTTTAGCCAACAGTGGTTTGTATCAGGAAGCGAAATATACATTCAATATATTTTTGTTTTGTTTTTGTTTTAATAAATATGCATTAACAGTAGATATATAAGAATTCTTTAATTTAATTATAATTTAAAATAAAAAATATTGAAAAACTGCCATTTGCTGTCTCCACTTGTCCTGTTCGTTCGTTCATTTGACACACTTGTTTTGTATACCAAGAGTTTAAATTTATTAAGATTTTAAAAGTTTTGTTTCTCCTCGTTCAAGAAATCCTCAACTGCGTTTTTAGCTGGCTCAATGACAATAGAAGGTAAGGGTAGATCGCGACGTATTCCGTGTTTTGTGGCATTGTTGTTGTTGACATTATTTATTGCGGTATCTGTTGATGGTGCAGCATGGTTTGTAGCATCTTGCAGGAGTATTTCGTCGGAGTTATCTTCTTGCGGTTGGACAGTTTTGGTTTCAGTCACCGTTGTTGTTGTAAAAACAATAGGAGATTGGTTTTCCTCAACGTGATAGTTTTCTTCAGGGCCTAATGCTCGTTCGGTTATCAAAGATTGGTGTTGTTGGGCCGCAGCTGTTGCTTCCATCAGTGAGTCTTCTATGAATTCTCTAAGGAGTTCCTTTTGAGATTGAATGTCAATTGGGCTTTGTTTGTTTATCGTTGTAGTTGTGGTTGTTGTTTCGGTCGTGTGGTCATGTCTGCAAAGAGGGAGAAACAAATTTCGTTTCTATAAGTTTTTTTTCTGTTGGAGGTTTTTAAAATACCAGCTGGAGCACTCAGGCCTAAATACCGGTCCATTGTACTACCAGTTAGCAACCTTCTATTTGTTGTAGTTATCCAGATGTTCGGAGAAAAGCCAAAAGACGCAGCCATGATAAGGAGCCTAAGTTACCAGCTTTCACCATGTCTGCGCAGAGTATCTGTAATCTCATGCGAGAAAAAGCAGGACATTCACAGAGGAAGTGCTCTGCGGTGTCCTCATCTTCTCCACAAGATTCACAGAGTATGGTTTCACTTAAGCCTAACACGTTTAAATGCTTGGCAAAAGAGAAGTGCCCGCTGGCAACGCCAATAAGCTTTCTACAGTCTTTTCTGCTACGAGCTAGCAAAAATGTTGCAGTCTTCTTATTAACGTTGGGCAGCATACGTTTGGTCTGTCTGCATCCAATGAAGGGATGCCATCTACGGTTGTGCTGTTCACAGGTGCAATCGTTGATTGAAGCCCTCACTGAGGACGCTGGCAGACCTAGCGACGGTTCCTTAGGAGGTGTGCAGTCGTATGTCGTCGTTCTCCACAAAGGCACCAGCGGTGTGTATGGTTTGGAGCCATCTGTGAAGATTCGATAACAGTTCTTTCCAGGTTCTGATTCTGGAGCGAACCATTCCTGAACCGAAGGAAAGTTGACTAAGTAATTTTGACGCAGTTTGAACCTTGGGATCATCGTGTCAGACGGCATATCCATTAGACTGATGTTTGACTTCATTTGAAAAGGAGATGTTGACGCCTTTAAGCGTAAGTTGGGTCAGATCAGTCAATTTTCTACGTCTCGTGAAGAGGACAACCTCGGTTTTAAGAGGATTGACGGAGAGACCGTTTCTAACACACCAGGTGTCAATAGTATAAAGCGCAGCCTAGAGGCTGGAATCAACCGAGAGCATGCGACGTCGTCTGCATATGCTTGGCGTGAACGTTAGATCCATTGAGCATTACAAGTAGGGAGTCGATCAACATGCACCACAGAAGAGGAGAGAGAACGTCACCTTATGGACAGCCCTTATTCACTCCTGTTGCAACATATTGTCCACACTCTTCCTCAGCGATTACGGTTCTATTCACTAGCATTGCTTTAATCCACAACACTAATGACTCGTCCACACCATGTTCTCTGGCAGCATTGCACATACCATCGAAGCTAGCATTGTCAAAAGCACCTTGAATGTCGATGAAAATCCCCACCGCAAATTCTTTCCTATCAAGCGCGCATTCAATCCTGCTAACAAGATTTTGAAGTGCGGTCTCACAAGATTTTCCTCTTTGGTAAGCATGTTGCATCTGAGACAGAGGGTGTAATTGGAGTGAGGTTTTAAGAATGTAAATCTCAACCATTCTTTCCAGCGTTTTAAGCAGGAAGGAGGTAAGACTGATGGGTCTAAAGCTCTTGGCGAGTGAGTAATCTTGCTTACCAATTTTTGATATGAAGGCGACTCTAACACTTTGCCATGGAGTTGGTATATAGCTAGAGCCAAACGGCCAGTGAAAATATTTAAAAGTACGTAGCAAAATGTTTATACGTCAGTGCCAGGTGACTTGAAGGTTTCAAAAGATGCCACGGCATATTTGATGGCTTCGTCAGTAACAACTAACGATGACGTGTACCAGCTACGTTATCGGATTCACCTAATCTAAGGGAAATAGATTGTTGTGGTCCGATTAATACTTGGTTTTCTGGAAAATGATTTTCCGGCATAAGACTGAGTGTCTCTGCTTTAGACTCGGTATATGAACCGTCTGATTTCCTGAGTGTTTCTAGTTCGTTTCTTATAAAAACTTGCTTAGGTCTCAAGTCCCCAGTTTGGTAATTTAGTTTGACAGAGATGGAAATATTGTAAATTGGTACTCACCCATCATTGTGTTTGGCGACCTCCAGAACAGTTTCAACCTCGGGATTTTCGCTGCCCTGGTAGAACTCTGGCTCTGTGTCACATGAAAAAACAAAAAAAAAAAAAAAAAACAAAAAAATATAAGTACACTCTTAAAGCCGTTCTACGATTCTAGAATATAAATTCACTATTTATGACTTCTATTCAAAAACTTTAAACCACTTTCAAGCGCAAAAAGAAAAGAAAATAAGCTCTTTGTTTTTAGTGCAGTTCGTTATTAATTATGATTAGATTTATCTGCGGCTGAATCGATACAAGTGAATACAAGTATTTACATAGTCGATACTCTTGACTCGTAACGATATATTTGATTGTGATACCAAGTAAGGATCCAAATAACTTACATTGAATGAGTTTTAACGGCGTACTTCACGAGCGGATCAATAGCGTAAAGCAGTTGAGTGGGAGAGCTGTGATCCATTTAAGTCACGATGCTCGTATTGCCGAGAAAGGAAGAAGAAGGCGACGTGTTGTAGTAAAAACAACAACTGAATTCTCTCAGATGTTGGCAACCGCTTACCAGGGAAAGTGAGAAGTGCTTTTTTGAAAGCCATACACAACACCATTTGTTTAGCTTTTTTTTTTAATAAACCAACAGAAGTACAAAGAACAATTTTTAATAAAATTCAAAATTGACAATTTTGGCATCTTTTCTTATTCAATGTAAAAAAATTACTGACCCAATGACAAATGTGGGTAAATTGGTTTTCTAGGAAAAAATATTTTAGTAACATCCCTCAATTTGTAAACTAAGCAGAGGGGTTCTTCGGTTCAATTTCAAATATAATATAAACTCCAGAACATACTTAGCACTTTAGGTTGGCATCATGTTTAGGAAGTCGCTCAAAGAGAGGACCTCGTCTAAGGTGGGTTAAAGCAACTTAGAGTGAAAAACTGGAGCGAACTCGACCGAAATCGAAATTGTTGTTGAATGATGTGTTTTGAGGCCCAGGTTCACCCTGAACTGTAATGCCCGCCTTACGCCTGTAACTAAGCAAGTAAGCTTCACAAGCATGCCAAACTCAACAGCAAAAAACAAGTAGGAACTGTTTCTTCCTTCGATTGAATAGGGGACCTAATCAATAATAACCTCCTATAGCCGCCTGAAGATCTTCCATAAATCATAAAATTGTGAAGAAACCCGATTCGAGATGGCTGCCCTAATTCAAATTCTTTTATTTGATAAAAAATATGAGCAAAAAATAAGTAACAAAAGAATTTAGTCAATCAAATTACGAAACTGGATAGTAAGAAGAAGAATTTTTATTATTACAGAAAAACAGAAGCAATCATTGGTGAATAAGCATTATAAATTTAAAACATGTGCAATAACAGTTATGGAAATAGAAAAGGATAATAAAAATATTAATAAAGCATTTTGGTATAGAACTTGCGAAGCGGCATGCAATTTAAAAAAAAAAAAAGACACACACTTATGAGTAAGGCAAATATGCTATAACAATATTGTAGTTGTTAAGGATGTAATTTTTCCTCCTGTAAATATCATTTTGTTTTGATAAGTTGAAATGTTTTCTGGTTCTTATAAAAACAAATTTGAAAAGATGAGAACTATTAAATGCGTCCCAGGCTTATAAGTTCTCAGGCTTTTTAATAAATATTATCACGGGAGTCTTGGTTGAAAAAGGTACGAGCACTTGAAACTACAACAATATTTAGATGACCATACAATATACTTGAAAGAAACATTTATCATCTGTCAACATGTTTTTTTGGCATTTCGAATCTGTGGTCAATCGTGAAGAAATATCCGAAAGTGTACTCTCGCATATTCAAAAGCGTAATCAGCGTTGGAATAAAGCAAGATACAATAAAAATATATTTACTCAATATTAGCTGTGCCCGCGACTTCGTTTGAGTTATCTTTACTATAAAGATTTGATATTTAAATCAGTGAAGTGATTTCCGTTCGACTGACAGAGACAGACAGACATAGTTTTACTATAAGTAATATATAATAGAAAACAAACTTTATTACGTCTGCAGCTCAGCTAAAAATGTCACGTTTGAGCAAATAGCCACCAGAACCCAATCTACGCTTTATGGTGCCGTTTTGCAGCTCAACACGGGCTTGATTTTTGTCGCTTTGATCAGATGGTTTTTTGCATTGAAGAAGTAAAATGCTTTGAAATCATCTCTCTGTTTGAAAACCATTAGCATTTCTTTCAAAAAAAAAACCTTGCTCTTACTCCCTCAACTCAAGAACTTCCTATTCCGACAATTTTATTTGACTACCCTTGATCAAAGAAACCATTTCCAAAGGCCTGCTCACAGTTGGAGCAGGAACACCATGTGCATGCAAAATAATTTGATTTTAAAGTTTCATTTTTGATTTCTACCTGTATGCTCTTCGTCCTCGCTTAGTTCCACGCCAGGCTCGTGCAACGCTATATCAGAATCCGATGATGAGCCGAATGTTTTAGCATTATTTTCCAATGACTTGGTACTACTGGTCTTTGATTTTGTTGGATTGTAAAACGGAGACTCCGTCCCACCAGTTGCAATAGCAATATTTGTCGCAGTTATATTTGAAAGCATTCTAGTAGATCCTGGAACTGTTTCCAACTCAACCATAGACATCTCATCTTGGCCTGGTGTTATGACGCTTCTTAACACCTGAGTAGGCAGATGACTACCGTCTTTGAGGTGTTGTTTTGTAACGGTCTCGCGAACAATAACCTCAGCACCAGCATCGTTAATTTGCTTCGTCTCGGTTACAACTTCAACGCACTCAGAACCATCTGAGTTGCGTGTTGTGAGAGTTTTTTTGGTGATAAGCTTCTGTGGGCTTTGTTTTTTTGCTGGAGATTGTGACATCACAACCACTTGGTCTTCATCGTAAATAATGTCATCAGAACCACCAACGTCTGAGGTAAGGGAGATAATCTCAGCATCGTGGGATAGGCTGGTTGCGTTGTCTGACTCAATAACATCAGCTAAATTTGAGCTTGATATTTCCATAAAGTTTTCGTCGTTATCCATGGAAGTGTCTTGGACCAATCCACCATCCAAGCCCCCGTAGTGTCGATCCTTGCTTATAGCCAAATCAGCATCAAGTCCATCATAAGATTGTTGATGGTTTTCATCATTGATCCTCTGTTGCTTACCTATTTGGATGGATGCATCATCATAATCATCATCGTCATACTCTTTCTCAAACTGTCCATTGCCATTTTGTATCGAACTGGTCTCAGGTTCAGTCCAGCTCTGAACATACTGCTGCTGATAATGGGGACTCTGTTGCTTATGCTGACTTATAATTGTAACTACCTTCGATGGGGTGACTTTTTCTGGTGACTTTTTGAATGTAGTTGTTTCTAGATCTTAAATAAAATTACGGCTTAATTTCCAAAATATCGCTCTTAGAACAACATCTGCTTTTCTGATTAGCCAGATGTTGATGTCAATTCAGTTAGTTGATGGAGACTAATATTCTTAACATAAAAATTAATATTTGATATATATTTTGAATAAGAATAAAAAAGGAAAAATAGAAACTCCGTTACACTTTACGTAGTATTATAGCTGCTTATCCTTATTTATGTTTATGCCTATGGCTCTCTCAAGGAGCAGGAAGTATAGACATTTCATAATCAATTTTTAAATGGAAAAACAAAGTACAAAATAATATAGAAGACATAAATGTATGTTTATATGTAAATCTCTTCATTATAAAAGAATCGAAAACGTATGTATAATGTTAATGTATAATGTGGTGTTACCCGTTTTGGGAATCAAGTTCAATTTTGAAAGAACTTGTAAAGCTCAAAAGTTCAAAAAGTTTCCTGGGTGCGTATGAAACGTTAAGAAGCGAAAGCGGCAACAATTTGAAATTATGTCCAAAATCTTAAAGAAAACCAGCCGGCCGGTCGACTTCACAGTGAGCGGAATGCTTTACTCTAGCAAACCTACACTAAGCTTAACAGAAGCATATTGACTGCAATCGCTGTTTGTCTTTGTCAAAATTGCATAAGAAGTTTATCTATTGGACGCAAAACACGAAAAGCAATTTATGGTCTCATTTTCGGCTGTACAGGTTTCAAGCGGAGTATTAAGACAGCATACAGCGTCATAAATGCTGCTAGAAGAGTGCGATCAAAAAAGCTCTGATAGTGTTTCGACACGACAAACGAACAACAAAGTAAAGGAATATTCTCATTGTCCGAACACAATCGCTAACTTACATATCGACCTCACTGGATCAAGGTATTAAGTAGGGTTCAAGCACACAATCGAAAACTAATCACTTCAATGAGATATTAGTTAAGGTCCAAGCCTGAGAGCTCATTGATTTAGATTTAAAAGAAACTTGACCTTCAAACCAAAAGACACACGCAGGGAATCGTTTCGTAGCCATGAATTTCTACCCACTGCGTAAGAACAAAATCGAACAGTCGAGACGGGTTATAAGCTTCCGTGGGAATCATCGCTAATGCTTTATTATTTGGTATCATGATCAGCGCTCGCATATTTTGCTTGGATGCTATACACTATAGGTTCACACTTCACAATGCGACACATATTCAAAAGTTTAAGACGATTATTAAATATGAGGCTAGGCTCTGCAAGCACTGTGTAACAGCGCTCAAACCTTGTTAAGAAATATTAAAGAAGAATTCGCAGAATTGGAGTGGCCCTTTTGAAATAACAGAAACAAAAGGAGTTTTCTTCCTTTAGCTGGCCAAACAGAATATTGTGATTTGTCTTCCTACGTCAAAAACTTTGTTTTAAGCGAACCTCAAACTATAAAATGATTGATTCAATCATAAATATGTGTTTGTGGATATGGAATAATAAGTGTTACAGATTGATTTGCGTAAGTGTGTCATGTAGTTTTTAACAGAAAAGCTAGAAAAATATCATCTCCAATAAGAACAGACCAAAAATTTAATTCAAAGCTATAATAAAAAAGAAAGTATTTCGATACCATTTATTGCACTCAAAGCTTAACCCGAACCATTGGAGAGGAGCAAAAGGAATACGTCTGGTAAATACAAGCCATGGAATGGTCTACCAATATGAGCCCAAAGAACCTGATTTTTTTCTTTCAATTGGTTGCATGCAAACTTCAGTCAGATTTTTCATACAAACTTTTTTTTAATTTGTAGGTAAGGTTTCAAAAGACTAGAAAAATGCATTACAGTCAATCAAAGGTTATACAATTGGTATTTCCTTTGCAGTCCACACTCAAGAAGAACAAAGTTATAATATATTAAAACGAAAAAGGAAAAATATGAACTGAGATTAGGGTCATATGGTGCATTATAGAACTGTGCTTTCTTAAAGGGATTTTAATGTATAAAAACAGTAGAGTTAAGAGTTAATCAAAAACAAAACCCAATACGGACTCTATACAAAAAAAGACGAACGCAGTGTCAATCAGAACACGGTTTATCAACGCACACACAAGATACAAGAGTCAAAGTTCCATTATTAAGGTGGTTCTGGATCAAAAATGCATTTTATGTTAGAGGTGGGAACAAGAAAACTTAAAACAAAAAAAAAATAAACGAAAACAAAACAAATGTGGAAAAATTAAACACAAGACAAGGCTTACCCTCTTCTAAATCTAGTTTTTGGTACAAACGATCTGCATCTTGAGTAGTTTCTTTGACGGAAGCTGTCGCTGCAGATGGTGGATGAAATGAGCCCTCGAGTTCCATGTCCAAGTGTTCTTCTAAAGGTTTTATAAAATCTCTATCAGGAGAAGAACTTTTCAGGTAGCTTTTCGTGAATACTAAAAATAAAAAAAAGCATAATATTAACTAGGAAATATAAATAGCCAAAAATTTAACTACATATGTTTGTATGGTTAGGTTAGGTTAGGTAAAATTAGGTAGGATTCGGTTAGGTTGTTTAAGCACATCATTTGATTTGAAAATACTCACTCTGTTCATAAACATCATCATTTTCATTAGAATCATCTCGCTTTCTATTAAATTCTGCGTCCTCGTCCAACTTTTCATCGAGTTTCCTGACAGCAGCCACAGGTTTTTCATCGAGTTGAAGTGACTCTGTGGATGCAGGCAGCGGAACTGCTGCCGTGTCAATATCAACCAGGTTGAAATTTTTCGCTTGCGGTTGTACCAACGAGGTGTCACAAGAACCTGCACCCAATTCGTTCTTCAACGAATCAAAGCCAGATTGATCAAGTTGCATTTTTGCAACTGCCTTTTCCATATAGTCTGTTACCAACTCCAGGTTAAAAATGCACTTTTCTACAATGTCACTGCGATTGATTTTGTGAAGGGCTTGTTCGAGAGTATTACCGTTGGCATTGTTACCGGCTTGCCGTAGCCATAATCTAAGCATGACCATAGCTTGCTGTGAAGCCGGTTTGCCAGTGTATTCGGATTTGATCAGCTCAATATCATTTTCGGGTACTTGTAGCTCTTCAGCCAATCTGACCCAATCGTCTTCGAGTAAGTTACATATATCAGACAAACGAATATCGGCTTTGTGGATCTCCTCAGCTTGCCGATATCCAAAGTTTAGCATATCACGATAATTAAGACTGTAATCGAGACTCTTTTGTGATCCAGTTGTGGTTGTATCCTTGATAATATCCCGCCCAGTCAAAGTAACGTTCAAGTTACAAATGGGCGTTTGTGGTGCTTCACCTTTACTTATTTTGGGCTCGCTCATAAAACTCATACGGCCGAATGGTTCTTCTTGATCTTTCACCCGCACCAGGAATGAAAGGCGATTTTCGCGGAAAGCATTAAATTTCATGTTTAATTGTTCACCAGATTTCAATACCGGAACTAAATTTCCAGCAAATTCGAGGAAAATATCCTGACCCTCGGGTATTTCGACATCACGACTCTTAGCAACTTCGGTGAAATATTCTTGCTGTTCCAGAGTTTTGTCCTCTTTGTCATCAGTCATGCAGAAAACACTGAGTTTAGCTTCTGTGTTGCTTATTCGTTTGGCAAATACCACAAACTTAACCATGAATGGCACCTGTGCCATATACGAGTACAACTCGGTTGCCATTCGGCTGGCATCGGACACGTTTCGACAATCCATCAGCCAGAAACGTGCTGATACAGTTGTGGTAAACGATACACTATCTTTAACAAATGCTAATGGAGTCGACCCAGTCACATCCTCCCATACAGCACGATTCTGTCCGCCCGTAATAGAGCAAAGCAAACGCAAGGTTGGTGCATTGCCAGAATATTGATTAACCATGCCCTGAGTATAAGCTTTTGGTGCTGGGATACTGAGTGTAATTGCCTTGTGGAATTTACGGCGACGTGGTTCCACAGTAACTACTGGCGAAACAGCCACACCTTGACCGAGTAGTTTGCAGCAGCCATTCAAATCGACTGGCTGAGCCTGCAGGCCGACACGAATTTTTTTTGTGAGCGCATTTGGCGGGAATATTGCCTGCACTTGAGGAACAGCCGTCGATGACACGGTGCCACCGTCGGGTCCAATTGCATGCACTTCCTGCCGAATGCGCGACACAACCGCAAAGAAATGAGGAAAGTTGCGTGTTATAATGCGTACAATGCGTGAAGTGTGTAGATCCTCCAAGTGGCTGAGTTCGTTCGATTCGAATGTCTCGTTGAGGACGTCGCGGACGGCTTCCTCGCTGTCATACAGTGTGTGCTCACGCCATGTTTCGCCGTTATCTGATCTCAAAATAACTATTTCTCGTTCTTTATCCCGCAAGGAGCCAAAATGTGGAACTTCAAGTATGACAGGACTGCAAAAAAAAAAATTAACTTCATTACAAATCTTTGTTAAAATTAAAGCAACAAACAACGAAACCTACCCCAAAAATTTAGCCTCAACTGGTGATAGCTCCATAACACGGCTCACTAATGCTTCACCCTCCATTAGTGGAGGTGGATTCGGGACACGCTGTGGCTTAACATAACGGCATGTTATTCGAGTTGGTTGCGCACATGATTTTGGTGGTACAATAACGCGAACGCCACTATGACGACACCCGCGCATTGCTCCACCACGAGCATCCACCAGAAACGACACTAAGAAACTTGAAAAAAAAATTTTTTTATAAAAAACTCATAACGGCGGCTCTATAGATAACTGAAGTGCGTTAACTATTAATTGTGTGCAGTATTATTTTAGCATCTATTCTAGGTCTATGTACAAGAAAGCTCAATTACAACATGAGCAATGAGCCTCTACAACACATGACACTTAATATTGTGTTGTTAATGGTTGAAAATCATCAAAGATGTTAGCTATATGTTATATATGATATATATATATATATATATATATATATATATATATTATACGCTTCTAGTTGACTTCCATGTCGAATGTATGAATGAATTTGTTGATGTTTTGAAAAAGATAGATGAAACAACAGTAAACGAGAGAGATTTTTTTTATCTAGCCAGCCCAACATTTTTCTTGAAGGTTCGGTTTTCGGCCATTTAGTGAGGTTGAGATAGGTGAGGTGAGAGTAAAATAAAATTGTTTACTTTAATTTGTTTTCAACTTGTTGGCGATGAGCAGTAGGTCGACACTCGTATTGAAAGAAAATATTCACGTGGGCTTTTCTAATCCCATGGCAGAAAAAACTTCGCATTCAGGAAGGACGTCATTCGTTTCGACGGAAGGTGCAGTATTTGTCAATCTGGCAATGTGTTTCTATGTTCATTTTTTATAGAAATAGTAAAGAGAAAGTAGTAAAAGTGGTTTTCTTGTCGTAATGGTTAGCGTGTCTGGTTCGCGCATAGAATCCCTGCAACATCAAAGAAGAAACGTTTTATGTCAAGGGTGTCGTCTTTCGCCAAAAATTGGAAATTGAGAAGCGCTTTATAGATTAGCCGATTGGAATCGGCAAAAAATTGTTTCCATTCCCTCATAACTTATGGTTGAAAGAAATGCGCTAGGCGCAGAGATACCCGCTCTGTTGCGCCACCCTAGTTAAAGGAAAAACACTTGGCTTTGATTCACTTCAAGTTGTTTGCTCGTAGGTGGACATAAAGTGTGTTCCTAGGAATAAAAAAATCTTCTTTTCTTCGTTGGAAATAGCAAGTAAGGACCTAAGCTGTAGAGTATAAAATTATTGTTTAATTTTTTCAATTCTTATACACCAACCGTTCTCGAGATAGAACTTTAAAATTCGAAAACGCTTAGACATTATATAAGAATTTTTCAGGTATTTTCGAGAATATCTCCTTTATTTCCATCCCCGTCTATATTAGATTTTTTTATAGATATTGAGAATCAAGATCTTTTCTCGCTATTTACTACAAAGGCGGACAGTAGCTGAGAGGTATTAGGACCCCAGAAATATAATCCCTGATTCTGTTATATTCACCTTAGGGTTACCATATAAATTCAATATATGTAAGTAGTTTCAATAGTTTAGTGCATTAATGTATATAAAAAAATTAATTATCTTCAACAGTTGCTCTTCACCAACATTTTTATTCTACAGCATTAGACCATCATTTTTAATATAATTATATGAATAAAATTTACGATTAAAATGAAATAATAAATAACGTGTAGGAGTTAAACTTAGTGAAAAAAGTCAAACAAATATATATAATGTATATACACATGTATGTACACTTTGGCTTTATACCTTTCCCTGCTCATTGGATGAGTTTGCATGCGTCCGCCGAAACTTTCAAGGCAACACTCTAGGTCATTTAATATACAAAAAGAGTCAACATCTGTTCGGATCGGTCTGGATGATTTTTGTTGCAGGTTTCTATTTTGTATTTATAACATTATTTTTTTATTTTTTTTTATTTTTATTGTTTTAGAAGAACGTTATTTTTGAATCGCGAGTTGGAATGGTTTTGGTTTGGATTTGTGGAGTATGATCAATTTCGTAGAATGATTGCATGCAATGTATGATTGATAAAAAGTAAAAAAATATTGATTAGAAGTTAAAACAGGGCAAATAAAAATCTTTTTAATAAATTAGCAACACATAGTAGTAGTAAATGCAGGGTATACCAAAAACAAGTGTCAAGCGTATGTTCGGATGTATAGCACTCTAAGAGATAATTAATCGATCACTTGACACTCGTTGATTCCTCGATTTTTTGTTTCTCAACTCTATAGACCGGTCGTGTCTCGCATACATACATTTATGTGTATAAAAGCAACATAAATGACCCAATCACTCACAGTGAAAAAATTGCAATCTAAAGTGTAAGACTAAAAGTTAAATTTTACAACATCCTTCGCTTGCAACTACTTCATGTTACCCGAAACGACTGCTATTAGTCATTAGGATGTCTCAAAGAAAATTTTAAACTCATTTTTACAGCTGTTACAATGTTTTGGTAAAATTTAAAAGAAACATCTCCCATTAGTGTTAGTTAGTTGTGGAGGTGTATATTTATTATAATGGTTTCTTTGTGTTTGTTTATTTTGGCGATTTTTTACGTATATAAGCCCGTTTACTATTATCAAAAACTACCACGATTCACATTCATGCAAATGCAAAAACTATTTTGTTTATTTCTATGCTAATATATGTAAATATTAACAAAATTACTTACCCAAGATGAACTGGTGGTCTGATTATTGTAACATTGTCAATTGATTTGATTTGATAAGCGTTCATGGTAGGAGACATGTTTTGGTTAACATACTTCGCTGACAAATTTTCGGTGAAAACTGAAACATAAATACACAAAATATAAAACAAGAGTTTTAATGCTTAAAGAGCTCGATGTTTTGATTGAATTTTAAGATTAAAGAAACAATTTTTGGAGGGTGGGAGGTCGATTTAGTGTGTATAGGGTGAAGGCTGTCACTTGACTTTCAATTTTTTTTAATCAACCACCCGCCAAATCTAAGAGAACAGTGAAACATTCTAATGTAAACTACAGTAAAACCTGCTAATCGAGACACTCTATAATCGGACCACCTCATATTCGGAACGCATCTTATGCATTCGCTGCTATTTTTCATACAAAATTCCCTCTATAATCTTGACACCTGCTAATCGGACCATGGACTACTAAAATGACATGCGTTGCTTACGTCTAATTGGTCCAAGCGTTGAAATACATGATAATTAACGTTTGCATTGAATTTTTTTTTCCAGTATTTGGTACCACCGCCGCCGCCAGTTAATTTTGCTTTATTTATCCCATATCGTAAGTGGACTAAAAAACATCGAGTTGAAGTTTTTGCCTGCAAACACAACTTCGCATCTACACCCACTTGATTACAAAAAGTTTGAAGTCCCATTACAGAAAATACCTTATGCAGCACTTGATTCTATGCATAGATGAGGCCAATAACATATCAGAGCTAGCAACTAAAATTACTATGCTAGACGCTTGGAACTGGCTTAAAAAGGCATGGGAAGACGTTACTCCAATAACCATTTCCAATTGATACAAAAAATTGGGTTTTTCGAGGAAGAGGACAATAATGTGCTTACCGAGGAGATCATACCGGAACCCACTAAGCCAGAACATTTTTTGACAATGGATGACAATGTTGCGACATCTAATGACTGGTCGGAGAATTGTGAAAATGAATTTTTAAACTCCATTCTGCCATCACCTTCTGGAACTGAAGAAGGACATATCTCTGCCGATTCTTCTTCAGAGGAAGAAATTAAAGCAGTTTGAGGTCCTTAAATATCTCTCATACAAAAAGGCCTTTTCCCATCTAAACATTTTAAAGAATTTTTCATGCGAGAATGGTTTGGATGAAATATGGACATGTTTGGACAGTTGCTCCCAAAAATTGTTGACAAGTTTCAAGGATATTGTGGTTCAGAAAAAAAATTATGAATTTCTCCTCTGAGACAGATTGAAAAGAAAAAAAATACACACTTATAAAGGGTCCGCCATCTAACGTTTTTTTTTTTTCAACTAGTGCTTATTTCGTGAATAATAACACTTAGCTCATGTCTGATTTGGCAGATAATTAGTTTTATCCTTCCGCTGAACGAATATGGTTGTGTATACGCTTGAACAACACTGGGAAATATTGCGACATTACTTTGAAAATCCGATGCCGATTTTGCCAAAAAAAATCATCTTTTCAGATGAAGCTCATTTTGATCTTGGCGGGTATGTAAACAAGCAAAATTGACGCATTTGGGACACAGAAAACCCGCACGCATACATTGAAAAGCCGATACGAGTCACTGTTTGGTGCGGATTTTAGTCCAGAGGCATTTTTCGAAAATGAGCAAGGAGTGGCCGTTACAGTCAATGGCAATCGTTTTCGGGCCATGTTGAACGAATTTTTGTTCACAAAACTTGAAGAGGAGGTTATTGGCAACATTTGGTTTCAACAGGATGGCGCTACGCACAGCCGAAGCTTTACGCCCTGTTTTTGAAGATCGCATTATCAGCCGCAGAGCTGATGTCGTTTGGCCACCTCGGAGCTGCGATTTGACACCGTTGGAATATTATTTGTGGGAAGCCGTAAAAGATTAGTGGTACGCCGACAAGCAACAAGTTACGAGATAATTGACGCTTTAAAGGACAATATTCGTGAAGCCATTGGTGAAATACAGCTGCACACAATCGATAATGTGCTTAAAAATTGGACCGATCGTGTAGGCTACTAGGCCAGCCGAGGCCATGAAGCCAATTGAATGAGATTATTTTCCATTATTAACCGGAAGGATTGTACTTTCATATAACAAAAGAAATTTGAGAAAATATTCAGCAGTTTTTTTTAGCATAAGTAAAAATTTGTTGGACATAAAAAGTCTATTCCCTGTCTATTGGTTCTTAATCGAAGTCAAAATCAGATATACTTTCTAGAAATTTATAGGAATGTAGTGTACCTACATATTATATACGCTTAACGGCCATGTATGCATGAGTGAAAAGCTATTGTTAATGGACCAGTCCGGTTAAGAATGAATCTCTACAATTCGACCACATCTTAATTGGACCACTTTTCTTCGGTCCCAAGGGTGGTCCAATGTGACAGGTTTTACTGTATATAAATAAAAATGGATCACCAAATGTTTTGTTAATTTTTTTCTTATAGCTAAGTTTTCGCAAGTGATTGAAACATTAAAACTGTTTTTAATACCATTTGCTTATTTCTACAAGAGGGGTGATTATGTTAATAATTGAGTTGATAGGGTGCAACAAGGTCGGTGTACTTCTCAAAAACATTTCTATAGGGAATGAAGGGATCTTCAATTTTGTGAGAAAGCGCTTTCATGGCAGCCTTATTAATCGCGTAGTTGCCAAATACTTTGGTGTGCAATATTTATGCGCCATCGATAGGACCGTACAACATGCCACAACACATCAACTACAAATCTTTTGATAAAAAGAATGCAAAAACATGGGGATAAAACCGACTTGAAATCACTATTAGCCGAGTTCACACTGTACAATTAGTTGGACAGACTTCGTTTGATGGAAGTTGGATGGTCGGATGTAGTTTGCGTTCACACTTATCAAACTTGTAGTCCAACTTCAAAATGTTCAAAAATATTTGAAAATCATCCAACAAATTGGTCAAGCGATCGTCTGAGTGTTCACATTATCAAACATTGGTCGTTCAGGCCAAAGTCTGTCCAACTAATTGTACAGTGTGAACTGGGCAGTTAATATTTAAATTGTTCAACAGAACAACGAATTATTCAGATCGATTTCCAGTTGAACCACGGCCACTAAGAACAGTTGGATAGATCATATACACACCATTACAACTCATTAAAGAAACTAAACAAAAAAAAAAAAATTTACCAATTTTGTTGTCGTTTTAAAAGAACCGACCACGAAAAAATGTTTGCCCTTCAAGTCCAGTTAAAAAAGAGCAAGTGTCGGCTCGCAAAACACGTACATAAGAACACACCGTGTTCGGCAGAATTTAAAAAGGATTGTGTTTATCTCTAGAAAACGTGTGCTAAGGGGAATGAAATAGACGCGTCAAACAATCTATATCGATCGAACCAAAATAAAGAATTGCAACGTAAGTTGATCTAAGAATCAGATATATTCTCAGAATAACATTGGTAAAAGAGAAAAAGATAATATAACGAAATATGACGTCATAACATCAGTCGATATGTTTAAAAGATCAAAGACAAATCAACAAAATATTTATACTCACTTTTACGACTGGCAGCTCCATATCCCTGATCATCATCAGTTGTGTCATAGTTGTTTTGATCATTCTCGTTGATCATAGTTTTTAAGTCGTCTGTAGCCATGTATTTATATTGATGTTGGTCCAAGTGATCCTCACCACCTTCGTCTTCAGAATCAGACATGAAAGCTTCATGCATTGACTCTGGTGCAACAACTTTGTATTTTTCTTCCAAAACACCAGTAACAGTATTTGTAACACTTTTTTCAGTAACAACTTTTAATGTTTCCACAGCAGTCACATAACCAAGTTTGTTTGCAATACTCAAGGCCGTTTGTCCATGCTGTACACCAGCGGATTCAAAAAAAAAGCAAAGTAATAATTTCAAGTTATCGTTAAATTTTTAATGGGTCGTATGATTGGAATATGTTCTTAAAAATCAATTCACAACACGATTATGAATATGAGCGATATTCTCTTAAAAAATTAAATAATTTTCCTTATTTTTTGGGCAATTTCCATGAAACAAGCACAAGCACCACTCTCACTGAGTAGAAGAATTTCTTCTCAGCATATCTTGTCGATATCGGAAAAGAATTTTAGAACGAAGAAAAGTTTCTCGAAAAAAACCAACACAGTTGTGTTTATTTTAACTATAATGATGTGCACTTTTGAGTATTTTTAGAACACATTCTCTCGTTTGGCTGTCAGTCGGGTTTTTTTTATTTTAATTTTTCTTTGCGATCAGTTTTTGAGGAATTGAAAGAGACCAATTTCCATGGTTTTTTAACAATTGGGAAAGCAGTGAAACTCTGGAAAAATTTGGAAGCAAGAAACGGGTGGGCCACTCCTGGAATGGGCACAAAAATAGAACACTTTATCTTCTACACTTTTTTCTTTTTATATTAATTTTACTTCTAAGAGATTTGTTTAATATGAAAACCAATGTTTGGAGAGCTTTAGCAACAGAGCGAGCGGTTTGCCGATTTTATTCCGAACGATCGAATATTTGATCAGAGTATGAGTTTTTTTTATTTTTATTTTTTTGCCTAATGGTGGGCGGTTTGGTTTGAGGCTGCGTAACTGCAACGGAAAGTTTGTTATAAATTGATTGCGGCGCGGTTTGATGTCGTTTAATTGAAATATTCCATGGAGAGCAGCTCTTCATGGGAATGGAATATAAAATACATATACATAGATAAGCATGAGAGCACTTCAATAAATAGAAAGAAAATTCTAAGATAATTTTGAGCCATTGATGATGCAGTTGCTGTATAAAAATTAAGTGAACTTGTGTTCCCAGAGAGCATAGGAAAATGCGACGCCACAATTCATTTGGTAAATGGAATAAGCACAAGACTCGTCAACCCTTGTTTGCATGTGAACTTGCGACTCTATATACTTTACTTGTTGCTATTTACTAAGAGGTTGCGGTTTCTTAGTCTAGTTCATTTAAGTTTCGTAGATGATTTGTAAAGTCCAAATGACCGTAAATCTTCCTAATGAACTTTGCAATTGGTTCATTGCAAAAGCGGACTAGCTCTAAATTGTATATTTAAATAAAATATGTCAATATTCTAAAACAAAAAAATAATTTTTTAAAAACAATTTCATATAGAAATAATTTAAATAGACAAGAGCTTGACTCAATTCTCTTTTTTTTTGTAGAGCAAACAAATGTTATACAAACACACAGAAAAATGAAAAGACACTTTATGGTAAAGAATGACTGTCTTAAAAACGAACCTATTGCTTCTGCTTAGATTTGTTGTATTTTCGAATGACTTCAGTTAAGAAGTACCAAGTTAAGGCTTGGCCCAACACAATTTCGAAATTAAGTTTCAGTAAACGCAGAAGAACATTTAACAACCAACTACTTACTGTATGAGCTGTTCTGCGACATGAGTATAGCTAGAAGAGTACTCATCACGAGACTACTATGGCTGGGACATGTATAGCACCAACGCTCTGGTTCAACGATGAATAGAATAGAAACATCAAAAATGAATAGCGTTGGCCATTCTGGATTTAATTGACAAGAAGCGAAGAGTGTTTCTGTTCATTATCAATCTAAATTAGTCTCTTTGACAGTTAATGTACCAACGAAGTATGTATATTTTTAGTTTTTTTTTTTACTTTCTCTAACTGATTTAGATCATTTAATCAAAACCAGATTAAGTTATAAAATGGCATAACAACTACTTGCCAATAAATTTTGGACTTATTTAAGGGGTTTGAGAGGACAGAATCAAGCTCAACAAATAATACCGTATAGTCTCGAAAAAACTTCTGCAAGACTTTAGGACACTTTACGATTTCAACACCCGACGATGTTGAACGCCCAACATTCAAGAAAAGAAATGATCTTTCACTGGGTGTGTACGCAGTTTGGAGTTTTTTATCACCTTGATTTAATTTTTTTTTGGGTTTTCCTTGAAATTATGTGTTTAAGTAGGCCTGAGCATGAGACAGTATTCTTTTAGGCAGTCGAACTTAACTATTCCTTATGATACCGTTGTTGCCCTATTAGAATCTTGTAACAATTTTGTCTAGAATCAAAACGCACTGTCTTTTGCATTATAATGGTATTCACAACAAACCCTTGAGAAGTGCCCGCGAATTATAAAAAAAAACCGACACATGAAACCTTCGTGCCATAAAAAAAAACAAAAAAAACTATGAAACGGCACAGTATGTTCAAATATTTAAATAAGATTCTTAAATAACACAAAAAATCCATTGAATTTCGAAAGAAAAACTCAATCACTCTACTCACCAAAAAAATAATTCTTACATCACTCAATAATAACTAACGCGTTTTGCAAAGTTATACCTAACCCAACAGCTCCCAAGGTACCCCCTACAAAAAGTAAGTAATCATTTCGAGCACTTCAGCCAATTGTAACATTATCATTATCAGTTAAAAAAAGCCAACCTGTTCATGAAATCAATTCAAGCTGTTCGAAAGATAAGTTGTTGAATAGTTTATACATAGTTTAGGTTGAGGGTAGATAATCATATTCGTACTAATATATTGTAGGAAATCACAAACGATAATAATTTAGCCAAAATGACTGCATATCAGATGGGAGCCAAAATTACTCTTACGAAAAGTTTGTAGGTTCGGCTTTTTATTGAAAAAGAACCATATGTTTTTTTTGTGTGACTTCCTTTGAGAACGTTTTAGAAAATCAAGACTATTTGGTAAGGTTTTCATTTAAGAGTTAAGAGAACCACAAGAAAACACTCATACTCATACCTGTTGTAGCCATTAACAAAATGTTTAAAAATAGGAAAACAAAGCACAAATTTAGAGAAACTTACGCTTGTTAGTGCATTAGGATTAGCCTTGTGAGTCAAAAGCAAGTTGATCACTAGTGTGTGTCCTTGCTGGGCGGCTTGATGTAGAGGCGTGTATCCAACATTTGTGCTAAGCTCAATATTTGCATCGTTCTGCAGTAAAAACTTTACCATCGTAATTTGACCAAAGTGAGCGGCTACATGAAGTGGAGAGTAGCCGGCCTTGGTGCGTTCCGATATTTCTGCCCCATTTTCCAATAAAATTTTAGCAACTTCGGCTTTGTCTTCTTGCGCACACAAATGCATTGGTGTGAGGCCATTTTTAGCAGAAACATTTGCATTAGAACCATGCTCCAATAGCAGAGCTACCATCTCTTCATGTCCTTCCTGAGCGGCCAAATGCAATGGTGCAAAGCCAGACTTACTTTTGGCGTTGGGGTCTGCACCGAATTGAAGTAGATTTGTGGCGATATCCATTTGATTTTTCTTAGCAGCAATATGAAGGGCAGTGTGCCCATTCTTGGCGCTTTTGTGTGGCGATGCACCCTTTTCCAGCAAAAGCAGGGCAATATTCTGGTGATCGTAATGGCTGGCCACATGAAGTGGGGTAACACCATTCTTTCCCTGACAGTCTACGTCAGAACCCTTTTGTAGCAAAAGCTGTACTACTTGAACTTTTCCATATTTAGCTGCCAGATGAAGAGGAGAAAAGCTCTTTTTAGTGACGGCATCGAGTGATGCATTGTTATCGATCAAAAGAGCCGCAACCTCTTCTTGGCCTTCTTTAGCGGCAATATGCAAAGGTGTGTAAGCGTCTTTTGTAGTTGAATCCACATTAGCACCATGTTGTAGCATAAGCATGATAATATCTATATTACCAAGACGTGAGGCCACATGTAATGGTGTCTGTCCCTCGCGGGCTTTGGCATCGACTTGAGCTCCATTTCGCAGAAGTATGCGAATAATGTCTGTTTGATTTGCCCGAGCAGCTAAGTGAAGAGGAGTTTCACCTCTGACAGTAGGCGCATCGCAATTGGCATCATGTTGCAGCAGGTAAATCACTATATTCATGCATCCCATAAAACTAGCCACATGCAGTGGTGTTAAACCACTTTCTGTTGTTGCGCTGATACTAGCGTTGTGTTTCAACAGAAGTTCTACTACCTTAATGCGGTTCTTCTTGCAAGCGATGTGTAAAGGTGTAAAGCCATTTAAAGCGCGTGCATTGGGATCAGCATTATGGTCCAGTAAAAGTTTAGCCACTTTGACGTGTCCACAGTGGGCTGATACATGCAGTGCTGTCAAATAATCAACTGTAACTTCGTCAACGGGCGCTTTATGCATCAACAATATACGAGCTGCCTCATCGTGTTCTCCCTGAGCAGCCATATGCAGAGGAGCTAGACCATTTTTTGTTTTCGATAGAATGGGAGCGTTATTTTCTAGCAATAGTTCTATGACTTCCTTGTGTCCTGATCGCGCAGCACAATGTAGAGGTGTTAACCCATCGCGTGTGGTAGCATCTATACGAGCGTTCTTTGACAGTAGCAACTGAAGAATGTTGGTCTTTCCCCATTTGCAAGCTACGTGTAACGGTGTTATGTTGTGCTTGGCAATATAATTAACGTCAGCTCCACGTTCGATTAGAAGCTTAGCAATATCCACATTGCCATAGTGTGCAGCAATGTGTAGTGGAGTAAAGCCACTCTTTGAAACAATATCAGGGTTATGTTCGTTTTCCAACAGCAACGTGGCAGCCTTAACATCGTCCTTTTTGGCTGCAATATGAAGTGCTGGCAGACGAACTTTTCCACGAGAATCACTTTCCAGCAGAACAGCAACAACCTTATCGTGTCCTTGTTGCATTGCAACGGCCAATGGTGAAAATCCATCCTAAATACGTATGTCATTGTTCTTGTCACATTTCACATCAAGGATAAAGAAAGGAAAACAAAAAATAAATATATTTTAATATGTACCTCGGTAGCAAGAGATGGATTTGCGCCTTTGGCCAGAAGGTATCTCACACAGGCATCATGATTTTCCTGAGCCGCCATATACAGCGGAGTGAAGCCATTCAGTGACTGGACGTTCACGTTCGCATTATATTGAATCAAAAGCTTTATAACTTCTTTTTGGCCTGCTAACGAAGCTATGTGTAGGGCTGTGTTGCCTTTTTTTGTGGCATTGTCCACATTTGCACCACGCCGCAATAGTTCACTCACAATATCAATGTAGCCATCTTTTGCTGCTAAATGAAGGGCGTTTAGACCATTCTGGGGAATGGATAGGTTTTTTTTTTTTTTGTTGATTCGTTTATCGGTTCTTAATGCTATATTTTACTTATTTGCGACAATATCTTTTTACTTACCGCGTTGCAGGTATTAATGTCTGTGACCTGCCCAGATTCTAGAAATTCAATTACTTTTCCTAGTTCTCCACTGCGACCCGCCCTCAGGAATGATATAGTTGCATCAATCTGGAAAATTAAAAGAAAAAATATGCATTAGGCGAAGACATGATTATAGACATAAACACTACTGAAAACGGCAAACGCCAGACCAGAGATGATGTTGAGTGGCACAGAATTACCTGTAGCATCTGCCAATGCACTATGTGTGTGTGCCTTTTCTTCCCTGTAGATTCCTCTTTCCTTTTTCTTTTATTTAACATAAAACCCTTTTTAATTTGTTGAGTTTCTTTTCCTTTTTATTTTATTAGATCTTCATAAAAATTTACTTTATAAAATTCCTTTTTGTTAGGTTTAACTTTTTATGCAAAAAATGGAGGTTTGTGAAAGGTGGCTGCTAATAATCGAATCAATTTTTATCCATATATTTCATTTAGCCGGCGGAGAAGCCGCCGCACATCAATTAGCCGCGAGCCGAATAATGTTCAAGAAAATTTCCAACTCTCCACTTTAAGGGTGGCAACCTACTAGGGCGTATTTTAGTTGGAGATTCACCTGAACAGATGATTATCTACTTTATACGTAGAAGATCTACTTTGTTGTTGTCATGTTCTTCTTTTGCTACATAGTAACATAGGGACAAGAAAAACCAAACTGAGTTATGTGAATACCAAGATGTTTTGGAAGTTTTTTTAAGCATCAAAGAGGGGTAAGATCCATATGAAGAAAGAAACATTATACAGAGGCTTAATCTAGCCTTTTCTGCAAGTAAAAATAAACACTGAACAAATAAATGAGCGTATCCAAGAAGAATCTCCAGCATTGATATTTAAACGAGTGGCCAGTGTTTGAGGATTTAAATTAAGGTCGTCGCATCTTAATATGGCATACGAAAAAGACACCACGTTTTCCATTTGGTAAATGCAGTCAGTATAAAACGGATAAAAAACAACGATAAATGTCTATGTTCAAGTGACAATATTTCGGTGAATTTCAAACATAGAAAGTTTTCTGATACAGCATTTGAAAGAAAATTTTATTTAATTTCTTTTTTATGAAGCATTGCTAATACCTATCTGCAACCAGAAAGAAATGCCATTAAAAAAAA
The DNA here is from genome assembly GCA_949752695.1 of Melanostoma scalare. Classification (NCBI taxonomy): domain Eukaryota; kingdom Metazoa; phylum Arthropoda; class Insecta; order Diptera; family Syrphidae; genus Melanostoma; species Melanostoma scalare. The sequence goes on along the minus strand of OX456987.1, from coordinate 18,682,654 downwards.
CTGACAAATCTAAAAAATTGGAAAAATTGATTTTTTTTCTGTCGGGAATATTATTATTTTGGATAAAAAAATTTTTTTTATAATTTTTCAAAAGAAGCATTTCGATGGGAAAATTTGCTTCGTTTTCGAGATATATTGAAAAAACCAATGAAGATGGTTTAGAACCCATATCTTGATTTGATCGTTTTGCACCCTCCAGTGGCGTAGATAGCTTTTCGCTATGGGGGGAGGGGGGTAGGATGAACCTAGTTTGCTCATTATTTTTTAAGTTTTAATAATTAAAAAGTAAAAAAACAAGCAACAAGACTTCATTGAATTCATTATGTATGCCACATGAAATTATACTTTTTAAAAATAATACAATATAATACATACTAGAATAAATATTGATGTAATAGGTGAAATGATATTAATTTAACAAATAAATCATAGAGTAAAATCCTTTTTATTTCTGTCCTTTTTGTTTTTAGATAAAACACTTATAAACTCGTCTGCGATGAATAGCAAGAGCAGCCAATCCATTCAAACGATCTTGCAAATAAGTAAATATCCAAAGCTTATCACATTGTTATTAAAAAAGACATATTTTTAACAATCTCACTTCGTTGGTCATGCTTCTTTGTGTTGTTTTTATTCTCTTTGAATTGGAGAAAGTTCTTTCGGGAGATGACGTTGAAACCGGCTGTGTAGCTAATATCTTTAATAATATATATATATTAGGAAAGTTTTCTTCGGGGCAGCTATCGAGCGCTTCCAACGAATTCTTAGAGCAGTATTACTCCCTCGGATCAAATATCTCTGCCGAAGATGGTTCGGCAGCCAAATATGTTTGGTAAAATTCAACAGTTTCATTAAATTTTTTAGCTGCTTTGTATAATACAGACGAAGAATCGTTGAAAAGAACCGAAAACCCTTCTAGTATGTTTTCATGGTTTGTTAATTTTTCTCCAAGGTTCATTACATAGAAATCGAGAAAAGGATTGAAAACAGTAACACGAAAATATTCTTCTGTACTTGGAACCGAAGGGTTTGTACGATTCTTTTTTCGGTTCACTATTCTCTTATTTTTAACGTCAATATCAAGGATTTAAGCTATTGTTTTTTTTTTGCATCTTCAAACACTTTCGAAAATGAGTCATTTTCTGACCGTTTAATTTTTAGTTGATCCCTTAAATATTCGGAGAGATCCATAGCTTGGACAAAGTCTAAATTTACTCTTTGAAACTCACGACTCAATGACAACGAGAGTTGGTAAACCATACTTATAAACTTTAAGCTAATCAAAAACTCGAAATGCATAGTGTTTTTGAAGTTCCTTGCGTCACTTTCTTCTATGTTCTTATTTGGTCAAAGTCTCGAACACAAACGGAAATAGCTCCTCAAAATCTTCAACTGCTTGATATTTTGAGATCAGGACTCAGTCTTTTTAATGTCTTTTTTTGTAGAGTCTCTTCGATTTCTCTTATTGTTTTTTGCAGCATATCTTTTCTTTTCGGTGTATTGAAATAATTGTCAACTGCTTCATTTGTAGTTAGGCAGTCTCTAATGGCTGGTATTTTGCTGGAAACAGATATAGCAAGGTTCAAAGAATGTGATGCACAATGGACGTACAGATCATGCGGAGCAAATTTTTCGCGAATAATTGCCTGAACACCATTTTGTATCGAGCAGCCATATTGCTTGCTCCGTCGTACCCTTGGTCGATCCAACCGATCCAAAAAGAAATGTCCAGATCACAATTTCGAAGATTTTCCACTATAAGCTTTGCAATAGCATCACCTACATTGTTAATACAGTAATGTTTGGTAAACTGTATTAGAGATTTTAAGAGAAAAGATATTTTATTCATACCAGTCGTGAAAAATTGATATAAAAAAGGAAATTCAAAAGATTAAGTGATTTTCCGAAATAATAATTTCTTTCAGATGAAGTTGACTTTGTATTTTCCCTGTAGAATTAAAGTATAGAATGTACAATCCTGTGAGTACTAATAAGACTTAATTCACGTAGGAATCAGGTACTAAATTTCACAGTGTGTTTCTTTAACTATTTTGTTTCATGACTGGTTATGTTGAACAATTATCGGTCCCAATGGGGGTGGGGGGTATATCCCCCTGATCCCCCCCCTATCTACGCCACTGGCACCCTCTAATTTAATAGCACTTAAGATTTTTTTCTCTAAAATTAACCCATTAATCGATTCATGCAATAAAATAATAAAAAGTTCATTCAATTTCGAGTTCTAAAGAATGACATAAAATCAATAGACTATATAATATGTCAGTAGATTGAAGGCCAACCAACAACTATTGTTACGCAAGTTTTAATAAATTACTTTCTTCAATCTTTGCCTGTTTTCGCATCGGAAAGGATGATGCGAGGTAAAGATTCAATTTATGACCTCGTAAATAGTTTAGGACTTTTTTTGTTACATTAACCGAGTTCACACTTTACAATTAGTTGGACAGACTTCGTTTGATGGAAGTTGGATGGTCGGATGTAGTTTGCGTTCACACTACTTATCGAGATTGTCGTCCAACTTTATGCCACATACTCTTCCACTCCGTCTAACTTCTAAATTTGAAAACCATCCACAAGTTGGTCAAGCGGTCGTCTGAGGGTTCACCACACAATCAAGCATTGGTCGTTCAAGCCAAAGTGTGTCCAACTAATTGTACAGTGTGAACTCGGCTATTGAAGAGATCTTATTTTATCTTCACATTCTCATAAGTTTTTTACACCGAAACAAAATAATTCGCGGTCTGAATTGATAATATTTTTAAAGCGCTTTCTTGGACCTACAGTAAAAATTAATGACGTAAAGTTTACATCAGTCTTTTAAATATTTTGTTTCAAGTTGTTTCAGTAAACAATTTGGGTTATTCTTTGGGAGAAAAGGAAAATATTCAGGAGCTTAAGCATGATGTTTATAAAAATATATAAAATAATGTGCACAAGCAGATGCGTAAGATTTTTAAGATAAAGTTTTTACAGGTCTTCTTGGTGGTCTCCTAATAGCCCCGTGTGGTGCAAAAAAAGCTGCACCATTAGCTGCAGCATTCGCTTCAATGCGCGCTGCATCATTCGCTTCAATGCGCGCTGCATCATTCGCTTCAATGTGCGCTGCATCATTCGCTGTACTATTTGCTGCACCATACACTGCATCGAACACTCCCGGAACTCTTAGATAATCCATCGAAGTCAAGTAACGTTGTACACTTTTTTCCTTTTCAAACAAAAAAATATGGTAGACCCAAGTAATGACTGAATTGATTGAAATACACTCAAATAACTACCGATGGATTTCAAAGTTTAGTCCTTTTATATAAAGCTGTTGCACAAATTATACCAACAAAAGCACTGCGCGAAATGCAACACCTGCCTTCTCCTCAACTCTTAAACCAAAAATCGCCAACCCTTTCCTGGCGATATACACAGGTATAGATGGCAAGGTGTTCAGAGTCTAGCATAGTCATAATATATTTCATATAGTCTTGATTTGTTTGCTTGCCATATGTATCGGTATGGGATTTTAATTAATTACAATTCACACGGTAAATGTCTAGCTGAAACGCTCCACAAATTAGTCGAAGATTTGCAAATTAATGGAAAATTAATTGCCAGGGATGTGGTCTGGCTGAGTTAATGTTGAGAACTAACATAAGGCGTGTAGTGTACTACAAAAACGGCTTCGTTCATTCAAATTAAAAAAAAAAAATAACCTGAAAGTAGAAACGACACTTTTTAAAAATTGAGTTGTTCTCAAAGTGGGTGGCAGAATAGAGCTCGGAGGTGTGGAGCCCCACAGCCTATATATAGCCCATCCCTCTCAACCATACCATGTTCGTAATGGAAGGGACCTTCATTTTATTATTGCCGATCCCGAACAGTTAAGTGAGAAAGCTTTTTGCATGGAAATATATTTCAATACCCGCTTGGAAAAACAATTCGATGTTTCTCGGATTCGAACCTCGCACTCCATCAGACATGGTAACACTTCGCCACGGGCACCACAAACATGAGCCATTTACGAGGTACACAAGTATGTTTAGTACTAATGTTTTTGTAATCGGCGATCTATGAAAATGAACAGCAAGTTATTATAGTTATCGTTTCTATTTCACCGAATACGTCTTTAAGTGTAATACGACAATTTTTATATAAAAATTTACTTATTTAGTCAGAAGACGCTTCTGTATACCTTCACGATAAAATTGGGGAGAGATTTGATGATTTGTCAAGGATTTTGGGTGGTGATTTTAACATCATCTTCGCCGATGATACAAATTTGCCACTAATTAAATTTTTCAAAGAAGAATATGATTTAACAATGACGAATGACCGCAGTTTTATTACAATGAAATCTAAATCGACGAAATGATGCAGCCTTTGCGAGATATTTTAATAGATTCGAGTCAAAATTGTTCGTTTCCTATTTTAGTTACCATAGACCTATTATTTCAGTATTAGAATAGGATGATTGTAGAGATGATAATGGAAGAGATCAAATTGTGAATGAAAACTCATAAGTTTGATTGATGTTCTTCCATATGTACATGTACATATACAGGGTGTTCCGTAATTCGTGTTAAATACTTTGGGATGTGATTCTTGGTTATACTCCCAAGAAAAAAATTGTTATACAGTAAGGTCCGTTTCTCAACTTTGACATCACTTTTTGACAATGTCCTGACCTGTGTTAATTCAATTTCTGTGTCAATACTGATCGTACAGACCTAATTTTAAACTTAATTTTTTGTAAAAACAATAATCTGTATTTAAATTGGGCTCCTATAGGCTTAGGGTTGCCAGACCTCAATTTTAAATGGGGTTCAAATTTTCTTCCCCAAGCAAAGTTTTGACTTTGAGGTCATTTTTTTCAGAAAATGTCTGTTAAACATAGAGTTTCTTTATTTTTTACAGATGAACAAAACAATAATAAAAAAAATAGCTCATAAATAAGTGCACTCAAAAACCCATACATTTTATGATACTTGGAAAAAACTAAAACAGGTACAGAATCTAATTTTGGGTTTTTCACGAACTTTTAAAGCAAAAGCTTGCAATGGGAGTAGTTTTCCAAGAATTGATTGTTTTAATGTAATTTTTATGACTGTGCCTGATGAAAAGGGTAAAAAGTGTATTTGACCTGCTACCAAAATCCTAATTGACACACCTCTTCTCAGAGAAATTTAAGTTTGGGGTATAAATGTTCAATGGGTAAATAAGACGTATAAAATAATAAGAAAACAAATTTGTTCATCAGTTTATGTGAATTTTTTCAAATATTTATCACTAAATATTTATTATGAAGAGCAAATACTAAGACCTTGTACTCAGCCTTAAGATTTTAATTTCGTATTAAGCACACAATCGCAAGTTCGTGCGACCCAGTCGTGCCAATTTTTTTACTTACTAAAATAAATAAAATTGCTAAACAGAGCTAAGAAAGCCTCGGAGCCTTTAAGGGCCTATGACTTTACACCATTTCTAGACGACTAAGTTAGAAAGCGTTTTTCATGGTAGTGTGTAATTACTCTCGTAGTAATTGCCAGCTCTTCCCGAAAGGCGATACTCATTCTTTATTTTCTGATATTTCTGGGATACGAACCACGAAACTCCCACTTAACAGGCAGACCCTTACATCGCTTACATATCGATTCCACTGCTCTTCTAAAAATACACCGATCATAAATTTTGCACTAATGGCCAAGTAGTAATTAATTTACAGAAGTAAATCCAGTAAATTTACAGAATAAAATACCATCAGACGGTATGTGAACTTGCCCAGCAGTTATAAGTTTTTCAGCATTTTATTGCTCTCTAGCAAAACTAATGTCAAAAAAAAAAATCGAACAGCAATAAACCTTCAAGTTATAATTAAAAGAAGCGCCTTATGCTGGTTCTCAAATTAACTTAACGAAATGTATTACTGCACTAATAAACCAAGGAGGTAGTGCCTCCTCAATAAGACTTGCAAATTATAAGCAATTAAAAAATCGTTTCGCATAAGCACTTGATACCGTGTGAATTATGAGTAATTAAAAGTCAATGAAACCGATATTGGTGCATATGTTAAACAAATGTAGGGATAGCTGAGTAAAATATTTATACAAATGCCATTGTGGCTACCATGTCATTAAGGCTACAATTATGTGCAAGGAAATGATTGGAGACTTTCCATTTGGGTTTCAATTTAACCGACGCGACGCCTAGACATTTTTTGATCAAAAGCTTGTGGTGCAGTTTTTAGTAAAGCTTAAAGTAAGAAAATAGGAGAGGGTTTAGTAGGAAACACTGATTAACATTGCCTTTGAATTTTTGTGAATCATAATGCAGGGGAAACACAGAGTCAGGTAAAGCATTCCACATACGGGCGAGTAAAATATGAACTTTTATACTTGAACATACGCCCGAAGATGGGCTCCAGGTATAACTGATGAGCATTCCTAGCGAGGCGGGTGTTGCGGCTAAATTGTTTAAGGGGAGGAATGCAACTGGCTACTTCACTAAAGCACTGTTTGTGAAAAAAGTGATAAAAAAGAGAGAGACAGGTAACGATCGAAAACCGATTTACCACCTCACCACCACGACTAAATTCTATTAATTATCTGGAGTTTTACAAAATAATCTACCAGCCAGACCTTTTGGAGAACGATTCACTGCTTTACATTGTTTCCTCACATTTCCAACACGATGGTGATCTGACCCACTATGGTTGTGAAGTTAATGAATGAAAAACACGGTGGCCGCTGGATAGGTAGAAATGGACCAATTCACTGGCCTGCATAATCTCACTTAATTTGATTTTTTCGTGTTTTTTTTGCATGGGGACGAATGAAAGAAATCGTTTACTCGTCTGAAATACTCGTAAATACCTAAACTGAATTAGAAAAACGTTCTTTCGAATGATCACAAAAAATAAGACAAGAATTATAAAGAACAAACATCCAAAATGAAATCCAATAAAGAGCTCTTGTATGCATTCAAAACGCAGGGGCACTTTCTACAATTATATTTGTGTGTACCTAAAATAAAAAATGGGCGTGACTGTCTCGCACGAACTTGCGATTCGTGAATCCAAAGGTTGAGTACAAAGTTTAAGCATTCGCTCTTCATAATATAATTGGTGCTACAGGGTTGCTAACTACACATTTAAAATGGAAATTTAATAGAATCACATGAAATATTGAAAAATATTATATTAAAAATTCCAAAGGTTTTAAGCGAAAAACTATTAATGCCATTTTTTACAAATGCTGATACATAATATGTATGATATATATAGTTTATATTATAAACTATGGTGGTCGTTATTTTCAAAAGTTGAATTACTTTAATGAGCACCCTTTTTTTGTTCCTTGACTTCTTAAAACATAACCCTATTTTTTTACGATTACACTAACATGTGCTGCATTGAGCTTAAAGCTGAAGCTCTTATGAAAGTTCATGTATGCGCATTTGTATATGCTTCTTTCTCTTTTTCTCTTACAATGTAGGCGTAAACGGAATTCAAAAATCACTTTTTTACTTCTGGCAATCAAAACTTACTAGCCTGCGTTCAATTGAATTTTTGCAAATATATTACGAAAACATCTATTTTTGGTCGGTGCAATAATTACATCTAAAAACATTACCTATAAATGTATTCATTACAAAATCACTAAAACATGTTACTATTTATAAAAAATCACCATAAGAAATAATAAAAAATTTTCTGAATTTTTTTTTTTATATGGAAGAGAGTTCTTGAGATTTCCAGGCTGTTGCGACACGTGCTAACACATTCCGATTTTCGTAGTTTTTTTTTTTTTTGCACTTTTGAAATATAATAGCATATAAAAAAAGGGTGCTCAACAAAAACAAAAACATTTTTTTTTCATCCATACAAATAACGACCACCGTAATATAAACTGATTCATTTTAATCAAAATCGTTTGACCATTTTTTTTTTAAACCGGTTTTTTCTTTTCGCTTTCTTTTAAAATGAGTTTTTTAAAAATTAAGTATGAAAAAATTTAAGATACCGTTTTAAACATATTCAAAAAAAACCACTGAAAATTTGAAAAATGTTGGCCTGCAATCATTCGCAAGCAGCGTAGGACTTCTAAAATTAAAAATTCCGTCAAAATCGTGTTGACAAGAAAGTTGATTTAAAAAAAAAAAAACTAAAGGGTCCGCCAAATAAATTTTCTCTTTTGAAAATGGGCGCAAAACATCGAATGTAGTTTCGGATGTGTGGCGCGTAGCGCCGTCCTGTTGATACCAAATGTTGATTTGAAAAGATGATTTTTTTTTGGCAAAATCGGCATCTTCTCTAAGTCGATCCCACTTAACGAAGCACTTAAAACTAATTATCTGTCAAATCAGACATGAGCTAAGTGTTACCATTCACGAAATAGGCACTAGTTTACCCATTGAACATTCATACCCCAAACTTAAATCTCCCTGAGATTGATGATGGGGTTTTGGTAGCAGGTCAAATACACTTTTAACCCTTTTCATCAGTGCACAGCCATAAAAATTACACTGGTCGACAATAATTTCGCCGCCAAAAGCAAACTACATTATTTAAAGGTTTTTGGCTCGCTGAATTCAGATCTGGCCTTAGAATTGCTTTGTGACAAAGCAGTTTTTCCAGTTTTCGCGTAACTAAACATTCAAGATCGGAAAAATCCAGTTTTAGCTATTTTTGAGCAAATGTTTTAACATAAAAAAATGTTAACCCAAAAACAAACCATTGCTTTTCCGATGATTTGCTATCCGCTGAATCCAAATCTGGTCTCAAAATGGCTCTACTACATCAAATTACTGAGATATCTAGCTTCAAAAGTCGTAATAACGGTCATGAATTATTTTGAAGATTACGTATATACCGTATAGTTTCAAAAAGAAATTTGAGTCAGAAATCACATTCTGAAGATCTTTGGGTGCTGAATTCGAATCCAGTCAGAGATTTACGATACAACGGCAGGTTTCCAAAAAATAAAGCATTGATGTCTTGACTTTACTCTGGCTATAACCTCAAGACCCTGATGTGATAGACCAATTCTGTGAATGAATACGACTTGAACACATCCAAAACCTTCTAAATTGTGTTCTCTGGCTCAAATTTCCTTTCGAGACTAACGTTATCTTCACAAAAAATAAATGCATGACCGTGTATGATGTGTTACGTGTTGCGACTTTTGAAGCTAGATATTTCAATAATTTGATGTAATAGAGGCATTTTGAGGCCAGGTTTACATTCAGCGCAAATAAAATCATTGGAAAAGCAAAAGTTTGTTTTCAGGTTAAAAAATTTTCCACGTTGAAAGAAATTCTGAAAAGTAGCTAAAACCTATGTTTCTCGATTTTGAAGGCTTCATATCTCAAAAACGTGATGTGACAGAGCAATTCTGAGGCCAGATTTGAGTTTAGCGAGCCAAAAACCTTTAAAAAATATAGTTTGCGCTATTCAAAAACTTGAAATATTGCAGACCAGTGTTACCTTTAAGCAATCAAATCTTGGAAAACTAATCCCATTGCAAGCTGTTGCAATAAAAGTTCGTAAAAAACCTGAAATTTGATTTCTTTCCCGTTTTAGATTTTTCGAAGTATGTATATCATAAAATGTATCGGTTTTTGAGGGCACTTGTCTAAGAGTTTTTTTTTTATTATTGTTTTGTTCATCTGTAAAAAATAAAGAAACTCTATGTTAAACATGCATTTTCTGCAAAAAAATGACCTCAAAGTCAAAACTTTGTTTTTGGAAGAAAATTTGAACACCATTTAAAATTGAAAATCTGGCAACCCTAAACCTATAAGAGCCCAACTTAAATGCAGTTTTAAAGATTATAATTTAAAAAAAAAATTAAGTCTAAAATTAGGTCTCTACCATTAGTATTGACAGAGATTTCGAATTTAACACAGGTCAGGGTACACCAAAGTTAGCCTATTTTTAAATTGTCAAAAAGTGATGTCAAAGTTGAGAAACGGACTTTACTGTATAACGATTTCTTTCTTAAAATATATCCAAGAATCACATCCCGAAGTATTTAACACGAATTACGGGACACCCTGTATATAAAATTGTGTAAATAAACCTAAGTTAGGTTAGATTGGATTGGGAGTCTAGCCCCAAGCGGCAGCACCTCACTCGGACCACAGGAATCCATCGTGCTCCCAGGATAACAGAGGATGAGGAGGTAGAGGAGGTAGAGGAGGTAGAGGAGAGAGGTGGCAGAGGATTGGGTTTGTGACTGGGTTATTGGGGTTGGGAGTCCCCAATGAGCCCCTACTAAGCCGAAGCTTATTTCTAAAACATAATTTCTAAGTTTTATTTTTAACTAAAAACAACATTTCTTTCCTACAATTCTTTTTTTTTTAACTAATTTTTTAAATTTAAATTTAAATGTTCACTTTCTAAGTGATTTCCCAAAATCCCTCTGTAGGCTGCCCCATAGAGCCTAACTGCAAATTTTGAATAAAATCGGTAAAGCTGTTCAGGCTGTAGATCGGACAGGCAGGCAGATATAATTGTAGGACCCACTTTTTTCGTATTCCATTGTATAGTCATGTTTTATTGTTTTTGTTAGCCTGTTGCCAGAGAATATTTCACATTTCTGCTTTAATGAATTTTACACTTTCTAATTTTAACACTTTAAATAAATTTAAATCATTTACGAATTTCCATGGTAATCCTAAAAACCCATATGCACAATTAGTGTTCACGGAATGACAATGCAGGACAAGAGCTCAAAACAGCGATTTTTGTGTTTTAGTTACGCTCTAAATTACCGACTTGGAGGCTAACTTACTCATTAAGTTATAAAATCAAACACACGCAAATACCCGAAAAGCAACATTCTATAGTTAAACAACTAAACACAACCCTAAGTAAGAGAAACATCAATTTCGTCAATAGACAGCCAAAAGCAGCACTCCCTATGTCATTAAAGTTGTCATAAGTGTCCTGAATCGAGGACATTATACGTATAACACAAAGTCCAACATTTCTATTTAATGTCTATGAAAATGTTTTAAGCGAGGAGAGCTCCCAAAATCACGATACTCCGTAAACAAAATAAAAGAAAAGAAGAAGAGAAAGATGATGAATGAACAAATTTAATTTTATCTCTAGAAATAATAATAACAATTACATCTCACAGCAAACGGAATATGATTCACGCGATTTAAATTTTCTTGGGACATCCATAGTGAGACAAAAAAGAACATCCCCATCATGTTAGTTTTAAGTTGTATATTTAATGATCTCATAGCTTGACGAACTTGGCATAAAATCACATAGCCAAATTAAATGGGAGAAATAAACGAGTCAACAACGACTGCGCCAATACAGGTGAATGATGCCTGCCATAGTTTAGTTGTTTATGTGTTTCTCTAAAAAATCTAGTACAAGTTACCATAAATGTGTATTCAGAAAAAATCTGGTATTGCCATCATCGCTGGTTTCTTTGGTATATAAATTGTAGCTTGCCGGTTTCTACTGATTACTTGGAAAGAGAATTATCTACGTTCTTGGCAATTCATAAGTTTCGTCTATTGGCCTGAGAGTATTTTGACAATTTTTGTTACTTTTATTTGAGGTTGATAATAGTTTTTAACTTCAACATTCACCATCATATTTTTGTCTTCCTTACTATCATCGATCTCATCGGCGAGGAAGTGATATGTAAAAACCAAACTCAATACGCTTTCCATCTGCACTCCACCTACAACTTTTGAGATTTCCCATCGACCAGAATTGATGCGGAAAGAAATAAAAAGTTAAAAGTTGACCCGACCATTGTCGATTTTAAATATTTCGAGAGTATAACAGACATGAGTTTGTTAGACATTGTTTATCAACCGTCAATTGATAAGATAAGTAACCAGAACTTTTCTACACTCAATAAAGAAAATAGACACGCACCCAATACTCAAACTCATTTTCAAACTGATCCATTTTCATGGTACGATATACTCTTTTGTCTAATTGTGCGGAAAATAAATGAATTAAAACTGCAAAAATGCCACATGGGTGATGGCTCTAGAAGGTAATGGCAATGGGTACCGTATTAGTCCAAAAAAGATTAAGCACTTATGTTGCCCGTTTTCTGGTCCAGACATACCTGATTTGGACAATTATTTGAAGGAAAATGTGATTCTGAAGTGTGAAAAGTTTAAGTATCTGGGATCAATGATAAACAGTAAAGCAACTTTTAATGATGTCATCAATTATCAACTAAGCGTACCGTGGATGAAGTGGTAAGAAAACCCCATTATCTTCTGCAACAAAAAAAGAGCCCTGACCTGGGGGGGGGGGGGGGGGGGGATTCTACACTGCGGCTGTACATCTAGCACTCTCATACGGTTCACCATGTTAAACAATTTACAAAAAGTAATACAACAAGTTGTGGTACCCGTGGCGTGATGGTTAGCATGTCCACCTGCTAACCCAGAGGTTCGAGTTTCGAATCCCAGCAGAGGCAAAAATGTTTTCTTATGGGTATCGCCTTTCGCAAGGAATTGGCAACTCCTCCGTTAATAAATTCATTGCCATGAAAAGAGCTTTCTCAATTAGCCGTTCGGAACCGGCAGAAAATTGTAGGTCCCCTCCATTCCCTCACAAGGCATGGTAGTGAGAAATGGGTCGTCCGAGTGGGGGCATTCTATATTGAATAAAAAATAGTATTTTTAAAAATCAAATTAAATATAAAGTCATTGAAAACAGATTAGTAATAGATTGCGTCCATAACACAAAACATTTCCTTATTGTTCCAATTTACTTAAATTTTGGTAAATGGAAACAGGACTTTGAAGCTCTTCAAAACTTTTTGTTGAACCAGAATAATGAAAATATTTTAGTAATTGGTGATCTAAACGGTCGGATAGGAGATTTCCAAAACTCTTGTTTTATGAATACTGAACAATTTTCGTTCAGATAAACTCGCTTGATACTTGCGTTAACACAAACGGTAATTACTTAATTGAGTTGATGGAAGATTTTGGTTTTTTTGTTTTAAATGGTGTATCGAAAAGTGATAAATTCGGAAATCTTACATTTATTAGCAATCAAGGTTGTTCTATTATTGATTACTGTTTAATCAAAGGTGACTGGCTTGATGTTATTAAAGATTTTGATGTTATTCCAGCCAATTATTCATCGCATCTTCCCATCTGTGTTTCATGTGAGTTTAAAGTAAAAGAATTAAATATTCAAGAGCAAAATGAAGCCGGAGTTCAGAAATTGCGTTGGGTGGAAAAAAGATCTGACATCTACAGGCGAAATTTAAATCAACACTCAACTGATCTTCAGTTCTCTTTTGCAAACACAATTGATGAAGCAACTAATAATATAATTGCCATCATTAGAGCATCTGGTACAACCGACTCAGCTAACAAAGGTAGCATTTATAAGGCCAGTTGGTACGATGGAGATTGTAGGAGAAGTAGAGACAGATCATTTAAATGGTTTTTTAGGAGAACTAACAATTCCGCCTTCAAATCTCTTTATCTACAGGCGAATAATATTTACAAAAGCTTATGCCTCTATAAAAAACAGCAATACATTCACGATATGGCTCAACAATTAATTGAATGTAGAAATGCTAAAGAGTTCTGGAAAAATGTAAGAATTTTAGGTGATTGGACTAGGTCTACTGCTTCTCCAATCGGTATTGATGTTATGGGCTCGTATTTTGAAAAATTAACATTAGCCGACCCTAATCAATCGTATATTAGCTTTGCGTTACCTCTCATCTACATCGAAGAACTAGATGCTCCGTTCTCAATGTCAGAATTAGTTTTCGCATTGGAAAAAATGAAAAACAACAAAGCTTCGGGCCTAGATGGTATCCCAGCAGAGTTTTACAAAAATGCCAGCTCACAATTTTTAGAACATGTTTTATTATTATTAAACCGGATGTTCAACAATGAAACGATACCAAATAATTTCCGCCAGTCATGCATCTCTGCTGTTTATAAAAAAAAATGATCCTAATCTTCCTGAAAACTACAGAGGTATTTCTGTTCTTAGCTCTCTACGGAAGCTATTTACTCAAGTTCTGTATCTAAGACTTGTATCTTGGGTGGATACAAACAGCAAAATAAGTCAATTTCAGGCGGGTTTTAGAGCTAATCTCTCAACAGTTGATCAAATTTTTACATTAAATAGTGTTGCTAAACGGTTTTTAGAAAAGAAAACTAATCTCTATGCTTGCTTTGTTGATTTCAAGGCTGCATTTGATACTATAAACAGGAAACTATTGCTTTTCAAATTATCGAGTATTGGATTATCGACAAAATTTCTAAAGATTTATGAGCAACTTCTTTCAAACACAACTGCTGTGGTGTCAAATGGCAAGGTCTCTTCAAGACAATTCAAGACAGAAATGGGTGTCCCACAAGGTTGCATTCTGAGTCCTTTGATTTTTTCGCTCTTTATCAACGACATTGAAGATAGTGTGCCAGGGGGTGTCTATTATGGTGATCTACTCATTAAAATTCTTTTATATGCGGATGACATTGTTGTCATTACTGATAATCCGGTAACATTACAACTTCAAATCAATAAACTGTACAATTATTGTAATCTATGGGATCTCCAAATAAATAGTTCAAAATCGAAGATTATGGTTTTTAGAACCCATAACCGCGGTGCCCGAAATGACCGTTCTTGGAACCTCAATGGAGCAACCTTAGAAGTTGTAAAAGAATTTAAGTACCTGGGTTTTACAATAACGAGTAATTTAAACCTAGCAGCACATATAAAAGACAAATCATCCACTGCGAAATCAGCTGTTAATTGTATGTGGTCAAGGTTTTTTAAAAACAAAAATGTAGATCCGACGGTCAAATTCCAAGTGTTTGATGCTACTGTTAAAAACTCACTTTGTTATGCTAATGAAGTGTATGGTTACACAATATGCGAAGATTTTGAAGTTGTCCAACGATACTTCTTTAAACGTGTCTTTAGACTACCTTCAAACACCCCTAACTACGCGTTATATGTTGAATCTGGATTACCTCCGATTTTCCTAAAAAACCTAAAGGCAAACGCAGACTATATTGTTAAAGTCTTAAGTAGGGCTAGTAACAATCTGCAAAAAAGGATACTCATAACTGCATTTCACCGTAATTACACGCCGTTCAAAGATTGGCGAGATCTAGCGGCTAAATATAATTGCACGTTGAACTTATACCTGAACAACATTGGACCTTGGAAGGATAGTTTGTACGATTGTATTTCTGTCATAGATGGTGAAATGTTTCAAGATTCCCATAATCGTGTGAAAGCATCCATGTCTAGAACGGTATACAGTAAATTGAATCTCTGTTTGGGGGAGTCTAATTATTTTCGCAATACGTTCTCAGTCAATGAGATGAGCTTGATATTTAAGGTCCGTACAGAGATGCTCGAGCTAAATTATAGACCTCACAGAGGTGATATCAATCATAATTGTACTCTGTGTAACCTTAACCTGATCGAAAACGTTTATCATTTCCTAGCCTACTGTCCAATGCTTCAAGAAATTCGGCGCTTATGCTTTAACAAGAGCTTTCTTTCGACAGAGGAGTGTTATTCAATTTTAAATGGAGAGAGTGGATGGAAACTTCTTATCCGGTTTGTCTCTGAAGCTACCACTTACAGAAATTTGTACGTGAATATGTAGACTCAATCTATTGTTGTTTTGTTTTAGCTAAACTAAAAGCCCACTTTTCAACAGATATTGAAACTCTAAAATTACCATTAATTTTACTTCTTTTGATTTTCTTTTTTCATTTCATAATATTATTTTTTTGTTCACTTAACGTTTTTGAATTTCGTTATTTTATTGATTCTCTTTTTGATTTTTTGTATCGTAAATTTATCTTTCATTAGAACATCCTATGTAATTTTCAATGGTTTTAATTTTTATTTGTTAGCACTCATAATTTAATTAATTTTTTGATTAAATCGGCGACGGCTTTTAAGCCATGCTTGTTGTTAAGTCCCAAATGAAAAACAGAATTTCCGAATTTTTAGCAAATTTATTAGCGTAGCGTGCCGCTTAAAATTTCCTAGGTAAAAAGACAATTTTCATTTACTGATTCTACTAATTTTCAAAGAAGATAGAAACTTACGTTTAGTATTCAGATTAATCAATTGGGTTTGAGAAATGAGGCAAAATTATTTAATAATTGAGTTATACTCTCTAATTTTGGTTTCTGACCGTAGCCTTTGCGATTCTTACAAAAAAGGAAGACATTTTATTCTTTTAGTTTGCAGATGTGATGAAGTCACAATAGCGAATAATTGTACTTAGTCTAAAATGCGCCACCTATATGTCAGTAGCGCTGGTGTTGCCGTGATTCTCAACATTCCCCCCCGGTAAGATGGAAGGTTGGTCCGGCTTACCCAAAACCGTAGAATCGGCTACATCCAGAACTGCTAATTTAGAAACTGGTCGGACATAGACTCCCGAGCTGGTCTGGACGACGACACTTCTTATTTTTCCATCTCGACTCATGTTAAGCTCTAACACGCGACCTTTAGGCCATTCATTTTTGGGTACGTTTTCATCGACTATAATGACAACGTCATTCACGGAGATCGGTCTTGTGTTTTGAAACCATTTTGTTCTTCTCGTTAACGTCGGCAGGTACTCTCGAATCCATCTGCGCCAGAAGGAGTTGCTAAACTGCTCAGCCATCATCCAATTTTGTTTTAAAACAGGGCCCTCATCTCTAAGCTCTCCTAATGGCTTTGATCCGCTTGAGGAGCCCAGCAAAAAATGGTTAGGAGTTAATGCTTCGTCATTCTCGCACGACACTGGAACATAAGTCAATGGACGAGAGTTGATTATGCCTTCAACTTCAACCATCATTGTCCGTAATAACTCGTCATTCGGATTTCTAGAGCATTTGATTTGTAAAAGCGTTTGTTTTACCGATCGAACCAATCGCTCCCAGCACCCACCCATGTGTGGGGCTGCTGGAGGAATGAATGACCATTTGACCCTCCCCTCACCTATGCCTTCAACCAATTTCTTACCACTTACTTGTTCAACAGCTGCTCGCAACTCTCGACTCGCTCCCCGAAAGTTTGTGCCGTTGTCAGTGTAGATTTGTATAGGAGTACCTCTTCTTGAAGCGAATCGTTTCAGAGCTTGGATGCAGGAACTGCTAGAGAGCGAATGGGCAACTTCCAGGTGAATCGCTCTTGTAGTCAGGCACGTAAATATCACACCCCATCTTTTTTCCACTCGTCGCCCAACTGTTACGAGTATTGGTCCAAAATAATCGATACCGACATAGGAGAAAGGTCTAGTAAACGCTTTTAGCCTTGCAGGTGGAAGCTCACCCATAACAGGTACAACTGGTTTCACCCTTTTGTTGCAACACTCCTGACATTTACCTTGTACCTTTTTTACCATAACTCGCAAAGAGGGAATGTAAAATCGCTGACGCACCTCATTTACAACTGTTTCATTGTACTGATGTTTGAATTTTCGGTGATAATGGTCGAGAATTAGAAATGTTATGTGGTGATCCTTCGGTAGAACGACCGGCCTCTTAGTTCCAAAATCGACTGCGATTGCTGCATCTATTCTACCGGACACTCTCAGTACATTGTTGTCATCTAAGTACGGCGACAGTTTATACAACAAGCTTGTTTTTGGAAGGACTACTCCATCACCATTACCCGCCCCATTGAGGAGTCGTATTTCTTCACCGAATATGTCACTCTGTGCTCGCCTCCACAGGCAGCGTTCTGCATTATCAATGAATTGTTGAAGAGTAAGATCTGGGTTTCTAGTGAAGTATCATTCAATAAAAAGGTAAACCCTTGCCATAGAATTCAGTAGTTCTCTCCAGTTCGTGAATTTCTGAAAGTTGATTATCCATGCTTGATGACCATTTTTAGCTGAATGATGAAGATGTTCGACCACTCCATTATCTGGACACAAGGAACTGATGTCACACTTTGGCCAACACTGTTCGTCTGACCACAGAAAATTTGGACCCCTGTACCATGAACTTTGCGACGAAAATTCGAAACTCATTCGGGTCTTTGTGGCTTCATCAGCGACATTTAGTTTAGATGGGACCCATTTCCAAAATTCTGCTGGAGTTTTTTCAAGAATTTCGCCAATCCTCAAAGAAACGAATTGCTGAAATTTTCGGCTTGGAGACCTTATCCAATAGATGACGGTTTTAGAATCAGTCCAATATACTTGACGTGTAAACTTAACAGAATGACTTTCGATTATTGTAGCTGCCAATCTACTCCCAAGAACTGCAGCTTCCAGTTCCATTCGTGGAATCGATATGTGACGTAAAGGTGCTACTTTTGTTTTCGCTGCTATCAAACGGCACTCAGTTTCTTCTCCACATTTAACTCGAACATAGGCGACTGAAGCCAAGGCCTCATCACTTGCATCACAAAACGTGTGTAGCTCCACACTATCCGCATCCGCGAAGGCCAGTTGTGTTAAATATCTTCTAGGGATTCTAATATTATTTATCTGAGGCAGCAGGCGGAGCCATTTACTCCAGATCACGAAATGCTCATTTCTTATTTTTTCATCCCAGCTTACACCAGACCTCCAAATCGACTGTAGTAAAATTTTTATGTTTACCAAAATGTTAGCAATTAGTCCTAAAGGATCATAAATTCTCATGAGAAATTGAAGAACTTCCCTTTTTGTTGGTGTTTGCTTCCCACTGATCACTTCTGAATTCATTCGGTCCTTATTATATTTAAAAAACCACTCATCATCTTTCGGGGACCACCATAGGCCTAAAACCTTTTCAGCATCTGACAAAGAAACGCTGGAGAACTCTTCTGCCTTAAAGCGCTCCAATTTGTCTAATAGACCGGAAGAATTTGACCGAAAATTTCTTATTTCAAATCCACCTTTGCTATGTACATAAATAACATCTTTGGCGATTCTCGCTGCATCTACCTCATTATCGTAACTAGCAATGAAATCATCGACATAATGGTCTCTAATAATGGCCTTTGCTGCTTCGGGAAATTGAAGATTAAATTCTTCCGCGTTACGATTTTTGATATATTGCGCACAGAATGGTGACGACGTTGCACCAAAAGACATGACTTGAAGGATATATGTTTCAACTTCGTTTGTTTTATTATTTCGCCAAAGAAATCGTTGTGCTTCCTGGTCGTCCTCTTTAATGCGGATCTGGTGAAACATTTCTTTTATATCTGCACACAATCCTATATTTCGTTCTCCAAAACGAAACAAAATTCCAAGCAGGGGCGAGATAATATCGGGACCGGTTAGTAAGACGGAGTTCAGAGATGTACCATTTATCTTTGCTGCTGCGTCCCACACGATGCGAACTTTATCGGGCTTGTTTGGGTTAACTACAGGGAAGGTGGGTAGGTACCACGTCTTCGCGGTTATAGCAGCCTTCGAATCGATCCTCCGAGCATAACCTTTCTTTACATAATCTTCGATTAGATTGTTTACTAAAATTTTAATGTTTGGTTCTTTTTCAAACCTTCGCTCTAAACATTGCAGACGTTTATGTGCATAAGTTTCACTACTAGGCAATTTCAAACAATCATTTTTCCAAAGAAGCGGAACCTCAAAACGATCTTCTATTCGTTTGGAGTGTTTGTCGAGTATCTTTTGGGCTCTGTCTTCTTCAGATGACATAAGTGAGACCCTTTTCGTGCCCATATCTTCCATTGCGAAGTAATCTCTTAAGGAATCGCATAAAAACAAGTCATCGCTTGTGCTACACGAACAAGTATGAACATTTACACATAGATTCTTGTGAGAGGTTACGTCACTTGGACCAAACACCACCCACCCTAAGCGAGTTTCTGTCGCAACAGGTTCGTTTACTTTGCCTTCTCTTGTTAGGAGCGGCATCCCTAAACTACAATGCTTTAAACCTATCAAGATACGAGGTTTTGCATTAACGAATGACGTCAGTGGAATGCCCTTCAAATGCGCATACATTTTGCTTAAATTTATTGCGCTTATTGTTTGCTCTGGCAAATCCAAGTCCTCCACCGTACGCACGTCATGAATCAAAAATTTACTCTTTAATGTTCTTCCTGAAATTTCCACATCAACCCTCTTTGAATTTACTTCTTCTCGGACTACATTGGATGTCCACTTTAAGTGCAGCGGTAAAATTTCTCCTTTCAGTTGTAAATCGTCAGCTAACTGTGTTTCGATCAGCGATGTAGACGAGCCGTCGTCCAAAAACGCAAATGTTTCTATCTTTTTTCCTATCCCGTACAATGTAACAGGCAAAACTTTGAAGAGAATTGCATTCTCCTTCGGGTAACTGTGGCAATTCGATAGTGTATGTGTCACGTTGGAACTCGAATGCGTTGTATTCGTAGTCTGTGGATCTCTTGTGCTTTGGTTTGCAACAGCAACGGAAAGTGTGACTGTGTCGGTGGTGGTTTTTGGATTCATAGTTGCGGCAACAGTATCTTCTCTTGGTGTGTGGTGTTTTCCAATGTCATTATTGTGTGTATTGGCATAAGTTGGAAAAAAATTATGAAGAAGCCTATGATGACGATAGGAACAATTATTTTCTCCGCACAGCTGGTTGAGTCGGCATTTGTTGTTGTGTCGACGGAGACAAGTTCGGCAGAGATGTTCTTTTTTTATAACCAACCATCGCTGTTGTACTGAGTAATCGCGGAACATCTGACATTTATCCAATGAAGAGCAATTTTTTTCGCATACTTTACATTGTTTTAGCGTAATCTCGTTGTGGATATTCAAATGTGACCGTTCTTGTCGTGATTTTTGTTCTTGCCATGAGCTTCCTGAAAACATCACATCATTTGCCGCTCGACCAACTTCGAACAACCAAGTGCTGAATTGTGAAATGGTGACAGCAGAAAGTGTTTGCTTATATATAGACCAGTTCAGACGAAGAGTGGGAGGTAGTCTTTCCACTAATTCCTGCAGCAAAATCGGGTTGTTTAAGTGCGCTGAACACCCAGAAACCTCCATTGTGGAACAGATGCTCTCAACTTCTAGTGAGTATTTTACAATTGACTCTAATTTATCTGCTTTAGGATACGGTTCGTGTTTAAGTTTACTAAGCAAAGTGTTTATTATAATTTCAGGGCGTCCGAATAACATTCGTAAAGTGTTTATTATCCTGGCTACTTGTCCGGGTTGTGATAACCGGCTGCGAACTGCGTCGAGTGCCTTTCCTCTCAGACTTGTCCGAAGGCGTGCAAGATTTTCTTCTTCTGAGAACCCGCAAATCCTAGTGCTGCTCTCAAAGCAGCTGATGAATAAGGCCCAATCTTCGGGATCTCCATTAAATCGTGGGAGATCTTTTGGAGTTGACTGCCTTGCAGCCAAATGGCGCCTAGTCAAAGTGGGGACACATTGTGAATCATTAAAGTTTTGTTGTGAAATAGCGCAAGTATTGTTTTTTGATTGGGGAAAAGAATGTGCATTCTCGTTCAATAAAGTATTGTCGGGGAGTTGTTTTACATTACTCCCAAGCCAGTGATTAAATGTACTATTTGGCAGATCTGCCTTGAAGGTTACGTTTCCTTCCCGTTGTATAGTCAACCAGCTTTCCACGTTCTTTGCGGATATAGGGGCACCATCAGCTTTGCCATTGAAATTGTCATCAACATCTCCTTCGTCTTCAGAGATGTTGTCTTCAAGAATTTGATATTTCTTGGATATGTACTTTTCGTGCAGGAGCCGTTCTTCTTCCAGGCGTTTAAGTTGGAGGGATACTCTCCTACTTGATGACGCTTTTGATGATATCGACATCGCTTTGGAATGTGCCTCAGCCATTTCAGATGACTGATGGGCCAAGCCATGGGCAGCGTTAAGGTCTGGCACATTTAATATGCCTGATTGAATTGGTATTGCAGTTGGAGGATTATGTCCGGATAGGATGCCTGTTTGTGCACCTGAAGGCACTGGTGGTGGTGGCGGTGGTGCGATTGGTGGTGGTGGCGGTGGTGCAATCGGTGGTGGCATCGATGTTCGTGGTTGGCTACAACCAGTAGGACTCATTTCATTCGCGATGACTAAATCATCCGGATTTTTTTGTTGCGGCGGAGTGCGTAGCATTTATTGGTCTTATGAAGGCACAGGGAAAGAAAAATCAAAGGGTACTCACCTGGTTAAGCGCCTTGGCAGTATATGCTAAGCACGTGTGGTTGGTTGCCCACTGACTTTGTGGTTAAGTAAGCTCAATCCTTTGACTTCTTACAATAGTTCCAGACAATTTCCTGCTCGAGGCAAATTCGATAAACGAAATTTTAAGATTGTTAAGTCCCAAATGAAAAACAGAATTTCCGAATTTTTAGCAAATTTATTAGCGTAGCGTGCCGCTTAAAATTTCCTAGGTAAAAAGACAATTTTCATTTACTGATTCTACTAATTTTCAAAGAAGATAGAAACTTACGTTTAGTATTCAGATTAATCAATTGGGTTTGAGAAATGAGGCAAAATTATTTAATAATTGAGTTATACTCTCTAATTTTGGTTTCTGACCGTAGCCTTTGCGATTCTTACAAAAAAGGAAGACATTTTATTCTTTTAGTTTGCAGATGTGATGAAGTCACAATAGCGAATAATTGTACTTAGTCTAAAATGCGCCACCTATATGTCAGTAGCGCTGGTGTTGCCGTGATTCTCAACACTTGTAATTCTTTGAATATTAAATATTTGTAATCTGATATATGAAAAAATAAAGAAGATAATAATAATAATAATAATAGTGAGAAATGCGCTAGGCCCAGGGGCTCCTCGCTCTGTTGCGGCATCCTTTTTATTTTATTTTTTATTTATTTATTTATTTATTTATTTATTTCACAGGTAACAGTAAAAAATAAATTTACACTGTCCGGAATATTTAGCGCCGGGGAGCAAAGCCCATATGGCAGTTATTTAACAAGGAATGAGAAATTTAAATTAAGTTATACAAGCTTTAAAAGTCATAAAGTACAAAGGGATAAGTTACAATTTGAAAAGGAAAAAGTAGAGTAATGTTGTAAATTGGATAGTAAATTTATATAAGGTTAAGTTTGTGTTTGTTTAAGAGTGGGAAAATTAGCGATTTGGTTGGGTGCACTGTTGTGCCTAAAATTCTTTCAATAGGTGGTCTGTTGTGATTGAAGTGTTCATTTGTAAGTGGGCAACTTTGTAAGACGTGATACACGTTCAGAACTTCATGGCAGTAGGAGCATAACAAGTTGACGGTATCAGCTGAAATGAAACTCTTCTATGACAGCAAGAGTAACCAAGCTCCGTCGTTTTAGAAATACCAATATCCGTTGAAGCCTCCACATGAAAAATATCATCTTTCAGAAAGTAGAGCAACGACCGGCTCAGTTGGTATTGCCATGTTCAAGAAGAGATGTAGAAAACCGCGCCAAAAAGCCAATATCACACAAAGCTCAAACACGATCGCGAAGAACTTAAAAGAGAGGAAGACCAAAACACTCCGGCTACAGACAAATGCAAGGACATCTGCATTTGGTTGGTCACATATATTTATCAATCTAAGACCGAGAGCCTTGCCAACGCTCTCTGAGGTCAATTTACCCCACTGCAAATAAGTTTGGGATGTACATATGTAGAATTGTAGATATAGGCCCTTATTGCGAGTGTGGTCTAACATTCGATGCGACAAGGGTCGAAAGCTTCGATAAATTTTCTTTTTGGTATTGCGTATCTCTATCGACAAGGATTTCTTTTACTGTGATTAGTGAGAGTAGCCATTGTGAATAAATCCTATAACTTGACATTTGAGTTAGTTTCAGTGATAGTCGAACGCAAAAATACAGACGATAACGACCGAATTCAAAATTGAAAGTATCGAACAATAAGAATACGCAATACCAAATTTCATTTTCGACGTTCGACTATCGACAACGGTCGTTTATCGACAGCCAAACGACACTCGCAATAAGGGCCATAGACTTTCCATATACTTTATAGAGGATGCCACAGATGTGGTGGGAGGTTCATGGTTCGAACATGAAAGAAAAAAAATTGTCTTAGTATTGCTTTTAGCGAGTTATCACAGACGATTTATCGAGCGTTTGACGTAGAGCAATGAATCAATGAAACGAAAAACCAAGAAAATATCTCATTTTGATGAAGGGAAAATCACCATAAGGCCCATTCATACACAATGTAGCTCATTTTTAATTTCTCTTTCTCATGGTAAATCACAATTGCATATCTACAATGCAAGCACAATGCGTTTTCGAACACAAAAAGCTGCATTCACTCAAATACCAAGCGCATAGTCATACTTACGAAGCATAATTCACTCCACGCCGCATAAATGGTAATAAATTGCAACAGTTCCAAGAATAAGTATATATGGCATTCATCATCATTTAATGATTATCATCAGCTTCATTCTCATCACACCAGCACACTGAAATTCTAAATGAATGTGATGAGACGACATTCAGCCAGCCTATTTCCGTAAAATGTACTGCTCACTTCACATTTGAAATTATTAATTTAACTCTGGCCTGGTGGGGTACTCTTAATGTTCGTGTATTTATTTTGTCGAAATTGACAAGGGGAAAGAGTACGCGTAAACTGCACATATATTGCAAATAGCGCACACTCAACTTGGTTGCCCTTAAAATTTCTTTATTTTGTTACTTTCATTTGAATGTTTGTGTTACAAAACGATGATATTTAAAGATAGTTTGCAAAGACAAATGGAAATAGTTTTATGAACGAGGGTTTTGGTTAAATCAATTAGCATTAGTTAGCATAGTGCCGCCAACAATTGATGCAAATACAGTTTTTGTATACAAATTTATAAGAATTTACAAAAGGAAAATCAAACGGGGCATGCTTTGTTGTCCGTACTTCAATAATTAAAATAGAGACTTAGGAGAAAGAACGACTCTGGGGAGTCTGCAAGTTGAATTTCATAACAATAGGTGCGGCTTTGTCTTAACTCAGCAATCCTATATTCAGCTCAGCAATGCACTTCAACTCAGTATTGATTTGTTTTTGTATTCAGTGGCAAAATTCACTACAGAGTTAACAAAAATTAACGTAATATTTACTGGAATGCAATCAAAAACGTACATAAAAGCTAGAAAAGACGAAATTACCCGAGATATGATAAAAAAGGAGCAAATTCGTGCAAACGTGTGGATCATTAGTGTGTATCAGAGATGTGATTAAATTCCGTACTGAACAAATGATAGAAAACATCTTGATTTACTAGAACTAGAGAGAAATAGCACGAAACAAGCAGATTCTGAATAACAAATAGCATACAGGAATGAGCTCGCTACAGAAGGAACTTCAAGGAAACACAATATACCTTGAACCTGCATTGCAAATAATTATGCGCTCACGATCAATGCATTACTAAAAACTCAGTCAATCTGTCAGACAATCAGAGTGCTGTAATCAATCAAATTTACTGCACTGATGCATGTGTACTGTACGTCCCTTTGCGTTCAAAAACATAATTCAGTCGACTTTCCAACCTGTCAACCAAACAAAACGTGTATTCGTCATCGCCTGTTTTACATTTCATGTGGCTCTTCGTGTGAGATAATAATTTTTTTATCCAGCAAAACACAAGGTTTTCATTCCATTTTAATTTTAATTTCCATCCCGCCGGCCGCCAACCCTGCTATATAGAGCAACAACTAAAATGACCAAGTCAAATGTACACGAGAACTGCGTTTTGTATGAAAGGGAAAAATTTGATTTTTCAGATTCCTATTGTACTCGAAATTTAATTTGATTGTGGATATTTATAGAAGGTACGTATGAATGAGAGTAGAGTGTATTATTCAAATTGAATATACGCCAATGCAAAAATAATAATAAAAAAAATTTAAAACTACTCGTAGTCGTCCACCACACACAGACTAGATTTTTTATAGGATTAAGTTGGGACGGACGCACGAAAGTGATGTCATATTAAACGTGTTCCATTAAAGTTGTTAACAATTTGTTGTATTCAAGGTCAGTAACAATTTGTGGCCTGGATAGTTTGTGTCACGGAGCGAAAGGTAGCCGTAGCCCAAATCTGTTTATTTCTTCTTTATTTTATGAATATAAATGGTCGAAATATCATTGTGAATTGTTGGTTTCCAAACGACACAAGCGTATTCTAAGGGAGGTCTTAAAATAAAACAGTACACTAACTTAAGGATCAAAGACCCACAAAAGTTTCGTTTCAAGAACTCTTACAAGATAGATAGATAGATAGATAGATAGATAGATAGATAGATAGATATTGTTTATTCTTCAATTCAAATTTTATACAGGTACAATTTCATTGATCTTGAATAAATAATTAATAAAGGCATGACATGAAAAGTCGTCTGCCTGAGGGGCATACTTGCTTTTAATTATATTGTTAACTTGATGATTATTTCTTTTTTATAACAAAAAATGTAGAACAATATTTTCAATCAGTATTTTTTTTTAATTTACAAAAGCGTAATGTTTTATAATTAAGTACTTTTTAGTTTAGTTAAAACAAAAATAAAATGGACTTTTAGTTTAGTCAAAACAGAACAAATTTTTTTTTTTTTTTTAAGGTTTTAAAATGCAAATAAAATTCAAATGACTTTAAACAAAAACAAAAGTGATTCTAGTTTTTTGTAAGCAAAATTGAAATGATTTTTCGTTTGTGATATGAACATTTTTTGAATCAAAAGCTTTCTCTTATAATTTGAGATCTGTAAGACATTGCTTCGTTGAAAAATTGATAAAGGTGCATCCAATTTGCACCATCCAGATAATTACGGGCCTCGTTTACTAGCAAGGAACTTTTCCCAAAATGAGCACGTCTTATCTCCGTCAACATAGGGCACACACCAATAAAATGTAGAACATCTTCCCTCAGTCGAAGATTACAAAGCGTGCAAATAAACTCTTACAATGGATTAGCTTTTACCTACACTTGCAAAAATCTTATTGAAAATCACTAGCAGGTATCTTAAGTTGCGTTTTTGTCGCAACTCAATGATTCTACAATCAGCTCACTTTACCACAAAACACCAAAACAAACCAATACTTGGCTAAAGTGCTTAGAATTGACCTTTTACCACTGGATAGATTGGACAGAAAAAAACGGCATTAGATTACGAAAAGTTAGCGACAGTCAATCCAACCAACAAACTAAAAGAAAATCAGCTCCACTAAAGAAAATCAGCTCTACCATAAAACGAAATTTATTCCGGCTCGTACGAAATGTAAACACCTACAGACCATAGAAAACTAATAAATAGTCAACAACAGGTCAAAAAACACATGTTATTGTAAAGACGTTCTTTCCACAAGCAATTTAATCAAATTACAAAAAAAAATAAATCTGCAATCAAAATGTGACAATAGCAGCAACGTACTCTGGATTTTTTTTCTAAAAATGACAATTAAATGTCTAAATTATAGCAACGTGTGAATTCGTCCTACTTAGAATAGGTGTGTACCAAAAAGATCTCAACCTATAAGCACACTGGCAGAAGCATGCGTTGTACGGCAAAACTGTTAGAAGAACTGTAGTCCACATGCTCTTGCCAGTAAGCTCTTGTTAGAACTAACTTAATATAGCTTCAAGTTATTTCTACCTGCATTAGTATTAAGAACAAGCATAACACATGCCTTTATATTAAAGCTTGACAATGATGATCTGCCTCGACAAAACCGGAAACCTCTAAGCTCCATGGTGGTACTTAACTGTGCTACAATTTTTAGAAATGGTAGCATAACTTATAGGGTGACTTGGTGCAAAAACACAGTTACTATAAAAATATTTTCAATTATAAGTTGAATAAAAATCAATTACCTGTTTATTTAATTTTAGTCCAACCTTCTCACTGGATCCTTTTTCAATTTGTTCATTAGTCTGGGGTGGTGTTACTCCGGCTGTTGGCAGATGGCTTTCCTTTGTAAGGGTAGGCACATTACCATTTTTTGTGTCGCCAAGAGCCATTTCTTTTGTTTGTTTGTTTTATTTTGTATATTTTAATTTTTTTTTTTTTTATGAACTGAATTTTTACACTTTTTTTGTAGATTCTTGTTTTCAATATCCCAACAGTTCAACTGAGGACACTCAAAACCGTTCAACTTGATTGTTTCGTGTACACTTGAATTATATTAAAGGTGAAATGTAATGAGAAAGTGGTAAAGATTTTGTTAACTGATGGATAGCAGTTTCTACCTATTCAACAATGTAATCACTTAACAGTAACCAAGTTGCACAAAAATTTTTATCCTTGGAACTACGAGAGTCGAGACATTTCTATAGACTCCTTTGAAGAAGCAGTGAAGCATTGTCACATCTATTTTTGGCAAATGTCTAGCGAAGAAAAAATAAACTATAAAAACTATAAAAAATCGATCTACAAAGGAAGTCCAATTAAGAATGAGACAATAAAAAAAAGGACTAAAAACAAACATTTAAGTTATTAATTGAACAATAACAAAAAAATTGTTTTTTATTGTTTTGTCCTGGAGTTGTAATTGAAAAATAAGAATCATAAAGGAAATAAATTTCTTAGAAGACATGTTTAAGTGTTTAAGATCGCGAAGATCACCTCAACTTCTAAACTCGCGTTTTGCCCAGGTACGGCAATGGGCTAATTGTACCCTTCTAAGACGCAAACTTTGTACGGATTACACCGACACTTGTAAAATTCACTGCAACAAAAACAAATAATTTTTTTGATATTTTTCAATTAATAACTTAAAGCCAAACCATGGCAAACATTTTGTTTACTTTCTTAAGTGTCATATGTCTTGTACATTCGCTTAAAAAAAAGATTCACAGCATGTGAGTACAGTGAATTTTATAAGTGTCGGTGTAATCCCAACAAAGTTTGCGTCAAAACACCTTCAACCTTCTCTTTGCGGACGACTCATTGACCTACGCGCACTCACTGTCACCTGTGATCGCTGCTCGTAGAGATCACATAAAGAAGCTCTTCGAGTACTACAAACTATCGGGAATCAAAATTAATTCAGCGAAATCCGAGCTAATTTGCATAACACAAGGACGGAGACGTTCGAGATCAGCCACAAGCTGCCACAACATTTGCGTAAACCTTCCCGACAGTACACAGCTCAGACAAAAACAGGTCAAGTATCTAGGAGTCCACTTCAACGAACTGATGCGTTTCAACCCGCACGCCACTGCAGTCGTCAAAAAAGCTAACTTTGCTTTGCATCGCGTCTATCCGCTGATACGCAAAAGAAGTGGACTCAGCCAAAAAACAAAATTGTTGCTTATACGACCCGTGATCACCTACTGCTTCCCCGTCTGGTTTACAATGTCCAAGACCAGAATCCAAAAACTGGCTGTATTCGAGAGGAATTTTCTGCGCATATGTACAGGGCTTGGCTACGATCCAATACGAAGGAAAAACGTCAGCAATAGAAAGCTCTATGAAGAAGAAGATGACCCTCATCCCCATTGAGAAATACATGGCGCAATCTGGAAGACGCCTTGTGGAAAACCTGACCAACCATCCGAACCCCTTAGTAAGAAGTATAGCAGAACAAGACCGTCACCCGGACCCGAGATACATCGATGCGATGACACTAATGAAAGACGACACAACAACAACGAGGAGGCAATGAACTTCTACGCTGAGGCAGCCTCAACCCACCACCGTGGCTAGCTGCTCCATCGCCCCCCACCCCCACTCCCCCTCCTAAACCTCCGACCTCCCCCATCCTCAACCGCAACTAACTCCAAGGACAACAGGAACTGAACACTCCTACAGTTATTAAATACCAACAATCTATTCTATTCTATAATAATAATTGACATAAATTAAATATCCTTTTGCTCAATAAAAAAAATTGTTAAAAATCGTTAAATAAAGTTTGCGTCTTAGAAGGGTACGGCAACATCTAGCTGATGAGCCCATTGCCGTACCTGAGCGAAACGCGGATTTAAGAGTTGAGGTGATCTTCACGATCTTAAATAGATAGATAATAGAAATTTATTTCTTTTAAGATTCTTATTTTTCAAACATATAAGCTTCAGAATTCTAAAATACTGGGATGACTTTTTTCAGGATGGCTTCAACCCCTTTTCATAGTAAGGGAGGGTTCTGTCTTCTGATAGCACTTATTTGAAAAGGGATAAGAGGGAAAAATTAGTTAGAAAAATATTTTGCTTCTTTGATTTTGAACCGTTTTTATATAACTTTTTTGAATTTCCCTTCTGGAATTGTCCTTTAGTTCCCTGTAAGATCGCTGCAGTGCTGAAGTTGAAAGGCTAGGAGGAATTCCCTTTTAGACTCCTAATATTCACATTATCTAACCAAATTTCTAAAGGGTTTATTCGATGGCAGCGCTTTTCAGTGGGGTGGCCATAACATAGGTACTTCTTCTCCACATGCGACTGCGGCTCATTGTGTTCATCCAGTTAGTTGAAATATGGTTTTTATGTTTCAATGACCACGTTGGGCTAAATTATTGTAATTATTTTTCGCAATGTTAAGCCGATATGCTAGTCCCAATTTCACGCTTATTTGTTTTAGTTTCTTCCCTTTGAAATACATACGTACGTTACAAAAAAAAAACTCTACAAAGTATGAGACCCCAACCAAGTTTGCAATCAGGTGTCTTGGTATCCCTTTCAATGTCAAACAGCTGCGAAATAAACCTTTGAATACATAACAGGTGGGTTTCCAAAAGTAGGTAGACACTCATTCGTTCGTAAAAAGGAAGGTTCATATCATAACGGTTGAGCGTGCGTTGTAAATGCAACAACAACAAGAACAACAAGAATTTGACTTAACAGAACGAAAAAACAGCAACCTGACATCATTTCTACTCATCAAAACATGCCAATGATACTGATTACTAACGTTAGGCTGTTAATTCACACGTCACACCATCCCCATTGCAAAGAAGACCCAACCATGGTTACATTTCTGCTTTCGGACTACAAACCGTAACGCCTAGTATCACAAATCAAATTGGTCTTGGTTGGGACTGAAAATACACGCCTACTACTATCTACATATCTGTTGGATGAGGCAATAACCCACGATAAATCACACACATATTTTGTCTTTTCTTCGAGTATCAGACTTCTGCCATCATCGTTCATGCGTGCGGAAGTTGTTCTTTATGTTTTATGAGTAGCTAGGTATGTACAAATTTTTTTTTTAAAGAATACCATTGCTTTTAGTTCAACCATAAACTTTTGTTAATTCATGTTGGATGGCTAAGCGCATGATGACAAATCATGTCGTGTACATTTAGTTCATTCGCGCTTTATGCTCAAAAGGAAATAATTAATTTGTCGAAAGAGAAAAAAAAACCTGTGACATTGAAACTGGTTCTAAAAAATGAAAAAAAAAAATCTTCATTTTGCTGGTTTTGTTTTAATTTAACACTCTTACGATGTTTTGATGATGAGCTGCAACGCTGTGGAAGATGATGTCACACACCTTATATGTGTTTGTATTGAGAATGTGCGTTTTTTCAAAACATACACAAAAAGGTCAAAGAGAATAACAACTGAAAGCTTGGTTCCTGTCCAGAACAGAAAGTGAAGCTTCTTTTAATGAGACTGGCCATTGAGATTGTGAGGTTGGTTTTTGATAACTTTTGAAAGGCCTACTTGAACAGAACTATGTACCAAAATGAGAAAACAAGATTCAATTTTGTTTACACTTCAATGCCAACGAGAAACTCATTTAGGAATTTGGTTTTTCGTGGTGTGAAATGTCTTAAGGAGTTTTGTAGCCAATCAAGCTTGTACCAACGGTCAATGGGAGCTGAGCATTATGCATGCACCGTTCCATCAATTCCAACTATAAAATGATAAAAACTAGTGTGACAAAATTCTATATCTAGGTATAGCTTCTAAAAGAACTGAAAACTGCGAGTGTCAAGCTGTCAGAAACAGTTTCATGCTCCTAATCGATTTGTTTTGATTGGTGTAGTGACTAATATCCTTCCGTTGCGAGGAGACGAGCTACAAGTGTATCATAATGCTCCAACCAGAACAGAAACATTTATAGAGACAAACAAGAGCAAACATTTTCACTGGCCATTGGCGCGAAATTAGGTGGAAGTAGATTTCGGTGGATAATGAAAATGTTCGATGATGGAGGCCAACATCAATTATATGCAAGCAGCAACCGACTGACACCTTATAAGATGGAATTGGTTGAAACTTAGGTTTTCAATATAAAAATAAAGTATGAATTAGACTACCCTCGTTCATCACTGATCTACTGGATTAACTTAAAGCAGCTGACAAACCTTTGGGTAGTTACAGATGCTTACTATTTCAGAAGAGCAAAGACTTCACCAAAATAATTTCGAATCTCTCGAAACACACAGAGCATCATCAAAAGAACAACCTGTAGTAGGTATTTGCTATTCCGAAACGTAAGCTGCCGCCATTATTGTCTCTTATTACAAACCCCTTGAGAAACAAGAAAACAGCGACAACATAAAACAACAGCAAATTTGGGACCTGTTTATAGAACCAAATATTCATAATTTTTTCAATGACAACAAAAAAAGACTTTCCTTACGATGAAAGAACTGTAATGATTTTTTTATATTTCCTCTGCAATCGATTGGCATACTTCCTTGAAAAAAAAAATATTTCTTGCTGACGTAATTCAATACAGATTGTTTCATTTCATATTTTTGCAGGAAGCGCAACAAACCAACCACAATACCAAACCAACTGTTGTAGGAGTCCCAGGACTCTATGCCGGAAAGGCTGCAGAAAATAGGACAAGCATCCTGCGCAAAAGAAGATTCAGACAGCAATAAGGATACAATATATTATACCAAGTTAAACTAGGAACAAAATCATTTGGAACCCTTTTCCCGCGACAAATGTTAAAAACAATTCCTCTCATGACAACGTTAACGACGACAACGACGACGACCAACGATTGCAACGAAGTCGTGATGATGCTCAGTTTGCAAGAAATAAATAAATACCTATGTACCCATAGCTTGTCAAGAATATCAACGTTGAGGTAGGTAGGCTAACTGGGAGGTTAGGTTCTATGTTTTGTGTTTCCTTTAAGAAATTCAATAATAAGTGGAACTCCTTTCTGAACTATATAAGCAACAATCCAAGCCCATACCAACTACTTACTAGGTATTAGAGAAATCTCCTGCGAATGTTTTGTTCTTTTGATGTTAGGGTCGAAGATTTGAAGGGAAAACCACCAGCAAAGATTGCTACCTACAACCAAACAAACACTGCTTGCGTAAATAAAGAACAAATTTCAAGAAATTATGATCAAGTAATTCTGTTTTTTTAGTTCCCTTTGCTTCAGCTTTCATTACCACAATCCACCATCATACACCATGAATTGAAAAAAAAATTCAATTCAAAATAAATTGAATAATTTAGTTTTCCTATTTCTTAATGCAAAACACAGAACACCAGCACTCGGATTTTCTACTTCTTTCACAATTAGTATTTATTTTGAGATTCTTTTCGCTTTTTTAAGGGCTGTTTTTCACTCAATTTTTAACAATTAGGAATGAATAACATTTCTATTTTCCTTTCTTAATTGTATACACACTGAACTGCAATCAAATTTTCTAACTTCGAATAAAAAAAAACAAAAAACTCTTTTCCCATTGGCAAGTAGAGGCAAAATATTTTACAATGTTTGATAGAATAGAGTGATTAAATATGTTGTTTAATTACTTTATGTTTCGTATTTAGATGTTTCTATTTTATATATATATAAATTACTTTCGTTTTGGAAGTCAGAGATTTTTTATTGACAACGGTTTAAGGTATTGCTTGCTAGTCTAGAACGCGTACTAGTCGAAGATGAACTGAAGAAAATAAAATAATTTATTTGGTGTGCTCTTTTTTGTACTAGATTAAGCAAAGCATTTATGTTGTACTGTGTTTGTTGTAGGGCTTAGCCATTATTGCCAACTGTGCTTCAATTGATAACTGGCTGTGCACAATGCAATTGGGTGCGTTCGAAAAAAAATGGGTAGCATAACTAGGATACCTTTGTATCCGGGTAAGTTTTCGAACGACTAAGATTAGGTATCTGTCAAATCAGAAACAGCTGATATATCGAAGTGAAAACAAACCAAACCAAATGTGTTTTAAAAATTGCAAACAACACGTACCACTTATTATTTGATTGCAAACTTCTTCACAATCGTTTACTTCGTAAACAACGTCGTTTAGATTAATTAGGAGCACCATATTTTAAATTTTATGTTTACAAAAAACAATTTTGCAACAAAGCACTATGACAGAAAGCAAAACAAAAATGAATCCAAGTCAGCTGTTCTCAAATTTCAAATTGGGTAGCTTGCTATACCATGATTTTTAAGGTACCTTTGGATCGCTTTCCCCTCAAAAGATGTTTTGCAGTCAGCTGCTTTTTAACATGGGATTACACTAACAACAAATGTCACGAAAGGTATCTAGTTCGTCTTAGGTAAGAATCCGAACGCAGCCATTGCAAAAGTATATACACGTCAAAGGCGTACGTAAAAACGCAAGAGGGAAGATAATTCATTCGATAATGTTGCATATTGCCTTGGGCTAGTGATATTCACCGCGATTACAGAATCCGATAATTGGACTGCGGAAGCACCAGCACCAGTTTTTGACACTTTTGCTATTATTGAATCCGACACGGTGAGAAAATGAAAGATTGTCGATAATACTGGTTGAAAAAAGTCGTATTACCGAATCCGTTTTTCATTCGCACTTCATACAACTTTTAACGTTTGCATTGTTTCGAGCGGATAGTGTTTCACCAAATCTCTGGTGGAGGAAAACTCGGAAGTGGAAGCGCTGGAAGAATTCCTTGTTTTTAGACGAGGAAAAAGAAAATCAAAACATTTTCCCGAACAACTGGGAAGGATAACTTCATCGAAAAAGTTTAAAATAAACCGTAACTGCATACTGATGCAAACACTCTACTAAATTCACAGCTCATACTAGTCTACACATAGCCTTAAACTCACCTATCGAAAACAACTGGTCTTAAGGACTATTCACATGAGCACGACCAACGAACGACGAATAAATCAAGAAATTAGATTTTAAGTACCTTACTAGCATAAATTCCTTACGAATTTTTTTGGAAACGATGGAAACATAGTTCATACTTAATTTTAGGTGGATAAACTTTTATGTTTGTGCCTAAAATTAAAAAAATTGAGAAAAAAAGTTTATTCGTTACGAATAAACATCTAGTAGGTACGAACTGTCAGACTTTATTCTCGTTCCACATACAATCCACACTCCAACGAATAAATTTTTCGCGCGTGCTTAACCTCAAAATCATTCAACATTTTTGTTTTGCATGTAAATTTTGTTCGTTATTCGTGACGAATGTAAAACACTCATGTGAATGAAATGTCAAAATTAACGAATTTTCGTTCATTCGTCGTTCGTTGGTCGTTCTCATGTGAATACTACTTTAGAGGAATAAAGAACAAGAGGGAAAACAATTAACTGGCTGAACACAATGACTACTATTATACGGTGAAATTTGTTGCACGAAACTACTTCGAATTCTGCTTTGTTCTGTCATCCCGTGTCGCAAGTGTAATTACACGATGAAATCTAGTTTCATGAAACTAGTTTCACATTTCTCTTTATTTTTCATTCGGTGTTTTTATTTTTGGGGGAAAATAGTTATCTACTAGTGTCTGGTTGCTTCAAAACCTCTTTTATTGGCAATTGAAAAACAAAAAAGTCATTATTATTAGTATTTTTACTTATTATTGAACCAAATGAAACAGAATAAACAAAAACACGAACAAAGACAAAGGGGGCGTTCGAGAATCGTATCCGAATAGCTTGTTGTTGTTGTTTACGTGTTAAACTTTTAACAGAGTCACACACCCATTTCAACTAAAAAGCTATCTAAAGGTAAAAAATTTATTTTTATTTCTTTTCATGTTGATTTTTTGTTTAGGTGTGCATTTATTTCAGCATAAGAGTCTTTTAAAGCGGATGGGAAACTGAAAAAAATAAGTTATAATCGTCTAGCAATAATATTTTAAATGTTTTTCTATTTTCAAAAGTTGAATTTTAATATTTCACAGCTGTTGTCTGCAGCAATCTGGAAAAAGATATCTGGGTCGTTCAAAAAGGCTATCCGAGATAGGCTATCCGATAGGTTCTCGAACCCACCCAAAGAGAAACGTCAAAGCTGTTTCACGAAACCATAACCCATGCGACACACGGTAGCACATTGTCCATCTCTGTTTTTCGAACTTTCGTTCTCTTTTGCTCTTATGGTGTTCGAACAGTTTCGTGCAACAAATTGCACCGTATAATAGCAGTCAATGCAGACGGAGCTGCAACTGGAACTGGAACTGGAACAGCTGTCAAATCAAAAATCGGAACTGGACAAGTTGACGAAATTTTAACTTTTGCTGTACAGCAAATTTGACGTTTATGATTTTGAAGGAAAAAAAAAACATTTTGTGTGTAAATTATTGTGTGACAGCCAAGTGTTGCTTTAGTTTTTTGTTTTTACTTTTAATTTATAACAGCAAGCAATTTACAACAGCAAGGGCCGCACCCACCACCTCCTATTTCTTTTTTTATAGTACTTTAAATACAAATAAAACATTCTGATAATTGGAACAAGCAACACAATATCATTTATTTGATCATCCATAGTAACAATATCAATTTGTTTTGTTTATAAAATGCTCAAACCGACTTTAGAAAATACAAAATAGTGTGTCAAATGATGGAAATGTCAAAAGCTGTACAGCTGCATTGTGGGCCGATTAAAATCGAAACGTACAGCAATTTTGACAGCTCATCCAGTTCCGATTTTGCAGTTCAGCTCCGTTTTTGCATTGTGTTCAGCCAGTAAGTCTCTTGTCCCGCAACTTCCATTTGTTTACATTGTTGTTTTTGTAACACAAGATCCATCTGTGATACACGTATTAAGTGAATTTACTAACACCACTTTATTTTGGGATCCCGAAACTAACACCACTTATTTGGGATCCCGAAACCAATTTCGGAATCCGAAAATAAAGTGGTGTTTGTGAAGTCAGTTCGAGAGCAGATGCCGTGGTTTGTGTGGTTTTCCCTCTTGTTCTTTATTCCTCTAAGTGACTGGTGTAATAGATCAAAAAATTACATTAAACAGCTAAACAAATGTAAGACTGTGTGTGAATTGTGTTCAAATCTTTCACCTCGGTTAAATTTTGACATTTATTGTGCGGCGTATTCAGATCTTAGAGGAATAAAGAAGAATAAAGAAAAAGAATAGAAAAGTATACCAAAAATGCTCGGATACCTTTAGATAGCTTTTTAGTAGAAGTGGGTTTGTGACTCTTCTAAACGTTTTAACACGTAAACAACAACAAAAAGCTATCCGGATACGATCCTTGAACGCCCCCAATGCATACGTTTCACTAATACACACTAATACACACTTACATGCTTGACAAGCATTTGAACAGTGTATATGCCGCAGAATGTTTCATTTTTCGCCGCATCCGGCAAACAGACAAGAACAGTTACCTTTTCTGTGCTCGCCATTTAATTGAAAGTGTTTGAGTTGTTCGGTCCGAAAAAATTTAAGAAAAATAAATACCAAAGCCTTAGTTTATCCACTCCCAGTAAAAGTTTTTGTTTTTTTTTTTTTTTCAATTTGTACTTCGGTTTCAGGTTAAATAAAATCGTAACAAGATTCGCGACAAAAATAATTAATAATCGAAAAAATACTCTGTTTCAAATAATTTTTTTAGTGCGGCGTCAATTCGTTCGTATTGGTATTCGGAATAGTGGTATCGTGCATTTGTATTTGTAGCTTGATTCTTCATGTGGCATGAAGTAAAATGCCGGCTGCAATTGAAATTTCAAATAAAGTGGTTGTTGTCCTACAGAAAAAAGTTTCTTTTAAAAAGAAAATAAAAAGAGTGTGTATTGTATTGTAGGCGTGTGTGTATGTGCATTTTCTTGGCCTGTCTTTTCATGTATCGTCATGTCGTTTTCTCATCGCTTTCAATTTGAATGAAATTGTAAAGAAAATCCGTAAAGTTTATCAACAATTTGAAAGTGTTTTGTTTGATAAATTCGTGTGTGTGTTTTGCACTATATTTTTTTGTGTCCCCTAAATAAAAAGATGCTCTGTCGTGCGGTTGTTTAAAAATTTCGTTGTTAATTTGCAACTCTTTTTTGTTAAATGGCCGCAGCTAGTTTTCCGGTATGATGGAAGGAAATGTGTGTGTTGTGTTGGTTGTAATAATTTCAATAAAGAAAAAAGTGTTTCCCTTTGCAGGAAAAGTGTTTTTAAATAATGGCCACGGTGTAAATTGCTTCGTCTTTGTTGTTTATTTTCTTAAAACAGCCAATTTCTAATCCCGTGTTTAGTGTTGTAAAAGTAAATTTGTTCTTTTTAACCGAAATCGTTTTATGGATACGCGTTTCTCTTTAATCAACAGTAAAACACAAAAATACAACAAGTTCAACAACTGGATGCCTATGAGGTGCTTAACTTTACCACATGAATTTTATGGATGGTGAGTTGATTTGAATATTATTTTACTTTTGAGCCAAAATTTCTTTTGCAGCTTTTTTGCTCCTATACAAAACTTTTAAAGTGTTTTTGATAAAATTCTATTCAAACCATAAATTCCTTTTGATTCAGAGGCTTACAAAAAGCTGATGGTGGAATGTGTCACAACTCATGGTTGTGATTAGCTTAGTACGTCTGATTTCTTTCCTTACTTCTTAGACAAAGTTTGGGCTAGAGCTCGCTGATGTTGTTTTTTATTTTTTATTTGAAATCTGTGTGTCGGGGTGTAGTTTGTTTGAATGTCAATCTCGGAATGGTTCCTTATACCTAGGTCGTGGCCTGTGTATTACTTTTAACTAAATATTGAATTTTTTCGAGACGCAGTGCCCCTTTGGCAGCGATCTCTTTGGCGAATATATCTTCTAACCTTCCTGGAGCTAACGACAGGAAGGTTTTCAAAGTTGCAGTTGGTGTCGTTCTCAATTTCTCATGGCACTTGCTGAATCATTGCATACAAGTCTTGAGGTTTCACGTCTTCTTCTCTAATATTGGTTACCATATCGAACAGACGTATATATGAGAGTTGGTCTTATTATGGATGTGTACACCTAGTAAATGATTTTGGAACCAGATCCCCATTTTTCCAAAAATTCTACTGCAAGTGTAGAAGGTGGTTTGGGCTTTTATTTCTGTTTCGTTTGAATTTTCTTTTCAGTTGCATTTACATTCGAGAACGATTCCAAAATATATTACCGTACTAGATAAGTGGATTGATATGAGTGAAATTGATGGTGGTTGAAGTGTACCTGGAATGTTGGGCTTTCTTGTGAACAAAGCAAGCTCTGTTTTTGTTTTTCTACAGTTTTACGCCCGGTTGTCCAGTTTTTTAAGAACTACCTGGATTAGCCGGCCAAGAGCATAGGCCGTGACTCTGCAAAGTTTCAATGTTAGACCAGGATCTGGTTGACCATCAGCACCCAGAGTAGCGGTGATACAACCCCACCTTGTAGACCATCTTTTACATTAGCTGCTTTTGTTATTGTTGTTGTTGAGTTGATTAGTTTGAAAGCGTTGTAACTTTCGTTTTAAACCGTTGGTTCATGTGGGTCTGGAACAGGATAACTTCATTCGTAACTTCGGTAGTGGTCCGAGCCAAAGTTCAATTCTCAAAAAGTTCGGACATCCATAACCCTAAATAAGTACCTTGCGTCGATCGCAACATGGTCAACTGTTGATTGATCTGGAGATCGCTTTATACTTTTATGAATTTTGAGACAAAGAAAGCTTGGGTTAGTAATAACTTGATTTTGCTCCGCATCAAAATTAGTTGACCTGAGTCCGTTTTCTGAGGTTTTGTCATGCAGACTATACTAACGGATTCTGTTTTCTCCTATTCAATAATTTTGCGTTAAATGTCTAGGGCAGTGCTCATATTTCACTTTGAGGATCTCGTTGAAACACTCTTTGGAATTATTGTCCTTCTCTTTTGTTGATGTGTGGTTGCATATCAAAGCAATGCTCGCAAAAGTTGCACTTTTTCACTCATTCACGAAATTCTGGCCAAAAGTTATAATAGTGTCCCTGAGTCCACATCTTACGACAATCCGACAAAGCAACACATCGCTTCAGTGAAAAAGTGAGTTTTAATCAGTTTTTTACCAGGTCCTGTATTTCGTAACGTTTAAGATGACTTCTGTCTAAACTCAGGCTAAACTGAAGAAAAGTGTTTAAAGACCTGAGAGACGAAAGTTAAATAGCTACCTATTCTTTAATCGCTGAAAGCAGAGTTGCATGAAACAATCTTTTTACGATAAAATCCACGATAGACAATTGGTCGATAAACGTCTTAAAAGTAACGGAATCTCTGCCCAGACGCATTATTTATCCCACCAGTTGTCAGTAATGCTAGAAATAAGTTTAAAAAATAAAAATAGAATCATGACTTTGAAAGGATAAGTAGATAACCCCAGTATCAATTCAACTTTCAGACCAAAACACTCCTGGTACAGGCCATTGCAACGACATATTCATTTTTTTCGCCTCAGACACGGAGGAACAAACCAAAACCGGGAGGATTTCCGACGGTTCAATAGAAGCTATTTTGTTATTTCCATAACAACTCTAAGTAATCTCATGGAAACCTAATTGTACATCTTTCGAGATCAAAGCGGGCTATTCGCTATAGACATGAGCTTTAACATAGCCAAAAAAAAAAAATCTAGAAGCGTTAAATCACACGATCCATAAGCGGCCAATTGACGAAGTGTCAAACTTGAAATAAACTGTTCACAAAAGTCGCTTCTCAATTGGTCCACTGTTAAGGATGATGTGTAGCATGTAGCACCGTCTTGTAAAAACCATGCAGTTCAAGCTCTTCCATTTTATGCAAAAAAGTGACAAGCTAGGTTAGGTAAGATGGGGATGGTGAGATGCAAGCTCACACTCACGTAAAACATTTGGATCTAGGATGAACTTCAGGGTACTGTTCAGTGGGATGTTAGAGATGTCGCCCAGTTCGTCGAAGAAGTGTTCTGTATGGGTTTTGCCAAGCTGGGCACTCACAGCAGAAGTCAAACGACCCTTCCTCTGCCTCTTCACCTGACATCCTTTACATAAGTCGTACTTTCTACTGCTTATTCTCATCACGTCGGTACCCAATGAGTTGTGTATTGTGATTGTGATGTGATCCGTAAGAGTGGAAATCAACGGAGAGACTCGAGGCTGGAACAGAAATTCTTTTTTTATCTTAGAAATATTTGGCAATAGGTTCTTAGATACCCGGCATGTTTCTAAAGATGAGCACCTGTCATTAGCCCTGTTTCACACTGTACAATTATTTGAACAGACTTGGGCTTGAACGACCAATGTTTGATAGTGTGAACCCTTCAGACGACCGCTTGTCCAACTTGTTGGATGGTTTTCAAAAATTTTTGAAAATCTAGAAGTTGGATGGAGTGGAAGGGTATGTGACATAAAGTTGGACGACAAGCTTGATAAGTAAGAACGCAAACTACATCAGACCATCCAACTTCCATCAAACGAAGTCTGTCCAACTAATTGTACAATGTGAACAGGGCTATAGGCGATTATTAGAAAATATACATGGATTCTGTTTTTTTCGCTCTAGGGGTATTCGTTTGGATTCGAGTGCTGACTACTGATCCGATTTTCACCAGCTTATCCGCCATTTCGTTAGTAGTTATGTCACGATGTCCTGTTCTTAGTTGTGTTGGGATGTAAGCCATAAACTCTATCCGATTTTGTTCGAATATTGATGACGGCGGCAACGAATTGGACAAGGGTATATTTTTGTTTCT
Organism: Melanostoma scalare; assembly: GCA_949752695.1. Classification (NCBI taxonomy): domain Eukaryota; kingdom Metazoa; phylum Arthropoda; class Insecta; order Diptera; family Syrphidae; genus Melanostoma; species Melanostoma scalare. The sequence continues at coordinate 18,640,852 of OX456987.1, read as the reverse complement.
GAGATTTCGTATAGAGATTTTAAACACCCCTCCTGCAGTCACAGACCCAAAGTAAAATATCAATACATAGTAATGTGGGAACTACAAGGAGAAACTAAAGAGTATAGAATGCTTCACACCAGTATCCTTCGACATCTCATGTCTTTTTTTCTTCGACATAAAACAAGATTTATTTTTAATAAAGCTCTTTAATACTACTCTCCATCTAAAGTATACACTTTGACATGTCTCAAAACTTTCCTAAACTCCTTGTTTCTACCGAAGCAACTAGATGTGCGATGAGCCCATTCGTTGATTGAGCTTTTCTGGGTATTTTTATCCTGACAGCTTGCGAAAAAAAACGCAAGAGGTAAGACTATTCATGCGATAATGTCGCATATTGCCTTGGGCTAGTGATATTCACTGCGATTACAGAATCCGATAAATGGACTGCGGAAGCCATCAGCATCAGTTTTGACACTTTTGCTATTATTGAATCCGACGTTGAGAAAGTGAAAGATTGTCGATAATACTGGTTGAAAAAGTCGTATTACCGAATTCGTTCTTCATTCGCACTTCATGCAACTTTGAACATTTGCATCGTTTCGAGCGGATAGCTCTGCCCAGATGAAATCTCTGGAAGAAGAAAATTCGGAAGTGGAAGCGCTAGAAGAGCTCCTTGTTTTTTCAGACGAGGAAAAAGAAAATCAAAACATATTTCCGAACAACTGGGAAAACAAGGCAAGCAAAAATAGCTTGACAAAAAACTTCCATGCCAAACAAAACTCCTTCAGAAGCAAGTCGATTTTCAGAGGAAGGGCTGGAAGAATTCCTTGTTTTTCAGACAGAGTGTCAGTGAAATTACTAAACCCACTTTATTTTCGGATTTCAAACTGGGTTTGAAAGCTGAAAATAAAGTGGTGATTGTGAAGTCAGTTTGTTGAGACATGCCGTGGTGTGTGTGTGGTTTGGTCTCTTGTATCTCCTCTGTGACCTTGGGTGCATATAGACACGTCCCTTTAGTCGATAAAAAGCATGCATGTCGGTCTCGCTTTCTTACTTAGGCCCCGATTGCGGTTGTCGATTGACTAATCGATACTCGACTTTTGTCGATTTCGATCGACATCTTTCGTTCATAATTTTCTGGTCGACTGTTGCGTTAGGAAATTATTTTATGGGAAAATGTAAGTATTTTATTGAACAAATGCTCATATTTTGATATAATACGAGTATATAATACGAGTATTATATCAAAATATGAATTTGTTCAATAAAATACTTACATTTTCCCACAAAATGATTTCCTAACGCAACAGTCGACAACAGTCGACCAGAAAATTATGAACGAAAGATGTCGATCGAAATCGACTAAAGTCGAGTATCGATTAGTCAATCGACAACCGCAATCGGGGCCTTAGCCTTTTGATAGGCGTTTAAAACTGTAGGTCCCTGAAATGCGTTAAGCCCAGAGGCTTCCGAAGCGGCGAGGCTTATTTGACTAACTATACTTCTTTTGTTTCTTTAAGTTTCCTGGTTCATAGTTTACTCTTTACCATGGGTAGCACCACTTGTTCATGTTAAATATTAATAGGCAAATGCTTCGCTGTTTTTCTTTTTTCATTGATATCTTATAAAAAAATACACGAAATAATTCTCGTTGTTTATGTTTTTGTTTCTTTATAACTATTTATTGTTGCTTTATTCAATTAAAACAATTTTTTTTGTGAGTGTTGAAAAAAAAGAAATTATCTCATACAATAGCTCCTGTTGGATATTCGATCAGAACGATAAGAACATTTGAACATTTAAGTTGTACAAAATAAAACAAAAATTTGTAAAATACAAATTCGTATATGTATATATATATACATAACTATATATACATATATATTAGTATATATATATGTGTACATATACAATACATGTATATATATATATGTACATATACATGTATATATATATTCTTCATGTTCCTTAACTATTGTATACATAAAATTGTGCGCTTATGTATTTGTTCTGTTTATTTAGTTCTTATTATATATATAAATTTTATTTTATTTGTTTAAGTTTGGGCAATATGACAAGTAAATAATTATTGCATCTTTATTATGGCCGTCGATAGAAAAAAATAAAAAAGACTTATTTCTCTCTTTTAAAGAAAAAGAGGAACTTAGAAACCCAAAAACGCTAAAAACAATTTTTGATCAGCTTCAAAATTAAAAAGCATCGATTTTTATTTACAAAAAAAAAAGAACAAACATAATTTATTTAATTGTTAAACTATAAAATTTGCAGGCTGCATGAAGTTCATTCAATTTTAGTTCTTCGCAAACAGTGTCGAATGACACGCTGTATTAAGACATAAGTAAACAGGAATAATTATTTCTTCGTGCGTCACAAAGTTTAAATTCCAAACTGAATAAAGAAAAACCATAGCTTCCAAACAATCGTCAATAAATAATCAAAATTTCTATTCGGTCTTCCTCATGAAAAAAATATATAAAAAAGATTACACCTTGACATATTCCGAAAAGAGTTCCTTTGCTGCGCTCGTACGAAAAGAAATGCAACCGTAAAATCAAAGCGAAATCATAAAATAGTCGAAAAACCAAGTGACTTATCAAACCCAACAGCCACCAGCTAGAGTAATCATTTTGGTTGAAGGAACTTTAACCGCTTTGACAAACGAACCTTACCTCAATCTTCAGCCCATTGAATCAAAGCTATAATCGTCGCAATTTTTGGTAGCCAGAAAAAAAGGTAGTTGAAAAAATCTTAATGTCTATAGAAATGCGTTTGTTTAACCCACTACCTCCTTAACTAATAGAGTTATGCCTAGGCTTAATTTTCATGAAATTAGATTTCATTCTGAAGACATAATATACATTTTATAAATATAACAATTCTGGTGACGGTTTATTTTGATTTCAAATAAAAATGCTTGTGAAAATCTACAGCTAAAAACATATTTACATATTTCATAACATATTTCAATAAAAATCAGAAACACACACTTATATAGATATTTTTGATTAGTTAAAATTATAAAATAAATAATGAGTAATGGCTAAGTATGGTTTTGTTTTAGTTTAATTTTATGTTTATTATGCTATAAATACTTTTCTCATGTTGGTATCAACTACGTACGTGAAATCATCACGTTAATCACAGGGCCTGAGTTTTCCAGGATTTGTTGGGCATCTAGTAGACATATTTTTGAAAAATCATATCCGTCGACCTCTAGCAGTTTGTCGTTTGCATACAAAAGTGATGCGGCCGAAGTATTTGGATGAGTACCGCGAACATAGATTCCCTTTTTAAAACAACATTTCAGAAATATACATACAAGTAATTTTACTGCGAAGCATACCTGATTGGGCCTTTCCTGAATTTCAAAACCAATCCCATTGTCTTTTTTGATGGCAACTTGTTTCTGAAATTTAAAAAAAAAACTACTGTGAGTGTGAGTCAACGAGAGCAACATTGATAAAATAAGCTTTCACTTTTTTCTAAAAACATACTTCATCTGTGGGCAAAAAATTATATTATTTTTGACGAAAAATTCGACAAAATTAGCAACGAACTGAAAGCCCAAAACCAAATATTTAAGTAAGGCTGACAACCAACTCACCACCGTAGGGTTCTTATGCAATCCAAAGAGCCATGTTGTTGTTGAGCTTGAACGTGGCGGTACCCTAATTTCGATAGCATTATTCACTGATCCACTTTCCAGAGGCATATTTCCGCTTTGAAATTCTGCAGAGCTGTTGTTATTTTGGTTATCAAAATCGTTTTCCAAACAATGGCGACCATTAAGCGGATTACTGCTTTGATGATCGCCATGGCCGCTGTATTCTGTGTTGCAGTCTTCGTGGTCGTCGTCTTCACATTGTATTCGTATTTCATTCCCTTCATGTTCGTTACCATTTTTGTGAGTCAAATGAGTCCGGAGGGTGTCAAAGTTGAGAAGATCTTCACGGGATTTTTTCGTAAAGTTAAGTGCGATGTGGTATGGTGGTGGTTTATTAGTTGACTGGTGTTTCAATGAGCTCTCGTAAAGCTGCAGTTCATACATTGATGATAAATAGTCTGGTTGTTGTTGTTGCTTTTGTTGGTGGTGGTGTGACTGTTGTTCTTGGAGGTGTGACTGTTGTTCTTGGTGGTGTGACTGTTGTTCTTGGTGGTGCGGCTGCTGTTGTTGGTACTGTGGTTGTTGTTGTTGAATCATTTTAGTTGTTTGATTAATTGGATTTCTGTAGTTTTGGTAGTACAACTGTTGTTGTTGTTGTTGTTGCTGCTGCTGCTGTTGTTGTTGTTGTAGTAGTGGAGTAAGAACAGTGCCTGCTTGACTCACATAACCACTTGGATAGTTAATTGAATTTTGAATTTGCTGTGGGAACACTGCATTGCCGCTTGGATTAAACAAAACCCGAGCTTCTTTCACCCCTTCAACTGTAGCACCACTAGCTTGTGAATTAACAGATATATATAAACTACCATCAACTTGATCCCCAGGCAAAGCTGAAGAAGCAGGTCCAATCGCCTGTGCTCTAACCATATCATCAATTGTTTGTTTTTGTTGCTGCTGTTGGTGGCTATTGCGCACATATTTCGCCATTAAACGCAATTCCTTAGGATATGGAGTTGGAGACCGCATTAATCGAGTTGCAAGCAACTCGGATCCTTTTACTTCATCTGCAAAACATATTCTACGAGACGGGCTTGTAACATGTTCCCCACCTCCCGCATTATCTTCATTCAATTCAGCTTGAGCAAAGCATATTCTCGCCGTTTGGGTAGGCAACGGACTGTTATTCAACTTGAATTTTGAGTTTTCTACTTGCTGATCAGCAAAATATACCCCCCCTGTTCTTCCATTAAGAATGGCTTCTTCTTCTAACTCCGCATTCGGCCATGAATTTCCAGAATCGTTGTCACTGTTGTACTCAGCCTTTTCGTTGTTTTCATGAGCTGCAACTGATTGTTGTGGCAACATGAAACATGTTAGACTCGAAGAATTTAAATACTGCAAAGGAACTAGTGGTTGTGATTGATTATCACTTATCCAAAGCGCTGTAAGTTTAGACAAACTGAGCACAGACACTGGTAACTGCGTTATATTGTTATCAACCAAGTTCAATACGTGTAGGTTTTCAAGATAACCGATGTTTGGTGGAAGTTCATCTATTTTATTGCTTCTTATACTTAGCACCGCTAAGTTTGAACAGCTACATATCTCAGGGGGCAGGCAACGCAGTATGTTTTCATCCGCGCAGAAAAAACACAGTTTTTTTAACATACCAATTGTGCTCGGTAGTCGCAGGAGAAAATTATGGCTGATATTGAACTCCTCGAGGTTCTCTAAATGGCAAATGCTATCGGGTAGCTCGCGCAACTGATTGGCTTCACATTGTAATGTCACTAGGTTTTTTAACATGCCTATACTAAATGGTAACGTTTTCATGTCGTTTGTTGAAACTGATAACACCTCCAAGTTGCGCCAATTACTTATTTCATTCGGCAATGATGATAATAAATTGTTATTTGCCTCGAAGTGTTTCAACTCGCGCAAATTGGAAACGTTTGGGGATATGCGACGAATACGATTAACGTCAATCCAAAGTTCTCGTAACTGACCCAACTGGCAGATGACCTCCGGCTGTTCAAATTCAGATTTTAGTTAACAAGGTTATTTTTTTAATTTTTTATAAAAATAAACTTACTAATTCCGTGAACTCATTCGCGCCAATGTCAATTCTTCTTAAATTGCTCAAGCGTGACATGGATTTTGGTAATGTGATGAGATTATTTGAACGTAATTCGAGTATTCGCAGGTTAACCAGTCGTCCAAAATTCGCAGGAAGGAATTCTAAATTTGTTTCATTTAACAAAAGTTCCTGAAGTGATATCAGACTCGTGATAGCGTCTGGGAGTCTTTGTAAGTTGTTCAAACTTAGATCGAGACGCATAAGATTTTTGCAGAGCTTGATATTTTCAGGAATAGATGCTAAGCCTGAAGAAAAAAAACTCATTATTAAAGTCACAGATATACGAAAGCCTTCGAGTTTTTACTTACTATTTCGACCTAAATTCAAGTTTTCTAAATGCCGCAATGATCCAATGGCACTCGGTAAAGATTCTAAATCATTGTCATTGACAAACAGCACACGCAGTCCTTGGCAATAAAACAATTGAGGAGACAAGGCTCTTATCTGGAACATGAATTTAATAACTTGCATAAGATATGGTACACTAGAGATGAAAAACAACATGGTTACAATAAAACAAAATATAAAACATGAAACACTATTTTATCCGTGGAAATATTCTGTCTAGTAAAGTTATCAATACCATTGATCATTCGGAGTTTACAAATATCTAATAATATCCTTGTTTGTGTTGAAAATGTATACACTTACTTACTGAAGCACTCACTTCACACAACAAAAAACACTTAATGAATAAAACAAAAGCAAAACTTACTCTATTCGAAGACAGATATAGCTCCTCCAATGTGCGTTCATATTGTGAAACATCAGGAGGAACATCACTTAGCGCACAGTTGCTGTATTGAAGTTTCAAAATGACCTCTTCGTTTTGAAAGCGCATACAGGGAAAACATTTCCAGAATGGCATCTCGATAATCAACTCTCAATTAACTGATTTATATATAGTTTGAGTATCAATCAATGCTTTAACTTAAACAAAATTATTTTAACTATATTAAACTTTGTTTAGTTGCATAAAAAATGAATATAACATTAAAGGCACAGAGGGATAATGAACACGACGCTTTGACAGAAATAAATAACTTAATGTTAAATTTTTTACTTAAAAACAATTCTTCTTTGTCTAGCTTTACAATTGTTGTGTATGTTATTAAATTTATTTTACACGCTTTGGCTTTTATATATAAATATAAATATGTTTTTATTTAACAGTATAATGAAGCTAAAGTTATGTGATATGTGTTTATTATAATTATAATTTTCTTTTTTTGATTTTTTTTAACTATATTGGTTATGAATACGTAAAGCATAATAGTCTTGTATATAAAATAATTAGAAACAGCTTTGATGTCTTATCTGAAAGAGTAAAGTGAAAATGAAATGATTAAGTTAAGCATTTACAAGTCTTAGTCTGAGGAAGGGTTAGATCAAGTCTATACTGGATGGAACTAAAGTATTCCCATGCTAAATTATCCTTTATCTTAAGATTAAAAAGATTGAAACAAAACCTATTAAACATTTTGAAAAGTCGTGTTTTTTCAAACCACTGCATTGACCACTTCCACAGCCACACTGTTTTACATACATGAAGCTGTAGATCTGTTCCAAAAATGTAGAAAAATTCGCGATGCTGCAATCGGAGCAAGATACTCGAATGAGGATATTCTGTTCACAACCCAAGCGAACTGATGCTTTAAAACGATATGACGTTAGAAAACTAAAATCGATTGTATTTCAATAGTAATTCATCCGAGTGTCTCTCAAACTCTCCTTGAATCGTATACCATGGCACTATTTTAAGACATTGAAGACCAATTGCAGCAATTTCAACAAGCCATCAGAATTAATGGGTTTTAGTCGGCCTACAAAACAAAATCCTCATTTCGATGAAGAAATGCAGTCAAATAAAAGCAGAACAAATTTTGATGAAAAAGAGAACCAAGGCTGCCTGTGACTAGTACAAGTTAATATACAAGTAAAAAAGAAGTGAAGAACATCATATTCTCAAAAAAGAAGTAACTGCCATGTTAAATGCCACTTTCAAATTAGACGATCACCGTTCTCCCAAACAGAAAGAAGTAAGGCTTGCAATATGTAAGCTAAGCTCATATTGAACTAAAAACAAAGCTTATGAAGCCTCTCTAAAAGTTAGATATTTTATATTTTTCTGGGTACCTACCATGTAACTCGATTCTAAAAAAAAAAGTATTTGAATGCTTGAATTTCTTCCCCTATAGTTCTTAAAAATGTAGTAGAACGAAGTAGTAATTGGGAGACTTTAACAAAACTAGGAAAATAATTTTCGAATGATTCGGAAGCACAATAGTTACATAGTTTGTTTCATAGGTTCCCTGGAGATTGAAGTGTTGAAAAATATCTGATTCCACCTTCAACTCAAGATGTAGCAGATCTTCATTTGAGTTTACTTCCAAACGGATGGTTTTTCCCCTTTCAATTTTTTTTTTTTTGTACACAGTTACTGCTGCTGAACTTAAAATGTCCAAAAAGCCATAAGTCTCTCACTCTGGTTGCGAATTGGTACTACTCATACTCAAAGAAAAGTGATATCCTAGAAAAGAGCCTATTGCTTGGGCCTAATAATTTCATCATCTATTACTCAATCAATCAGTTTGTGTTAGATATCTTTGAAAGACAAATCAGTTTGGAAGTTTTCATTGTGACAAATTTCAAGTTAAAAAACTATAAACTATGCCTTCCTTGAGTTTTGAAGTTGTGCGCTTTTTCATCACATTAAATTTATATAGACTTCTCATAAAAAATGCCGGAACACTCATTCTTATGATTCAATCTGGGATTCCTTTGATGTCTTGGGATGTCTCAGTGCGCCTGGCGTGGCTCATACTCCTTTATTGGAATTTGCAACGAGATAGATTTTACTTGGAAATGTTTTGGTTGATTGTTGCATTGATGGTCATCGCCATCTTCACTTTAAATTTCTTTTAAAACAACTCCATCAACAATAAACTCATCAAGTGTCAAAAATTTCAAATTGTATTCAAAATATGCATTTTAAAAACTTGTATTTGTAACTTGCATTAGAGTTTCTAATAAATCTGATTCGTAAGATAATTGCTTTTTTTTCGGGCTTGGCTATGTTGCTAACAGGAAATGGATTTGTTTATATTAACCAATTTGATGTGAAGAAGCGTTGGGAGTGAACTTCTCAGAAAATCATAGAGTTTAGAATCTTAAAACATTAAAAGACAACAAAAAATTAATAAAACTAAATGTTTATGTGGTGCATTTGCTCAAAACTGTGGATTTTTATTTTTTACTAGTTAGTTTGAACTATGTGCACATGCGCTATTGTTTGTTTATATTAACTTGAGAGTTACAAAATGTTTTTTTTTCCCAGTCCAAAGAAGTGCTTAAATACTTAAAAAAAAGCTCCCTATTTTACTTAAACATGACTTTGAATATTTGCTGCTGTAATAGTTATCCTGTCCAAGATAAAATAATTAAGTCCTAATACAGAATGCACTAATCAACTTTAAGAATGAAGCATAACAATAGATGATTGTGGATATCTCATGTAAACAAAAACTCATACTGAGGTCGAAGGACTTTCTTGAGCTCCATAGCGCATAACAAATCTTAGTTTAATCAAGGAAATTAACCATTTATCTTTATGCGTTTTTTCAGTCAAAAAATTCAGTTTTTGTTATTTGCAGTCGATTTACTTATTCGGCTGCTTACATCGAGAAGTTTACACATGTTGGGCTGATTTTGTTTTAATTCAACTATGTTCCACCAGTAATAAATCGTGAGCCTGGTAATATTGAATTCGTATTTAATTGAATAAAACTAAAAAATAAGTTGTCCTCTGCGGTTATTTTTATTAACGATCACCTTCATTATTTGTTTACCATATAAACAAATAATAAAACACCCGCCTTTAATTGATAAAACACTTCACTGTTTCCAGTACAACAAAAAAAAAAGTTCTTAATCGAGTTCTTTAAACTTAAAAGAAATAAACACTGTTTATAGTATGTGAGAAACATAACTTAACTTAAATTCGAAATTTTTTACCTTTTAGCTTGTCTAACATTTCAATTGATTCTTTTTCTTTTTGAACCGATCTATTGTACGTAGCATTATATTCATAATATTCACTCTTTCAACTCTTTAATTCAACACCACAAGGTACCCAACACAGACAACTTTTGACGAAAATTAATTCCTAATTTCAACATAAAGTCCTAATAATGGAAAAATTTTACTAATATTTTTCACATAAACGAAAAAACGCTAGCAACTATATTTTGCTAAACAAATTCCTTTTAAAACTATGCTCTGTGTTTGCTTTGTTGAAAGTTGAAAAGAAAAACAAAACTACAAATAATCTGAGGAGGCTTATTTTACTACTTATACACAAGTTGAAATGAGCTCGAGTTGGATTTCGATTCAAAGATTGCTATTATTAGCAGGGTTCACATTGTCAAATATGTTCAGCCTACGCGCACACAGCGGATTAAAAAAAAAAATAAGAAGAATGGCTTAATGAAAATTGCAATTTTTGGCGAGAGTTTTTCGAAATATATAGAAGTCTACCAGAGATGTAATGTTTTAGAAAAATTATAAGAAGTTGAACCAAGAGCAAATGTGTATTCCCGAACATGTTTGAAAAATCTAAATCCTTTTCTTTTTATTCAATTCTTTTTTTTCTTATTATTATGGCATTCTATAATCACAAGAACTGCTACAAAAACGTCCACCATGGTCAATATTTCAAAGAGAAGTGATGTTTGACAACATGTTTGACAAATGTGAACGCTAGCAAGTTTGTGAAACATTTTTGATAATGTGAACCCTGCTATTGGGACTCATCAAATTGAGAACTCTCCCTGTCGGGGTGATTTGGAACTCTATTAGGGCTATAAGAAAATGTCGGTTTTAACAGCCAATATAATTTGTACTTGAGATCGTTTTTTTGAAGCACTTATCAGCCTCGTTCTTTATTTCTTTTAATTCAATAATAAAAAATAGCAAACAATTCAACCAAGTGCCGAGCAAATTACAAAAAACCTGCACAATAAATACAACACCAAAAACAAATCAACAACAAAAACATGAAACCGCTTCGGTAAAGCATTCCGCTCTCTTTTACACATCACGTCGGCATACTTTACCGGTGCAATACTACGCGAACAATACAATATCAGTTTTCCAGTTGGTCATATTCGTAATGAGCTTCTTTGAATAGCCACGCGTTGCTCTAGGTGATGGGCAATGGTCTCCATCGCTTCTCGATCGATGTTATCGATGAAAGTCATAGAAATACTAGATATTTACGCCGGTGAACTTACATGCTCATTCAAATCATGCAAAATTATTGCCAACAAATTCTCAAATCTTCGTTCCAGCTGCCATCGTTTATCTACGGGCTTTATCCAGGTTACAAAACATGGGTAATGGACGCTTTTGAGTGTAGCGGCGAAGTACTGTTCTAGTTATCATGATAATTTAAATAGTTTAAGCTAGCCAACAACAGATGGGGTACCAAAAAAGGTGTGTTCACTCAGTAGAAACAGAGACTCATAGGCGGCAAGGTAGAGCCTATTAGTGAAAATCAATTGTTGCTAAAAGTAAAATTTAAAAAAATAAGTGGAAAAAGTCAAAGGAAATGAATCTCTAAGCTCCATTGCATCAAATTTTTTTGTAGACATTTTGCGTTCTACTTCTTTCAATTGAAAACTATTTACTACACCCTAATTATGTACAAAAACTAATGCATTTTGAGTAAATTTCCATTTCATTTAGCTATTTTTTAAAATTCACAATTTACATTATCATACACATACATCATTCACACATAACATTTATGCTCTAAAACAAGCTTAAAACACGTATATCAGCGTTTAAGCTATTCAGCCCTTATCCACTGACGAAAATGGATTACAAATACGATTTCTGCTTTAATCAATGAATAAGCGTGTTTTAAAGCTTCGTGAAGTCTGAAATGCGCTGATAAATACGGCTGCTAGTGTCCAGACGTTGTTATTATTGCTTGCGCAAGTTCTCCACTTTGTGTCGGAAATTGTATTTAAAAAAAACACGTCTAAACACGCAAAGTGTACTGCTCAGGCAGAAAACTCAGTTTTCGTCGCGAGCATCCAGTCACTTTCTCCCTCACCCCGTTGGCCAGTGAAGTGATAGATATAACGTTATGAGCATAGCCCGTCTGGCCAGGCACCTAGGATATTAAATAACTGCTAAGATCGATATTCGGTTACTAATTCTAAAGTTTTTTATTAATTGTAAATAACTGGAAACTTCTTCCATCTCTAGTTAAAGTTGCACTCCCTGTATTACCTTCTTCGAGGCGAAATCAGGCGAAATGCTACTTCCCTGTATTATCTAATAACTCTGTGGTTTTTTTGCTCAAACCTCAAAGGTAAAAGGTTATTTGAGGGAGTAAGGAGAGGAGATCATGATTGAATACGAGATGCTTATGTTTTATTTTCATCTCATCTCGCTCAGGTACTCTTCAAAACCAAGTGTGTACTGTTACTGTGTATATTTGTACTCACATCACTTTTCTTCACTCTCCCCGCTCTACCTCACACTCATAGAATAACACAAAAAAGAGACAGAGATAAGAAAAGAGAAGCAGAAGTAGAAAAGAAAACGCAGCATAAACCTGAGAAGGAAGAGGTATCGTATTTTTTTTCAACAAAATGTCGCAATGAACTTTTGTCGGGCCTCAGATGTTGATTTTCGTGAATTCTCGCGTTTTAACAAATGAAAAAGTAATTAAAATTTTGTTTAAACTATTCATATGAGTCGGCGAGGTACCCGTTTGTGAAAAGATCTCCCAATTGATATAGTTTTCAAAGAAGATTTTTCTGACAAATCTAAATCAACTCGCTATACCTATACAACTCGAATCTAATGAAAAACCTTTTTTGCTTGCTATAATCCAAAGTTTTGTGTGTATGTATTTGTGGTAGTTCTTTGAAAAGTTTTAAACAATAATTCAATAAGGGAAATAATCCTAAAAAAGAAGAATTTGATAGTTTTCTTGAGGAAGATAATTAAAGTTTATAAAAGTGAAAGTGTTGAAATGAATCGGATTTGTTAATTATGATTTTATGTGATTTTCATATTTAATTCATCATTTGCATTAAATTTTGTGTTGTATGTCCCATTGGTCGTCGTTTGCCGCTCCCGCTGGTGTTGGTACTTGCTGGCGCTGTTGGTGCTTCTGCAGTGTTATTGGTGGTAGTGGTCGTGGTGGCGGTTCTGCTGCTGCTGCTGCTGCTTCTTCCTTTGTTGCTAAAAAAGGTAAAAGAAATAAGAAAATTGTTAAAAAATAGGGGAAGAATAATGATGGAAAAGCTGTTCTTTGAGATCTTTCAACTTTTTATAAGTAATGGCTCACAACAGAACAGACAGTTTGATTTTTTTTTCTTTTTGTCATTTTCACCATAAAATGAACACTCCCATGGAGACATCGAGTTCACTGTACGCCTCTCAATACTCATGTCCTTAACAAATATATATATTTTTTTAAATTTATCATATAGGTACACTTGCTTCCTTTTTTTAGTTAATTCTCATCCTTTTATTGGTTTATTCAGCCTATTTTCCATGTTCGTTTTGGCTCCACCAGGATATTTTTAAAGAAGATTTTTTTAATTTAGTTTTGTTTGATTTGCTTAAATATTTTCTGTTAACAATTAAAGATAGAAAAGTTGTTATTACAGAATGCTTTTTTAGTTTTATTCCGATTCAATGATAGTCTTTGTTCTCCAGAGCAACTACCTGCCTACCCAGATTTGTACTTTTTTCTTTTCTTTGCACCACAGCGATAAAAAGAAAAACATTCTAGCTCTAGGACTTGATGAAAATGTCTGTTATGATGATAAAGAAGCCAATAAAATGCATTTTTGCCTATGTACATACATACCGCTAATGCTTTACTTTTTTTTCTATAAACTAGTAAAATAGCAACAACTAGACGCACTTTCTTAAAACTTACCTAGGATCTTGAGCTTCTCTCCAAGTAAATGGAAAACGCACCAAGAAGCTTTGGTCAAGTCTCTGTAGTCAGTACCAGTTGGGCTTATGGCATAAAATGTCTTTTTGGCCTATTGATAAGACTTCTTGCACTTGTGTTTTATTTTTTCAGGTAGGGGACAGCTTACCAGATGTCTGCTTAAGAACATGGTTATAAATAAAATAATTGAATGAATTTTAAGGAAGTGGACGGTATTGCATTCGATCAATTGACTTAAATTGATTGTGGCATGCCTAGACCTTTTTTTTTTTTTTAATGTAGGTAATGCATTCCTTTAGTTACTTTGGCACCGCTGATTTTCAACCTGCTTATTTAATTACCTATGTTGTGAATTGAATCAAGTTCAAATTTAAAGTATCCCACGGCCTTAGCCTATTGAAAAGTAGAATTTGCCAATTCTTTGGGAAAGGTGATGCCCGCGAAAAAGTATTTTTAGATATTACTGATATTACTGACCCCGGCCACCTACGTAGTAGTCCAGCAATGTAAACAAGTTATCTTACTGCTGTACAACCGATTTGTGGTTTGCTGGTGATTCGAAACTGTTTTGTGATATAATACTTGAAAAAAAAAATATAGTTTTGATGTAGGTATAGGTATCATGTTTTTATAACGTATAAAGTACATTTTCTCTAACCCATGTGAAGGATAAAACCACATACACAGCCCTCGGAGGAAAGTTGCGATCGGAAGATTAAATTGTCTCAATGGTAACCAAATCGGAGAAGAACAGTTAACGTCAAATAACGCACTCATTTGATATCTAAAATAGGTTTCATTCAGACACCGCAGTGCCCAGAGCTGAGCAAGCTCTACCCGTCCCGTAAATCTAATCTAATCTAATATGATATCTAAAAGAAAAAGAGGTATCCATTCGGAGAGGAAAATTCTCCGATTTTGTACAATTTGTACGTTTTTTCTTTGAGGTATTCTCTCGAACTGCGTTGAAGAGCGATCAAGTGCTGTATTTGAAAAATTTCTGGCAGCTTAATGCAATTGAAGGCATTGCATCAAAAGGGAGGCAAGTCCACATTTAACTTTATGTGCAAAATCAAGAAAAACTATTTGAAAAATTAATTATTCCACGAATAGTTGAAAATAATATGCTGTTAAAAAATTTGCCTATTTTCACATTTTTTTTGATAAAGTTTTAGATTGAATAAAAAGTACCTACTCTAGTAATTGCTTCGATTTTCAAAAGTTTGGATTCACCTATTTGCACCAGAATGTAGTAAATTCGCTTCCAGGTTTTTATTTAAAAATAATAAAACAAATAAAAGTTTGTTAATAAGTGTATTTTAAACAATCTATGGCACGAGTACGATAACTTTGGCGACAAGATATATTAACGGTTTTTGGTGGAGGGGTTGAATACTAGCATTTGGGGGTCTATCGCCCCCCGTTTAGGCGGTAGGGGCAATTTTATAAAAATTGACCTCAAATCTAAAAAAAACATTGTAGAACAACGGGAAAACTTACAGATACAAATTATACTTTTTATGAAAGCCATAAACCTGCATTTTATAATAAATTTTAAATGAAGTGGTTTCAATTTATAGTTTTTGAAATAACTGACTTCAAAGTCAAAATTTACGAAAAAAAAGTTTTTAAATCACTTTGAGTATTATGTTTCTCATGATTACAAATGCCAATAAAAAAAAGATGTACCTAGTTAGTTGCTTCAATAAATTTTTTATCAAATGCTGCAAACTACTTTTTTTCTATGTCTATTGTTTTTGAGATAATTGAAAAATAGTAAAACTATTGAATTATGTAATATTTGCAAAAAATTATGGAAATACGTACGAATTTACAATAATGTTAGGAAATAGACTAGTGAAAGTATAAAAATTCATCAGTCGGGTATTTATGTGCAATTTATTTCCGTATGCAACAACTTTTCGCATGGCCCGTTTCGCGGGGGCTCATTATTTTAACCCTTTTTCCGCAGGGTTAAGCTGCTCATGCTTAATATGAAAATAGCAATTGTCTTCGGATCAATAATTTCCTTTAATTTTTTCAAAATTTAACAAAAAAAACAAACAATTCCTAATAAAATCCCAAAAAAACCTTATCTGGTATCACTGAAACAAAAGGAAATGTCAAAATACAGCCATGAAGTACATGTCATCAGAAAGAAAAACACATTGTTCTGTCATTTTATAGTGAAAAAAAAGTATACATGAGATCTACGAAGCAAGCAGTGAGATGCCTGCAACCCCCTGCTTCGGCTCCTCATAAGCTTTGGGGTGCAAATTTTTTATATGAAAAGTTTCTTTAAAAATTAGAAAATCTTTTGATTTTAAAGAAGAAATATAGTTTTACTGCTTTTCAATTATTTCAAAGATTATAAGACAAAGATAGAAAATGATATAGCATTTTCCACTTAATCCATGGAATAAGGCTTAACCCAGCTATTCCGCGTTTATTAATACGGCGATGAAAGTATAGTATAGTTATTTATTATTTATTTCTTTAACAACTTTTCTGATATATGTTTAAAAATACAAATAAATTAAAAAGAAGAGAAATAAATCTGAAGCGTTTGTAATTTTTTAAAAATAGTTTTAAATGCCCCTTCAAATTCAGGAAAAAGTATATGTGTAACATGTAACATAATATAGGGTGGGGTGACCCTTCAAAAAGCTACAAGAATTTGAAAATGAAAAGAGATCTGAAAAATAATAAGTACATAAGTAACTTCAATTTTAATTAAGTTAATCACATATTACATAAGAAGTGATTCAATGCATGCATGATCTAAGGTGAACAACCAAAATTTCAAGTTTTTTAAAAAATTAGACGTTGATGTTTCTGATCTAATATATAGCGGCAATTCATTAAAAAGTCTACAAGATGCCACACTAAAGAACCTACGACAAGCAGTGGTGCGTGAGTGAGGAATGTTAACCAAAAATGAATGGATTCCACTTACGTTATGGCTTCTAAGAACTCTTAGATTGCGATTACCAGCTCTCATAAAGAATATTTTTATTACCTTAAAGCAATAAAGGTGGCGTAAAGGAAGAACCCTCAAACTCTGAAATAATGGAAAAATATGATCCCAACGCGACTTTTTTAATATTTTTCTTATCATGAGTTTTTGTAGTATTAAAAGTGGTTGAATTTTGTTGGAATAGATTCCTCCCCAGGTTATTGCATATTGCTTCTCAGAATGGAAAATTCCGTAATATATATCTTTTAAGAGTTCGTCCTTACACACAGAACGTAGATAAAAAAAATGCCTGAGAATGGAACGAAAGTACTGCCTCAACTTTTCCGTATGGGTAGAGAAGTTCATTTTCGAGGCACGTTCATATTAGTATATTCCTTACTGCTTCTAATCTTATTAATTTTAACCTTTTGAGATCGATTCTCAAAATAAGACGTAAGCCATAAGAGTATAGAACCCCTAAAGCCTGCACACTCTAGCTTTTCTACTAAGATTTTTTGGTTGACCATATCAAATACCTTTGTTATATCTACAAATAAACCTGCTGTATATTTTTTGTCATCTAAGCTTTGGAAAACCATAGAACAAAAATTCAAGAGTGCGACTTCTGTTGATTGTCTTTCGCGAAACCTATACTGAGAAGAAGCAAAGAAATTTTTTTTATCGAGGAATTTCGCGATCGCTTTTTGATAAGTTTTTCGAAAAATTTACTAATAGACGGGAGCAGCAAGATGGGTCTATAATTAAAAACTTTATCCTTATCACCTTTTTTGAAAAGTGGTACTACATCAGAACACTTGATTGCATCGGGAAAAATACCAGATGTCACGCTATTTTTGAATATGTGTGCTAAGATGTCAATAATATTCCATTTAATGTTTTTTAACAGATGGTTAGAAATACCATCGCTTCCACAGCTTTAAGGCTTGTTATAGTGTTCGACACATCTATTGCTGTTAAAGGTTCAAAAGAAAAAACTATTACTGTTTCTATTGTAAACACTTCTATTGCAATTCTGACAAAATTGTGATCTATTTTTTTCAGCTTGATTAACAAAATAGTTATTAAACTTATCAGCTATTTCGCATTCACTCTTATAAACAGTGTTGTTGATGCACAGTTCAATATGGTTGTTTACTGAAAACGTTTTGTTAATAATACTATTCACAACCTGCGATTTACGCCTGGAATTACCTTTCGCAGAACTAAATTGATTTCTATAATAAGAATCTTTACATAATTTAATCTCCTTTTTAAGTTCACAGCAGAGTTTTTGGTATTTCTTCTTAAATTTTTTTTTTGCTTGTGCCTGTTGCACTTTATCCTTAGTTTTTTCTTTGCTTTAATCCTTTTTACTAACCTTAAGGAAATCCAGGGTTTTAATCTTTTGTTTTTGTTATTTGGCTTGAATGAACATATTTCCATTTTACGTTTAAAGATCTCTATAAAAGATCATACGACCTTGATACATCGTTCTCATTATAAACTTGTTCCTAAGACTCAAACAAAAGCATGTTATTTAATTTAATATGATCAACTCAAGAAGATTATCAACAGCTTGCTTAGTGTATTCCTTAGATTTAATTTTATTTTCGAATTCCAGAAGTAAACCAGTCATTGAATGATCTGTGATTTGAAAATTGAATACGCATTTTTAAAACACGAATAAATCCTTATTTGCGATGCGAACAAAAGCATGATCAAGACACTTGCCCGATATGACCCGAGTGGGCTAATTCCATGTCCATGCAAGGCTAATAGATCTAAAAAAGAAGAAACTACATCGTTTTTTCCAGAATATCTATGTTAAAATCACCTAGGACCAACAAATTTTTTGATTTTTCATCATCTAACAACTTTGAAAATTCTTCATAAAACACCGAAAAATCATATTATGAAATCTGTATGGACATACAACGACAAAGTCCTCGCTATTCACTTTAAATTCAATTTTTAAAACATCAGTACTAACCAGATTAATAGCTGAGAAGTCATAACAAAAATCATTCCTTATAAAGCAGCATAATCTTCATTAGTGTTTCATGTTCCGGGGTCGATAATGTGAAAACTCTAGTTTACTGTTCGACCGTGTTGTCGGAAATAATAGACGAGCTTCTCCTCTATTTACTTTCAGGTGCTCCTTAAACATTTTTGCGCCTACTTGATAGGGTACAAAATAGAGCGTTAAGATTGATAGGTGATAGTTCAATCGTAGAATCGCTTGATTCTCTTGAACATCATCGAAACGTTACCTGTCTCTCTTTTATCGCTTTTTTCACAAACAGTGCTCTAGTAAAATAGCCAGTTGCATTCCTCTCCTGAAACAATTTAGCCGCAACACCCGCCTCGTTAGGAATGCTCATCAGTTTTATCTTGAGCCCAACTTAGGTCGTACAGTCAAGTATAGAGATTCTTATTTTAGTCGCACCGCCCGAATGTGGAATGCTCTACCTGACCCTTTCTTTCCCCAACATTACGATTCACAAAAATTCAAAAGCAACGTGCATCGGTGTCTCCTTTCAAGTCCTCTCCTATTTTCCTAAATGCTCGCACTGTGTTCTATAACATTATAAGGGTAGTCATAACCCCTTGATGTGCGCTTAATTATAAAAAAAGTGGCTCCAGGACATTAAGTTAGGCAAAAGTGCTCTTTGTTATTTCTCGTATGAGTGCTGAAACTTGGATATTTAAGATTTTTAATTTGAATTAACTAAAAAACAGCAAACTTAATCTAATCTAATTTTTTTTAACTACATTTTTCCCAATAATTCTCAGTTATAAACTTAAAGATTAACTTCAGCCTGATCATTGTCGTTTAAACGAGTTACTTAAACGTTATCATTTCGTCCAATAGTTTCAGTTTTAAGAGCCTTACAGAAAATACGGGTGATTCGGGTGAACATAGTAATTTATAAGTTATATCACATCTTTATATTTAGCCATTTTTAAAGGCAAAGTAGGACTTGATGCAGATGGCGCAATGTTTTCGTTTGTTTCAACAAGGAGGCAGATCCGGACCTTCTGCCTTTTTACACTAAACGAACTAGAAAGGCAGATACATATTTTGCATCCATACGTACACTACCTTTATTATGAACAATATACAGTGGAAATTTTGTTGTGTCTGGACTTTTTTCCCTATTTCATTCATGAACAAAATATTGTTCTATAGGTGTTGGAATACAGAGAGCATTAGATGGAATATGTTTGTAATATTTTTCATAAAGTTCTTTAACATCAATATTTTGCAGTCCTGTAACTATCATTGGATCTGTACCATGAGAAGTATATTTAACATTTTTACCATAGAATTTTTTATTTAAGCCCTCTGCCACTAATCCAATTGGAACATATTCAGATGTTGCTGTTCCAGATATCGTAGATCCAACATCAAAAGCTGTACGAGTACCTAAAGTTGTTACAGTGCAAGACACTTTAATTACTTCTGCTGTAGTAGGTAACATATCAAATTCAGCTTCACTCAAATAAAATGGAATAATTGACAGGGTTGTTTATCAAATTTCAATACAAAAACCAAATGTGATAATTTGTGATTTAAATGAAGAGTGGGAAAAAGAAACATTAAGTAAAGCATTAAAATCTCAAAACGATATTTCTGATAACATTAAATGTTAAAGGTTATTTAAAAACCAAAATAATTTTAATGCGATTTTTGATTGTGATGTATATAAAAAAGTGATTGAAATGCAAATGGTAAACGTCGGTTGGGACCAATGTGCCTTGTATGACTATATAAACCTCAAAAGATGTTATCAATGTTGGGGCTATCATCATGAACCGAAAACATGCAAAAATGAAAAGTCTGTCCACGTTGTGGTGGTTCTCATGGTGACCGGCATTGTGAAAAATCTCTGAAGTGTATTAATTGTGTCCAATATAACAAAAACCTAAAGCTAAGTTTTGATATTGAACATGATAGTAGAAGTAACGAATGTCCGGTTTTTAAAATGAAAATTCTCATTGAAAAGAATAAATTAAAATATTAGTAACCAAATAATATTTCTTTAGTGTACTTTAATGTCCAAAGTTTAACAGCGAATTTCGATGCTAGAGGAAATAGTGTTGAAAGAAAAATTTGATATTGTTGTGTTGAGTGAAACCTGCTTAACAGAGAATATTGATGATAATGAAATAAACATAGAAAAAAATTTGAATTTTCGGCAAACTTTTCGACATATTTGACCCCCGAAAAATTATTTATTTACACGCAACCTTTCAAACTTTAGGTATATCCTTTCTTTTTTTCTTCTAAACCGGTCGCTAACTTTTTGAGCTACAAAACGAACAATTTTTGAAAAAGTAGTTTCGAGATAATTACGTTTAAAGTTCACCACGAGAAAATTATTAATTGTTGGAACTTACGGATTAATCGGCGATGCGAGGCGCGTACAATAGACCTTCGATTTCCTTTCCCGAAACAGATGTCTGACCGTACAAACGGTCAAAAGTAGAGAGTATTGTGAAGCGAAGGTCGCTCCTTCTCTAACGGCCCGAGCTACCTGACTCGTCACCCGACCGCATGTTTCTCTCGCGCACTAAATGCGATAACTCTGTATCAATAGGGCTTTTCGCGAAGCTATCTCTTTATAATTATACCTCGTATTTCTTAAACGTCAAATGACGTTACTTGTATGAAAATATTGCTGGCGGCAGTACGTAGAAATATGAAATATGTAGTTTAAATTAGTTTTTGAAAAAATGAAAAAAATTGTGTTTATCAAAACTGTGACGTTGTAAAAACAAAACAATATAAAAGTGTTGTGAAGATGCCCGCGAATCGCTGTCTAAAACAATGTTCAAACCATACAATAAAGACAGAAATCCGTAGATCCTATAGTTTTCCTCGAGTATAAAACAGAATTTCTAAGTTCTCTCAGAGGAAAGGCACAGAATGTGGTAAGAGGAAACATCTGAACACTAAATTGGCTCGTGTCTGTTCCAGACATTTCATTTCAGGAAGGTAAATATCTGATTGAAGGTTGTATACAAGTAGATATTAATAAGAACTCCAGGGAAGAATGCAAAACTTTTGGATAATCTAATTCCAGATTGGGTACCAAGCTTATACACGCAAAAATTCAGAAATCTAGCTAAACAATACCCAATCTGTATTTAGATTGTTCTTACTAGGAGTTCTTACTATAATCAAGCATCTAATATACTACCTTATAACCATGTTTACATAGGTACCTGAAATGAAATGTGTGGAACAGAAACAAGCCAATTTAATGTTCAGATGTTTGATAGGAGCCAACAACGGCCTGCGCCTTTCCTCTTAGCGATTTTTCAATCTAGGAGTTCTATTCCACAGTCGTGGAAAACTGAAGTCTACAGTTTTCTGTGTTCACTGTATGGTTTGAACCAGTTTGAACACTGTTTCACACAACAACTCAAGGGTATTTTCACAACACTTTTATATTATTTTGTTGTTAAGAGTTCGCAATTTCGATATACACACTGTTTCAATCTTTTTACTACAAATTCACTTCACTAAATAACAATTCTGAAACAATTTTTTTTTTTTTTTTTTGCCTAGTACCGCCAAGAATGTTTTCCTTTCGTCATAACTACTAGTCTCATAGGTGTACGCCCTGAGCCCAAGTATGCACCTAATGCACCACCTCCTTTATACCATTTATTTTTGGAAGATAATCATAAAACTAATTACGCTTCAAATGAGTCAACAAATCGCTGTATTAGAGAAATATTGAATTGAATTGTAATTGATTTTAATTATTATTTTCAGTATAGTAGAAAAAGATTTTAGATATATATTTTTTTAGTAAGCAGTTTATGTAATATTTGTAGTTTGTCTAAGAGTTAAAACTCGATTGATAAAATCTTATATATAAAAATGAATCGCAAAATGTGTTGGTAAGCGCATAACTCAACAACGCCTGGACCAATTTGGCCAATTCTTTTTTTGTTGCGTTTGTTATTGTCAGGAGAAGGTTTTTATGACATAAAAAATTTAAAAATATTATTATAATATTTTAAAATATTCCCACAGGAACGGGTTTGGGAACGGAAACTTAGAAGCTACAAGACAGGTTTCTAAAACGATTCCAGCATTAGGGGTGGTACATTATCTCTCTCCATCAGTAATTTAGATTATATTTCATCCCTATAATCCCACAAGAACAGAAACGGGAACGAGAACCGAAACCCTAAAGTTAGTTGACCGATTTCCCAAATTCTTTCAACTCTAGGATGTTGCATTATCCCTCAGTGACATGGACTTATAAGTGGTTCCTTTCGAGGTTTGTTCCCCTTATTCCCACAGGAACGGGGTTGGGAACTACTGAACAGATTTCTAAAATTCTTTCGGCATTAGGAGTGCTACATAATCCCCCTCCATGAGTAACCTAGACTATATTTTATCCCTACAATCCCACGGGAACAGAAACGGGAACGAGAACCGAAAGCTTAACGTTATTTGACCGATTTCAAAAATTCTTTCAACTCTAGGATGTTACATTATCCCTCAGTCACAATGACTTCCTGTCAAGGTTTGTTCCCCATATTCCCACAGGAACGGAATTTAAAAAATTGCGCGGATATTCCGACAGGAACGGGTTTGGAAAAGGAAACTTAGAAACTACTATACAGATTTCTATAACCCTTCCCCTTTCTTCACTAGGATTGCTACATTATCCCCCTCAATTAGTAATTTAGATTATATTTCATCCCTATAATCCCACCGGAACATAAACTGTAACGAGAACGGGAACCTTAAAGTTACTTGATCGATTTCGAAAATTCTTTCAACTCTATGATATTACATTATCCCTCAGTGACATAGACTTATATTTCACATATTTCCACTGTAACGGAAGATTCCCACAGGAACGGGGCTGGGAACGGGAGCCTAGAAACTACTGGACGGATTTCAAAAATTCTTTCGTCATTGGGATGCCACATAATCCCAAAGTAAAAACGATTATTTTTCATCCCCAAGTTCCCATTTAAGCGGAAAAACGAGAACGGGAACCTTAAAACTACAGACCCGAGTAAAGCCGGGTGGCTCAGCTAGTAAATAATAATAATAATGCTGCGAACGAATACCTCACTAGAGCCGAATATACTAAAGGGTCCGCCAGATACCTCTTGTTTTCAAAAACAGGGCGCAAAACATGGAGTGTAGCTTCAGCTTTGTGGCACGTAGCGCCGTCCTGTTGAAACCAAATGTTGCCAATATCCGCCTCTTCAATTTTTGTGAACAAAAATTCGTTCAACATGGCCCGACAACGATCGCCATTGACTGTAACGGCCACTCCTTGCTCATTTTCGAAGAATGCCTCTGGACCAAAATCCGCACCAAACAGTGACTCGTTTTGATTGCATCGGCTTTTCAATGTATGCGTGCGGGTTTTCTGTACATACCCGCCAAGATCAAAATGAGCTTCATCTGAAAAGATGATTTTTTTTGGCAAAATCGGCATCGGATTTTCAAAGTAATGTCGCATTCGTTCAGTGGAAAGATAAAACTAATTATCTGTCAAATCAGACATGAGCTAAGTGCTACCATTCACGAAATAAGCACTAATTAAAAAAAGAAAACGTTAGAAGGCGGACCTTTTATTATGCGCGGTACAGGCAGTTCAAAATCAATGCTTTACTAAATTATTTTTTCTAATATAATGTGATTTGGAAATTGTTTTTCCGTTGGAACGGTAGCTCTGCTTTGCTGAAACCAAATGCGTTGATGCACTTGTTTGAAAAAGAGAACTCTGAAGCATTGCTCTGCAGCAGCACTCATTGAGGGAACATGCATCATTTCTAAAGAAAATATGGCAAATAAATCTTACGCGAGGTTCTTCCACACCAAATAGTAACACGAAGTGAGTGTAAGGGACGTTGATGGAGAATTTTGTTGCAATTTTTCTTGTTTGTGTAAGTTTTTGGATAAAATTGTGCCTCGTTGGTCATAAGATTTCCCAAACTTCACACGATATTCAGGCAGTGATCCAGACGTTTTTCTAGTTCGCCGGCATTGAACCGGGTCTTGTAAGAGAACAGGTGCAAAACCTTCTTCAAAATTCATTGAATTGTGTTGATCGACGTCTTGTCGATCTTTCCGGATCAGCTGCTCCCTCACAACCTGAATGTTTTCAAAAGATTATCCAAAACGATGCCTGCTTGTACACCTCACTTCTCCAACCTTCCCATGTTGCTTAATTTTGGACACCGCACTACAATTAGTGGTTGCTGTCAAGAAACATTTCTAGCTCCATAGAAA
The DNA here is from genome assembly GCA_949752695.1 of Melanostoma scalare. Taxonomy (NCBI): domain Eukaryota; kingdom Metazoa; phylum Arthropoda; class Insecta; order Diptera; family Syrphidae; genus Melanostoma; species Melanostoma scalare. The sequence continues at coordinate 18,615,887 of OX456987.1, read as the reverse complement.
GAACAACAAAGGTATTTCAAAAAACAATTTATTTGTATCAGGGACGTAATACCATATTGCATTGACAATGCCGACTGAGCCAATCAGCCAATCTTGCTTTGATTTTCCAATTTTTATTAATATGTCTTATATATACAATACATACTTACTTACTAACTTACTTACTTACTTACTTACTTACTTACTTCTTACTTGACTGACCCTTCACGGGTACTAAGTCAATAAATAAATGCTAATGCCTTTCGACCTATAATAACTTAACGGGTGATTTTTTAGCTGGTTTGGTTTTGGCAACACTGGTTTTGACAGCTGACGTGTGTTTAGTACCTTGTGTCACTGTCAAACAGCTTCAGTTTGGTTTGCAATTTAACCATGGATCGTCTTACAAATGAACAACGCTTGCAAATTATTGAATTTTACTATCAAAATTCGTGCTCGGTTCGAAATGTTCATCCCGCTTTTTTATCGAAAAATTGTGTTCAGCGATGAGGCTCATTTTTGGTTGAATGGGTACGTAAATAAGCAAAATTGCCGCATTTGGAGTGAAGATCAGCCAGAAGCATTGCAACAGCTACCAATGCATCCCGAAAAAGTCACTGTTTGGTGCGGTTTATGGGCCGGTGGCATTATTGGGCCATATTTCTTCAAAGATGATGCGAATCGCAGCGTTACTGTCAATGGTGAACGCTACCGAGCGATGATAACAAACTTTTTTTTGCCCGAAATGGAAGTTCTTGACTTGCGTGATATGTGGTTTCAACAAGACGGTGCCACATGCCACACAGCACGCGAAACAATGGCGCAATTGCGAGGCGAGTTTGGTGAACAGTTAATTTCACGTTTCGGGCCGGTCAATTGGCCGCCTAGATCGTGCGATTTGACACCATTAGACTATTTTTTGTGGGGGTATGTCAAGGCTAATGTCTATAGGGACAAGCCCGCTTCGATTGACGCACTGGAAGCCAGCATCCATGCATTCATTCGTGAGATACCGGCCGATATGTGTGAAAGAGTATGCCAAAATTGGACTCAGCGGATGGGCTACCTGAGACGCAGCCGCGGTCAACATTTGCATGAAATTATCTTTAAACATTAAATTGCCACGTTCAAACTATCGATTCAAATAAATATTTCATTCATTTTTTCGAATTTTTTGTGTTTTATTTAAAAAAAATTTCTAAACCTCTTAAAAAATCACCCGTTATAAGTTATAAATACTTAATCAAGTTTAGAGTAAGAAAAGTTAAAAAATTGTGTTCTTTCAATTGTGCTCTGTTTTCTGCTAAATGGTTTTCTGCTAATGCGAAGGCTTCCACAGATTTTGGTACTTCTAATACAATCAAGCTTTGATAACATACAGGGTGCGCCATCCAGACAGGACCTATTGAAATGTTGAATAACTTTGCCATTTTTCAGCCGATTTTGGTAAATCAACAAGATTTATTTAGGGTATAGAATGTTATTTATTGACAATTCATTCAGAATACATTATCGATCAAATGGCCGCCTTCATTAGAAACACAACATGCGGCAATTTTTTGGGTATTTCGCATTGTATTTGACAACATTTCGGTAGTAGCAGCAGTTTTCGTCTTGCAATGGTGTTTCGAGAATGATGTGTTGGTTCTATGTTCCCCAAATTCGACAGTTTTGTTTATTGACCACGCCAGAGAGCGAAAAATTAGCTTCGTCCGTTATCAAAATTCGGTCCCAAAAATAAGGCTCTACATCGATATTTCTTGCGATCGTATTCCCATATTCAAGGCGACGCGGTTTGTCCGTTTCCAACAATCTTTGGGTAAGTTGTACCCTGTATGGGAAAAGATGGAGATCATCCTTCAAAATTCTTCTTAAATTGGTTCCACTCACGTTCAGCGCCTGAGAACGACGGCGATACGACACACTTGTATTTTCGGCAACACTCTCTCTAAATCCAACAACTTCATTGGAGCGTCGCGTCGCAGACGCGGTCGAATGGGTCGCGGGCGAGTAGCTTCAGACCCGTGTTCAAAGAAATTTTGCTCCAAAGTTGAATACGAGATACGAATTGTCATGGCGGAATACGCCGAATGTTTTCACAATTGACCGATTTCTTTCGATACTGCGCTACAATTTTAGCCCGATTTTTTGCTGTGAGTCGATCCATGTCTAAAATAGACTGACGTTTCAGAATCTGGCTGACTTGTCAAAATAGGCTGAAAGATAGCGGAGTTATTCAACATTGCAATAGGTCCTGTCTAGATGGCGCACCCTGTAGTAAGGCAAAACTGTGGAAAAATGAGTACAGCTTTGCACGATACGTCAATAATTTTTCACATCAAGTTCATAATTACTAACCTCCAAAGTAAAAAGCTTAGTGTTATATCTCTTGTGAGACCCCTTCTGGTATACAAGGACAATTTTATGTCAATCCCGGACGTAGAAAAATAATTTTATGTTTTTTTCCTGCTCCGAACTCCCATGTAACATGCTAACCATTCCATCCTATTAATTCCTCATTCATTCCTTTGCTATTAATGAACTCAATCGTAAGTAAAAAAAAATATTTAAATCTTGGCTCACGTTATTATTATTCAATTATTAAATATTATTTTTACTTGTGTAGCATCTTAATTTAATTTTTTTTTTCAAATGATAAAACTAACACGAAAAAAAGTTTAAAAGTATTTTTTTTTGCTTTCGATCATTGAACAACTTGGAGGCACAGAAGCACCTAAAACAATGATTAATTAATTTATTACTATAAAATTGCTAAGGTAACACTTAGGAGAAGTAACCTCCTGGGATTAACATTCTTGGTTAAACTAAAACATGTGCATTATACTGGTTCAAAAAAAAGTGACTATTTATAACTTATGAAGGAGTGAATTTGTCGAAAAATGACACGAAACCTTTTTTGTAGAGCAACTAATTTTCTATAAAAATATGTATCGCTCATCCCGGTACCTTGCTTCTAGACCGAAATATATACAATTTGTATGGGATATGGAAATCTGCGATGAGCGACCTCTAAATATTAATATTGAGAGCTCTCATTTTAACAGGCGTCTTTTTACACCTCCTCGAAGGTATAAATGGAATTGTTTCGGAAAAAAATTGTCACTTTTTTTTGAACCAGTCTAATGTACATATTCCTAATTCTAACGTTAGCTAAATATATTGTGAACACGGAACTCTTATTCGTTTATCAAACCCAAAACCGATTCCTCTGTTAACTCAAATTCTACACAGATTTGGCAATACTGCACAGAGGCACACACAAGACACAGCATTTAACTTGATGGCTATAGGGAGAAATGACTGGAGAAACATAACTTCAATGCACATGCACCTACATCAATGAGTAGTAGGTTATCTGTATCTCATTCAAACGTGCGACAAAGGGAAACAGCATCCCATTCGACATATTTTTTCTCCAGAAAAACCCGCACACGCAGAAAGTGATAGTGACGAAAGCATCAGTCGTTGCTGTTGCAGCAGCTACACCGCCGCGCGGATGCTTATAAAAACCTTGCGTACCAAGGGAAAATAATAAATAATCCTTAATTTATTAAAGAGACGTCGTATTATATATATTTTTCGTATTGGTTTTGTCACAAAGTTGTTAGTTTCCTTTTTTTCTTTTGAAATAAAACGAAAAAAATGTGTGGTTCTCTGCACAGAAAAGTGCAATATCGTAGAAGTGTTGTTAAGTAATATAAAAATATTAAATAACTAGTCCAAGAGAAAGCAAACATTAAACTTCATTAACATCATCAGCATAAGACACTCTCAGCAAAATCAAATAAACACAGTAAAAACGAGAGAAAAAAAAAACATTTTATTTTTGCTGTGGCGTTTAAAGACAAAAAGTAAATAATGAAAGTTCCTGTGAGTTGAGTGTACCTTTGGGCTTCAAGTTTTTTTTTTGTATGGGATATGACATTGTGAATTTCTGTCAAAATGGTATGTGCTAATGGTTTTTTTTTTAATACGTATGTGGTGTTTTTAAAAATTGATTGATATTTTTTTCAGTTTTTATCGTTTAACCTTCACAGGAATGGAAGGTAGGATAAAGGTACTGCACCTAGTAGAAACACATTTTTTGGCTACGCTCACAGTGTTTTTTTAATGTCCTCTTAAGTTTTCTCTTGATAAGAATTATTCATTTGCCGCCGATTTAAAGTTTACCCTTATGTTATCGTTAGGTTTTGCCGTATCCCTTATTAGTTATCCCAAAACTTTGTGAATATATTCGATTTGTTGTGCAAACATTTTTGTATTCTTACTGAAATGTGCTGCAAATACATTTAAAAAAGTTTTGCTCATATAAAAATGGTGAGATATGATATGTGTTGATATACGAGTATATTAAGCCATCAACGATCGTTTTACGTTGAAAAAAGTTGCATACACTCCGCACCGCTTGTTTGACAGCAGTAAATTTGTTTGAATGGTATGAAATTATTATTACAACCGTTAACTAAACTCGAATAACGAATTTTAAAATCAAGGAAGGGTACGATTAACAATATCGTAAAAGATTGTAGGGATTATGTTAATAAATTACCGTATTAAAATGCTTATCTCGAATAAGGCCTGTATTTTATCACATGTAAAAGGAAACAGGCGAAATCTAATTGATAGCAATGGGAAATGTAGTAAAAAATTAACGATATGTTAAAAAAACAAGCTAAATTTTATTTGTATACTTTTATGGTTATTCGTTTAGTCGTAATGGGCTTTAAGTTTAATATTCGAGTACGTCAATATTCCTTTAATCATTTACTAGTATCAAAAAACCAATTATAGAATGGAAGAAGCATACGATAAAGATTCAGTTAATAAATAACAGCGTTATTAATTATGATGCTCAAGCTTATCCCAAAAGGACTCATAAACCGTACCGCATTTTTTTTATCACTTGTTAAGGAACACAAACGAAATCTAACTCTTATATTCATTGGATACTGAATGTAATAAAACGATCTAGATTCACTGATTTGATACCTGGATTTGTTTAAAAAAAAATTATTTTTTAATGTTTAATTATTTTAATATTTTTTTTTACAACCATTCATTAAATTCGGGAAACCAATTTAAGAATGAAAGAAGGATTCGCTTATGTTTGATTTTTAGGATTAAGATAATAAATAAAAGTATTATGATGCTTATCCCCAATAATGTCGTAAAATCTACATTCTACATCCTCTCTTTATCACTTGTTACCATTGAAATTGCAATGAAACGTTAAAGATTTGTTAAAAAACCAAGCTCTGTTTTATTTGTAGGCTTTTATGGTTGTCCGTAATTGGTATTGCCTCCGAATGCAATCAGAATCTGGAAATACTTTAAATTAAAAAAAGTTTAAAGCTTAAATTTTATTTATTTTATTGTTTTTATAGCCATTCACTAATCTAGAGGACACTAATTATAGAATGAAGGGAGGTTCGATTATGTTGTTAAACGATGAGATTAAGTTAATAAGCTGCTATAGGATCATAAAATGCACCACCTTGTTAAATTTTTCCCTCTGACATCGAATTTTGTTGTGATATCGAGAAGCTTCAGCGTTGCATGATTAGTCAGTTTATATCGGGACGTCCTCGTGAGCACATGCTTTGTAGTAGCGTAGCATGATCAGTTTCTATCGGGACATCTTCGTGTGCACATGTTGTGTAGTTTTGGTGATAAGGCTTTGCATTCCACCGGTTTCATCGGTAAGCCAAGAAGTAATAGTTTTGGATATGTAAGATGTTTAGTATTAGGATACCGTTTTATAAAATTTTCTATTTCCAAGAGATTTACAGAACTCTGTGGTATGTGTTTTTTTTTTGTATTTGTATTTTGTTACCGATAAAGAAGGTGAATTCATCGCGACTTCCACAGTGATTTGTTTAAAAGAACAACCAAAATGTGCGTATTAGAAATTGGCAATATAATAAAATTTCATATATTTGTTTTAAAAACCAAGCTGCCTTGGTAGGTACTGTCTCCGGATTAAGCAATCAAAATGATAATAAAAAATGAAAATAAATAAAGTGGTCCACCTCGGAGACCTTCGTAGTCTGATGCATTTCAGGAACCTACTTTTGTTTGCTAGTTGAACGCCTAAGTGAGAATACGTTTCAATTCATTGTGATTGCTGTCAGAAAACTTTCAATTTCCTTCAGGAATTCAAACCCTCACTCTCACGTTAAAAGCCGACATGCTAACTATTACACCAAATGTTACTATTAAAAAAGGTTGCCTCAAAATATAATTTAAAGTTTTCTTGTTACATTAGCACTACTTACACATGTATTGCTGAATAACTTCAAGAGACACATGCTGTATAGATCTTCATAAAATGTCGCTAAATAATTGAGGAAAACTTGGAACTTGCTTTATAGCCTTTTATTTTCTCGTCCTGATTACTTTTCTCGTAGGCTTTCCTTGTAGAAAGAAATCCTTTTACGAAGATTAGGTCAGTTTTTAATAGTTGCAAGTCAAAGGTGTTTCGGTTTCTGAGATTAAGTGGACACAGTGAACTGCTAAATGCAAATAAAGCTTTAAATTTCTCGGAGTACCTTAGCAAATATCTTTTCTGCTTGTGCTGAAATGCAATTTGGTGACAAGTTTGCTTCAAACAGTTGCTTTTTTCACTATCGTACAAAGTGAATACAAACTAAGCAACCTGTGAACAACAACTGCCGGCTGAAGCATGCTTGATAATTGTAACAGATGGTTTCCGAGGGTTTCCTCATCCGCTTTAGATATGGTCCATGTTATGTCCAATTCGTCGATTTGCTTTATGACAAATTATACTTCGTTTTGCCCTGATAAACCATTGACACTTTGAGTGCCAAGCCATTTTAACATTTTGGTTTATGCCAGGCCAAAGTATTTTTTTCCAATTTTCTGTACCTAAGTGTTTAAAAAGCAGTTTCCAACCAAACTCGACTTTTTTTTCGTCACAATTGTGTAAATCTAACGGTATTTGTGTGTCGCACGTTTTTGTACGACGTGGCCCTGTAGTAAGAAAATATTTGTTGAAGCCATGTCGCACAGTGACCCGTTTTGACAAAAGTGCTTGCAAAATTCATTTTTTAGGTGGGTCTCTAATGCAAAACTTTTAATTTTTATGAATTAACAAATGTTTGGAGCTTTAGTAATCGAAAAAATTATTTCATTTGAACGATCGGTTCGCCTTGTAGAGGTTGTCAAAGTTGACAAATATTTAAGGTGAGAAAAAACATTTAAAAAAAATATTTTTTTTTTTAACTTTGAGAGTAAAAACTAGGAAAAGAGGGTTAGTTAAACTTTGTTTTGTTTTTTTTTCCTTGATATATGTGTTTATTGCTATAGTCAGAAAAAAAAAAGTTGTAAATTTTTTGAAATACTAAATTTAATTATTTTCGAAACACCACTTTTTGCGCACTTTTTCAACTTTGCATTGAGTAAAAAAAAAGTTTTTAAAAGTTGTCAAGCCGAAATGAACGGTAAATGAATCCTTATATATCTCTTCACTTACAACCAAAAACTCAGTTGCACGAAGTTGCACGACACTCAGCTAGAGCGATTTGATTTGAAAAAGTCAGTCATTTTTTCTGAGTTTTTTTTCAAGCGCAAGAAAAAGTCATGGAAAATGTTATTTCTTTGTTTTGCTGGAATGGATCCTTAATAATATTTCAATAAAATACTTTACAAATATTTATAAGTAGGATTTAAAAAAAAAAAAAAAAAATAAAAAAAAATACAACAAACAATTATGAAAAAAAAATGTTTTCACTATAAAATTTATTTTTTCTGTTTTCGTTTTTTCCCACTGTTTTACTTAAATCATACTCAAATTACTTCATAAACTGACTTTTAACCTTTTTAACATAATATACCAATTATGTTAACCACCTTAACTAAAACTTTTTATTTCAACAGCAGATTCTGAAACACCCTGTAAATATTTTTTTTTTCAAATTTACAAACTTTATAGCCTTGAAAATTTCCAATAAGGTAAAAAAAAATTGAGTCGATATCTTTATTCGTTTAAGAGATATGATTTTTGCAACCAAAAAAGTCAATTCGGGCCACTGTGCGTCGTACGAAACGTAAAGTTATCCTACGGCCACGTAAGTTAAACCAAGATGTTCACCAGAAGCCACACAATCTAAAACCCATAGGTGTCGCACGAAAACGTATGACACGGCACTTAAAGTGTGAAACCCATGTTTGCCGCCTCTGTTTCAATGTTTGCATCAACGACATCACACTTAAACTACATCAATATCGTCTGCGTAAGCTAGTGCTGGTGTTGACGTTTGAGTTTAGCACAATTTCAAGTCTGACAAATTTACAAACAAATTAAGACTAGACATTTCTACAACTGCTTTTCTATTTGATTTTAGTTTGATCAAGAATGGAGAGTAATTTTATCTAAATGTTGAAATATGTATCTCAATTCCTCCCAAATATCTGTAAATATCCTTATATCCTTATTTGACTTTAACTTAAGGGGGGACGCTGGTCTAGAGTGTGAAAAAATGGGCATAATTTATGAATTTTTTGTGACTCAACAAAAAGATCAACCGAAAATCTGCGAAAGAGGTTTTATAATTTAGGTTTTAATATACAAATGCAAATTTTTTCGTGTCCGCCTGTTAATCCAGAGTTTCGAGTTCGAATCCCAACAGAGGCAAAAATGTTTTTTCCACGGGTATAGCCTTTCGCGAAAAATTGGCAAGTCCTCCGTTAGTATTCATTGCCATGAAAAGCGCTTTCTCGATTAGCCGTTCGGAACCGGCAGAAAATTGTAGGTCCTTCGTGGCGTGATGGTTAGCATGTCCACCTGCTAACCCAGAGGTTCGAGTTTTGAATCCCAGCAGAGGCAAAAATGTTTTCCCACGGGTATAGCCTTTCGCGAGAAATTGGCAAGTCCTCCGTTAGTATTCATTGCCATGAAAAGCGCTTTCTCGATTAGCCGTTCGGAACCGGCAGAAAATTGTAGGTCCCCTCCACAACCACAAGGCATGGTTGTGAGAAATGCGCTAGGCCCAGGGGTTCTTCGCTCTGTTGTGTCACCCTATTTATTTACTTATTAATTAAATTCAAAATGGCGGCTGTCTAGCATTTCTTCGGGGGCACCTCATTTTTTAGACGGGTCCATGGCCGAAGATATAACTTCCTTAATTTTGGTCCTGGAGCAACAGCAACAGCCGTCTTCTTCTTCTTCTTCTTCTTCTTTTCATTTCCGGCGTTACGAGTATTGATCTTGAAGCGATCACAACTCTCCCACTTTTCTGCTTCACACTAGTGATCCGCCTGTGGGGTACACCGCGTTGACCTCAGAAAGCGTCGGCAAGCCTCCCGGTTTTGGATTGTTCCATGTCTGAGGCCAACCAAATGCTGCTGTTTTTGCATTTGCTTGTACCAGGAGTGTTTTGGCCTGCCTTTTCTTTTTCGTCGCGAATTTGTTGAAACGTTGTACGATATTGCCTTTTGGACGGGGTTCTGCGGATCTCTCCTTTGAACATGACAATACCAACTGAGCCGGTCGTTCTGAATTTTGTCCAAGATGGTACTTTTGACATGAAGGCTTCCACGGATCTTAGTACTTCTAATTCGATCAAGCTTTGTAACTCCTGCTGTCATCCGAAGCATCTTCATTTCGGTTGCCGTCAATTTGCTCTCATACTTTTTGTACATTGTCCAACATTGTGAACCGTATGTCAGAGCTGGACGGACAACTGCTGTGTAGTCTTCCTTCAGCTTAGGGGGCATTTTTCGATCACAGAAGATAGCGGAGTTTTCTCGCCACTTCATCCACCCTACGCTTACTCGATGATTGATGTCGTCATCACAAGTTGCTTCACTATTGATCATAGATCCCAGATATTTAAACTTTTCACACTTGGGAAGCACAGCAAGAGACGTACGTAGGATTTTTTCGATATTTTGTTTTATTCGCGAAATGGTGCACTAAAAAAAAAACAACAAAATTGTTGATTAAAAAAAAACTATATGCAATATAAAAAAAATCCAACACGTCTCTAGAGAAAGGTATTTCGAATGTACTGTCAAAATTTCGTATAGATCGTTGTCGATTTGCTCGAGTTATGTCTTCGGCCAGTTCAAAAAAAGTGATTTCGAGAAAAACGCGTTTAAAGTTTTAAGTACTATAAATCAAATGCGTATATACCTTTAATCTGCGATGCCTGCGCCGTACAATTGCCCTTCTGTATCAATCTCTTCGGCTTCTTTTTCCTTTCGGAACGCTTTTAATTGCATGCTGGCTTCTTTTGCGCCGACACTGAGTGACTACTCCGCTTTCTTGATACGGTTCGCATCAATCTCCGTGCATAGCTGTTCGGTCCAATTTTCATCGCCATGACATCGAATACGTGTAGAACTGATCTTAGTCAATCGTTGAAGACACATGAAGCAATACTGGTAGCAATATCCACGATCACTTTACCCGAATTCATAGTTTTCGGAGTCATCGCCCTCACAGTTGAGTTGAAACTCTCGTTGTTATTTTGTGTGTAGCCTCCGATACATCGAGTGAGAAGATCGTCCGATGGAAGTCTATCGTAGATCAGCTTTATACATAGCTTCGAACACATTATCGTCCATAGGTGGTTTGTGTTGATATTCGTCAAAAGTGTTCGTAGCTTTCGCTTTACTAACGCTTCACACATTTCCTACACATATATTGGCCCCTATAACAAGGCCCGTCGTAGCGATTTCGGACTACGATACGAATACCAAAATGGAAGCATCGCAGACGCCCTTGTAGTGAATGTTTTGCCACAAAACTTGGTACTATTAATAAAGTTATTAACAAGTTATAAATATCTGTTGCCAAGCGTTCATTACGACGATGTTTTTAGTCATTTCTATTTGACATTCGTTCTCCGAAATTGCTACTACGGGCCCTGTGATAGGGGTGATTATTATAAGTGTGTTAAATGAAAAAAGAGCAGAGCAGCGCAGCTCAGAGCAGAGCAAGAAACATGAAAAATGTCAGGCAACTTAGAGCAGAGTCAGCTGGTGGCAAAAGTCAGCTGATAAGAAAGCAACATACATTTTGTGACCTTTGCTAGTTTGCAAAATTATGTTTGGTATCCTATTATAATAAAAATATATATTCGGAAACATTGGAATCAAAACTAAACTAACATGCGATGTTAATTCAATTGATTTTAAGTTAAATTCGATTCCAAATAGATTGCAAAACGCAAAATATAAACAAAAATATTTGAATCAAATGTCAACAGCTGATTTTGACACTTTGCTCCAATCTACTCTTACTCAAAAGTAAGTGCAGAAAATGCTGCTCTAAAAGCTCTAGAGCAGGTCATTAAACACAAAAAGTTCTTGCTCGGAGTAGAAAAATTGTCATTAAACACCAAAAAGCTGCTTTTTTCTGCTCTAGATCGATCTAGAGCAAGTCATTAAACACACTCTATATTATCTTATTTGACTTTTAACTTAATCCGAAAAACTTCAAATACCAAAGCGAAGCCGTTTAGTGTTAAAAGTGTTAAAAGTGCCTGAAACCAAGTCCGAATAGCCCTGTTCACATTGTACAATTAGTTGGACAGACTTCGTTTGATGGAAGTTGGATGGTCTGATGTAGTTTGCGTTCACACTTATCAAGCTTGCCGTCCAACTTTATGTCACATACCCTTCCACTCCATCCAACTTCTAGATTTTCAAAAATTTTTGAAAACCATCCAACAAGTTGGACAAGCGGTCGTATGAAGGGTTCACACTATCAAGCATTGGTTTGTCAAGCCTAAGTCTGTCCAACTAATTGTACAGTGTGAACAGGGCTAATCCCACCCAATTAGGATCTTCAAGATATTCTGTAAGAACTAAAAAAATTATTGATTGTTATTGAAAATTATTATTATTATTATTAAACTTTTTCAGTAGCTCCGGACTTGTATCAAGGAGACCCGTAAAAAGATCTAAGTCTTCGAAACTATAGTATTGTCATTGTGCTGGTTTGGCTGACACTTCTAAGTGTCCTAATTGACTTGAGACATTTTTCGGGTGCTCCTGATTCCTGATACATGTCAAGAGCCATTGAAAACAATTTTGATTAAATTTTAAATATATCTTTGAACTACTATTGTTGGACTATTGCAAAAATATATTTACAATTGTACGGATGTTGCTAAGATTTTAATAATCTGGTAATCTGTACACTGTTCGTTCTTGTATTAAACTCAGGTCTGATGGAGATTGCGTTGATAAGTGGAGTTTAAGGTCTTTTTATGGTTGCAAAGACTTCTTTGTTTTTTAATTGATAATACCCTTTACGAAACAAGGTTAATTGCCAATTACTCATGCACGTTAATCGTACGAATTTCCAAAACAAATTACAAAAAAAGAGTTTCCATTTACTAATATATTTTTTTCTTCTTTTTTTTAGAGCACAACCAATAACCGACTGTTGCACAAACAATTCTCACAAAATCAGCATATACACGAATAAAAGTAATAAACAAATTGAAAAAATGTACTTGTTACCGACGGTCAAAGAAGCTTCCAAAAGCATAACCAAAACAACTTTATCTGCTTTCATAAATGCCGTTTTATGATAAAATCGATTGAAAAAATTTCCCGTCCTGAAGTTGAAAAAAAAAGAAAAAAACAAACAAGAAACAAAAAATGTTTTTAAAAATAAAATTTGCTGATACATCTGGACGATCGATACAAAACAAAAAAAAAGTTTGAAATATCCCACTTCATGGATATGCATTAAGTGGTGAACTCAACCAACAAAGTAACGGTGTAACACAGTAGCCATTTGAAAAGAAGAAAATATTTTTTTTTAAATTTCAAATATTTGAATCTTGCAGTTTTACATCAGTTATTCTGTTTATAGTTTTTTGTTTGTGCTACATAAAGCTGCAACACAAAGGATAAATTCCATTTTCAAAGAATACAAAAAATGGAAAGCAACACTCCATTGCGGATAGTAATTACTAGTGTTTGCCTGTTAACAACTGTTCAGTACTTAAATGCAGACCAAGGTGAGTTTTTGTGTTGGAAACCATTTAAATTTTAAATATATGTAGGTATTTGAATATGTACATAATTTTTTTGCTTTCAATTTTGCATTCTGCGTTCTTTCTTTTTCTCACAAGTAGGCAGTGGCGAATAAATAAATAAATAGGGAAGATTAAACTATGGAAACTTCGGGTTCTAACGCATTTCCAGGACCTGGAATTTTATGCCGATTCCGAAGGGATTAGAAAGTGTTTTTAAAGCAGTTCGAAATTCCTTGCGAAAGGCGATACCAGTGGAAAACATTTCTTTTTCCTTGATGTTTCTGGGATTCGAATAACGAAACTTCTACGCCACATCTATACATCTAGAATAATAAATGAATAATTTTTGCTCCCCATTGAATAAAACCACATGGTCACATTCAGTTAAAATCGCCATGGCATGAGTATACCTTCCTCATTTCGTACATTTTTTTGATCAATCGTCTTTCCCATTCTTTCACAAATCTTGAGACTATCAGCACTCTGACTGTGTTGAACTGTTTCGTACGAACTCTAACTGAGAAAGAAACATAAGTTTCCAACTTTTGAATGATTTTATTGTTGGTTTTTTTTTTTGTTTAAAAGAGAAGAGTAATACTGGGTTCACTCCGACGAATAACCGAATACTTCCAGGGTAGTAACTTCAGTTTCTTTGTTGCACAGTAGATGGATACTAAAGACTGTTGTAATTTTACTTATTACCGCAAGTGTAGTATTCAGCTGAAACTAGGTGGTTAAAACAAATGAAGATACCCGCCCACGTTATTGAGGTTCTAATCTACAGTTCTAATCCACTCTAGCACTGGACCACTGCCGCCTTAAACATTTTAATGATCTCTTTTTTAAAACTATGCTTCATTCCTTGCCAAATCCAACTTGCAGTAGAAATCCTTGCTAAAGCGGCTTTGATTTTATTAAGTTTTAGTATGTCTGAATCTAACGGGATGAGTGGAGGGGAGAACCAGGGTTTTTTTCTCAAGTGTGTTTGTTTCTATAATAATTTTCTCGCTTTTTTTTGCCAATTTTATGAATATTGAAGTCTCTAGCCGACGCATTCACCCTATAGAGGTAAAGAGTACGGCTGGCTAATTAGGAGTTAAGGGCTGACACTTGTGCTTTCATATATACATAAAATCTTGTTTAACAGTCTTTCAATAAATACCGTCCTCCTTTTGTTGTGTGTCATCATCATGTATACACCAAGTAACCAGTAAGAGCCTTACCTACCCTCCCATCATGAGTTCATGACCATCGAACGTGCATTATTAAATTTGAGTTTGAAAATGTATGGGAATGATCTTGATATGTAGTATCAATTAATAATTATATTTTGCTCTCAAACATTCCATTGTCACACACTACTTTCTAACCCTCATGTGTAGGACCTTGAAATAGGGGAGATTGAAAAGATAAGTCAGACAACTTGTATTCCCCTTTTGAACGGAGAATGGTAACCCTATCTTTATTTTCTTATAATATTTTAAAGGGAGAGATGATGGTGAGATGCTTTGATTGTTGTATTTGAGACAGCTTACACTTTCTCAAGTTTTGGATATGCAACCCTTTTGTGGCTAATGTGTGTGGAAATACTTGTTCCCTACTGTCCGGAAGTTATACAAGTGTAATGTCAAGTTCACAGTTAATCTTTTTTTCATAGAAACTAATCCCAGAACAATACTTGGACGTTAAATGGTATACGACGTTTTAAAACTCTTTTGGAAATTTCACAGTTCCGCAAATATTCAACATTGTTTTAAAACACTTTTTTATTATTTCATAAAATGCATTTTTTCATCGAGCAGCGTGGTGGACAGAATAGTCAATCTTGAGTTTACGATAGAATTAAATTAAAAAAAAAAACACTTAAGTTTGGAACCAACAAGGTTGGAAAGCGATGCCGCCATGGGCCTAAGAATGTAGGGGACCGATTCCGAACGGCAAAATGAGAAAGCTTTTTTATGGAAGTGTCTTATAACTCTCTAAAATCTTGCCTGTTTGTCACTAAAGTCGATAAACATGCAATAAGAGTTCTGTTTCCGGGCTTCGAACACGCACATAACAAGCAAACATGTTAACCATTACGCCATGGGCACAATCAGGGGTGCCAGCACGTAACTTGTTACAATCGAGGATTGTTGATCGTCGGCCAACTCGAAACAAATTATTTTTGACAGCACGTATTTTGTAACGAGTTTCATTTTGATATCAACTTAAAAATACCATTGTGAACTACGAAGTGAAATGTCAAATTGGTTTTCTTTAAAATAAAGTTCGATCGAAATAAGTTGAATTTCATTTAAAAATGATATTTTTTGCTTCAGAGAGTGACAATGAGGTATCTAGTATTTAACGCAAAAATCAAAAAACGATGCCTCAGAGATAAAAGTAATCCATTTGAATTGCGTGAGAATGAGTAAAGTGTTCATATATTTGTACAAAAAAAAAAATTAGACTCGAAACCAAACCATTTGTTTTTTTTAGTTTTGTACTGCAGTTCAGATTGAATAAAGAATGTTTCCTAATGGTACTAGGCTGCTTAAATTTCCCAAACAGCGTTAGAAGGTCAGTTCCATCGGTTCCACCAGTTCTCCGGCTTTGCTCCTAGCTAGTGGAAGTTACCAAGTGAGCAAATGTGTTACTAGGGACGGCACAAACAACAGAGTCAAAGTTCTTCCGAAATACGTTGCTTGTTCTGGAAAACAAATTTTGTTCTCAACTGATAAAATTTTATATGTAGGTAGTTCAAAATTTCAAGAAAGCAAGGAGTATTATTATAGTAAATTCAAGTTGCTGGGAATAGAAGGCTGTGTTGATGGCACTCACATTCCTATTTTGAGACCTTTTTTTGAGGATTCCCTTTGTTAAATATGGTTAATATTTCAGTTTGTTTTTTATTAATTGACATATTTTTAGTTTTTTCCATTTCTAATAAAAAAAAACACTGCCTAGGTCGACGGACGACAACTATTTTCTGTCGAGTGAAAACTTTTGTTTCAAGCGTAGTTTCCAAGTTTGTGTGCTGCCAAAAAGACGAAACAATCGAGAAAACTCGATTGATTCAAAATAGGTGCTGTCGACATTCGATTGCATCGACAATCCTCGATTGTTACAAGTTACGTGCTGGCACCCCAGAGTGAGTGGCATAAGTCAAAATCCACCTACTTTAGAAAGGTTTTCACTGTTTGCGATGCGCCGTACTGTATGTAATTCTTTGCAGAAGTCTGTTCATGAAAACGTCGGTTCTTTGCAGATCTTGTCGGCGATTCTGATAGTACCCTCTAAACAATACCTTAAGGAAGCGTTATTTTTCGCCTATCTCAGTTCCTTTTAGAGATATGGCGCCTTTTCTATTTTCAAGACAAAAAATGTCGTTTTCTCTTAGGTTTTGTTGTTACTCGGAACGACGATATGATACATTACCCTCCAATTCAAAAGCTCAATGAATAACTCCGTATTTTTGAGCAAATGGTAAAAATTGAAATAAAAAGAAAACAAAACAAAGCATAAAATGAGAAAAAAAAACAATTCATCTTTTTTTCTTTCCTTTCTCGATGCTCTTCAAGTTCATTTAACGCTTAAGTTTTTGGTTGTAGCTTCGTGATTTTCCAAAAATATTCTTGAAAGTCGCGCACAAAATATCAAAAAAGAAATAAAAAAATAAGCAAAAATCATTTTTAACGAAAGCCTCCTTTCTGTTGCTATCATCCAAACTCGTTCGTCGTTCACCCAAAGACCAATCAGCATCACCACACACATGTGCTGTATTTGATGAAGGGGTGGTTTTTTTTTTTTAAATTCTTATTTTATCTTTATTCTGGCGTGTTTGCCTGTGCAAAAGATGCAATTTTAGAGTCCTAGTCGACTTTTCGTATAAATCCCCATCACATGCCATTGCCAACCACCCCCAAACACTATCACTGGCACTCATTTGCAGAGCCTGGTTGCCCTTCTGCCTTTTTCTTCTCTCATTACTTGTGATATTTGCAGGCCGTTGCCTTATTACTTTCCAGGGATGATAAATGAAATTCTGTTGAAACAGTAGATACACTCACTCATTCACTCATTCTTAGTAGCCTCGGTGAGGGTGGTGGTTAGGGTTGTTGAAAACAAATCGTTTTGGCAGATTTATGTTAAAAATTATCATGAAATGTCACAACCTGTAGTGCAGTTTGATTGTTTCAAAAGAAACTTCTGAACTTTTTTCTTGTTCTCATAACAGTTGACTTGCGATTTGTCACCCAAGTATCATTAAACTGGCCTTTCTTTTTTCTTTTTTTGTATCTATCTCGTAAGTAATGAGCAATCTTTGATTTTCCAATCGAAAAACTTTTTTTTAGAAACAAACAAAAAAAATGGAAAGTGGAAATTAGCTAAAGTTAAACGTTGCGAATAATGACGTACTTATAATAACGTCGATTAATGAGGCAAACAATTTTAATAAATGTAAACGATTGTTTATGTTACTTTGTGAATGATTTAATTGTTTTCCAAAAAAGGAACTTACAATTACAATAAATTTAACGAGCAGTCAGACACATTTTAAAGGTGAGAAATTTCCTCGTTTGAAGTCATACAGCAAAATCTTTGCCTTGCATTTGACCAACTATTGTCATCGATTAATAGTTAATTTATATGAGAGACAAATGGGTTTTTTTTCTGTTGGAGGTTTTGAAATACCAGTTGAAGCATTCAGTCCTAAATACCGGCCCATTGTACTACCAGATAGCCACCTTCTTTTTGTTATAGCTTTCCAGATGTTTGTAGAAAGGCCAAAAGACTCTGCCATGATAAGGCGCCTAAGTTACCAGCTCTCACCATGTCTGGGCCGAGTATCAGTAACCTCGTGCGAGAAAAAGTAGGACATTCAAAGTGGAAGTGTTCTGCGGTGTCCTCATCTTCTCTACAAGATTAACAGAGTGCGTTCACTTAAGCCTAACAAGTTTAAGCGTTTGGCAAAGAGACCCCGTTACTACGCCAATAAGCTTTCTACATTCTTTTCTGCTACGGGATAGGAAAAAATTTGCAGTCTTCTTATCAACGTTGGGGAGTATACGTTATTTTTGAGATCCTTGCATCGCAAGTTCATGGGCGATTTCATTTCCAGTTATGCCATAATGGCCTGGAACCCAAATAAGACTCAGAGAATTTAGTATTACGGATCACTTTCGAAGTAGTTAGAGGGTTGAGAAGCGCCATAAGCACAGCTTGGCTGTCACTGCAAACACAGATACTTCTCCCCATGCAGCCATTGTAACGTAGCTTATAGCCATTTAGAAGAGACAAATGGTAATACGAGGTATGGCAATTTGAAACCCGGAATCGAGCTCTGAGGGGCAGCTAAAATAATTTTCGGCGAAATTTCGATCATAATCCTTCACAGTAGTCTC
Organism: Melanostoma scalare; assembly: GCA_949752695.1. Taxonomy (NCBI): domain Eukaryota; kingdom Metazoa; phylum Arthropoda; class Insecta; order Diptera; family Syrphidae; genus Melanostoma; species Melanostoma scalare. Next base: position 18,597,484 of record OX456987.1, on the reverse strand, counting down.
CTTAGAGTTCCACGCACCGCTTCCACCTTCGCTCCCACCCCTCGAAGCACCCTCGGATGTCGTCTCCAGTTAGGGTGTTCAGCGCATGCGTCGCAGCTTCTTTCGCCTCCAGTACACCGCCGTGGTCTCTGTCTACGTGTTTCGGGATCGTACTCGAATATCCAAGATTCATCTCCGGTTACCACAGTACTCATCCAGTCCTTCCCATCCGTCTCAATTTTCGATAAAAGGTCACTACAGATGGATATTCGAAGGTTTATTGGTCCAACGCCAACGTGAGCATTTTCGGAACCATCTTGGCACAAATCTTTTTTATGCCTAGCTCCTCGTGTAAAATCTGCCTAATCGTTTCTTTATTGATGTTCAACTCGTAGGACAACTCCCGGAGTGTTAGCCGACGGTCTGATGTTACCAACGTCCGGATACGATCGACATTGGGGGTTCGAGAGGTGACGGCCGCGCCAGGCCTCGGATCGTCCTCTATCGAAACACGCCCCTCCCTGAACCGCTTTGCCCACTCAAACACGGCCGTTTTCGACAGAGAATCATCTCCATACACTTCTTTAAGTATACGACAGATTACCACAAATTCGATAACCGCGCATTGCTTCTTAATTACGTCACTCATTTTCGCGACGTGTAGAAAAAACCTTGCTTTACAAAAACACGCTCTAAACACAAGCTAAACGTGCTACCGCTTTCAATTTAAATTTAACTGGTACTAGAGGAGAGACCCCTCTTCCGAACGAAACAACAACAAACCAGCTGGTGTTGTTAGCTCGGGAGATATCGGTCGATTCCGGGTTTCAAATTGCCACAGCTCGTAGATAAGTTGAGAAATCAATATTTTTGAAACAACGTCTGGTCAATGAAGCGGTAGTTCATGGCGTTTTTGACGTATTGTGTTATTATTGTTTATAGCCTTTGAAATTGCAATAAAATAAACGAAAATAAAATACTACAACGCCAAGGCAAGCCAATGAATTTGTGAGCGAAGATGAATTTGCCACAATAAAAAACAGAAACTATTCTGTTCACACCCTTCCTCGTTTTGAAATTGGGGCGCAAAAATTGGGTAGGTTGGAACCTAGTAGGTGTCCCATAGCATTGTGCAGAAGTGAGATTTGGTGGCATTGTGGTGTAGTGCTTAGCATATCTGCCAGTTACGTAAGAGTTCATCTAATGCGTACCACCTTATGGGAGAAAATGGATAGTGCTCCGAGAGTGACTACACTTCCATGTTAGCCGTTTGGGATTGAAAAAAATTTGTAGGTCCCCTCCATTCCTCACTTAAATATGATTGATAGACATGCTCTAGGCTTCGGGTCTCCCGAGCTCTGTTGATCCACCCTATTTATTTATTTAGAAGTGAGCTCTGAAACCCCCATGTTTTTTTTTATTGATTTTGAAAGAAACACAAAACTGATGGCTTATCATAAAAACTTGTCTGACAAACATTCAATGGGGCTGTACTATAAATCTTTAGTGGCAAATGTAGTATTTTTTTGAAGGAATAAGGATATCCGTCTTGTTTTTGGAGAGTTTTTTTGTGTTTGAATGGTCGAAGCTACTCACTGAAGCTTAGTGATGGTTTTCAGAAATTGCTAAGTGACAGTGTGAAAGAAAGAAGGAAATTCCTCTAGTGATGTTATATTAGGTGTGTTTCTTTACTTTGTGCACAGAAATTCACAATCTGTCACATTTTAAGGAGTGGGGGTAAAACTCTCTCACAAACTCTCTGAAAGAGCGTAATTGTCTCAAAAGAAAAGAAACGGTCTTGAACAAACATTCGCAGCAACGCAACGCTTGGAAAAATGTCTGTTTGACAGTTGTTGTATTTGCTTTGGCTGTGCACGATTTCTGCCCACAGAAATTTAGGTGGCAGAAATTCGCAGGGTTGGGAAATATTTTACTCTCTCGTGAGCACTCTCTTTTGTCCACTGCTACGAAAAATCGCTGTGCTGGAACGGCATTAGACTGACTTTCGCCGAATTTCGGTGCATTTCGTGCGAATTTTCAGTAAAGAAACACACCTATTGAGTGCCATACAATTTTCCATAATTTTCCCGCAAAATCGTTGCTCAGAAGGTTGAAGACTTATATATGAGAGTGTCCAAATTAAAAGCGAGAGCCACAGCTCTCATGTTAGAAAGCTTTTAAAATGTTAAGTTTCGTTGAAGAGCCAACGAATTTCGGAGTTCAATACTCCCTTTTAATGCTTTCCTTATATGTAATTAATTCACCTGCACAAAAGAGACCAAGTCGTTCATTTGTATTTCCTTAAGGGGTACGCTATTATATCATTCAAATAGTCAACACGCTAAAACCAGTTAATACAAAAAACAAAACATTTTATGAAATAGGGGCAAAGAACTTCAGAAGCGCACTTAAAAAGCTCACGAAAATAAAAATAAACCAAAATGGATGCAGTTCAATGATCGTGGAATTGAGTGCTTTTGCAAACAGTATAAATACAAATGTGGGGCTGCATGGGACATACAAAAAATACCCCAATTCACCATCATCACAAGATAATGATAACACTGTGAAAACAAAACTTTCGTGACACTTCATGTCTCCAACCCCCATTCACCCACAGCCACAGCGTCAAAAAAAAAAAGGAGTAGCAGGTTAAGAGGAATATAGAATTGCATCGTTGTTTGAATAATATTTAACCATTGTGCACGGATGGCGGCGGCACTGAGGCGGGAGAACACATAGAAACTTGAAAAGGGGTTGTATTTTGTCGTCGTGATTTTTATTTTAGATTTAAGAAAATGTACTTTTTTGTCATTCTTGTCCAAAAACTCGTTCTTTTATATAGTCGATGATGGTGTTTTACAACTTCTGTTGAATTATACTTGAATATTGTAAGCAAAAATTATTTAACCTATAAAAAGGGACTATAGAAGGCAAGTTGAGATAAAAAAGTAGGTATTAAAAAAAAAGAAAAGAAAGAAAATATTAATATGTAAGTAGATTCAAATGTTTTGTTTCGAATTCGGATTACAAATTGAACAGTTTGGGATTGATACAGATTTTGTTAAGAAGGTACTTGCTGACCAAAACAGTGAAGAATCGTCAATGTCATATCAAGGACCTATTAATAGTTAGCATGTCTGCCTGTTATTTAGGGGTTCACGGTTCGAATCTTATTAGAAACATAAAATTGTTTTTCCACGAGTGTCGCCTTTCGCGAGGATTTGGCAATGCCTCCGAGAGTAATAACACTGCCCGCTTTTCACTTAATTGTTAGGAATCGGCTTCAAATTAAAGCCTGAAGTGCGTAAGACCCGAAGCTTTCATTGACTTGTTCCGCCATCATTTAATTATTTATTTATAAAAAAATGTTTGACATTTTTAAGTTAAGAAAAAATGTCGTTAACAATTCAATGGACACGTCCGCCGTACTTAAAGATTTAATTTTTATTTTAAAAATGATCGATATAGACTAGTTCATTTTAACTGTGGGTTTGAGGTGGTGGCTGTAATTTGTTTTACATATCATAGACTTATTGTATTTCTACGATTATGGTATATATTTGTACATCAGTACTTATGATGTGACTCGATCAAAGAGATTACTTCGTTAAGCTTTTGTCTACAACGCTGACGCACTACAAATGTCCTTGGCGGCCACTTGGACGATTAAATCCAAGCAAACTCATTAAAAATATGTATGTGCGTATAGTTTCACATTAAAACCATGTCGCCTTGAAGCTACTTTTGACAACTCCTAAGTCAATGCCAAGAAATTCCTACTCAGTGCCATGCCATAGTAACAAGCAGCTTTTCTTGAGCACATTAACATGAACATAAAAAAATAAAACAAACGCACACACACACACACACACACAGAACATGAGAGTCAAGAAACTTTAACAGGACTTACTCATGTCCTTAAAAGACATGAAAACAAAAGCAAAATAAAAATCCAAATCAAAGGGCTTTTACCTTTGCATCACCACCTGTCGACTCCTTCTGCAACATTTGTATCACTTCATGTACGAATATCCAAGTAGGATTCTTACCATAATCCCCCTAAAAAAAAAGAGAACGTGGAAAGCATGCCATTCTTTTCAATATTGCACTCATGAAGAAGACACACATATACATATACATACATACACACCCACACACATACTCTTGTAATATAAAAAGTAGTATTCTGCTGCGGTGGGTGGTTTCAGTTTATTGTATTTTGTTTTGTTTTTGGCAGTTTTTATTTTTACTTTCGCTTAAGGAATCCTTTTTCTTAGCCTTATGAGAAGAACAAAATAAATAGAAAATATCTGAAAAAGATGCTTTGCACAAGGCTAGGCTTCGGTGGGAAAAGAGGACTTAAAACTCATGAGTAAAAATCGTCAGCGGAAAGCTCAATTGGTCTAAGTCACAAAAGCAAAATTTTACAGGGGACGATATTTTGTCTTTAAATTGAGTTATAGTCACCATGCTATGTTTTTTTTTGTTCTCTTGCCATTTTTTTTTTCTAAACTAATAATAAAATCCCTATAAATCATTTTCCACTATTTTTAAAAAATCTAGAAAGCAAATAATCCAAAAATGGACATAGAACAAGCCACCATACAAGTATGCATTCTCCTGAAAAAACGTGGAGTCAGAACAAAAATATGGATTTAGAAAGATAGGTCATAATGCTCTTGCAATAAATCTATGTTACTCTTTTCTTCATGTATTGTTCTAAGTTCAATAATCCTTAACTGATTATTTTTACAAAAAAGAGACATCAGAAAATGTTCAGCCAATATTTATTTATTTGCAAAAAGAAAACATAAGAAAAAACTAACAATTCTTTCTGAGCATAAAAATAAATCCAAAATTACGCTTGACAAAAAAAAAGCACGAAACAAAATACAATTCAAAATGAGCTCCACGTAAAAATATCAATAATCGCAATTAGTACCTCTCCAATGATGGTGACAAATCAGTTTCCGAAGAGATCTCTGGTAGAGCAGAAGGGGATCTATTTTTAAAAGGTCAAATGAATAAAGAATTTTTGAAATCTGACCAGTAGTTTCTAAGTTTTCGTTCCCAACCTTGTTCCTGTGGGAGTCTTCCGTTCCCATGGAAATGTGTGAATGAAATGTAAATCTAAGCCACTGAGGGATAATGTGACATCCTAGAGTTGAAAAAATATTCGAGATCGGTCAAGTAACTTTAATGTTCCCTTTCTCGCCACGGAATGAATTGAAAAATCGCTAATTGCGAATTTCTAGTTTGTAATTTGCGAAACCCCTCTTTTTTGTAAACTACACCGCTTCAATTATAAATTGATCGAAATATAGTAGTTAACTCTAAGTGTCGTCTCAAATTATAAATTTTTTTAATTTGTGATTTGCAATCAAGTATTGTAATTCAAGAATTTTGTCTTTTTAGTAGATTACAAGCTTTTAGTCGCAATCTACTACTTTCTGAGCACAACTTCGTGTTACAAATTAATTCATCGTGGTTTACAAAACAAGTATGGCAACTCTTGAAATACTCAAATCAGGAAATTTAAATGAAGATTTGGGTATTGTCCCAAGACAAACGAAAATACTGTACAGTAAATTACAAATGATGAGTCCAATTTCTTTTATCTCTAAAACACTACCTCCTAAATAGGAGGTCTGTCTGTTTATGTTCAGATTTTAAGCGATTATGATTTAGGTACCTTCGCTGCTCAATGTTATTATCACCGACTCACAACCTCAAGACGTCTGGTTCAAATCCACACAACACCTAAACCAGCATTGTTTTCTTTCTCATATGCACTCCGACACTGGACTGAATCACAACAAAGCAATTCACCAGTCCCATATCGCCCTATAACTACCTACCTACAATTTGAAAAAGGGGTTGTTAAAAGATTTCTGCTTTTACTGCAAATTGGTTTCGAATTGCAATTCGCGAGTCACAATATTTTTTTGCTCCAAAATATTAACTGATACTTAAAAATTTTGAAATGCGATTTTTGAGTGTCAATTTCATCATTTCGCTCTTTTTTTCAAATTGCAAACAAAAAGTCGCAATTTGCTAGTATCTGATCCAAGGTCTAAAACTGGATTCATTGGTCGTGATTTATAGCTGATTTTCCTTGATCTGATCTCGGAATTCTTTCTGTGGCGTTCTCGTTTCTGTTCCCGTGGGATTATAGTGATGAAAAATAGTCTAAGTTATTGATGGAGGGGGATAATGTAGCACCCCTAATGCTGAAAGATTTTTTGAAATCTGGCCAGTAGCTTCTAAGTTTTAGTTCCGAACCCCGTTCCTGTGGGAATAAAGGGATCAAACCTTGACAGGAACCATCTCTGGACTAAACTATGTCTACTCCGAAAATTTCATAAAAATCCGTTGGGTGGCTTAGGAGTCTATACCGGACATATGTATGTACAATAATTGTACATACATACCCGAATAAAGCCTCTGTTTTATCACATGTTAAAGGAAACAGGCGAAATCTACTTGATAGCAATGGGAAATGTAGTAAAAAATTAACGATATGTTAAAAAAGAAAACAAGTAAAATTTTATTTGTATACTTTTATGGTTATTCGTTTAGTCGTAATGGGCTTTAAGTTTATATTCGAGTACGTCAATATTCCTTTAATCATTTACTAGTATCAGAAAACCCAATTATAGAATGGAAGAAGCATACGATAAAGATTAAGTTAATAAATAACAGCGTTATTAATTATGATGCTCAAAGCTTATCCCAAAAGGACTCATAAACCGTACCGCATTTTTTATCACTTGTTAAGGAACACAAACGAAATCTAACTCTTATATTCATTGGATACTGAATGTAATAAAACGATCTAGATTCACTGATTTGATACGTGGATTTGTTTAAAAAGAAATTATTTTTTAATGTTTAATTATTTTAATATTTTTTTTTACAACCATTCATTAAATTCGAAAAACCAATTTAAGAATGAAAAAAGGATTCGCTTATGTTTGATTTTTGGGATTAAGATAATAAATAAAAGTATTATGATGCTTATCCCCAATAATGTCGTAAAATCTACCGCCTCTCTTTATCACTTGTTACCATTGAAATTGCAATGAAACGTTAAAGATTTGTTCAAAAACCAAGCTACGTTTTATTTGTAGGCTTTTATGGTTGTCCGTAATTGGTATTGCCTCCGAATGCAATCAGAATCTGGAAATACTTTAAATTAAAAAAAGTTTAAAGCTTAAATTTTATTTATTTTAGTATTTTTATAGCCATTCACTAATCTAGAGGACACTAATTATAGAATGAAGGGAGGTTCGATTATGTTGTTAAACGATGAGATTAAGTTAATAAGCTGCTATAGGATCATAAAATGCACCACCTTGTTAAATTTTTCCCTCTGACATCGAATTTTGTTGTGATATCGAGAAGCTTCAGCGTTGCATGATTAGTCAGTTTATATCGGGACGTCCTCGTGAGCACATGCCTTGTAGTAGCGTAGCATGATCAGTTTCTATCGGGACATCTTCGTGTGCACATGTTGTGTAGTTTTGGTGATAAGGCTTTGCATTCCACCGGTTTCATCGGTAAGCCAAGAAGTAATAGTTTTGGATATGTAAGATGTTTAGTATTAGGATACCGTTTTATAAAATTTTCTATTTCCAAGAGATTTACAGAACTCTGTGGTATGTGTTTTTTTTTGTATTTGTATTTTGTTACCGATAAAGAAGGTGAATTCATCGCGACTTCCACAGTGATTTGTTTAAAAGAACAACTAAAATGTGCGTATTAGAAATTGGCAATATAATAAATTTTCAAATATTTGTTTTAAAAACTTAGTAGCCTTGGTAAATACTGTCTCCGGATTAAGCAATCAAAATGATAATAAAAAATTAAAATAAATAAAGTGGTCCACCTCGGAGACCTTCAGAGCCTGATACATTTCAGGGACCTATTTTTGTTTGCTAGTTGAACACCTAAGTGAGAATACGTTTCAATTCATTGTGATTGCTGTCAGAAAACTTTCAATTTCCTTCAGGAATTCAAACCCTGACTCTCACGTTAAAAGCCGACATGCTAACTATTACACCAAATGTTACTATTAAAAAAGGTTGCCTCAAAATATAATTTAAAGTTTTCTTGTTACATTAGCACTACCTACACATGTATTGCTGAATAACTTCAAGAGACACATGCTGTATAGAGCTTCATAAAATGTCGCTAAATAATTGAGGAAAACTTGGAACATGCTTCATAGGCAAAATTTTCTCATCCGGGTATTGATTACTTTCCTCGTAGGCTTTCCTTGAAGACAGAAATCCTTTTACGAAATGCAGGTCAGGGTTTAATAGTGGCAAGTTAGAGGTGTTTCGGTTTCTGAGTTTAAGTGGACACAGTGAACTGCTATAATTGCAAATAAAGCTTTAAAATTCTGGGAGTACCTTAACAAATATCTTTTCTGTTTGAGTTAGAATGCAATTTGCTAACAGTTTTGCTTCAAACAGTTGCCTTTTTCACTATCGTACAAAGTGAATACAAACTAAGCAACCGGTGAGCAACAACTGCCGTCTGAAGAATGCTTGATAATTGTAACAGATGGTTTCCGAGGGTTTTCTCATCCGCTTTAGATATGGTCTATGTTTTGTCCAATTCGTCGATTTGCTTTATGACAGCATTAACTTCGATTTACTCGGATAAACCATTAAACCCATTTTTGCTTCAATGCTTGCATCAATGGCATCACACTTACTTCTCTAAATTACTTCAATATCGTCTACGAAAGCTAGTGCTGGTGTTTTTTTTTTTTTTTTGTCAGGAGGAAATCTTCAAAAGACACTTGGCAGTATTCGACACCAAGCAGTGTGGGATTCTTACCTCACTAAAAACTCCTCGTTATCAGAACCAATCTATGAACGATCGACAACAGATTTTTCTTTCTCAATAATATAATCACTTTAGGGGAAGCTTAGACTTTTAATGCTTCCCATGACTTTAAGACCATTAGCTCGTGTGGCTTGGTTCTTCTTAATCTCCGAACATTGCCTCTCGTATTTAATACGGACTCCATTTCAGAGTTGATATGACTATGCAGTCGCTGATTGTGTGATACAGCATGTTTTCTTACAACTTCTGTAACCGTTTCTATTTTTTTAGGTCACGATGTAAATCGCTATTTCTTATATACCATGGTGCATTTACTATTCCACGAAGGACTTTGTTTTGGAACTTTTGGATGATTTCAGTATTTGTTTTCTTTGTACAGCCCCATAATTGGATTCCATAGGTCCAAACAGGTCTAAGTACTTGTTTATAAAGCATTATATTTTATCTTCGACAGATAAGTCAGAATTTCTACCGAGTAACCAATCAATTTTTCTATATTTCAAGTTGAGCTCGTCTCTTTTCTTTTTGATATGCTCTTTTAATTTTAGCTTTGCATCCAAATTCATCCCAAGGTATTTGACCGTACTGGTGTAAGGTACAGCTTGATTGTTGATAAATATTCGAACGTAGTTTAACTTTTTATTTGTAAAGTTTATATGTGCAGATTTAGCTCATTGAGCTTGATACGCCATTTTTTGGTCTAATCACCCCATGGTATAAATTTGGACAAAGCGTTTTTGAAGTCTTCAAAAAAAAAAGCCTATGAATAGTTGGTGGTCAGTTGGAGAAAGGGTAGTTAAATAGGTCTTCCAAGCCATGTTTCTTTTGTTCCTTAGAGCTTTTGATTCCTTGGTAATTAAACCACAGTTGACAGAAACTAATATTTCTAAGCAACTTCTGGGAACTGTTTTTTTCATGCAATTTTCTTAAATTGATTTTAAGCAAGCGACTGCTTCGTCAATATTTGCAAGAGTTGATATATTTTCAATACCAGCCATGTATAATTCATTCGATAGCAAAATGGAATTCGCTTTTCGAAAGTCAAAAGTACATACATATATAAACAGTCATTTGGATTGTTAATATCGTGAAATACGTTGCTTAGTTCAGTAAAATTGTCTAAAAGGGGGATGGAGATCATCAATTCTAGTGATTGAAGAACAACCGTGGTAACTGCTTCGGATGAGAAAACTAACTCTAACATACGATTTTGATAGTGTTTAATACAACTTGCTGTAAGTCAATAGAGATAATTTATTGTCTAAGAAGAAAAGCTCATGTTGCGGGGAACTTAAAGAAGGATTTTGGAAAGATCCATCTTAGAGGGTAAGAATTGAACATATGGTTAATTAAAGTAACTTACTAATAGAATTTGGCCTCTTAAGCCCGACAATTCAAAAATATGATCCAAAATTAGTGACAACTCAGCTGAGGCTGAACTTTCTTAAACAATGTAAGCGTTTACTATAATAATATTTTTAGACAGTGTACAGAGTTTCACACAAAGATTATCAATAGTCATTTCAAATTTAAAGAGTATACGAGACGACATAAGCTGATAGCTGACGTATTTAAATTTTAAATTTTTTATATTTTATTTTATAATTTTTTAAATGAATGCTTAATACTTTAAGAATATTGTGTCAAAATTTCAAGTAAATAGATTGGAGATTGACAAAGTTACGAATATTTGTATAGTGTTTTTTTTTTAGTGTTCAAAACTTTAAAGCGTTTTCCCAAAACTCACTTTTTTAAAGTGAGTGCCCCTCATAACTTCAAAACTACTGCACCGATCCTTTTGAAATTTTGAACCCTATTGCTGTCCATAATCTACGAGGTAGTGGCTAAAAGTTTTTTCAAATTTGTTCATAATTTTTATTTTACAATAGCAAATTAGCCGACTTTTTTCGCGTTTTTCCCTTCCGAAAAAGTGAAAAATTAAAATTTCGAAAAAACCCTCGACATTAGCTGGTGAAAACTACTATCTAACAAATGAACTTTGATCTTTTGATCTCAGATGATCCAAAACCAAGTTATGGGGGGCACCGCAACTCGCCTTTTTTTTCGAGACAAGTCCGATTAATTGCTGCCATTGCCGTATTTTTAAATATTTCTTTGTTGAAAATTTTACACAACATTCTTGAAATGTCACTCTTTAATATGTTATTAGTTTTAATAATGAAATTTGAACTGGTCCCTCACAAAAAACTCGCAAAAACATTCCTTTTTTTGACGAATTAACGTTAGGTTCGGTTAGGTTAAAATGGCTGTCAGGAAAACAACTGACACACTTAGACCAATATTAGGTCCATTGTGATACCATAAGAACTATGCGAGTACCCAACTTAACAAAACCATTTGGAGCTTTTGATAAAGCGAAAGAGATGCAGGGTATCTGTGTTCGCCAGATCGCTTAGATCCTAAGGAAATATTTTCCTAGATGTCGTTTTCTTTTGAAGGAGAGTCCAGGACATGAGCAGAGGAGGTGTGGAATGGTCTCCTCCTCCTCCTCATCTAAGCAACTTCTGCAGAAGTCATAAGAGGAAACGCCGTGTCTTATGGCGTGTCTTTCTATCAGACAATGTCCGGTGATGACATTGATTACGGAGCTAACGTGCAATCTGGTTATGGATAGCAAATGTCTTGTGGGTTTTGGATCTAGTTCTGGCCATATCTGTTTTGTTGCCAGACACGTAGGGATATTGTTCCACTTATTATTTGTTCCATCCATTGCCTCTTGCTTTAGAATAAGTTTACTTGTAGCGATTGGTATACCAATATTCATCCTGCTGGTTGAGATCGGTAGAACGGTTCCTTTTCTAGCGAGTTCATCGGATTTGCAGTTACCCGCGATATCTCTGTGCCCCGGAACCCAAATAAGGTGAATATTGAACTGTTCAGCCATCTACCTAAGGGATAGGCGACAGTTAAGGGCGGTTACTGAGTTCATAGAAACAGCGCCGAGTGATTTGAGGGCTGCTTGACTGTCTGAGAAAATACGGATATTCGCTGAGGATATCACGTTTTCCTTTAGCCATGATAGGACCTCTTTGACCGCCAGAATTTTCGCTTGGTTTGGAAGGCGGAATGAGAGACTTACGTTAAGTCGGTTTGTGTACACCCCGCAGCCGACCCCTTCCTCGGTTTTTGAACCATCTGTATAGAAATGAATTGCATAATCTCTCGTCTTCCCATAGGTTGTTCTCGGTGGGATTGAGACTTGGAACTTATTATCAAAAACCAATTGGGGGATGGTGTAGTCGGAGTTGCAAGGGATTAATCTGAATAAATTCAGGACTGTAGCGTGACCAATGTTGTTGACGGTCCACTGGGAGATAGCTCTAATACGAATGGCTGTACTATACTGGCGGCCATATGTTTGCTGAAGATATCTAGTGGTGTGAGATTAGGAGTATGTTTAGGGTAACTGAGGGTGTTGATCTCAGTGCTCCGCTTATACACAAACAGGCTGTTCGTTGGACCTTGCTTAGATTATGGCAGTAGGACCTTTTATCAAAAGCGGTCCACCATACCACTACTCCTTATGTGAGTATTGGTCTGATGGCCGCGGTGTAGAGCCAGTAGGTGATTTGGGGGGAGCCCATTTATTACCAATGGCTTTTTTACAAGAACATAGGGCTACGGTGGATTTCCTGATGCTTTCTTGTATATTGGCTTTCCAGTTTAGCTTTTTGTCTAGGATTATACCTAGATATTTAGCTTCGTTTGAAAGTTCAAGTGGGATTCCATTGATTGATGGAGTTGTTAGTTAAGGAATTTTGTATTTCCTGGTGAAGAGAACGAGTTCTGAGGGTTGACCCCTAGATCACTTTTTCCCGCCCACAAATTAACGTTACCCCCTCAATAAAATTTTCGTTAGGAGTTTATTTCTTTGATACTAGCAAAACATCGTTTGAACTGCCTTCATTGGTGTAAAATATGTACCAAATTCAGGATCAGAGCTGGAATTTGATGGTAATGATCTATTTTTATCACTAGTTCCATCGGGACAGAATTGACAGAGTTGCTTCTCAAAGTCTTGCGCTTTGAAGGAGGGCTAAAATGTTTGCTAGTCACTGTGTTCACAATTTTTTTTTATCGAGACAGAGCTTTTGTTTACCGACGAAATAGACTGAGCATTGAATTCCTTTAAGTCAAGAGTTTTTTTTAGAGAATTGGAGTTTCTTAGTCCTCGGTAAATGTAGATATTTCAACAGAACTACAGAGAGGGGGAAATGATGCTAGGTTTAAAAAAGATTTATTGAAAACTTTGTACAGCTGATCGAATCCTTTCGATAACTTTTCAAATTTTAGTTTGAGCGTAGACATTTTTATCGCTAATTGGGATAGATATTTCCTTTTTTCAATCCTCGCAATACCAACAAGCATTTTTAAAAGCGTTTGATTTATGTAAAAGTGCATTGTGCGACTCAATAATTTTCGCATGAAATGCATTGCCACATGGACCATAGCATGCGAGAAGAGGTGAATTGGAACTCTCCGTACAGTTAACCACTGCACAAGCAATGGGTAGTCAATAAAAAATAAAAAGTAAGGAATGACCGGGAATTGAACCGGAGTAGTTGATTTACTTAATATTTTAAAAGAAAAGCCTGCTGTTATTAACTGCACCAAGCAGACGATAGTTTAAAGCATACTTAGTTAGGGATATGACACTAAGTGGTATTGCCACTCGCTTGGAATAAAGCCACGAAAAGTGCTTTGGCATCAAGTCAAAAAGACATTCTTTCATCCATGTCGATCCTGTTTTTCTGAAATATTTTCTATCCAAGTTTCCAAGGAAAGCCTTTCATCCGCCATTTACTACCATAACTTTTTTTCTTTTAAGCAAAAATAGTTGGTATTGACATAACATATTTTTTTTTTTTTTTTTTTTTCTTAAAACAACCCCTTTTCAAATATTTTGACTGGGAGAGTACCTACACTTTGTTTGAAAAAGAACGAACTTAAGAATTTACGAAAGGAGCTACCCCTCCCCAACGCTTTAGAGGCAAAATTTATCAAAAAACAATAAAAATGATTTTGTTAACTTATTCCAATTGCAATTGGTTTCATACAAATCTCTATCTTGTTCACAGTGATCTTATTAGATACAACGAGGGAGGCAACATTAGAATGGACCAGATACCCATATGGTCCTCAGGCACAAACACCTGGTGTAAGTTTTCTTTAAAAAATTCAAGAACATCGCAACTTAGTTCAACTTTTCACTTACAGTGGGTGGAAGAATCGTTTACAGATTTTGTTAAAGGTATCAATTGGAGAAGCTATGTGGTCTGTGATGTTGCCTATCATAATGTTAATAATTGGCTATGGTCACCGTTCATCGATCGTGGACCGGCGAATCGTTTATATATAGAAATTCAATTTACAATAAGAGATTGTTCATTATTTCCAGGTTTGTTATACACACACATTCAGGCACTCTATTCGTTTGATAGAACCTGATTAATTCTTCTTTTTTTTAGGAAATGCGTTGTCCTGTAAAGAAACGTTTAGTTTGTTGTTTTACGAATTCGATGCTGCTACAAGGGAACCACCGCCATGGCAGCCAGAAAGCTATAAGCTCATCGGTTTGTCCCTTAAAAAAATAAAAAAACGAAAGTACAAATATTAATTTGCTTGTCTAATTTATACAGCGCGCATAGCCGCTGGAGAAGGACGGTTTAATCAAAACTCTGATGTTGATATCAATACGGAGGTGAAAAGTATAGCAGTAACGAAGAAAGGTGTATATTTTGCGTTTCGCGATCAGGGAGCTTGTATAAGTGTTCTGGCTGTTAAAGTGTATTATATAACTTGTCCAAGTGTTACTGAGAATTTTGCTCATTTTAATGAAACACCAACTGGCAGAGAAATCACAATAATCGAAAAACAGAATGGAACGTGCGTTAGTAATGCGGAACCGTATGAACCGCCAACGTATCTTTGCAAAGGTGATGGCAAGTGGACTATCCTAACGGGAGGGTGTCGATGCAAGGTTGGCTTCGAGCCGGATTATGTCAATAAAACTTGCAACGGTAAGTAATCACAACTTCAAGTATTTTTGCCAAGCTACGAATGTGAAAACATTTTTTTTTTTAATTTATTTAATATCTTAAAGGACAGTCAGAATTTAAATTGCAAACGTTTTTTTTTATAATTTTTTAGAATGTCCTACTGGAACATTCCGCTCTGTGGAGGTAAGCAAGTGCACGGCTTGCCCCCTTAATTCCAAGTCTTCGAAAATTGGTGTGGAGTATTGCCCATGCCAATCAGGCTATTATCGTCATCCACGAGATGGCAAACAAATGCCTTGTTACAAGCCTCCGGCGCCACCAACTAATCTAACGCTTTTATTCGTCGATCAAACAAGTGCTATCCTGTCTTGGAATACTCCAACACGGGCACCAGATGAGCTCCTCGACACCAAATACCGAAGTGATATAGTTTTCAGAGTAAAATGCGGTTCGTGCTCTTCGAATGTTGTTTTTAATCCCTCGACAGACACCTTTAACGAAACAAAACTTACTCTGACAAATCTCGAACCAGTGACTACATATACTATTCAAATTCATTCCATGAATGGAGTTTCATACACAGTCAACCCGGATAATGATACCGCGGACGGTGACAATGGAACATCGAATGCTGGAGACTCGATTTCAGATAAAAGTACATCGTCGTCTTCATCATCAGACGATGGCTCAGCCATTAAAACAGAATATACAGAAATTATTTTCACCACTGAATCGGCAATACTAAGTACGGTTTTTAATGTGCGCATTGTTTCCATCACCAGCAAAGAAGCAGATTTAGTTTGGGATAAGCCTATTCATAGTGATTCACCAATTGAGTTCTATGAAGTGAGGTGGTTCCCCAAACCCGAACTGGATGCCATTAACAAAACAGCTCTTACTACAAAAGAAACTAAAATTCACATCGATGGATTGCAGGAGAACTCTGAATACGGCTTCCAAGTGCGCTGCAAGACATTAAATGGCTACGGAACTTACAGTAATATTGTTTATGCACAAACTCATCAAAGTGTTAGTCCTGGTAGGCTTTATTTATTATTACTTTTATTTTGTAAAATTGTTCATTTTGACAATAAATTTCCCTTTAAAGTTTATGATGACTCAATGCAAATGAGAATAGTTGCTGGAGCAACAGTGGCTGTAGTTTTCATTTTAGTCCTGGTAATCGTAGCGACAGTTCTTTTCTTGCGATCGAAAAACCAAGACGAGCTAGATAAGAAGACGAACAACCATTTGCCATTACCCTTGGATTATGCCAGCAATGAAGGTAAGTTTATTCATAACAAATACTTGTTTTGTATTAACGTCTTTCATTTATCACATGTTTGAAATTCCTTTTCATACAACTACACGTGTTAAGTTTAAATTGACTTTTGTTTTAATATTTTTATGAATTTTAACCGAGCAACAACAAATATTTTATTAAATATATTTCTATATGTATTTTTCTCTTCCCCGTTATCCCGAATATATTTAAAAACAAAACAAATTTAATGTTTTTTATTAAAAATATATATATATACATGCATATAAATATGTGTATATGTGTATCCAGGACTCGTCGTTACCTATAGTAAGTGTTAATAAAAATATGTACACAACAAAATTCAAAATTTTTTAGTTGAAACACACTTGTTTCGCTTTTTATGATTACTTTTTTGGCTTTAACCTTTTTTGCTTTTGGAAAAAACACGAATTTAATAAAAAAAAAAAAACATAGTATTTACATAACACACTTACGGTAGGGTATAAACATAACAATTACAGTTACATAATTACTTTCCAATCAGCTGTAAACTATTGTTTCATTTATATACATAAAAATTATTTTGTAATTATACTTAGAGTTTTATAGATTTGCATGTTCAGACTAATGCCAGATTTCACAAAGCATTTTTAAAATCTAGGGAGCATTTAAAAATTTTCGGGTAAATAACCGGCGTTTGAGAGTGGAGATCCCTGTTTAGTTTTGAAACTGCTTTGTGAAATGGGTATAAAAGTATTTGGAAAGTTGTTTTATTATATTTTTTAGATTGAGTTTAGTTTGCATTAGAGCATGTCATTATCTTCGTCGTTAGATGATTAAAGTAGGAACTCTAATTTTGATTTGTAATTGAAAAGTCAGTGTGATTTCCTGTTTTGGGTTGGGTTACGTTAGAAAAATTAAGGTATGCAATGCGGACTGATGAAGAAGTCAGAGTAAAGTCATTTCACAGTATCATACATTTTATCGAAAAATTGAGATCACAACTGGTTTATAAAGTGACAGCAAATCTCCTCTTTTTCTGGAAAATTCCATTTAGAATAAGATACTTTCGACTCGTTCGATAACACCAAACTTAAAATATAAATGTTTCTGCACAACAGAAGTGAGGATGATTCATGAAGCACTTTTCACTGCAAATGATTTGCTAATACCTTGGAAGAAGGTTACTCACTGTATGTTACAAACCATTTTGTACATTTCGGGGCTTAGGACCCCAACCTCTTTCGTAGGACCCCGACAACCTAAATCGTATGCCGCGGACTGCGGAATAAATAAATAAATAGGTTGACGTAACAAAGTGCGATAACCCTCGGAGTCTAACGCCTTTCAGGTATGTGCAATTTTTGCCGAACGGCTATATGAGCGAGTGTAATTAGAACACTAGATGTCTCTCAAAATAGAACCTCCCACTTGAAAAGCAGACATGCTGACCATGACTTAAAAACCAAATAAAATAGGGTGGCTTAACAGAAGACCTGGGGCCCAGCGCATTTCTTTAAACCATACCTTGTAAGGGAATGAATGGACCTACAATTTTCTACCGATTCCGAACGGCGAATCGATAAACGTTTTTAATGGCAATAAATTACTATCAGAGAAATTGTCAATTATTCTCGAAAAGCGATACCCATTTAAAAACAGGTTTTTTCTTTGATGTTTCTCGGATTCGAACATCGAACCTCCCAAGTAAACGGCAGACGAATTCATTCGATTATAACTTGTGACTATTTGATTTGATTTTGAAGTAGTTATTGCACAGCAGCTGCACCAGCAACCTCATACTCCGCCCTAATGGTTTTATTTATACTGCCCTAACGCCCTAATGGTTTTATTTATACTGTTATTGAGAAAACAGTTTTTGTATTTTTGGTACAGTTCGCACCAACAGGTTATATGACAGAAACCTATATTCTAATGTCATACCCACTTAGATACCATAAATTCTCTTCGGGAACTAATAGCTGGTCTTAAAAAGTAGGCTTGAACCTTTGTTTTTTTACATTATTTTTAATTTTGTTTTGTATTTACGTTTTTTTTTTTAATTTTTAGTTCACGCCATGGATACTACACCAATTGTTAAGACTATCCAATCCAACGGTAAATTTAATTTATTTTAGTTCAAAATTCTTATTCCGCGTGCAAGATTTCAGTTGTATTTCCCTTTGGCGCACTTCATACCTTTCACACGTTACGCTTCTGCTTATATTAAAATTGATTTTAATATCCGAATATTAGAAAAAAACAATTATCTACATTTTTTTTTTGGTTTGGGTCAGGTTTGGGTATGGTTTTTGGAATGGATCGCATTGTTGTAGTATATTTTTTTAACTTAAAAATTTGAAAATACTAATTGTTAACAAAATTGTGAAGAAACCTTAATTAATGGCTATCATGGCACACAAAAATATTCTAGTGACTACCCCTCTCTTTGGAACAAGTCGAAGCTACGTTGATCCTCATACATACGAAGATCCCAATCAAGCAATACGTGAATTTGCTCGAGAGATTGATGCTAGTTATATTACTATAGAAGCTATCATAGGTAAGCTAAAAATGTGCATCTTTTAAGATCTATTAAGTTTTGTATTCTTTATTTCAAGGTGGCGGAGAGTTTGGAGATGTGTGCCGGGGTCGTCTCAAAATACCGCCTAACTTTGTCCAAGACATCGATGTTGCAATCAAAACCTTGAAGCCAGGTGAGCACCAAACAATATTACTTTGACATTATACAAAACATACATGACTTTTGTTTGGGTTTCCATTAATTTTTTTTCACGAAACAAGCACATTTCTGTGACATTAAATTGGTCAGTCACAGTCACAAGAGTAATCGAAGAAAATAGTTGAGCGTCAACTTGTTGTATCTTCATCAAGGTGACGGATTTTTTTTTCGAAATCAACCCATTTTCTATGTACCCCAGCTTGTAGAGTTATTTGCACTCTCTGACAACGTATCTTGTATACTAAATAAATTCGTAAAATACAATTTAAAACAATCTGCAAACATTGCCATTCCGTTTGTTGGAAGACTCTTGGTTTTGATCAAGATGTAGCTCTGATTCAAACCGTTTACCTAAGTAACTGGAATCCGTTTTAGGAACTAACATTTTCATGTCACCGGTAACAGCTCACTTCTTAAACGATAGTGCCTGGATAGGGTGTTCTTGAAAGTCAACCACCTCTAGAATTGGATCCAGCGTTAAGCTTTAATTTTTTTTCAGCATGTTGATGCAGCTAAAAACCAGCTTTTTATCTTTTCGCAGTTTTTTGATGAACTTACGCTTGTCTGCTTCGAAAAAATAAGCTAACCTTTGTAATCGTATGCACATACGATGCATAAATTAAACTCGTTTAGTTAAACAAAACTACAGCTCTACCGTGCTTGTTACTGTTATTCTTCCAAAATTTAGCTTTCGATCGTTGAGCTTATTAGTACAGTGTCACAAAACTAAACATACGTCATTTGTGTAAACATTATTTCTTAAATACATTCTACATAATCCATAGTTTTTAACTGTTATTTTTGATATAGAAACATTAACAGCTGTATCTCAAACAGGTTCCTCAGAAAAAGCTCGCTGTGACTTTCTTACTGAAGCCTCAATTATGGGGCAATTCGATCATCCAAATGTTATTTACCTTCAAGGTGTTGTAACTCGATCAAATCCTGTTATGATCATAACAGAATATATGGAAAATGGTAGCTTGGATACATTTTTGCGTGCTAACGATGGAAAATTCCAAACACTGCAACTTATTGGAATGCTACGTGGCATCGCAAGTGGCATGTCTTATCTAAGTGATATGAACTATGTGCATCGAGATTTAGCAGCTCGCAATGTTCTGGTCAATGCACAGCTTGTATGCAAAATAGCTGACTTTGGTCTGTCACGAGAGATTGAAAATGCAAGCGATGCATATACAACAAGGGTAAGTGGTTTTTTGTTTTGAAAGCTTATTTTCACGTTTATATGGTTTTTTTTTGTTTTAGGGAGGCAAAATTCCGGTCCGCTGGACGGCTCCAGAAGCCATAGCTTTTAGAAAATTCACGTCAGCTTCTGATGTGTGGTCTTATGGTGTAGTTTTATGGGAGGTTATGTCGTATGGTGAGCGTCCTTATTGGAATTGGTCGAATCAGGTAAGTTATTACTGACTCCCCTGTTTATTTTCTTACAACTTTAATTGTTTGCAGGATGTTATTAAAAGTATAGAAAAAGGGTATAGACTACCAGCACCGATGGATTGCCCGGAGGCGCTTTATCAGCTAATGCTTGATTGCTGGCAAAAACAGCGAACGCATAGGCCAACATTTGCTAGCATAGTATCGACGTTAGATAACTTAGCAAGGCAGCCGCAGGCTCTTCTAACGACAAGAAATTCACCTGATAATGATGGAACACATATCATCGATACACAACGAGGTCACAATATTTTCATAAGTACTGATCTATGGCTGGAAAGCATCAAAATGTCACGCTATTCGCAGCATTTTAAGGAAGCTAGCTTAGTAACGGCGCAACAGGTAAATAAAAACTTTTTTTTTTAATTTGTAATAGAGCTGACTTTTTTCGCTTTACTCCGTGCCCTGGTTCGAATTTTATAGGTGTCATACTCCACTCTAAACTGTAATCAAAAAGTCTTAAAAAAATGTGCTTGGAAATAAATCGATATTTTACTTCGCTTGCGATACCCGTGCAGATTTTCAAAATAAGAAAGTTATGCTAGATTGCGCTTGAACCTAGTACAGCCTAGAACAACTTTTCTTTTTCACGGACATTTGTTTGTGAGATATGTATATTGAAACTGATAAGACTGGTTTTTCACCCCTACCTCCGGCTAGCACCAATAACTACGCAGTTATTTCTTTATAGTTTGCTCAATAACCGTTACCTGTAATAAAAATCTACCCTTAGGAGGGCATAAAGGAAGTCTATGCCCTCCTTTTTAGGACATAATCTATGCTATGTCTTAAGTTTAAGGTTGTGTTCACAGTGTAAGATTAAAGAATTGGGTCTGCTGTTAACCTTCCCTCTGCAAACCAGCATTAGACATCTGTTTTAAATCCGTCTTGATAAATAATCTTAAATCTTTTCGCTTTTGAGACAATATTAACTTGAAAAAGTCAATCTAAGGATCTGTCTTGCGAAATTGTCATCTACATGAAATGAGTAAATAGTTTGACGCTTCAAAGCTCGGAAACCCGGGGGCTAAATTATTTCAAGGACCTATAATTTTATGCCCGTTCCGAACAGCCAAGTTAGAAAGTTCTTTTCATGGAAAAAATTATTCGATGTTTATGGAATTCGAACCTCTAACACCCACGTCACAGAAAAACATGCTTACCAAGCCATTTGGATACATTTAAACTTTTACAAAAATTTCCCCTACATTTGCCTTTTTGAAGTAAAAACTTCTTTATCATTATGATTTTTAATTGTGTGAAACGAAAAAGTGTCAATTAAAAAAGACAAACTGGCACATAAATTCATAAGATTTAACGTGGGGGAAAATTAAATTGGAACCATTATACTGTGTTTCTTATGTTCGTAGTTCTCGTTGTGCTCTGCTTCGTACCCTCTCCACTCGTATGTAAGTATAATTTTACATGCAAAATTTTTTGAAGGTTTCACTTCTACGTGTGAATTGCACATATAATTTTTTATGAAAATGTTTTTACTTAATTTTAGATCTCAAGACTTACTGCTCAACAGCTGTCTGATATGGGCATCACCTTAGTAGGACATCAGAAAAAAATTCTACACCAAGCCAGACAGTTGGACACCATAATTTAGCGTTTGTATTAAAAAAATTTAAAAATCTTTTATAAATACTTAATTTAAGTAGATTTATATATAAAATATAAAACAAAGCTTGTATATATTTCCATATGTTTAGTAATCATTCAAGTATATCTCAATTATAACATAAATTTTATGGATTAAGTTAATGTTACAGCAAAAAGTAAAAGAGTAAAAAAGGAAAATATAAAAAAAAAAAATAGAACGAAGAAGCATTCAAAATTAGTCTTAAGGCATTCAAATCTAGTATTCTATAAACATTGTTTTTGTATACACGTTTTTAATTTTAATTTTTTACTTACAAGATACAAAACAAATATAATATATTTATAATGAAATTTCAAACGAACAAATAATTAACAAAAATGCTCTTAATTACAATTATTCAAAACAAAATGAAGTCTTACATCATTGTCTTACTATTTAATTCTTTAAATGCTTTGTGTTTTTTATGATTTTTCAAAATTTATTTTCAATCTTTATTTTTGACTCCTTCCTACACAACTGCTTCCATTTTTTTATTTATTTTTTAAGTCTTCTATTGCAAGGAGACGTCAAATCACAACCCTTGTTTTGTTATACAAACATAATATAACGTTAAACAGGTTATTTAAAAACAGAAAACGTCTGCTATTATAAAGGAGTATGTCTCGAAATGTCTTTGTAAGCCTCAAATATCGCAATTGCCGAATAAATTATATTGGATTTGATTTTGTTTATTTCCAAGTGAGAGAACTCTATATAACACAATAACATACATATTTAAAATGGGATATGATATTTCAATTGCTTTCCAATTATCACAGCAAACAAATAACAAAAATCGCTGTAGTGCCTGTTTTCAAATCCTTGAGTGGAAAAGAAAACAAAGATTGGGCTTTTTGTCGCAAATGCGATTTTTCAATTCAGTACTAATACTCAAGCTTTCAAGATTTTACTTTGATGATAGTCGCACTCTTATGTCAATGACTATCAGTCACAATCATTTAGTCATGTCAGTGTGCTTAAAAATGTATGTTAAATATGCTTTCAAGAGTGTAGTATATGTCGCACTCATCAAATAAAAATAAAAATATTAAAAAAATCGTATATCAAAAAAAATCATTAAAAACCTCAAATACAAAATTTTATAAGCAATATTTATTGATTAGTCAACGTCAACAGCTCTCGTAGTGCTTAAAACTTTTATTTTGAAAATATAATTTAGCAACAAAACACACAAACAATCCTTACCAATTTTTTCTTCAAAAAGAATTGCAATTTCCGACTGTTTTAAAATCTTTCATATGTTTTAGAAACCTTTTTGTTTTAATTTTCTACAAAAAACTGAATACATGTCGACAGTATCCATTCAGCTTAGTGCAAGTGCAGCAACAAATTGTTCTTCTACTATAATGATCTTCATATAGGTGTAATTTGTTAAAATATGCATCAGATTTTTCTAATTGTTGTAATACAAAAATGAAGCTAACTGAACCAAATCAACTGTCGCCATTTTAATGGAATTTTTATAAGAATAAATGACGACACGATTGGTTTATGTATGTAATTTTATTTAAAAAGTGCGGCAGTAAAATCAAAATAAAAAGTATTTGAATCGTAAAGTTAATGACTATAAACATTGAAGAAAACAAAAAAAACTATGAAACCGATAAGCAATAAAGTTTTACAATTTAATTGAACAGTCAAAACAAAATGACATCTTTACAAATATGAATATAAATAAAAAGATTTATATACATTGAGTGTGAAACGTGTAAAGTTTAAAGGGAATATTTTGTTTTTATGTTATATTCATCCAGTTCTTTCTCTTATAACTGCGTCAAGATGATCTCAGCTCTTACATTCTGTCTTTGAGCAAAGTAATCACAAATTAAAGTATTTGAAAATATTTAAAAAATGGCAAAAAGATGTAAACAAAACATTTTTTGGTTTCTTTGAAATAAAGTTGTACGTATTTTGTATTCTGAAAATGGCTGGAAACAAATTACAATTAAACTGAATGTTTTAAAATGATTCATATCCCTTCAGGAGCCAAACTAGTTTTTAAAAAGAGTTAAATATGCAAATAGTGTGCAGACGCGTTACCAATCGCATACATTTTAGAAAATGCAATTGTTTTTATTTACACCAATTTGTTCTAAATTTCGGATTATTGTTTGGAAGTTTCTTATGGTAATAAGAGATGAAAATGTAATTCAACGGTGGCAACACTTTTTATGTTTTTGTTGGTTTTGGAATATTTTGTGCCTTCAGCCAAACGACCCAAAGAAAAATTTTTTTTAAAAATGAGTTCACCATTTTACCGTTAGAAATTTTAGGAGAATATTAACACTCTCAGAATGTCCTGATATGAAATGTATATTGGGTTCGCATTGTTTCCTGCTGTGTGTTTTTTTTATATATAATCAGCACGCACATCAAGGGGTTATGAATATCCTTACAATGTTATAAAAGACAGTGCGAGCATTTAGTAAAATAGGAGACACCGATGCACATTGCTTTTGAATTTTTGTGAGTCGTAATATGGCAAAAAATAGAGTCTGGTATAGCATTCCACATTCGGGTAGTGGGACTAAAATATGAATCTCTATACTTTACTGTACGCCCGAAGTTGGGTTCGAGGTAAATGTGTTGTGATGCTAGGCATCTCTCTCTTCGATTTTGTTTTGAAATCTTTGCCTTATAGGGGATATATATATATATATATTTAAAGCCCAAGCTCAGTGGTTTGAGCATAAAACTGGTGGGGTGAAAACAGAGAGAATGGACTGAACAGAAAGAAGCAATAATAAGAGGTCAAGATTACTGCTCTTGCGCTGTAGTTTCCGGTTTGTTTCAATTGTTGCTTTTGTATCACGAGGTTTATCTGTGATACATGTTATCAGCTGAATAAAGAGTTGTGCTAGTTAAATTGCAAACATCACCTTTCAAAATGGTTTTGAGATCCGAAAATAAAGTAAGGAACAGTACATCAGCTCTCAAATGTTCATAAGCAAATGGTGAAAAATTACATCAGATGCGGCTTTACTTTGCTTTAAAGCTGCTATAGCCTCTGCTACTATAAGTATACCATCCATCGTAAGCTTTAGAAATAAAATAGCTCCGATTGGTGATGTTCGGAATCTTTTATTCTGCTTCACATATTAAGACCGTTTGTTACTGCTGCCACATTTGCTCGAATGCATAGCCGTCAATTGATATTTGATATTAGACTACTTCTCGCAAATATTTTCTCTGGTACAAAATTTGGTAGATACTTACACCTTTCATCTTCTTTATCTAGTTGATACAAAAATTCCTCAAACATCTTTTTCCGATAGACAAGTTTTGGTGTTACTTTTTGTTGTTTTTTTATTTATAAAATTTTTTTTTATTTTATAAAAAAAAATATCTTTCAGGCGCTCTCCTACACTAATTCATTTAAATTTTTTTCTCCGGCTTCTTTTCTTTTTTGAATATACATACCTACTGTAAGTCGATATAAAAATTGTTCTCCACTGAAACAAAAATCATCTATTAAACATGCTTCTGATGCCTTCTTCAGCATATCCATCCATTTAATGATAGATATAAATTATTTTAAAAATGTATCCATAAAAAGCGCTAATAAAGTTCAATACAAAAAATTTCTTCTTTTTTTTTTTTTTGATTTTATAAGAAAAAACAAGAGAAACTTTGACAAAATAAAAGCAGAATGTTGAGATAGTATGTAATATAAATAACAAAAGACAGAAAATTATATAAAATTTAAATGAGAAAGAATGAAAATGTTATTTAAAGTTCATTAACATTGAATACAAAAAAAAAATTATTGAAAAACATATTTGTATAGAATTATTGGTTATTAATTATTATCCTTTGTTGTTTGTTTTTAGACGAAAATACAAAAGTATAACTGAAAATTTGAAGCAGAATGTTGAGCTAATATGTAATATATAAAATTAAAAAACAGTATTTATATATATGTATATACATATATATATATAAATATATATAATATTTTACTGAGAGAAAAAAAACACATTATGAAAATTTCATTAACATTTAATACGAACAAAACAAAATGGTTATGTAAATCCCTTATTTAAAAAATGTATTTGTATAGAATTATTGGTTATTTTAATCCTTGTAAAATCTTTTAGAAAAAAAAACAACTTATGGAAAACAAACAAAAACAGATAATAACAAGAGAAAGATATTAGATCGTTGATTTATTCAACAAGTAATTATAATTATCATGATTTAAAGAATAAAAAAAAATAACGATAAAAAACACAACAAACAAACAAAAAACAAATTATATGAAGCCAACAAGTTTTTAACAACTCTCCAAATGGTAAGAGGTTTTAAAAAGATGCTTAAAAGTGTATCGATTTTTTTTTAATAAAACAAGTAATAATAGTAATATAGTTCAGCTTTTTAAAAAATATCCTGGTTGTGTTTTGGTGAAAATTCAGCTTCTAGTTTCGACAACTCGCTGGGAGTCACTGGTTCCGTTCAGAATTGTTTAATTTGATTCATCATTAGATCTTGGCGGTTTGAAGTACCTACTTGGAAACTATTGGGCTACTTTCAGCAGGTCGTCTGAAATTCGGTGTGTTTGAACGGTAGGAGTGTTTGTAATTCTAAATTTATTGGTTATTCGAATTTTCCTTGAAAAAAAAAGAAAAAATATGAAAAGTGTGATTAACACTTTGTATTTTCGTTTTCGTCTATTTCGTTTTCTATTTGTCTAGATGCCGAATTCAAAACGCAATTTTCGTAAAGCGAAATGAAATCTTGTTGTTTTATTTTTCAGCATTGTTGAAACATCAAAGCAATATTTGTGCCCTAAAAGTAAGCTAACCCAAATAAACACCAGTATACATATTACATGCGATTATGATATTGTGTATTTGTCTCAATGATACTTTTGTAATATAAGATAATCAGCCTTATCGGGAATTCCTTGGGAAATATTTGTCCCACAAAATGTTTCCCTTCCCGGGAACAAGTTTCTACGATCGGGAATTCCCCACGGATTTTTTTCCCATGGGAACAAGTTTTTTGCAAGGAAATACACAATATTTCCCATAATATGTGAGTTCCCGATAGGTATTTTTCCCTAGGAATTTTTATTCCCAATTTCGAAAAGAAGTTCCCGATACAAATTTTCCTAATTTGGGAAAAAATCCATGGGAAAAAAAGTTCCCGATAACCCTAAATGACGACCTTTTGTCTTTTTAACTTTAAATGTAACATACATATATATATGATTTTTATATATTGCGACGCGTTTCGGAGATCACTCCATCATCGGGCAACTGTCAAGTTCACAGTACATTTAAAAATAAAAAGAGAAAAATTTGGTATAAAGATGTATGAGGTGCATCTGACCAAAAAATTTTTTATTTTTCAATTTTTCTTGTTTTTTTCATTTTCACTCTTTAAAATCTTACATTACATGCGAATAAATATGCGATTTTTATATTAAAAAAAAACTTTTTTTCTAACTCCTACTTCACTTACAACCCCAACTCTACACAAAACACTTTACTCTTACAAGCTAGCTTCATGCTCCATTTGTTTCTTTTTTTCTTACTTACTTGCTTACTATTTAATTTCCACTTTTTCTTAACACAAAAAAAAAGTGGAAACTTAAACTAATGGCAATTTCTTAATAATTGTGCTACAGAGGTGGATAAAGGCTTTCTGAGTTCGGCATAACGTGGAAAAGAATTTGGCATTTAAAGATTTTCATTGAGATAAGTTTTTAAAAAATTGTCGACATGGTTTAATGTCGACTTTCAATAAGTTCACTTTATCTGAAAAACCAAAAACATTTGGTGATGCTGTTTTTTGAATGGCTTCACTTACGGTTATGAACTATACATTTTCGGAATCTCTATTGTATTAGCTACAAGTCGCGTGCATCCGCGTCTCCTTACAAATCCTCTCCTATTTTCCTAAATGCTCGCACTGTGTTTTTATAACATTATATTAGTTAGTCATAACCTATTGATGTGCGCGTTAATTATAAAAAAATATATATATACGCAAAGGTCTAGTGAGCCTAGTACTTTGCAGAAACGAAAAAAATCCCATACAAATATGAAAATACGGAATCCAAATCAGAAAATTTCGCCCTCATTTCTGAAATACAGCTCGCATTGAAAAAGTCGTTGCTTTTGAATTTTTGTGAATCGTAACACAGGAGGAAAACAGAGTCAGGTGGAGTATTCCGCACTCGGGTGGTGCGGCTAAAATATGAATCTCTATACTTTACTGTACGTCCGAATTTGGGCTCAAGGTAAAACTGATGAGCATTCCTAGCGAGGTGGGTGTTGTGGCTAAATTGTTTCATGGGAGAAATGCAGCTGGCTACTTCACTAGAGCACTGTTTGTGATAAAAGCGATAAAAAAGAGAGAGAGACAAGTAACGTTTCGACGATGTTCAAGAGAATCAATCGATTCTACGATTGAACTATCACCTATCAATCTTAACGCTCTATTTTGTACCCTATCAAGTAGGCGCAAAGATGTATGAGGAGCATCTGACCAGATATGGGAGTTAATACTTCAGTTTTGAGCGGATGAAGGCCTTATATACAAAAGAATGAAATTTTTTTGATATCCAAACAGCAAAAAAATATGACTTTTTCTTTACTGAAAATTATGCTTTCCGACGTAATATCTCTTCACAGCTTTAGTTCGTGCGAGTCGTGAACATGATATCATCATTCGTACCTTGGCTAAAACAAGGTAGTTGTCCGAGTCAAAGGTGGCCCTCGGAAAGTTCGGCCATCTAACACACTTGAAGAGTGTCTTCGTCTTGTGTCGATCGCAACATGGTCAATTTGGTTGACGATTGATTGATCTGGGGATCGCCATGTACCTTTATGAATTTTGAGATGCGGGAAGCGTATACTACTTACAACAAGATTTAGCACCGCAGGAAAATCGATTAGCCTCAGTACGTTTTCGGAGGTTTTGTCGTGGAGGCTATGCTTACCGATTGTATTTCCAAAGATGTTCTTCTTCCCTAGTTTTCCGTTAAAATCGCCAAGAACGATTTTCACGTCGTGTCTAGGGCACTGCTCATATGTTTCATCGAGGAGCTCGTATAGAAACAGTCTTTGGAATTGTTGTATTTCTCTTCTGTGGGGCGAGGGCGCATATTAGGCTAATGTTGGTGAATTTAGCTCAATTGACGTGTACTATAAGTTGCAACATCTGGGCGCCGCCAAGTTAACACAAGTTAGAGCCTTCACGAATAGTACACGCCCATACCATACACCAGATTTTCATAGCTGTCGATTGAAAATCAGCTGTTTGCGCCAAAAAGATTAAGGCAAAATATATTTTTTTGGCAATTGTGATATACGGCCCTATCGAGAGGTAACCGTCGCGTCGGAGCGGAGTTTTCTCCGCAACGCATTTTTTTCGGAGATTCAATTTTGCTTCGAAGTAGTTGTCGTCGTAAGAAACTTTTCACAAATGCTGAATATTTGTATTTAATTTGATATTGATTGCGAAATGGAGGAAACTAATTTATGAAAGTCAAGTGATACGTGAGTTTCAGCTCTTAAGTGTTCGATGTGAAATCAAATCCGGAGCAGCTATCACAGAGGAGATATAACGATAGGCCAAACAACACACACACCACGGCATCTGTCCTCAAATTGGCTTCAGAACATCACTTTATTTTCAAAACCAGTTTGAAATCCGAAAATAAATTGGTGTTATTAATTTCACTGACGCAACTTTGTATTCAGTCGAATACGTGTATCACAGTAAGTTGCGGGGCAAGAGAAGTAATGGTTTTCCCTCTTGTTCTTTATTCCTCTTTGGCAGGTATTCAGTGTATTGACAGATAATTTCATTGCCATGACATTCCCCAGTGCGCACTGGAGGACTGGAGCTCTGCACATCGAACGAACCTATTTACGTTCTACAACCATAATGCTGGGTTTACATGCATCTGCAACTGCGGAAGTGCAGAAAAGTAAAGCGAGACGGATGAAGATTACAAAGCACAAAAGTTAAAAAGACAGACGAATAGGATTATGGTTGCAGATGAAAAATTATGGCTGCAGATGAACATGTTCATCTGCACCCATAATTTTTCATCTGCAACCATAACTAGGAAGTTCGTTCCCTCTCTAGCAGACAAGTATGAATTTTACATCTTTTGTCTTTTTCCGTTTTTCATCTGCACTTGCAGATGAATGTAAATCCACCATAATGCTGGATTTACATGTATCTGCTACTACAGAAGTGCAGAAAAGTAAAGCGAGACGGATAAATATTATAAAGCGCAAAAGTTAAAAAGAGAAACGAGTACAATTATGGCTGCAGATGAAAAATGTATGAACATATTCATCTGCACTAGTACTTTCGAAAACAAAAACGGTCCCCGAAAGCCATCTATGTATCCGCCGGTGCTCTAAAAATTACAGGGGAATGTTAGTACGCCGGCGGATACATAGATGGCTTTCAGGGACCGTTTTTGTTTTCGATAGTACTAGTCTGCACCACTTATAATTTTTCATCCGCATCCTATAAATAAAGTCGTCTTCTCTCTCTTTTAGACAACTATGAATTTTACATCTTGTGTTCATTTCCATTTTTCATCCGCAATTGCAGATGCATATAAATCCACTATAAAAGAAACGAATTAAAGCGATTGCAGTCGATTACAAATGATCGAAAAAAAATCGAGATTACCCAGCTCTAGTACATAAATGTCAAAATGAGCCCACCGATAGCTTTGACAATTTGCGCAATCGAAATGTCAAAGTCAAACTGAGCTAATGAAATAACCATCTCATATTTGTGTAAGTCGTTTGTGAAATTCCTTCTCATTATTATTGAATTGTTTTTCTTAAAAAATCCGTCAGTTTTTTTCCCATAAATAGTTGTGATTCGATTTACCAGAAGATTAAGTGCTTTATTTTTCGCAGCTTTCTACACCAAAACACCACAACGATGGCTTTCTCTGCAATCAATGGCATTGTGAGAAGGGCTGCTGCATCTGCCCTCCTTAGCCCAATCAACTCGAATGCTGCTCTTGCTGTTGGATGGTAAGAATCAACAAAATTTCTTATTTATTTTTATATTACACGCTAAAGTTGGTTAAATGCTACTATGAAAATAACTTGGAAGGAGTTTGCATCAGCATTCAGAGTTACTAAAACAATTTGCCAATGGTTAGTGTCGTAAAAAAAAAAACAAATTACATAAGAATACCCAATTATACTCGTTTGAGGTTAGTCTAAAAAAACAGTTGTAGATTACTCAAAGTGCATTTGTTTATCATTCTACGAAATTTCCTGCCTTTCGCCGCGCCGGTGAGAGTTTCATTTGAATCAATTCCGGAAATTAAATTTTCTTGATTGCCAGCGTTTGGTTGAGTATTTTACACTCAAGTGAAAAAGTGGAAAGAGTCTGCTCCAAGAAGAAGGATTTATTTGAATTATTGGTTCATTCATTAATTAAATATTATTATTTTCATAAAATCAATTTTTATCAGTTCCCTGAAATTTAGACACACTTGGAGGTGCAAATGCTAATTACAAGACTGGCTCAGTCAGTTCCGTTAGTTGGTGTTATCATTGTATATATATATAAACTAAAGTAGGGTGGTGTAGACTTTTGGACTGGTGGTGAGCCTATTTTCTACGGCCCAACCTAGTGGTCTCCGTTTCCCCTATTGGTTTCACCATTGTTTATAGGTATAAAGCCATTACTGCATCGCCGGTTTCCTCTGATCCATAAGATTGTTAGATCGCCTTTTTGACTTATCAAATGTACAATGGTGCTATTAGAGTGTTTCCAAAGCAGGCAAAGTAAATCAATCAATACGTTCGTTGAAGCCCTGGCGTCGCCCTGTGGTCGCCACAAAACGTTAAAAAAAAAACTGTGTAACCACAAAGTAAAAATTATGAAATTGTGCGTCCTAATTTGCTGTAAAATGTGTCAATTAAATGTATCTGCGCGGTGGGTTATAAATCGCGTTACACAAAAAACCTTTCCACAAGAGTGCACGCAGATCCTACGGTGGAGATAGCCAGTTAATGCAAATGTGCATTCAAAGTGTAAACAGCTTAAGGTAGTAGTCCAGGTGACGGCCGAGATTTCGATGTTTTTTCGTGACTTTTCTTTAACAAGAAAATAGCATGCGATCGTTTTGTAACTTTTACATGATTATTTTAGTACTTTAATTGATACAAAAAAAATTTTTTTACTTAATTTTACTTGAATTTATTTACTATTTGTAATGTCAAAGTGGAATCCTCTAAAGAATAGTGAGCTGTTCCGGGAAGCACACAGCCTCCCGTAGTCATCTGATATAAAAAATCAAAGAGATTATTATTGTGGCGGACTAGTGAAAAAAAAAGTTCTCAAAATGTTATTTGTAGAATAACTATGCATATTTAGGAAAACTGGATGAATTTTTAGCCAAATCGTTTGAATAATTAGTCAGTGCTTCCCCGAAATTTCCGAAACAAGGTTTCGAGAAAAACGAGCTTTAAGTTTTGACAACAAATAATACTTTTATTATTTAATCAGCTATGCCCAGTGCATAGAGCAACCCTTCTGTTTCCTCAAAATCGTCATTTGTAGCAGCCTTAAGAGCCTTGCGGAAGGTCTGGGCTCTTTACAGTTGGCTTCTGCAGTTTTCTCCGGCCTTAAAATCCGTGCATTGCCAACAAACTTTCATGCACTCTACGGGGCGCTCTCTTGTTTTGCTGTATAACTTTGCGAATATTCTTTATTTCTTTCTAAGAATTGAAATGCATATTTTTAAAATGTGGTTCTTCCGAAAAAAGTAAAAAAAGTATCGATTTTTTTAACCCATCACACTACCTTTCATCACATCACACTACCTTAAATATCAGGGATGTATTATATCAGCCATTATCGAATAATGGTACGGCGGATCAAGTGGGAAGAATATTCAACTATTTTCTTTGATAGAAAAAAGCCCAGAAAGGTTCAAGGAAGAATCTAAACCGTGCCGTGGTTGTGCGTAATATAGTAAACAATGTTGGACAATAAACAAAAAGTATGAGAGTAGCTAAGGTCTTCTCTATAGAACGTTTTAAATTAGTTTCTGTTAATTTTTGTTGCCTTTGCTAACTTTTTTCAATTTAAGTGAAAATAGGTGTGGAGTAAGTGTAACTATTCACCTCCTTCCATACTTCGCGTTCTGCTGACTGTGAAGGAAAGTAGCGCCTATATGGTAAACTTTTGCAGACCACTCTATCTATCTATCATCCTAAAGGAAATTCATAGAACACTTTTTTTGGTTCAACCGCCGAAAGTACATTCTTGTTATTAGTTTGTTGCTTGGCTTGTGTTTAAAACCTAAAACTATACGAAAGATGGTATACACTCATTTTGGGTATAAATAAGCCTAGCTAGAAGTTATCAAAAAGACATGACTTCACGACTCCAAATATTTAGAGTTTTGCTAGAGATCTTTATCCATTGCGAGCAATTTCTTGTTATTTCACAGCAATCAAAACCGTCACGCCGCAACATGGTATCCTGATCCAGAGTTTTTCAAGCAATACGGTGGCCCTGTCATGTATCCAGATGAGACTTCGTCTTTGATGAAACTCCCCCCATGGAACAGTTCGTAAAGTTCACTCTGTCATGATTTATTTGATTGGTATGTTTAATTTTAAGGTCAAATGTCCCCTGTTGAGAAGTCGGTTCGTAATATTCATTTGAATTTTGGGCCACAACATCCAGCTGCTCATGGTGTGTTACGTTTGGTTCTGGAACTCGATGGTGAAGTGAGTGGGAAACTATTTGATTTTGTACAGTCATAAAACGGTTTATTTTGCAGACCGTTGTTCGTGCTGATCCTCATATAGGTTTGTTGCATCGGGGTACAGAGAAGCTGATCGAATACAAAACCTACACCCAGGCTTTGCCGTATTTTGATAGGTAGGTTTACACCAAAAAATCTTGAATACATGAGTTGGAAATGTGTTTTTTTTTTTTTTTTTAGATTAGACTACGTTTCAATGATGTGCAACGAGCAATGTTATTCTCTGGCTGTTGAGAAGCTCTTGAATATCGAAGTTCCATTGAGAGCAAAATATATCCGAAGTAGGTTTTGAGTTTAGCATTACGCAATAGCGGTCAGTAATAAATATCTGAATTATTGCAGCTCTCTTTGCTGAACTCACACGAATTCTGAATCACATTATGGCTATAGGTACTCATGCTTTGGATATTGGAGCATTGACGCCTTTCTTTTGGCTCTTTGAAGAGCGTGAAAAAATGATGGAGTTCTACGAACGCGTGTCTGGTGCTCGTATGCATGCAGCTTATATTCGGCCTGGTGGGGTGTCATTGGTGAGTTATTTGGTTATATAATACTTTACGCATGGCTTTTATGTGGTGGCTTTTATTTAAATATTGTTTTTGTTTTGGTGTGGTACCCGTGGCGTGATGGCTAGAATGTCCACCTGCTAACACAGAGGTTCGAGGTTCGAATCCCAGCAGAGGCGGGTATCGCCTTTCGCGAAGAATTGGCAAGTCCTCCGTTAGTAAATTCATTGCCATGAAAAGCGCTTTCCCAGGGGCTCCTCGCTCTGTTGCGCCACACTATTTTTATTTATTTTTTGTTTTGGTGTGCGTGCGAGTGTTTATATACTTTTTGTGCATAAACTGAAAAATGAGTTTTATTTCATATCTATAGGACATGCCCATCGGTTTGATGGACGATATCTATGAATTTGCTTCCAAATTTGGCGAGCGTCTAGATGAAGTGGAAGATGTTCTTACAACTAACCGAATTTGGGTTCAACGTACAGAAGACATTGGGACTGTAAGCGCTGAAGATGCTCTTAATTATGGATTCAGTGGTGTTATGTTGCGTGGATCGGGAATTAAATGGGACTTGCGTAAGCAGCAACCATACGATGCGTACGACTTGGTTGATTTTGATGTACCAATCGGTACTAAAGGTGATTGCTATGATCGTTACTTGTGCCGTGTGGAAGAAATGCGTCAGTCGTTACGTATCATTGACCAATGCCTAAATCAAATGCCAGCTGGTGAAGTTAAGACAGACGATGCTAAGGTAACGCCACCATCACGTGCTGAGATGAAAACTTCTATGGAAGCCCTAATTCATCATTTCAAGTTGTTCACTCAGGGTTATCAGGTACCACCTGGTGCCACATACACGGCTATTGAAGCACCAAAAGGCGAATTTGGTGTTTACCTTGTGTCAGATGGTTCTAGCCGACCATATCGTTGTAAGATAAAGGCTCCTGGATTCGCACATTTAGCAGCACTTGATAAAGTTGGCAAACAACATATGTTGGCTGATATTGTTGCTATAATTGGAACCCTTGATGTTGTGTTTGGTGAAATTGATCGATAAATAAATTAATCATTAAAATTGAAAAGTGAAATCCTGATTATCAGGTGAACTGAAATAAAGTTCGAGCTATTATATGAATTGTTTGGGTTATTTATTTTCATTTGCTCATTTGTCCAATCGGGACGAAATGTGGTGTTTTGGTTATTTTCATTTTGTAATTTTTTGTCCAATCAGACCAGTTGAAGCTTCCACGGATGAAGTCGAGGCTCCCACGGATTTTGTTACTTTACTTCTAATGCAGAACAGTTTCGTTACTGTGGCTTTATACGGAACATGACAGCTGCCATCAACTTACTCTTATACGTTTTGTACATTATACAACATTTTCATCTGTACGTGAGTAAATAAATAAATAAAATAAATAGAGTGTCACACAACAGAGTAAGGGGCCCAGGACCTAGCGCATTTCTCACAAAAATGCCTTGTGAGGGATTGGATCGGATCTACTTCCGATTGCAAATAGCTTATCGAGAAAGCGTTTTTTATGGCAATGAATTAACTATGGGATGACTTGCTAATTTTTAGCGAAAGGCTATACCCGTTTGTTTAAATGCTTGGGAAATAACTTGGAAGGGGCTAGTATTAGCTTTCAGAATTTGCCAATGGTTAGTGTCGTAAAAAAAGAAAAAAAAAATATAAAGGGTCCGCCAAATAACTTTTTTTTTTTAAATGGGCGCAAAATATCGAGTTTAGACTTCGGCTGTGTTGCACGTAGCGCCGTCCTGTTGAAACCAAATGTTGCCAATATCCTCCTGCTCCTCTTCAATTTTTGTGAACAAAAATTCGTTCAACATGGCGCGATAACGATCGCCATTGACTGTAACGGCCACTCCTTGCTGATTTTCGAAAAAATGCCTCTGGACCAAAATCCGCACCAAACAGTGACTCGTTTTGGGTGTATCGGCTTTTCAATGTGTGCGTGCGGGTTTTCTGTGCCCGAAATGCGACAGGCTCATTTAGCGAAGCGAAAACGCCACATATTCGTTCAGCGGAAGGATAAAACTAATTTTCTGTCAAATCGGACATGAGCTAAGTGTTACCATTCACGAAATAAGCACTAGTTGAAAATGCAAATCTATGTGCATTTGCTTATTGTTCTTGGAAAAATATATTTGTTTTCTGTTAGGGTTCGAAACACGAACGTCCCGCATAACAGGCGGGCATGCTCACCATCACGCCACGTGTGAGTTCTGAACTCAAAACAGCAGTGTAAACTTTTCCCTTCACCTTAGGAGGCACTTTTTTCGCTACGTCATCTTCACGAAATTTTTATTATTGTCGCAGTCTCATTGCGTAGGCAGAAAGGCAGACTATCACCTCCTTTAAGCTTGGAAATGGGTTCGTAAGCCATCTTAACCCATGTCTCCAATCTTTTTCCAAAACTCGTATCGTATCTCTTTTTGGGAGTTCTTATCTGCCTGTCGCCACCTGTGCAGAATTTCGTGGTCATCTACTAGAAACTAGAAGCTGTTCTTGAGCATCGTTAATGAACTTCAACAAACGAATTTCCTGAGAATTTACATTTCTTTGAGCGGCTATTTTGAAGACGGGTTCCCTCTTATTCAAATTGTTTTTTATTATTTCTTGAATAGCCTCTTTTGGAGCAATAGTCGTGCAGACATTACTTCCAGCTCTCGATATATGCCATTTGATTTCTTCTTCGCTTTTTTCTTGCAGCTTCTGTATTTCACTTCTAGGCAACACTTTCCATCTCTATTATTTTTAACAATGCTTTGAAAGTCGGGTTCCTTTTACTTGTCACTACTTCCACTACCTTTGATCAATTGAAAACTTACTTTCGGAAAAGTATGTTTATGAATTGCAACTCTCTAGATGATGGTTAATTTTTCATAATTCATTGAAATAGATAATAATTTTGGAGTGACTCAAAACTCAAAATCTTCTTGTAGGGTTTGATTTTGAGATCTACTCTGAACTTACCCCCACATGCAAAGACACTTGTTCTCTCAAATTTAAAATGGCAAACAGTTTGGCTATTGGAAATCCGTTGTGCCCGCACCCGCATTAGGCCGAAAAAATTGCTGCTAGTTATGAGAAAATAAGAGAAAATGTAAGAATTAATTATTTGCTGAAGAAAATAAATTACAAATTATGAAGTGCTATATAATGAGCGTGAACTCTAGCAGCAAATGTAGGAATGGACTTGAAAACATGTTTCATTGATTAATGCTATGTCCGCACCTGAGAGTTTAACTTGCTTAACTCAAAACAATCCCAAACCAACATGATAACCAAGTGGTTTGCCATACAAAATGAAACCTTTTTAGTCACTGGGTTTCGAGATAACCTACTCGAAACCAAAGGCGCTGAATGCACTATTTCCAATATTCCATTGAATTTGACATTTAAGAGAGTGTAAGTGAGTGGAGAGAGAATGAATTCTTTCATACGTCGTTGACGTTCTGCTCACACTTGTATGTCTGTCTCTTTTTAACTTAAGACAAAAAGATAAACTCAAAACTTTTCTGCATATGCGGACACTACTTGGCTAACTCAAACCATACTGGAACGAAACTCAGGTTAACTTCAGGTGCGGACATATAGCATAAAGTAGTTCTCGATTTGAAGTAAATCTTTCGAATCTCAATAAACAACGCTATTAACATGGTGGCAGAAATGGCTTTTATTTGACGCCACTACTGTTCTAGATATTACTATAAATTCCATATACCAATACCAAATATTTGTAAAGTGCCTAGTGCCTACCTATTACCCATACAAAATTAAAAAATTACACGAGTTCTTCATCAAAAATATAATCAGGGGCCAAATTACGGCACACGCTATCGAATAAGTCGTATCGGAATTATGGGAGTTTGGTATTACCGCTCACGATATCGAGTCATCTAGTACCACAATTCGGCATTCTCTCATCAGTAATCGATCGGAATTTCATTCGATGCATAAAGTGCTCTCTAATTCATACATAAAAGACTATCGAAACCATCTATTATCAATATTTCATTTAATAACACCATCCGAGTGTATTTTATGTTTAAATTTTCCGAAATTCTTACTAAATATTGTCTTTTTTTTTACAAAGGCATGAATTTTACCTACCAAAAAATAATGAAATAAGTATAAAGAGACACCAGCGACATCTATGAATTAATAGAAACTCGAAATTTACTAGTGAATATTCCATGATACTAGTACAATTTTAAAGAGCAATACGATACGAGAGCTCACGTATGCTGTAATTCCAAAATGGTTACTCACTCACTCGATCTCTAATGCCACTCACTCACTCGATATCGTGAGCTGTAATTCGGCCCCTGCTTTTATTACAGTGAAACCCGCTTAAGAGAAAAGGCAAGTTGTCACAGTTTTTCTTTCACTTAAGTGGGTTTTTCACTTAACCGAACCCCGGTTAAGTGAAACAAATTTCACTTAAGCGGAGTCTTGATAAGTGAAAAAAAAATTGAACTTAAGCGGATCTAAAAGTTCCATTAAGCGGAGCTTTAATTCTTCATATACATGTACACAATAAACAATTTGATGTATTTATCTTTGGAGTTGCCTGGAAAAAATTTAAATACATATGTAAAAGTGTTTGAATAACAAAACATCAAAGAAATAATTTATAGAATAACAAAAATAACATATGTATGTACTAGGGTGAGTCAAAAAAATCAAAAATTTTTTTTTGATCCGACACACGAAAACTAGCTCTTAGGTACCCCTAGAAAGTACTTACAAAATTTGAGCTCTTAATATTAACGGGAAGATGATGCTCATCGTAGTTTTCCATATTTAATTTAGTATCATATAAAAATGGTCATGTCTTTTTAACAATAGCTTGTTCAACCAGTCGCTAAAACAATATTTATAGAAAATTTAACGCGCTACAAAAAATTTTTTTTTACACTTTTTTCAATAATCTAACCATTTAAAAGATATTCAAGCTCAAAGATTGAAATATTTTATGGGAAACAGCATTTTTTTTTTTTTTGAATTTTGTAACTCACTAAAAAATAGTTATTCTCAAATGAGTTTCAATTATTTCTATTGGAAATTAAACGTTCTACAAAAAAGGTCTTTTATAGTTAATCGATTACTCTAACCATTTAAAAGATATTCGCAGTAGAATTCCAATTCCTACTTATTTTAATAATTTCATAATAAATATTTCCAATTTATCTATTTTTCACATCTATTTACCAAACGGTAGAGCCCTAAACATTATCCCGGATTCATCAGCATTATGCACGTCATCTTAGTTGTAGCTTTGACGAATGTTTGGCCAAATTCGTTCGTTTTCCAGCCAATGGTTAGCAGCAACTGTGTCAGCAGAATTATTTTCACCACAAATCTTCTTAAAATGAATATTTTCACGCTTTTCAACTAATCTAACCATCCATTTGTTGGCTCAAATTGTTCTGTTCTATAAAATTTTTTTTACTTAAGAAAGTTTTTTTCAATAAAAAATATGAAAT
This sequence comes from Melanostoma scalare, assembly GCA_949752695.1. NCBI lineage: Eukaryota > Metazoa > Arthropoda > Insecta > Diptera > Syrphidae > Melanostoma > Melanostoma scalare. The sequence continues at coordinate 18,557,696 of OX456987.1, read as the reverse complement.
TTAACTGAAAATATGTTTCAGGTATCCGGGTTTTTCACTTAAGCGAGTTTCACTTAAGCGGAGTGTTTAATAGGTAATTGGTCTACAAATACTCGGGGATGAAAAAATTCTTTCAGATTAGCGGGTTTTTCTCTTAAGCGGGTTTCTCTTAAGCGGGTTTTACTGTACTATTCTAAACATATTATCAATCAAGCAGCATTAAAACAAATCTCATGAGAATTATCAAAAGTTCAAAAGGGAAGGATTTCACCAGAGTTTTTTTTTCAATTTCTGAGTTTAGATAACTGTAATTAGTAGCACCACATCACCACACATCACAAAAAAAATATTATTCTGTTGTTTCTTACAAATATTCACATAAATAAACTTATATAGAAAACAGTTTCTGTAACCGAACCATCGACATTCTAGAATCTAGATAATGATTCAAAGATACAAACTATTTCAACGACAAGTGGGAGCAAGTTTTCGGTTTTATTCAATGCATAAGCAGTTGTTCACTCTTGATTGCAAAAAGAAGTGCAATAAAACCCGATGCGACTGCATTGGGATATTATCTGCGTTAGTTTTGCTATTTACCTACAGATGGCAATTTATTTTCCGAACCAAAATTTCCCATGTAGAGCACTACATGCACTTTCCCTCAAACTGTAAAAAAAAACCAAATAAAAATAGTATCTACGTGTATGTATGTCACCTGTCTGTCCCTTGCATTTCTGTTTGTCTGCGCATACTTATAGTCTGGTCAATTTAGGCAATTGAAATAAAGGTCCGTATTATGAGTAGCGAATCGAACGCTCGACTGGAAGCGAATGTTTTAGAGAAACTCATTTATTTATTTATTATCATTAAACTTCGTCCATTCTCTTATCTGACATACCTTAAACATCGAAAAAAAAGTTTTCTACAAAGTTTTTGTTTCTACAACCTATAATACCGCTATAAAAGAAGCTCGCAAAAACATTCGCTTCGATTCGCTACTCATAATAGGGACCAAAGAAAATTCCGACAGAACCAAATCTTCGTAGAGACCTTAGGTTTACAACAAGGAATAAAAGTCAAAAGTCCCAATCAGTCCCATGTGTGCTAAGGGGCTTATTCGAGCCCAAGGTCAAAATTTTAGGTTTTTTAAATTTTTCTCGAAAACGGTAAGTTTTATCGAAAAAGTACTCTATAAAAATGGTCCTTATGATTTTTTCTCCAAGACCCACTATTTCCCAGATATTGCGCTTGTAAGAATCATGTTCAAAGTATAGTATCTTAAAAATATTCTCTGAAAGTTTGAAGTGAATCTGACAAATATGTTTCGAGTTATTTAGCGAAGAATATCTCGAGCGGTCTGGTATGGACTGTAAAATTTTAAATGCGTTTTTCTCAAAACTATGTTTTTTGAACTGGTGCCAACTGTAACTCAAAAACTGGTCAATAGATTTGAATGCAACTTACAGTTTTTAGAAAACATTAAAAGCTAATGCCTGATCGAAGGCGCCATAACTTGTAAAATAGTTATTATTTTTTTTTTTGAAATTTTGGTGAAGTAATGTTAAAGTATGGTGAAATGATACTACGTTTTCACTTATGTGCAAAAAATTTTATTACTAGTAAAAAAAATTATTAAAAAATAGCATTTTTCACGCTCCTGACTACCCCTAACCCTTTAACGTAATTTTTGAAAAATATGTTCAGTATTTTCGTAGACATTATGGTCATACAGTTACGGTAGTATTTGATGGCTATAGTGACACAACAATGAACATAAAAGCTACAGAACAACGTCGTCGTACTACAAAAACATCCTCAGGTACCGACATAATATTTGATGAATTTATGACAGTTCCAGTAAACCAACAACATTTTTTTGCAAACATTAATAATAAATCTCGTTTTATTTCTATGTTGAGTAACAAATTAACAGCTGAAAATATTGCCGTGAAACAAGCTCCGAATGACGCCGATGTCCTCATAATTGAAACAGCAATAGAAGAATTTAATGCAAGAAATACAACTATTGTAGTGGGTGAAGATGTTGATTTGTTAGTACTACTCACTGCAAGGACTCCATCTGATAAAATTATTTACTTTTTAAATCCTGGGAAGGCGCAGCAACGGACAGAAATACATTCTTCTAAAAGCTTATCAGCTTATCCAAAATGCCAAAACATTTTATTTTTACATGCGATAACCGGATGCGGTACTACGTCAGAAATTTTTAGAATGGGCAAAAATTCAGTATTAAAATTATTTGAAAAAAAAAAAGATTTGATTGACTGCGCACAAGTATTTATTGAAATTAATTCTTCACCTCGAATACTAATTACTAAAGGAATTTGGTTTCTTTATCTTCGGTTTATGGAGCTCAAAAAAAAATTGATTGCATAAATACGTACAGATATTTAACATTTGTAAAAAATACACGAAACAAAAAGAAAGTACAACTATCTTGTCTTCCTCCAACATCGACATTTGCTGCTAAACATTTGTTTCGAGTATACTATCAAGTTCAGACATGGCAAGGCAATGAACTGAACCCTGAAGACTGGGGTTGGAAATTGATAAATGGAACCGACTCGAACTTTACTGCCCCCTGCTCCAGAAAAACTTCTTAACACTATCTTTTGCAATTGCAAGAAAGGTTGTAGTGCCAAATGTGGCTGTAAAAAAGTATGGTTGCAGTGTTCTCCAGCGTGTACCAATTGCCAAGGTGTCTCTTGCTCAAATGTTCAATTAAATACAAGAGAGGAAGATTCATGTGATTTTGATGAAGAGACAACTGATTCATCTTCATTTGAACAATTTCTAAGCATTCATCAACAGGAAGGAGAAAAAAAAGAACAGGAAGAAATTGAAGAAAACATGATTGTTGAAGTTGAATATGAAGAGTATGAGTCAGATTAAAGAAATAAAAAAAAGTTAGAACGACAGTTAAACTCAATACCAACCCATATCAATAATCTTCGTACTATTAAATAATTATTATTCCTGAAAATAACATCATAGAGGTTCGTGGAATAGGCCTACCGGGGATACCACGTTAAAAAAAACGTGCCGAGTACACTTTTTTTTTTTTAATTCATTTTTAATTTGATTAACTTATATCTACTTACGTGCTAACAAAAATGTATAAAACTAGCTTATATAAAAACTTAACTAACTTACTGGCCCTAATCGGGTACTCTAAATCAATCAATATCTTAATGCTAATACCTTTCGGCCTAGAGATAACTTATATATATTAATAATCTAGAGCTAAAGTTTAAACTAAGAAATTTTGGAAAACTTGGTTTTCTTGATCGATTTTTGTTTTGTTTTTCTCAAAAGTACTTAAAACTAATTAAAACTACTTAAAACTAGAGTTTTTTTTAATTTTTAAATTTTTTGTTTGCCTTACACGCTAAACCTTTGAAAGCCAGCCATTGGTGACTCGCTATCAATATTAATTTCAGTTTCGAGCTCAGACAACCACCACAACATTTTCGATATTTTTACAATGTCACGACGATCGCGATCTGAGACCGCCCTACTGAACCGCAGAAGCTCTTCAACGTCTCCGCCTACTGCGGTGACATCTCGGTTATAAAGAAGCCGCCGTTCCACGGACTTGCGGCAGACGTGGTAGATTAGCGGAACCGCCAATCTGTCCTGTATCAGCCCTTCCATGTCAAAATAGAGGAAAGCTTCCGGTGGGACATATCCACTCAGCCGCGTTTTCTCCATATATTCAATATTGGGGTAGTAAGCCCCAAAAATGAGGCCATTGGTCGAGGTCATCGCTCTTGCAGTGTGACCCCGAGTCAGTTTTATAATGAAGTTGTCGATCCTGTTTATTTGAGCCCCGTTGTAAAGGACCTCATTTGGATAAAATTTTTTGTACTGCGACTCTGGTGTTCTGTGTAATCCAAGACAGGTACGCAGACACTGTCTCTCAAACACCCGAATCTTTTCCATCTGAGACGCTGTAACATTGAACCACACAGGGCACCCATAGACAATCATTGGCCTTATGAGAGCCATGTAACAAATCACTTTCACTCTGCTATCAAGTTGTCTGCTGTGAAACAGACGCCTTGTCAGAGCAAAAGCTCTTCTAGCTCTGGCCAGAGCCGCATCCATATGTTTGTTAAAATATAGATACTGATCTAGCCAGATGCCGAGGTACTTGACTACTACTTTGCTTGGCAGTGGGTGGCCATGTAGATCAACGATCACCAGCTTTCGCCAGTTCTTTCTCGTATCCGATGAGACCCGAGCCAACGGGGTTCTAAACACAATTGTTTCCGATTTCTGAAAGTTGATTTTCAACTTCCATCTTATCGAAGTCACGCTGCAAAAGTGTTCTGATGACTTCGATCCTTGGACCTGTTCTGTACGCAATAAGGTCGTCGGCATACGCTATAGCAGTGTTTCCCAAAGTGGTCCAGGTGGACCCCCAGGGGTCCACGGGAGACTTGCTGGGGGTCTACGTAGGCGTGAACAAAAAATGGGGGTCCATAAGATGTTAATGGGGGTCCACGAAAATTTATCTGCTTTTGATAGTAAAGAGCAAAAATGTAAGCATAGTTTTTATAAGGACCTTCTACCTACATTGTTTTAAGTACCTAACTAATCAGATAATATTTCAATAAGGCAAGCGACTGTTACTTGTCCAAACTTGCGTATTCGATATTACGTACAATTTCGTGTACAGACTTGCAAAGCGCTATCCTCCCGACAATGCTTAGTGCTTGTTCAGACATGAACGGCGAACTCATTCATTTGTTTCCGGAATTTCGAAAAAAAGGTGTGAGAAAATTTATATCATCAGTGTTTGCTAGTGCCGGGGAAAAGTAAGTACCTACCTTTCTTTTTGATATAGTAGTTAAGTATTTTTTTTACGTGTTGATCACAACTGCTCGTATAGATAGGTAACTTAGTAACTTACAGATATTTTGATTGTCCTCTTTCGATTTGAAAACAAACACAGCACGTTTTATTCAATTGTTTTTTTTCACGAGAGAAGCACTGCCTCTCTAAAAAGGCCGAATAAGAAATATTTCAGAGCAATTATTTTGTAATTTTTCTTGCAAATAACTACTAATTTTATAAAACAGTAATTTCACAATCATTTTAAATTGATTTTGAAGTAACTATTTTATCAAATTTCCTTTTCGGAAGAGCGGGGCTTGAGCTTCGATGCCAGTTTGTCACGTTTTAACAATGAAGCCGCAGACAAAACAAAACTTAAATTCACGGAGCGAGTGAACTCATTGATTGGATGAAATTTTAGTTATCGTTTTTATGGACAATTTGGCGATTTCGACTTTTATTTTTTTTTACACAAATATGATCAGTATTCGATACTGAGTACACCAATTTGTCTTAGCGGTTTATTAGTTCTTTCCTTTACAAGCCGTAATTCTATTTCCGCGTGCTGACAAAGGCTGCCTTGTGATACCTATAATAATAGAATGTATTGTTGAGGATAACCATACCTACAGTCAACATTTAAGTGTCCTGCATGATGACTTCAAAACCAGGTTTGAAGATATGCTGACGATGGATTGTGATCCAATTAATGAAACTTAAGTGGCCAATGTTGTATTACAAGAGGAGCTTCTCGAGCTAAGCTTCAATGAGGAGCTGAAGGTGAAATTTAGAAAAGGCTACCAAACATTGTAGCTACAAGCAGAAATACCCGAAAAATATCCTGGACTGTGGGAAATCGCAAGGAAATTTTGAATAGCTTTTCCCTCGTCATACCTTGCGAAAGGAGTTTTAGTGCCGTTGAAAACCTCTTAACAAAAAAAGAAGCAAATTAAACATCACAGAGCGGGGGGATTTGCGGTTATTGCTGACAAAAATAAAAACAAAAACATTGATCGTTTGCTGACACTCCATCAAATACACCTTAACTCCATCAAATGACCTGAATCTATATTACCTTATTAATTTTTTCTTGTAATTCTATTCTTTTAATAAATTAAGTGTTATAAAATGTACCATTTTTCTTTATTCTACATATCTTATTATTATATTTTTTTTATTTTACCTATTTATACTACCTATTTTTTATTTTACCTATCATAATAATGGGACAGATCTCAGAAGCGACACAATTATTTTTTTTTGATGACTTTAAGAATGTGGTAGAAATGTAGCAGCAGGGGGTCCACCGAAACCAGTGAAATTTTGAAAGTGGTCCACGAGAAAAATAAGTTTGGGAACCACTGCGTTATAGCATGGTGCGTTATAGCATGGAGAACCAATTAGATCGCCGGTGAAAATGCTAAACAAAATAGGCGAATTCACCGCCCCCTGTTGTAGACCGTTCTGTATTTTAAAAGTTCTGGCAGAAGTTCTATTGCAAATTTTGACTTTTGTGCCGAGTACACTACCTCACAGGTGGTTTGGAAATGTGTGCATAGATACTAGAACATGATTCTTACAAGCGCAATATCTGGGAAATAGTGGGTCTTAGAGAAAAAATCATAAGAACCATTTTCATAGAGAATTTTAAGATCTACAACTTTGCTATATTTTTTCGATAAAACTTACCGTTTTCGAGAAAAATTCAAAAAACCTAAAATTTTGACCTTGGGCCCCGAATAAGTCCCTTAGCATACATGGGACTGATTGGGACTTTTGACACTTTATTCTTTGTGGTTAACCTAAGGTCTCTAAGAAGATTTGGATCTGTCGGAATTTTCTTTATTTGATCACTATTTTTATGTCTAAATTGACCGGACTAATATGGAGCTTTTTACATTTTGGTCACCCAGATAAGTTAGATTACCAAGTGGAGTGCCCCCTTTGAGAAACCCCCAAAAAATCGTTATTTTTCGTCTATCTCGCTCCGTTCTCGAGATATGGGGCTTTTTACATTTTGGTCACAGGAATGTTTTGATGGGATCGTATGAAGCGTTCCATATGGAGTGCCCCCTTCGAGAAACCCCCAAAAATCGTTATTTTTCGTCTATCTCGCTCCGTTCTCGAGATATGGAGCTTTTTACATTTTGGTCACTTAGAAAAGTGAGATGTCAGGAATGTTTTGATGGGATCGAATGAAGCTTTCCAAATGGACTTGCCCCCTTTGAGGAAAACCCAAAAAATCGTTATTTTTCGTCTATCTCGCTCCGTTCTCGAGATATGGGGCTTTTTACATTTTAATCACACAGAAAAGTGAGATGTCAGGAATGTTTTGATGGGCTCGTACGAAGCGTCCCAAATGGAGTGCCCTCTTTGAGAAACCCTTACAATAACAAATATAATAGAACGTTAAATAGAAGCATTAAGTAAAATATCAATCCCCATCACTCCATCCATCCAATCGTACTCACTCATTCATATTCATTCATTCTGCAGCATTCCCCAAACCTTGCAGCAACCCTTATGCCTTTGCAGTGTTTTTAACCTGATACGAGTATTATTTTCCAATCAAGTTACTTCCCAATTGGATATACATATTGGTCCCTGGCCCTTTAAAAAATTGGTCTTTTCCGTTTTGCACGTCCCCTTCTGTTTCAGGAGAATTTACAATCCTATTACCGTAATTCTCTTCTCAGAGGTTTGTATATTGAACAGCTATCTTTGCTCTTAACAATTTATTGTTCACTTTGTAAAATTACAATCACGTTCGCTAAAGAAATTTCTTTTTTCCCTTAGAAAAATAAAACACAAAAAAAGGAGGTCGCACCCAAACCACATTCGCCTAGTGTCGGTGTTCTTTCAAGGGGAGTGAGTGGAGGAACCTTGGGTTATTTTGCACACTCGCATTTCCGTTTCGTTTTCGAATATGCCATGTTCGATGGGCACGAATTGAAAACTTTGAATAAAATAAAGATTAAAAATTCATAACAGTTCAAAGAAAAGCACATGAACAGAGAAATGAAGAGAATGAAGATGGGGATGGGTTTGGTATGGCGATATATAAGGCTTTTATTTTGATTATTCTTCAGAAAGAAGGAACTTGCAAAAATAAAAAAAAGTTAAACTTGTGTTTTTTGCCTTATGGTCAGAGGGAAGAGGCGGTGAGGATGGACAGACATGGTTAATAGAAATTTTACCGTGTACATGTGCAAGTCAATACACTGAATGGCAACTCAAAGTTAATGGACAAATAAATTTTACTCAGTCTATGGGGCAGGTATTGTCTTATGTCTTTTAAAGATGCAGAGGTTAGCCGTATCCTTTCGAAAATATTTCTGTCATTGACGGAACAACAGGTAGCTCATACAGAGTGTTTAATGGTTTGAATAGACTACTTATGATTAATAACGGTTTTTCCAGTTCAGTTTGTACTTTAGTTTTTTTTTTGGTATGTCTGTCACAAAGATATACTTCTACGTGCGAATAAGAAGCATTTCGCTCAGGACAATATTAACCAATAGCAAGTGATAAGTAGTCAACACTGCTAAGTGTCTTCTTTGTTCGACGATCTCAAGTCATGAGTAGGTAGTTGATTGAATAACATCAATATTTTTCTTTGTGTTGGAGGATAAGGAATTGTTGTTCTTTCGGTAGTTCCCGTGGCGTGATGGTTAGCATGTCTGCTGTTAACACAGAGGTTCGTGGCTCGAATCCCAACAGAGGCAAAAATGTTTTTCCAAAGGTATCGTATCTCACGAGGAATTGGCAAGTCCTCTGTTAGTAAATTAAGAGGTTACATACAGTTGGAAGGCCGAAAAAAGCGAATTTTCCAGATTTTTTTCTGAGAAAACTTTTAAATTTATTGATCTAAAAATTAGTACACATATTATGGTATCTTTTAACTGTATTTTAAGACTTAGTATTAGTAAAATTATTCATTTGGAAAGGAGCTACAGCTGATCTCCGGGAGCTCCTCTCAAAAAATACGTTTTGCGGTGACCACTATATCTCTGAACTGGGTCCTCAGAAATAAAAAAACCAAACAGTTTTCGTTAAAGTAATGTTAAATCTAGTAATTAGTCGAAGGAATAAGCAAAATAAATTTTTTTGACAAAATGGCGGTATCTCAAAAAAAAAAATTTATTTTTGACCAAAATTTCGGCCTTAAATTGTTAATAAAAAAACAATATTTATCGGTGAGAAAAAATCTTAGATTAAAAAATATATTGAAGAAGCTCGTGTTAAAATTTGAGACTAATTGGTTTAGCCGTTTTCGGGTAATGTTGGTCACCGACTTTGTAAACACCATTTTGAGAAAAACGCGTTTAAAGTTTGAAAAGCACTTTGCATTGGATACAATTTCTTTTTTCAAATTCGAAAATATTCACCGGAACGATGTGAAATTTTCTGTGTGTATTCTTAACTATATGTACATTAAGAAAAAAAAATTAAAAAAAAAAATCGATTTTTTGAAAATTCTAACTGTATATAACCCCTTAATTGTCATGAAAAGCGCTTTCTCGATTGGGAACCGACAGAAAATTGTAGATCCCCTCCATTCCCTCAGAAGGTAGGGTTGTGAGGAATGCGCTCTACCCTAGGGGCTGGGGCTCCTCGCTTTTGGCATCATATTCATTTTTTTTGATTTATTTGTTGTTTCAGTTATTGCTTTCCTTAATTTTTTATTTTCTGTTTGTGAATTGCAGAATAATTGGTATTTTGGATTCTAAACAGGAAAAGGTTTTCAAAATCATCTTTCAACGATCATAGTTAAGACTCTAATGAAAACTCTATCTTAGAAATCTCTATCTTAAAAATCTCTATCTTAGAAATCTCTTACAATTCCACCAACAACACCCTTACTCGAAAATCTTCTTAAAGTTCCCGGAAAAACTCAACTCTAAGTTTCGCTTAAAGCTTATTGTAAAGTTCCACTCACAACTCCTCTTGAAACTCCTTAAAATTTTCATTAACAAATCTTCTTAAGGTTTTAATGAAACCTCGAAATACAACTCCGCTTAAGACTCCACTTGGAGCTTTACTCAAAGCACCACACTCGCTACTCCTCATAAAACTTAATTCACAACGTTACCTTTTTTTCTTTTTTTTTCTGTTGGAGGTTTTTAAAATACCAGCTGGAGCACTCAGACCTAAATACCGGTCCATTGTACTACCAGTTAGTTAGTTGTTATAGCTTTCCAGATGTTCGGAGAAAAGCCAAAAGACGCTGCCATGATAAGGAACCTAAGTTACCAGCTCTCACCATGTCTGCGCCGAGTATCTGTAACCTCATGCGAGAAAAGCAGGACATTCACAGAGGAAGTGCTCTGCGGTGTCCTCATCTTCTCCGCAAGATTCACAGAGTGTGGTATCACTTAAGCCTAAAGGGTTTAAATTTCTTACTTAGGTGGGTTTGCAGTTCGGGGTGAACCTGGGCAGCAAAAATCTTTCTCCAATAATTTCGATTTCGTTTGCCAGTTTTTCACTCTGAGTCAATTGAGGTATTATTTCACTGGGATGCGATACCTTAGACAAAGTCCTCTCTACATGTACCAGCCGGCTTAGTCTGGTGATGCGTCTTAATCTCTTCTAGCTATGCCCTTGTCGCGGTACAGCTTATTCCGCATAAATCTCTATCGAAATGACAAAGAGTTTCCTCATCCTTTTTAGACAAAGAACTTTTAAAGGGTTATCTTGGTTTTATTTCTTATTTGCCTTGTCAAAACAATGCAGCAGCGATTGGCAAAAGTAGTTCTCTGTTTGATTTCCGCACTGATGTTATTTTGCGTGTCTATAGCGAATCCTTGTTACTTGAATTCTATACTTCCTCGAAGTTATGTCCGTCTATTGTGACGTTTTGTTCAATTCGAACTGTCAGTGATTGATCACAGCATATACTTCGTTTTGCAATCACATTAAATCAATTAATTTTCGTCGCTTCTGTTTCAATGCTTGCAAAAACACCTATGCTATCGAGTTTGCTTCTTTACATTATGTCAATATCGTTTGCGTAAGCGAGTAATTGTTCACCTTTAAGAAGATTTTCCCCTAGGTTTAGACGTTCGTACAAACTTTTCAAGCATTGATGTTAAAGACATGGTAAGATAAATTATCGCCTTGTCGAAAGCCTTTTTCGACACTTAAAACTCCACCAAAACATATAAAAAAAAAGATCGTGGCATGTTTGTTTCTTGTGCACAAAAGTTACGATTTTCAAAGAAATTTTCAGGTGAGGTACCAGGCTAGCAGAAACCTCAGTAGGCACCTCCAACGAGCACAAACTTTTGTTCTTTTCCTTGTTAGAAGTGCATACTACTTCCCAGGCACATAAAAGATGGTGGCATGTTTATTTAGTGCACAAAAATTACGATTTTGAAAGAAATTTTGAGGTGAGGTACCAGGTTAGCAGAAACCTCAGTAGGGGCCTGCAACCAATACTAACTTTTGTTCTTTTCCTTGTTAGAAGTGCATACTACTTCCCAGGCATATAAAAGATCGTGGTATGTTTGTTTCTTGTGCACAAAAGCTACGATTTTCAAAGAAATTTTCAGGTGAGTTACCAGGCTAGCAGAAACCTCATTAGGCACCTCCAACGAGCACAAACTTTTGTTCTTTTCCTTGTTAGAAGTGCATACTACCTCCCAGGCGCATAAAAGATGGTGGCATGTTTATTTAGTGCACAAAAATTACGATTTTCAAAGAAATTTTGAGGTGAGGTACCAGGTTAGCAGAAACCTCAGTAGGGGCCTGCAACCAATACTAACTTTTGTTCTCTTCCTTGTTAGAAGTGCATACTACTTCCCAGGCATATTAAAGATCGTGGCATGTTTGTTTCTTGTGCACAAAAGTTACGATTTTCAAAGAAATTTTCAGGTGAGGTACCAGGCTAGCAGAAACCTCAGTAGGCACCTCCAACGAGCACAAACTTTTGTTCTTTTCCTTGTTAGAAGTGCATACTACTTCCCAGGCACATAAAAGATGGTGGCATGTTTATTTAGTGCACAAAAATTACGATTTTCAAAGAAATTTTGAGGTGAGGTACCAGGTTAGCAGAAACCTCAGTAGGGGCCTGCAACCAATACTAACTTTTGTTCTTTTCCTTGTTAGAAGTGCATACTACTTCCCAGGCATATAAAAGATCGTGGTATGTTTGTTTCTTGTGCACAAAAGCTACGATTTTCAAAGAAGTTTTCAGTTGAGATACCAGGCTAGCAGAAACCTCAGTAGGTACCTCCAAACAGAACAAACTTTTGTACTTTTTAATTAGTTGTAAATCTAACCATACCCACCTATGTACTTATTTCTGAGGTTCATTTATCCCATACAACATCATAATCTAAACTTAAGGTAAAAACAACAATTAAAATTGCAAAAAATTGTTGCAAAAGATGTATGGGTGCATCAAAACTCATAATATGAACCGATGGGTCTGGTCAAATATGCAGCCAGCATTAACTTGCGTGTCAGTTGATAGCGTGGAAAAACTGAGTGTGCCTCAAGATAATCATAAAAAAGCTCCGAAAATATGATTTTTTCAATAAAAATGTAGTAAAAGTAGTAAACGGAGCGAGATAGACGTGAAACTATTTTTTGGCCTTAACTTTAATTTCAACCACTGTAGTCTTAACTGCCCCTTGGACATCAATTCCAACTCCACTTTCATCTTGTATAAGTACTTCACTAACAACTGCACTGATAACTTCAACTCAGCTTACTACTCAATTTAAAGTTTGATTTCAAACTCCATTTCAAACTCCTATTATCATTTTGCAATCTCAGCTACAACACTCAAAAATTAAATTACAACTGCATTTAAAGTTTCGCTATCAACTACACCAACGACTTCAACTTCAAAAACTTCAAATATTCTTTTATAAGTAATGTAAATACAAGTTTACTTACAACTCGACTTACAACTGAACCAAATTCCATTAATGGCTCAACTTTAACATCCACTTCAAACACTAAATGCAACTCTACTCAATTCCATTCACAACTCTTACTCAACTCTACTTGCAATTTCAATAAAAATTCAATCCAAACTCCATTTGCAGCTCTACTTAAAACTTCACTTAAAAATTAAATTAAAACTCCGCTCGAAAATACTTTTAAAGTTCCGCTTGCTACTTAATCACCTCTATTACGAATGGCGTTTTAATAAAACGCTAATAAGATGACTTATCTATAGGTGTCACAATTGCCGTTTAAATAGAATAATTTTTGAGGGAATGGTAAGAGCAATGAGGAACATATCGAGGGCTGAACTTATATTTTTATGAAAACAAAAATTATCGCGGCTGGAGCTCTGTCACTTTTTATGTGTTCTAGTGAAACGCCTATCTCAATAGGGGCGAATGAACAACTTCACTTGAAACTCCATTCACAACTAAACTTAAAACTCTTTTTCAACTCAACCTGCAGCTTCACTTTAAACGCAACCTGAAACTCAGTTTACAACTCCACTTGAAACTGCACTTAAGACTCGATCTACAACTTCACTTAAAACTTCATATACTTGAAAGTTAATTTAGAATTATTGAAACTCGCATTGAAACTCCATTCAAAACTCTTCTTGAAACTTCACTTAAAACTCCATTTACAACTATGTATTTGAAACTCAATTAAAAACTCCACTTGAAATTCCACTTGAAACTTTATTTACTCACTTGAAACTCCTCTTGAAACTCTACTTTTGGAGTTTCAAGAAACTCCCCTTTTGGAGTTTCAAGAAACTCCACTTCTGGGGTTTCAAGAAACTCCACTTTTGGAGTTTCAAGAAACTCCACTGTTGGAGTTTCGGGAAACTCCACTTTTGGAGTTTCAAGAAACTCCACTTTTGGAGTTTCAAGAAAGAAAAGTGGAGTTTCTTGAAACTCCAAAAGTGGAGTTTCCTATAGCTCCAAAAGCGGAGTTTCTTGAAACTCCGAAAGTGGAGTTTCTTGAAACTCCGAAAGTGGAGTCTCTTGAAACTCCAAAAGTGGAGTTTCTTGAAACTCCAAAAGTGGAGTTTCTTGAAACTCCAAAAGTGGAGTTTCTTGAAACTCCGAAAGTGGAGTTTCTTGAAACTCCAAAAGTGGAGTTTCTTGAAACTCCAAAAGTGGAGTTTCTTGAAACTCCAAAAGTGGAGTTTCTTGAAACTCCAAAAGTGGAGTTTCTTGAAACTCCAAAAGTGGAGTTTCTTGAAACTCCAAAAGTGGAGTTTCTTGAAACTCCAAAAGTGGAGTTTCTTGAAACTCCAAAAGTGGAGTTCTTGAAACTAAAAAAGTGGAGTTTCTTGAAACTCCATAAGTGGAGTTTCTTGAAACTCCAAAAGTGGAGTTTCTTGAAACTCCAAAATTGGAGTTTCTTGAAACTCCAAAAGTGGAGTTTCTTGAAACTTCGAAAGTGGAGTTTCTTGAAACTCCAAAAGTGGAGTTTCTTGAAACTCCAAAAGTGGAGTTTCTTGAAACTCCAAAAGTGGAGTTTTTTGAAACTCCAAAAGTGGAGTTTCAAGAGGAGTTTCAAGAGGAGTTTCAAGTGGAGTAGTAAATAAAGTTTCAAGTGGAATTTCAAGTGGAGTTTTTAATACATAGTTGTAAATGGAGTTTTAAATGAAGTTTCAAGAAGAGTTTTGAATGGAGTTTCAATGCGAGTTTCAATAATTCTAAATTAACTTTCAAGTGTGTGAAGTTTTAAATGAAGTTGTAGATGGAGTCTTAAGTGCAGTTTCAAGTGGAGTTGTAAACTGAGTTTCAGGTTGCGTTTAAAGTGAAGCTGCAGGTTGAGTTGAAAAAGAGTTTTAAGTTTAGTTGTGAATGGAGTTTCAAGTGAAGTTGTTCATTCGCCCCTATTGAGATAGGCGTTTCACTAGAACACATAAAAAGTGACAGAGCTCCAGCCGCGATAATTTTTGTTTTCATAAAAATATAAGTTCAGCCCTCGATATGTTCCTCATTGCTCTTACCATTCCCTCAAAAATTATTCTATTTGAACGGCAATTGTGGCACCTAGAGATAAGTCGTCTTGTTAGAGTTTTATTTAAACGCCATTCGTAATAGGGGTGATTAAGTAGCAAGCGGAGCTTTAAAATTATTTTCGTAGAGCTGCAAACGGAGTTTGGATTGAATTTTTATTGAAGTTGCAAGTAGAGTTATAAGTTGAGTAAGAGTTGTGAATGGAATTGAGTAGAATTGCATTTAGAGTTTGAAGTGGATGTTAAAGTTGAGCCATTAATAGAATTTGGTTCAGTTGTAAGTCGAGTTGTAAGTGAACTTGTAATATTACTTATAAAAGAATATCTTATGTTTTTGAAGTTGAGTTACAACTCGGTTTGCAACTCAACTTAAAAATTTACGGAAAACTCCACTTACAATTTGCAACTCCATTTACAACTGCGCTTGTGAATCCATTCACAACTCTGCTTTCAATTTCATTTACAAAACTCCTTTCAACTCCATTTGAAACTTTACTTACAACTGCACTTGCGACTTCATTCACAACTCCACGTAAAACTCCTTTTACAATTCTACTTACAACTCTACTTACGATTCCGTATACATATCTCCTTACAACTCCACTTACAACTTTACTTACACCTCCATTAACAACTTTACATAATACTCCACTTACAACTCCACTTGCAATCGCACTTGCGACTCAATTCATAGTTCCACTAACAACTCCACGTGTAACTTTATTCACAACTTCACTTAAAATTCCATATACAACAAGACATGTTAGTAGCGAAGATATAAAAAAAAATAAACATTTCTGGAAGAAAAAGGTAGAGCGTCTTTCAAAATCGATGTTTCAAAAGTCATTCAAGTAACTCGAATTTTGAATTGGGACGGTTCGTAGTGGACAATTCTATAAAATGCTTCAAATAAAAGTTAAATGTCGAATGTTAAGTGTTTAATTCAAGGGATCATGTGAGGTAATTTTTTTTTCAAGTCGTAACCTTTTAAGTCAATAAGTACTTCAAAATACGATTGGCTTGCACTGGGAGTTGTTTAAGGATATTGTAAAATATATTTACATGTACGGTTCAACATACATACAATGCATACCTGTATTGATTTATATTAGCTCGCTTTCCTAAGTTTTATTTGTGATGATCACATATATTTGTTTTTCAGATTTATAATTGGAACGAGTACAGAGGGCTGGGAAATGGGAAACTATCGCCATAAAATACCATGAGATCGTTAGGGAAATGTAGCATGATGTACAGATGTACACACTCTGATTGGTTGCAGTGTTTTCGGTAAGAGATTACAATATTTAATTTTTCATTAAGCTTATTTCGTTTTCTTCCAGATTTCGTCTATACGATCCTTTCGTTTGGAGACGAGATTTGTAATAGCGAATAACATTGCAGATGGTGGCTATAATAAGGCCAAAACAATACTCCAAATCATTTCTATTCAAAGTTTTTACTGATGCAACTTTATTTTATCCAATGGCTTCGGCACTTCATTTTATAACGAGGGCAATGGAAATGTTATCATTTAAAGAAACTAAGTTTCAGGTTTGCATTTAACGTTATCGCTTTATAATTTATATACGAAACTATTTTTATTGTTTTCTTAGGCTAAAAGCAATTACTTTGAAACATTCAACTAAGTTGGAGTAATTTTCTGGCCGTGCCATCAAATCATATTTTCCATGTTTCAAGTGGTTTCGGTTTGTTCTTCGATTTGATGTGAAATTTACTTTTGGTACAGTTATAATATGAATAATTAAAAAATTGGTTAAGAATCCAATCTAAGAGATAAATAATATTTAAATAAATGTATGTAACCCCTGAGTTTGACATGTTTATTTTTTCCCACATCAGGATGAAATTTATCCCATGCTGACTAGGGAAAATATGGGGCTCGAATGGCGAAAGAATTTTCGAAACCGATCCAGTTACCAGTCCTGTGGGAGAAAACGGGATGAAATTTATCCCGTGCTGATCAGGGACACTATAGCATTCGAATGGCGAAAGAATTTTTGAAATCGGTCCAGTGGCTTATGATTTACTAGTCCTGTGGGAGAAAACGGGATGAAATTTATCCCGTGCCGATCAGGGACACTGTAGCATTCGAATGGCGAAAGAATTTTTGAAATCGGTCCAGTGGCTTATGAGTTACTAGTCCTGTGGGAGAAAAAGGGAGAAAATTTATCCCGTGCTGATCAGGGATACTATAGCATTCGAATGGCGAAAGAATTTTTGAAATCAGTCCAGTGGCTTACGAGTTCCAAGTCCTGTGGGAGAATACGGGATGAAATTTATCTCATGCTGATCAGGGACGCTGTAGCATTCGATTGAATAACCATTTCCGTAGGAGAATACGACAGATAATGAATCTCATGCCGATTAGGAGTAATATAGCTTTCGAATTCTTGAAACTAGGTCAGTAGTTTTTGAGTTACTATTCCCCTGGGAATACCTACGGGATGAATTTTATCCTATTTTGATCGGGGATAGTGTAGCATTCCAACGCAGAAAAAATTTTTCAAATCGGTTCAGTACTTTCTGAATTGTGAAGGATTTGCGCTTTCTAATGAAAAATATGCGAAATGCCATGCCAGTGCTATGATTTTAAAACGTAAAAATGAAAATTTTCCTATTGCACCAGGCGCGCAGAAGTATCAGCAAGAAAGCAAGCATCCCAAGAACAGCGAAATTCCGAGTTTTAGAAAAGTCGCCATATCTCGAAAACGGAGCGAGATAGGCGAAAAATAACGATTTTTTGGTTCGGATTCAATCCCACCATAGAATTGCGTGCCCCAACATGACACCACATTAGAACAGCGAAATTCCGAGTTGTAGAAAAGTCGCCATATCTCGAAAACGGAGCGAGATAGGCGAAAAATAACGATTATTTGGTTCGGATTCTGTCCCACCATAGAATTGCGTGCCCCAACATGACACCACATCAGAACAGCGAAATTCCGAGTTTTAGAAAAGTTGCCATATCTCGAAAACGGAGCGAGATAGGCGAAAAATAACGATTTTTTGGTTCGGATTTAATCCCACCATAGAATTGCGTGCCCCAACATGACACCACATCAGAACAGCGAAATTCCGAGTCTTAGAAAAGTTGCCATATCTCGAAAACGGAGCGAGATAGGCGAAAAAAAACGATTTTTTGGTTCGGATTCAATCCCACCATAGAATTGCGTGCCCCAACATGACACCACATCAGAACAGCGAAATTCCGAGTGTTAGAAAAGGCGCCATATCTCGAAAACGGACCGAGATAGGCGAAAAATAACGATTCAGTAGTGTAGTCTTTCAATAGCCAATACAAGAACCTAAGTCGGTATTATAGTCTGTCGGTAGTGTAGTCTGTCAATAGCCAATACAAGCCCCTCCGTTGATAGGAGACTACAATACCGATGTCGAACGCCTGTTTGTATGCTATATTCACAACTAGTACAAATTCTTTAATTGGTATGTGCATAGGCTACTTTCAGGTAGTGCATTTTTAAAAAGGCACGACTGGAGTGTATGAACTAAGTGTGCATAAGCTAAACGGAGTGTGTATGTGCTGAGGCTAAATTGGGATGCTTGCTGCCTTGCTGATACTTCTGCGCGCCTGGTGCAATAGGAAAGTTTTCATCTTTACGTTTTAAAATCATAGCACTGGCATGGCATTTCGCATATTTTTCATTAGAAAGCGCAAATCCTTCACAATTCAGAAAGTACTGAACCGATTTGAAAAATTTTTTCTGCGTTGGAATGCTACACTATCCCCGATCAAAATAGGATAAAATTCATCCCGTAGGTATTCCCAGGGGAATAGTAACTCAAAAACTACTGACCTAGTTTCAAGAATTCGAAAGCTATATTACTCCTAATCGGCATGAGATTCATTATCTGTCGTATTCTCCTACGGAAATGGTTATTCAATCGAATGCTACAGCGTCCTTGATCAGCATGAGATAAATTTCATCCCGTATTCTCCCACAGGACTTGGAACTCGTAAGCCACTGGACTGATTTCAAAAATTCTTTCGCCATTCGAATGATACAGTTTCCCTGATCAGCACGGTATAAATTTCATCCCGTTTTCTCCCACAGGACTAGTAACTCATAAGCCACTTAACCGATTTCAAAAATTCTTTCGCCATTCGAATGATATAGTGTTCCTGATCAGCACGGGATAAATTTCATCCCGTTTTCTCCCACAGGACTAGTAAATCATAAGCCACTGGACCGATTTCAAAAATTCTTTCGCCATTCGAATGCTACAGTGTCCCTGATTAGCATGGGATAAATTTCATCCTGATGTGGAAAAAAATAAACATGTCAAACTCAGGTGTTACATGTATTTATTTAAATATTATTTATCTCTTATTATTTATTGGAAATTTCAATGTCCTCTACTCAAATTCTTCCGTCAGTCGCCATGGAGTCGGTACTTACCTTGAAATTTCTACTTCAATTAAACCCCTTCCTGGCAATGTTGAGCTGTTCCCTCGCCATTAGGAATTGCACAGGATAAAAAACACATATTTTCAAATAACATAATCATTAATATTTATTATTTTGTATTTGCTGTTTTTCTTTTTAATATTTCGTTTTAGTTTAGATTTTTCCTTTCTGATTACATTGTGTGCATATTTCTTTCTTCGTAAAAGTAAAAATAATAATAAAGATAGTATTAATTATAATTATCATTTTATTTAATATTAATTTTAACAGTAATAATTTTAGTAAAATTTATATTTTGTTTTTTTTTAATTACCTAGGCCTTCGTTATCGTTTCACAATTGTTTTCAAGCTTCGAGCAAAGAACAACTTTTGACAGATAATTCATATAATTTTGCATACATAAACTCACAAGAAACTGGTTAATATTTGTATACTGGCTATTTGTATTTTAAGATCCCTATTTTTTAATAAGAAAATAAAAATGGTTTGATTCGAATTCATTTGCTGACTACTTTAGGATGTCTTATTTCTTCTTTTTTTACAAATAACAATTTCAATTGTATCGAGAATTTTTTTTTTAATTTTTCAATTGATGCTTTTTGTTTTTATCTATGTATTTTAATTTACAAAAGAAAACTTTAATCTCAAACATAGAAGCAAAATGACACAAAAAAAATTTACAGCTTTGATTTATATTATTCTTAGCGATTTATAGTTTAACATGTAAGTTTCTTCTGATTAAGTACTAAGAAACAATAAAAAAATTAATTTTCGCATGCAGTTGGGAGACTAAATGTTCATGTCCAACCACTTGTTTATTATTTTTTTGAGCTTATTTATTTATTTTTATTTTCAAGACTATAATTTACCTTAAAACTATTAAAAAACTAATAAAATATGGCTACTTTTGTTTATTGAATTATACATTTGTATGCATATTGGCACAAAACGCACTGAGACTTAACTCAAACTGTAAACGTTTTTATATAGGTATACATATGTATGTATACGTATATTTATTTATACATAGATATATATGCATGAACATATTTAATAAATAATAATAACAAATATTCGCGAAGCTTTACATAAAAACAAACTCAACACAAACACAAAAAAAAATAATAAAAAAAACATGGCACGATTTCCCCCCTCTCGATAAAAGTGGAGTGGGTTACTTTAACATTTTCTCTTAGAGAGATTTACATTTTAAAGATTATCTTGTTAGATGATTTTTATGTATATATATGTTTTCTTTTAAATTAATATAAGGAATATTCTTAGGGGCCTTGCAATAAAGTGATGACAAAAAATCCGTTTTTGCATAAATGATGGCACTTACTTCGTTTGAATAAAAAAATGTACGAGTATATATATATAATCGAAAATTAAAAAGAAAACAGTTTTGTTTTGCTTTTGCATAACTAAACTAAGGACTAAGCTTACCTCCTATCCTTATCCGGGGCAAGAAAAAGAAATTCTAATTTCTACGTCCGTTCATATTAACCAAAAAACGCAACGTTTATGCCGTTCGTCGTATGGGTGAATTATTGTGCTTATGATTATACCTAATTTGCTATTGCATATGACTGTAACTTGTAATATCGACAGCAACCCTATGGTGTGTATGTGTGTGTACTGTGTGTTTATCTACCAAAATCCCATACCTGGGTGCGGCGGATGCATTGTGGGCCACCGCAGAAGCTCCCCTCAGTCATCGTCACGGGAATCAAAGCTGGTTGCATTACCTTCTGACGAAAAGCCCGATGGTGATAAACTATCTGGAGGGTAGTAAAAGTTGTGTCCGCTTCCAGCTGCTCCTGCATTCGATGGGGCTCCTCCAACTCCCATCAACAAGCCATTGGCTGTGGCTATAACTGACGGTGGTGGCGTTAGTGAATTCATTCCGCCACTTGAACTTGGGGCACATACTGAGCCACTGCCTCCTTGACGTATGTCTGCCTGGCCACCATTGGCTGCTGCAGCAGCTGCGGCCGCCGCCGCTGCAGCTGCCTTCATGTCTTGGAGGTAGCCAACATTTTCTGAGCCATCTCGACACCAGAGCTGTCGCATTTCAGCTCGTCGCGTTCTCATTAGCATTTTGTACTCAGAGATGCGCATTTTCTTTCCGTCAACTATGCAGGTGCGCTTCGGTCTTGGCCGATACCTGTAGTCGGGATGTTGCTCCATGTGTAGTTTAGATAGCCTTGATTGCTCCTCGTAGTAAGGTTGTTTATCAGCATTTGACATTGCTTTCCAGCGTGCACCGAGAATCTTTGAAATATTCGAATTATGCATGTCGGGACAAGCTTTTAAGATTTTTCGGCGCTCGTCTTTCGCCCAAACCATGAATGCATTCATGGGTCGCTTTATGTGCGGCTTGCTAGACTCTCTTTCGCGTTCCATTCCACCTGAAGCATTTGAAGCACTTTGGGGAACTCCAGTTGCGTTGCCAGCAGCGTTATTCGCACTACCTCCACTTACACTATCCCGACTCATCCTCGAGGATCGCACCATGCGTATTTTTTCGTCATCAATGCCAGAGCTCGAAGGTTTACCGCCACCAAGATGTGTATGATGTTGTTGATGGTGTTGAGAAACTGTGGAATCAGCAGACGTTGTCCACATTCGGCAGGCAGAAAGAAAATCTGGAGCATCTTCGACAATCATTTGACAGGGATCTCCTCCGGAGGCTTGTGATGGTGATGGACCTGCAGGGCCGCCATTCACCTGACTGTAGTGTGAGGATAGAAAGGAGCGTGTCATGCCACGAATTGAGTTATTTAGATGAGGATGATTCTTAGTTTGATTTGACCCTTGTTGGTTGGGTGCATTCATTCCATGAGGAGGTGTTAAAAGGCACTGAGTTGTGCCATTAGGTGACATACTTGGCTGCTGATGCTGATGATGATGCTGAAGCTGGTGCTGTTGCTGTTGCTGTTGTTGCTGGTGTTGGTGCTGATGTTGTTGCTGCAGGGATAGTGAACGAGGCGGAGAAGATTTTGGTTTGGTTAAATTGAGTGGTGTATCAAGGTCCACAAGTGATTGCTTATGTTGTGTACATTGCGAGGGTGAAGGTGACTGATTGTGGCCAAGTGATAAAGGAGGCGATTCTATGTTTAGAGGGTCATTTCCGGATGAAGATGAAGCAGCTGCAGCTTCAGCCAGAGCCACTTGCAAATGTGCCAAATTAGCCTTTGCTGTATCCCACATCGGCTGCACTGGCAATGGTGGTCGCATAAAAGCAGGCAAGAAGGGTACAAGCGATGACGCTGGTTTGGCCGAGAATTGGGCATTCAGCTGTGACTGAAGTTCGTGTAGGCGGGAATCGTGTTGGAGGCGCTGCAAGTGTTCCTGCTGTAGATTTTGATAGTCTGTCATCTCAAGCGAAGTCTGAAATGAGAAAACAGACAAAATTAGTATAAACGAAGGCAACATATATCTATCGATGTAAATAAAAACTAATAGCCAGATTGGGTGATACGTGGAAAACTCGAAAACGGTTCGACTAATTTGGCAAAGAAGATTAGTTCAAAACTGTTCTTCGGCAGTAATTGTTTCTGAGTTTCAACATTAAGAAATAAATATGCCCGAAAATATCAGTTGTGACACACTGAACCAAATATTAGCAATATATCAACTAAAAGCTTTCGTAACATTTTAACTAAAGCCTTTTGCGAAATTGACGAATATTTGTAAATATTTTATTCAAACCAACAAATTGATTTATAAAAACAAGAAAATTTATTCAAATCGAATAATGTCTGTATGTGGCATTTTGATTGAAGAAGCAATCGTTGAATTGATAAAATAAATATCGAATTTAAAGATCTTTCGTCAAAATTTCTATTCAAGTCGACAAAATATTCATCAATTTAGGCAAATTTTTTTTAATGTCAATTAAATTGTAATTGTAGAATTGATGATTGTATGCACACCGTTATCTGATAGTAGTTAAGTTTTATTGAAACGCCTTTTAATTTTTTTTCTTTTCCTTATCTAGGTACACCAGAACCAAACTCAAGTGAGAGTATCGAGCTCTTAATAAAAGACAATTGTTTCTGAGTACAAATGGAACAACTTTGGGCTGCGACAAGGAATGCAAGACTTGCGGAGGTGGTCAAAGCTGGATCCACAGAGGAGGTTCTTAAGAAATGGCAGCAATATAAAAAACAAAATTGATTCTCTGAAATAAAATAAATTTAAATTAAGCATTGAATATGCTTGGAAAGAAATATCAATGAAAAATGCAAACATAAAATCTTAAAAAAATAAAATAGTTTTAACATATTTTCCTGTTGTCGTTATTAATGTTGTCCTTATCACTTTCAAGGTCGAATCTTCTTTATTTTCAGCAGTTCAAAGTTGGTAACACTTTTTATTTGTTGGAAACGAAGTCAATCAATTCATTAAATAACATACAGAAGCTCAATTGAATTCGAACCAAGTTACGAGCAATCTCCAGATTCAAAAACTTTTTTTGTAGTTTCTTGCCGTTGTGGAGGCAAATAGGTCCTTATGTCTATAAAATTGTTTTGTTATTTCAGGCGACTTTTCTTGTTGCATCGTATGCAAATGGTCTCTGTAGGGCATTGACAATATCCCACTGATAGCTTGTTAAGGATATTTTTTCCAATCAAATCTCGTTAATGCCGAAGGTCTTCACAAACAACCCCTCAGTATTTACTTAACAAACTCACTTCTGTCACAGATGTTTCAAAACTTCCAAAAACAACAATTCGTCTCTTTTAAATGCTTAATCTGCATTCAAATACAAAATTGACAAACAGAAAAAGAAAAAAAAACATCAAATAGGTTTCGCGGATCACGGAAGAATCTGTTTACGCACTTGTTAATTTATCCGATTTCCAGCAGTCTTCCTAGGCGGACTCATGTGTATCTATGCGACAATAACAACAAACACAATAAAACAACAAATCTTTTAAAAAGTTGAAACCCCTTGAGACTTGTGAGTTGCCCTTCAATGGAAATTAAATATCCATTCTGTGTAGCCTTTACCATGTCATCAAAATCATCATCATCACCGTCACCATCACTATCAAATAATCTTTGTCTATATAATACATATTATGTCATATCCTTTCTATTTGCTTCATTGTCCTTGCTGTGATCACGTTATTAATACCTAGTTGCCGCTTTTGTCTTGGTAGCTTTGAGTTTGAACAGGGTGCTGTCAATGAGTCGTATGCCGATGCCCACCCCTTTTAATAGAAGTTTAAAAAATCAGCACCATATTGACAATGGATCATTGTCATCATAACAATTTTGTTATCCTTTTTTTAGCGAAAACTTGTCCTCTTGTGTTTACTTCGCCTTGACGACAGACAGACAGTGTAATCATTTGTGACATCAATACGAGCGTCGCGTCGCTTCACGTTGTTCTATTGCGATCAAATGAAAATGCTTTTTTCAACCCTTCACCCACCACCACTTGGGGTGTTGTTTGTATTTTGTTTTTGTATTAATGAGGGAGAAACAACAATAATATGTCATCTCCTTTTATGAGGAAAAGGGAAAGCTTCTAGGATTCGAAATGTTGGGGTAGAACCATAGAACAACGATAAAACCAATCAAAAATTTATTGGATGCACATGCGGCAAATTTGTTATTGGGTTACACAAGCTGAAAGGTTTGAGATGAAGAGATACAAGCAGCAATAATGTGACGGTTTGTTTGAGTGGTAGCATTGTATTTTCTTTTTTTGTTGTGTGTTTCCAAAAGCGGTGCGGCGGCGGCGGTGGCTAGGGATTGGATATTTGGATTGCGGATTGGTACTCGCATAACGAGAAATGTGACAGCTAAATTATGCTCCCTTATTAATGAGGGTAGCAATATGCTTTTAGAAGGTTAGTTAGATGTTCGCAGTTAAAGTTTCTATTTATGAATTATGCTAGTAATTAATAAGTTATTAGATTACCTACTTAGTCCTAAACGCAAAACGACGACATCAAGAAGAACTCACTAAAAACATTGTGCCTTTTATCTACGAATTAAGCTTGGTGGGTAATTAGTTATGGGACCGTTTAAGTAATAGGTACCTTGCTTTGTACATTATTCTTGTATTTATGTTTGTCAACGGTTATCTATTCGAGTTCGTAGTCTTCTCTGTAGAGAGAGAGAGAAATAAAAAATAGAAAGGATGGCAAATCAAAGCTAGGAGATCCGAGATCCTCGGGGTGTAAAATATTTTTCAAAGACCTACAATTTTACGCCGATTCTAAACGGCTAAGAGAGCAAGCGCTTATCATGGCATTTTGATTACTCTCGGGAGTCTGTACAGTACTTGTATGAGTGATTAGCCGACCTCACACTGTACAATAAGTTGGACAGACTTCGTTTGATGGAAGTTGGATGGTTGGATGTAGTTTCCGTTCACACTTATGGAGCTTGTCTTTATGTCACACACTCTTCCACTCCCTCCAACTTCAAAAATATTTGAAAACCATCCAACAAGTTGGTCAAGCGGTCGTCTGAGGGTTCACGCTATAAGGCATTAGTCGTTCAAGCCAAAGTCTGTCCAACTAATTGTACATTGTAAACTCAGCTATTAAGAACCAGAAATAGATTACGACACCTTCAACATCGTTCGCTAAAGTATAGAAAAATTTACAACTTTGAAGTTTAAAACAAACGTAAGGCGAAGGCGAGTTTAGTTTCTTAGAACTCCGTCTTTAGAATTTGACAGCTTTCATAGCTGCCGGAGCCAAGGACTTATAGCAATTCTAGAAGTTTAAAAAAAAATACTTTGATATATTTGGCAATTTATTAAAGCATTGAGCAGCCGCAAGGTAAAGAAGAAAAAGGAAAAACTCTACCAAAAACTTTAAACCTCCTGATGGCCGTTAAAAGTAACAGGATAACATGCCAACTAATTGACTCTTGGAACCCATAAGGAACTGACTGGCTGGCAATCCTACACCACACCCCCAGGGGTGTCAAGTTGTAAATGATAGATTTGTGGATTAGTTGATGGCTTTTGTTACACACGACTAAGGCGAAAAAAAGGAAACATAAGACCTTTAAGGCCACACGTTCACACAATACCAATATCCACTAAAAAGACAGGGGTTCCGAAGCGAATGTGTGACGGAAGCCGTTGGTTTTTCTTTTTTTTTTTTTATTGTTGCTGCTTCTGTTCTCTGCAACTTAACTGTTCTATGGGTGTAGTACTCCGGGGGTGACGAGAGTAATTTTTATTAAGCATCTTGGCTTTTTCCACAGGATTGTTGTGTATTAACGTCAGATCTGGAGGAGCACATTAGATTAATCCTTTTCACAAGAGAAGTATAGTACTTTTGTGAAGATATGAGCGAGTATAAGGGAACGTTTTCTTCTTTTGGATGTTCGACCAGAAAAGTTTGAACATTAATTTATTTTTCTTTTCGCCCTTCAGAAAAGATTTTGTGTACTTTTTTTTTTGTGTAAATTGCGCATTAAGGATTTCCTAAGCTCCCGCAACAGTCAAACCAAACCAAACCCAAACCAACCACCCCCACCCAGTTAGCTCTTAAGGTTGTAATGGGAAATTGTTTGTCTTGTTCGATGATTATTTTCCTTTCAACTGGTTTTACGTTCTTTGTTGGTTATGGGTTTTTTTTGTGTCCTTCCTTTCTTCCCTTCATTTCTCAACAACAAAAGGGGGATGACAGCAAAAAAATAAAATACAAAAAACGAAAAATAAAATTGATGGGAATTTTATTTATTCATTTGTGGCGCGCCAAAGGATTTATTGTTGTGGTGTCATTAGTTCAAAAAAAAAAAAAAGAAAGACGAGACGAGGATGAACGATTCAACTTTTAGGATTAAATAATAAAATTGTAATTTATATCTGTGAATAGCCTTGCGATGTCGCTTTGTCTTTTGGGGGCAATTTGTGTACTAACGCGATTGTGGTTGATATTCAAATGACGAGTGGTAAGTGGTAATGCTTATGGACTTGATGGTGATTAAAAGATCTAGCTGTTGGCTAGGATAAAGGAGATGGCTCATTTTTCTATGGAGCCTGGGCCTGGGCCCTATGAGACTAGTACCAAATGAAAGCTTACGTTCCAATCTATCTGCCAAATATTTTTGAATTTGGCCTTGGTGATTTTGAGATAATTGGACTTGAGATTGAGCGCCGGAAATAGGAAAAATCTGACATTTCTGCAAATAATTACTTATATCTCAAAAA
This sequence comes from Melanostoma scalare, assembly GCA_949752695.1. Lineage (NCBI taxonomy): Eukaryota > Metazoa > Arthropoda > Insecta > Diptera > Syrphidae > Melanostoma > Melanostoma scalare. Next base: position 18,530,257 of record OX456987.1, on the reverse strand, counting down.
GTATAGCATGCAGGATAATTATTTAGGTATCATATGAAAGATCATAGAAATATCTTTCATTTGATATAAAAACCATTGCCTTATATTTCGAAAAGGCAGAACTACAACTTGTTTGTAAAGAAACATTTTCGTTGACGTTTGCCAGCCAATATCTCGAAAAAATCAGTGATATCCTGTATTTTTTTTTGCATCACTGTAATCCTTAATTGATAAGCTTTAATTTGATATATAATTACGCTATCATACACAAAGCATATCAAGTACATTATAAACAATTCCTAAAAAAAATTAAACCAAAGATATGATCCACAGCAAATGCATTTTTTTCATTTAATTGTTTGCAGTATCTTTTTTTTTACAAAACATAAAAACAGAATACATATCAATGGTACAAATGAAAAAAAAACTAATCTTCGTTTAGATCTATCAAATTACCATACCATAATCAAAAAACAACACCTCTTGAGATAATTTCTATTTATTATTATTTATAAAGCTAACCTTAATCGGTGCAAAAGAAAATTGAAATAAATGATCGCTCATAAGCGGCTTCCTAGTGTTTTTGAAGCAAACATTTATTTATAATGAACTGGGAAGTGCTGGATAAGGCTCTTACATCTGGAAACTGGTGCCAATCAGGAGGTACTCAAATACTTTAACGGAAGGGTAATAGATTTACAGAATTTTTATGCGTTGTTCTTAAGTTAGTCTATTCAGTGAACAGAAAAACGTACTGACTACAAAAATATCGTCTATTGTCAAAACTACCAATCACTAGCAACAGAACCAAACCGTTTATTATGTTCCTAACCGTTACCGTCATACATTTTTGAAAGATTTTCTGATATTTCATTGCCAGAGATTTATTTATTATTATTTATTATTTATTTTAATAAATTCTCATGATGATTTTTTTAAGAGTTCACTAAATGAGACGTATAAGGTGCTACGCGAGTCTTTGAGGTTAAAATAATAATTTCTGGGATTTAATTCTCTAAGCTACACTTTACAGGTACCACAAGAGCTTACATCAGAAAGCTGTGAACGTTTAGAGAAGTTTCTGTTTTATCAAATTTTTGTATATGGAAAGTCCGTGATAGGAAGTTGCTTTGTGGGCATGAGCGTGCTTTGAAGCGGCTTCTAAAAACAAGTTAATTCTAAGTTGGCAAATAAATAACTACTTTTTGACCTACTCAGTCACTGTTTCTCGCTTTTCTGGCGTATCAAAAAACGAAGAAAAAAAAAACGAAAAATCATGACATGTTTTTATGAAATGCACAAGCATTTTTTCCCAATTTAATTCATTTATTCGTTTGTGAGGACGACGTTGGTAGGTATTAGCCAACAACAGAAGTAAGCACAGCATCCTCATCTATCCAATCTCTTCCATCCATCGTCAACTGTCACTCATATCCATCTTCTATAGCACTGGCTGGCCGTATTCAAACCTGCTGCCGAAAAAGGTGAAGGATAATCAAAAATAAAATTGCAAATTGAAAATTGATAGAATATTGCTATGAATGGCAGGCGATTGGATTTTTTGTAGGACCTGCTTTTATTTTATTTCTGCATTTAAAATTTTGTCGGCGCGGTAATTTTTCGTTGGAAAATTGTGTTTTAGTTTTAAAATGCAGTTTGTGTGCCTAAATCAAAAAAAATTCCTGTTTTTGGTTTTTTTTTGTTTCATTTATTTATTGATTAGTCTTCTAATAGGACGGTTACTACCTACTACTCCTTTTTTTGTTAATCGAAATTGATGCCTACACCAACGGTATTGAAGTTAACATTATTTTTTGACTCGATTGAGTGTGGAAAGATGTGGTAAACGAAACACACTTAGCGTGAAACTAGCAGGAAATCGTTTATTGTTATTTAGTAGACGAAATCCTGAAACTGTCTAAACACGTTCATCCTTTTGTTAATTTTTTGAAATGAAATTAAAAGCTCAACCTAAAAGATACAAATACGTTTATGGAGTGCTTCTCAATGGCTCTCAAACTCCTGAATAAAAAATCGACTATTCAGTTCCTTAATTTTCCTATAGTTGTGCGTTTTGGTAGGACACGTATACTCGTGCACGGCACCTCAGATAGAGGAAGCGTGAGACTCAAGCTTCAATTGCATTTTGCCGACAAGTATTTTAAATTTAAACTGAACAAACAGAAGTTAAAGTCGACACACATTAAATTGAGCTCGTAAATTTGATAGCTCAATTTAATGTGTGTCGACTTTAACTTCTGTTTGTACATTTTGAATTATTAAGAGTTTTCGTATATTGTTTCAACTTTCTATTTTACAAAGCTGAACAGCAAAAGAATTCACGCATTAGATGACCAACAGGTTGCATCATTGCAACAATTTTGACGGATATTACGGATACCATTTGGCCAGAAGAGCTTAGAGCCGAAAGTTTTATATAATAGAAAATCATATCGGCATTGGAGGTATTTTACCTGGAGCTGCAACCGAAGTTGCGGAAAGAAGTAAAAAAAAATATAATATAACAGCTGGGTCGAATGAAACCTAATCGACTCCTTCTTCGAGCAACAGGGGCCGTATGTAAGTAAGTGTAATAATTGTGAAATGGAAAAACTTACTGACCACAAATATACCGCCAATTTTCAAATTCACAATCACTACAAACCAATTAAAAAACTTCTTTATCTCTTCCTTTTTTTCTTTATCCTCTTCCCATGCTTAACACACTCAATTTCTGATTTGGTATTGATACTGATAAGCTCCTTTCGTAGGTCACCAATTAATTTATAGACACCTGCGTGGCTACGGCCATATATAACTTTAAGCCGACGATACCAAGCCTCTACATTGTTTTGCGTTCTTGGGAATGCATCTCTAGTTTTATCATAGTTTTATCATAAGCTAACTGAATTATGTAATTCTTTTGAGTAGGAGAGCGACAATGAGGAAACCAAAGAACTACTGCTCTCCTTTCAAATTCCTTAGAAAGTAAGATTTTGCAATTGATAAGCAGAATTTTGAAAACAGAACTTGCCCGGCAGAATTTTCACCCCAACCCATCAAAACATCCAGTGGAATTCTTCGGGGACCAGCTGTAATGTTTGCAGTACTGAAATCTAGTTGAGAGGCTTTGGTGGGACCAGGTGCCTCGTGGGAGTGGGATGTTAAAGTGTTTTCTACTCATCGAACAGAACTTTTCACTTTGTTTTGAACGTCAGAAAATGTAAGAAAGAGTACACACACACTACTGTTGCCTTACTGCCGTCGTACAACTTCATTAAACATCACTTGCAAATGAAACTTGGGCGTGAACAGTAGCCATTGCCGCCGCCGAAAGAGTTTGCTTAAATTAATAAGTAGTCTATTTATAAATATTTAGAACAGATAATATGTTGTATACCCTATATATACCCTAGAAAATAAACCCCTTATTTCACGCAGACTTGTCCAAGACTTTGCAATGATTGGATTGGATGAAAAATACGGTGGTCGATGTACAGGCAGAAATGGGCCAACTCACTGTCCTGTACGATATCCCGATCCAACTGTACTGGATGTTTTTTTTTGTATGGGGACGAATGAAGAAAATATAGTTTACTCATCTGAAATAACTGCCTTAACTAAATATTCCCGAAGCATAACTTAAATTAAGACAAGAGTAATCGAGCACAAACATCCAAAATGAAGTCCAAAAATGGGGTCTTGCATGCATTTAAAAAGCAGGAGGGCACTTTGAGATTCAGTTATTAGTTTTCGACCTATCTCGCTCCTACCAAACCTCAGCAAACTACCTAAAATGCTGATTCTCAACAAAATTCGCTCGCTATGGTCCTCAATGGGTATAGTGCAGCATAACCAATTTGGGTTCAAAACATCACACTCCACTTTCGACCTGTTGTTAAAGCTTCACGCAGATACAACCCTGGCTCTTAACAAAAAAGAGGTAACAGTAGCCTGTCTGCTTGATATTAAAAAAGCATTTGACACCGTTTGGATAGATGGTCTGATTTTCAAGTTGAAATAATTTTTTTTACCTAGACATCTTATCACAATCATACACAGCTCTTGACCGTAAGTTTTACGTACGAGTGGGAAATACCAACTCTGTATTCAAAAACATCTCCGCAGGGTTTGCCCAAGGCTCACGTTTTGGACCTGAACTCTTCAATCTTTTCATCCTCGACCAACCAGCAAACACGTTAATGACAAAAACCCTACTATATGCTGATGACTCCATCACTTATAGTGCATCCATAAGCCCAGAAATAGCTCTCCGTATAGTGAAGGAACACATCCTTGGGCTCTGGGAGTACTACTACCTACAATAAATAAAAAAAAAATAGGGTGGCGCAACAGAGCGAGGAGCCCCTGGGCCTAGCGCATATCTCACAACCATGATTTGTGAGGGAATTGAGGGGACCTACAATTTTCTGCCGGTTCCGAACGGCTAATTGAGAAAGCGCTTTTCATGGCAATGAATTTACTAACGGAGGACTTGCCAATTCCTCGCGAAAGGCGATACCCTTGGAAAAATATTTTTGCCTCTGCTGGGATTCGAACCTCGAACCTCTGGGTTAGCAGGTGGACATGCTAACCATCACGCCACGGGTACCACTACTACACTACTACCTACAATAGGGAATTAAAATCAATCCAACTAAAACAGAGTTAATCAGCCTTATGAATCCCTCGCGTAATGACATAGCCACAAGATGCAAACTCCTGTCCCTGACATTCCCCGATAAAACAATTATCACACCTAAGCAATAAGAGTTAAATACCTTGGAGTTCATTTCTTCGAAAGGTTCAAATTTAACCAACATGCTTGACACACTCTTCGCAAGGTAAACGGTGCCTTAGCTCTCCTTCGTCCTCTTATGAAAGTAAGAGGTAGTCTCCAAACACGAACGAAACTTCTACTTCACAAGCAACTAATTCGTCTTATACTAACTTATTGCTTTTCTGTATGGTACACAATAACGTATATGAAGAAACTGCAAGTATTCGAGCGCTAGCTTCTTCGCTATTGCACATCTTTGTACAGAAAAACAAATTCAGTCCGCTAGTACAGCAATAAAAGGCTCTACGAAACATTTAAAATTGTTCCTATAGACAAATACCTACACAACCTCAGCACCAAAATGCTGAGGAAAGTCCCATCCCATCCCAGCCCTCTTGTTAATATAATTGCAGGTAACCCAGCCCCCGACGACCGATATCTCCAGGTGCTATCCATAATGGATCCAGCACTTCGAATGTCGCAACAAGACAGCTTCGGAGATTCTACGTCGCTGCAGGAAGAGGAACGCAGCACAACAGAAGTTGAGGACACCAAGAAACCCAAAAAAAGTGAAATACAATAGCTTCCAGGACCGAAGAGACCATCCAACTAACATTCCTCGCCCACCAACATTCTAACCAACGACTGCTCAAGCCGACGAGGACATACCAATTATTTATTTAAGAAACAAGTAAATGTTAGACATAGATACCTTTTTAGTAAAAATGTAAAAAACCCGCCTTAACAATAATGTTAATCTAAGAATTTATAATTGTATACATATATCAAATATTGTAAAATAAATGAGCTTTTCAATAAAACTTAAATTGTAAGAAAAAAAAAATTGTGAGAGTACTTTGAGCACTTTCTATAATTCTATTTGTGTGTACAACATAAAATATAACATTACCTAAAACTACCTATATTATTTTTTTATTCAAACTGCTAATACCTCAGGGCAAAAAATCATTTTTTATTAATTTTACCTGTTTTATATTATTCTAAGTTTCATAAAACGGATGGGATCGTAAAGCACCTATTTCTGATTTTTTTATATTATTATTTTGTTCACCAGAAAAAACAAAACAAAATTTTATGTTTATAAAGTATTTTGGGAGGAAACGAGAAGCGATTCAAAATTTCGCTTGGGGAAGAAAATTTGAACGCCATTTGAAATTTTAAATATGTCAACTCTAAAATCAAATCAGCCCAATTTAAAGTCAGCTATGCTATAAAGAATAGTTTTTCTACTTAAAAAAAAGTCCAAAACGCGGTATCTGCCATCAGTACTGACAGAAAAATCGAATAGGTATAACATGGGTCAGGGTTCGTCAAACTCAGCCTATTTTTAAATCGTCAAAAAGTGATGCCAAAGATGAAAAGCGGACTTTGTTGTAGAATAATTTTTTTCTCAAAATATGGCCAAGAATCACATCAGGAAGACGATCTACGGAACACCATGTATAGGCAAAACAACAAACAGAAGGGACAAATAAGGGTAAGAGTCGGAACTGCCGTATTGTGTTTTGACTTTGAAAGGTTTGAGTTCCAAAAGTATCCTTCCACTGGTACCTATCACTTCTCGCAACAAGACCCGCAACAGGATCACCAGAGTTTGAACCCAAAGTTCTAAAAACCAACGCTGATCATTTATACCAATTAGGTGGTTGAAAGTCTAATAAGTAGAAGTGCCATAGGTATCGTACGATTCTGACACAAGGATCAAAATGTGAACTTTCGCTAGGTTCATCAATTGACAAGTGCTTCTTAATACCTATTTTAGAAAAAAAATTCCCATACCACACCCCACTGCTAGAGAAGAGAAGTAAAAAAGTTTAATCAGCATAAGCAATGCTTCTTATAACCAAGCATCTATCTACTTTATTTATACATTTGATTTGTTCAAATGAGGTGGAGGTACCTACCTACTCCTCCACATTTTCAACAAACTTAAATACAAATAAATATTTATTTAGAAAAAACGCTCGTTCGTATACCTTCGTATTTGTATTTTCGAAAATATCAAAGGACCATAATGAAAAAAAAAAAAAATGGCAAAATACGAATACCTACGAAAAAAAAAAAAATTCAATCAAAGCGACAGTATATTACATCATTATCATCAGCGTCTGCTATGCCTGACATACTTCAACCACCGCCGTGACAAATACACAAAACAAAATTTACTTATCTATTTTGTTTATCGTCATCAGCATCATCATCATCATCAGGCAGACACATCTCTGTCGTGATTACACAACAAAAACGAAACAACAACAGAAGAATAAAATAAATAAGATAAAAAAAAATCCAAAATAAATAAGTAAATAAACTGAGCTTCGCCCATCCTCCCATTCCATTATTCTTTCCCATCAAATAAATTTATTCCCCTTGATAGAGGTATACCTATACTACCTACCTACCTACCTAAAGAGCCTGCACAGTATAGTAAGTGTATGCAACACAGCGCTCCTGCTGCTCTATCTATGAGAGACACAAAAAGATCAAAGGACAATTTTCGGGTTTTTGTTTTTATTCAGGAAAATTTGTTACTTCCCATACCCCCAACCCACAAACAGCCAACCTTGCCCACCCCCAAAAGCACCCTTCAACCCAACCCCTCGCACTCTTTTTAAGCCGTATCTCTATGTGTCCTTCTATCATCATCATCATCGTCATTACAGCATCTTTAGGTGGTGCTGTCTACGTTCTATGGTCGCGCGGTATATCTGTGATGCTCTCTCTACCTGTGTGTTAGTGAGATTTTGGAAACGATGGTTGGTTGTGTGGGTTTTTGTTTCGGACCTCGCTATTCTTCGTCCTTCTTGTTGCTTTTGTGAATTTTCTTTGTTTATTTGTTGATTAACGGATTCATCAATACAAATAAATTTAAAAAAAGTCAACAACAACTCTGACCTCGAGGGCTGTTGTTGTTAGCTGGCAGCAGTTTAACTGTTTTTCAGTTTCCGAGTTATTTTGTTTTCAAGTAGGTATAGTTATGTAAGTGTATACGTTGGTACAATGCATAGTGAGAGTTTGACTTGAAACCATTTTTGGGGAGGTGATAAGACGTAAAGGAGTGACAAAGGATGCCAAAACTTGTCAATTTTTGCGGGAGAAGCAATTGATTCTGTTTCAATTCTCGTCTAAGAGCCTTGGGCTTGATATAAAAGATGATCTTTCTATATGAATTCTTCACTTTTTGAAGTAGTGGGCGCTGCGCTGATAAAATTGATCTAAAGGGTTTTCCAATAAAAGTGATATGATTTCTTTTAAAAAAAAACCACACTTGTTGTTAAGGAAATTCAAATATTTTTGATTTAATGTGAAGTTCAATCAATACATTTAAGTTTTAAGTAAAACGTCATTCAATTGGCCACCACGACTTCTTCTGCTGCAACAAATTCGATTAACCCAATTTTCGAGCACTTTTTCCACTAAATCAAGTCGTATATCATGAATGGCACGTTCAATATTGACTTGTAAGGCTTGAAGAGAATCTGGTTTATCCTGAGAGACCAATGACTTCAAATAACCCCACAAAAAATAATCTATGGTGTTAAATCGCAACTACTTGAAGGTCATTCAATATCACCATTTCTTGAAATAATCGAATCTCCAAACTTTTCTCGCAATAATTCAATTGATGCATTTGCTGTGTGGCTCGTAGCCCCTTCTTGTTGAAAACAAATGTTGTCAATATCAACTTCTTCCAATTTTGGCCATAAAAAGTTGGTTATCATCGATCTATACCGTTCTCCATTGACAGTAATGGTGTTACCAGCTTCATTTTGAAAAAAGTACGAACCGATGATTCCACCAGCCCAAAAACCACACCAAACTGTCAATTTAGGTGAATGTAATGGTTTTTCATGAATATTTTGTGGATTTTCATTGCACCAGAATTGACAGTTTTGTTTATTTACCGCACCAGTCAAATGAAAGTGAGCCTCATCGGCAAAGATGATTTTCCTAAAAATCGTTGTCGGTTTCAAGTTGTTCCAAGGCAAAATCAAGAAACTCACGACGTTTAAGGTGGTCCAATGATGAAATTGTAAACAGTTCTGAATGCAATAAAAAACAAATGACAGATCTTGATATACTACCAATGGCCGAAACGCCACTGCAAAATCATATCATACCTATTGGAAAACCCTTTATTTTCATTTTAAATTCTTTCACAAAGTATTAGCACTTGCAACTTTAAATTTCTGAATTGAGAAGTTTCAATTTTTTGCGTCAAACTTCGCAACTGCTTAAGATTCTGAAGGTACAAAGCGTTTCTTTATTGCAGCGATCGATACAGGCCCTATGATATTTAATGTAATCTTATCCCTCCTTTACAACTTTAGTTTTCCACATAAAATGTCAAACTTCTGATGTAAGGATCTCTACAAAAAAGAGGATGATTTTAACAATTATAACTGAAAAGTTTTGATAATTTTCATTAAGATATCGCTCTTGCACAGAAAAAAAAGAAACAACATCAACCGCGCGCACCACCCACCACTCAATTCCCTTCACCGGCTGCATGAAATTTTATTTTATTCATGCGTTCCCAGATCTAAGGCTCCCCATTGAAATATTTCGCAATCTAATTGTCACAAATGTTAAATGCAATTTAGGAATTTTGCTCGCTTATTAACCTCCCATTGTGATGAACAAGGAATAGAAAAACAATTTTTTTTTCTGTTGCCCTGGCTCTGAATCAATTCACAAACAATAGAAGTAAGTAACAATAATTTTCTTTTTTGAATGCTTTCATCAGCAGAAGTAACAAAGATGACAAAAAAGAGCCAGGGGTCCACCCAGAGTATACTACTACTGGGCCAGGCGAGGCCGGGCCGGTCTAAAGACAGAAACAACTTACGTGAGGCCGCACAAAAAGGATGTAGAATAGTCCTTGTTTTTTGTAGACGAAGGAAGGAGAGAAAAAAAATTATCAGCATCCCACTGCAGAGAATTAGCTTTGGCATTAATAGAAAGCGAAGAAACGATGGAAACCGGGTCACTCTCATCAGAGCCAACACAGACAGGGTACTTGCTTGATGCTATATCCAATTCATAATACATCTGATTGAGTTTTGTTGTTTCTTTTGTTTGAGGGTTTCGCTACAGATACAAACTTTACTACTTACTCACTCATAGCCTTGGTTTTTGTAGAGAGTTTTGTATATAAGAAGCAATTGAATGGAACCACTGCCGCTTTCATTCAAGGAATCCATTGGAACTTTGTGGAATGAGCAAGGACTCATCAATCTTCATCCATTACTTTGGAAAGCAATAAGAGACCTATAGAGAAGAATTCTTTCCAACATTAATTACGAAGCGTTCATTCATAATTTTTTCTTTTTCTATTGTTATGTTCTCGGTACTCGATTATACAGCAAATTCATCCAAGAAAGTGCGTGTATACCATTGATTCACAATAACACGGTCAAAAACTCATTTATAGTAAATTTTCTACTCTTGTGCCCTCAAAGATGGATAGGGTTTCGCCACGGGAAGTTAAGTCCAATGAAACCATATGTACCTTGTAATACTTCTTATGAAAACAATGACTCTCGTTTCAGCTCGTGAACATTTAATTTCATTCAATTGAAATGTTCTCTTTGGACGCGGTTTATCAGCGACTTTTTGACTAGGTGCTTGCTTATTGGCATATTATAGGGAGTATATTTGACAACGATGTTAAATGCCAGACCTGACTTGAAGTATTCACATAAAGCAGTTTTAGAATTCTGATGGCCTAACAGAATAGACAAAAAACCGGTTTATAAAATAAGGAGTTACGTGGAATTAAATCAAATACACAGGAAAAATCTACAAAGAAAGCGAAAGTGTTTTTCTTTTTGTAGCGTTTAGGTGAACGATACTAGTTAGACTAAACATATTGTCTGCGGCGGAGTACCCTTAACAAGCTGCTTAAGCCTGCTGGGATATTGTTAGAGTCAATGCAACTATTGATTCTACTATGGATAATACCAGTAAAAATTTTGTAAATAGTATCTAGATGAGAAAGGCCTCGATAATCTGATACAATGTTTGGGTTGGTGTCATGAAATAAGGTCGAAGGCAATATGGCCGAATCGGCCTTATTACCTTTTTTAGAAAATAAGGCCGAAAACAACAAGAAAAATATTTTTCTACCTTATTTCGTATTGAAAAGGTAATAATGTCGAAAAGGAAAAACGAAAATATTTGACAAAAATAAGAATGCCAAGAGTTGAGAAATAAAGTCGAAATCCGTTAAGTAATAAAATCGAATTTAATTTCTTATGGATAAAGAAGAAAGAAATTATTGGCAATGACATGCGTTCGTATTTATACATTTCTTTGTGCTTTAACTTGTCCTTACAATTGATTTACTAATTATAACTATAAAATAGGAATATCCTGCCACAAGACAATAAACCTAACAACAAGCTCTTTGGAAGGATTCAATAGCATTTTGTCCTCGAAGCTTACAAAAAGGAGGAATTTTTTCAAGTTTCTGGAAGTTCTCCTTGAGCAAGATGCTAGCAAGAGTATTGATTTCATCAAATCTTTGGACGGTTCGGAGATTAAGATAGATAGACCGTTTGACTAAAAATGATAATTTCGTAACTGAAACAAAATTGAATTATGTAACTATTTTGGCTTCGCATTGTTTTGTTTTCTTTTTTTTTAGTATAGTGGAGATACATGCAGGTGCATGCATATAATATGTACAAAATTTTTGTGGAATGTGCTGCGCCTCGCCGGCCCGCTTCGCATCGCACCGGGCCGCCCCCCCCCCCCTCACGAACGAAAAGTTTAACTCCTTAAATCCAATGTTCCTCAGAACATTTCTGTTTCTACCAAAAGTAAAAGCCTTTATAAACAATGATCGCAAAATATTAAACAAAGAAATAAAATCGAATTCAACTGAGAAATAAAGTCGAATGCTATTTTCGACAAATTTAGTGCCACAATGATTTTCGACCTTATTTCCCAAAATTGGTAATATGGTCGAAAAAGAAATTCGACCTTATTGCCTTCGACAGCGGAATTATAATTGATTTTTGAAAGGATGAGAGAATGCACTCAAACAGATAAATTTGATTGAGCAGGCACATTTGAAAAGCAATGTGGAGCGTTTTTGTGAAATTCATAGCTGTCTCTATCTTCTCCTGGTGCTTTATTATTCTTTGCTTTTTGTAGAACTTGCAAAAGTTCCCATCTATCAAAAGGAGAGTAAAGGAAAGGATCTATTTTTCAGGCATGGCCCAAGACATATCAAGATGAGACTTGAAATACACCATAAAGTCTACGCTTTTGAGATTATCACCGATTTTTGGTCTACATTTCCTCATAGAGTTTGGTTATTTCCACCATTTCAAATTGCATTTAGCTTTTCCATGTTTTTGTATGCAAGGCTTATTTTTCTTTGACAAAAACAAATGTATTAAGAACGCCTCTTGATATAAACCCTTCTATAAAGTGCAAGATTATATTTAGAAAGGCGGCTAAGAGTATCCACAAGTTTCAAAACATAGTTTTCAGACCAATAGAGTTTTTGTAGAAGAGCCCACTATGTGAAATGTTAACATTTTGTATTGAGGGAAGAGAAATCCTCAGATGATTCGAGAAAGCTTTGTTTGGAACATTCAAATTTTTGATCAAAGGTAGAAAATTAAACGAGCTAACACAGAAGTCTATGACTGAACTCACAAAACGTAAACTCCCCATCAATATCACCAAATATTCTACCATTCATGGTCACACCACCTATATTTTCAAAAAGATCTAGCAGTTACCTTCCCTTAGAATATATGGTCTTATCTTTAGACGCTCGTATCTCAGACACAAGGGGTGCACTTCTCAATTAACACCTTTGAACAATTTGAGCTTCACCCTTTCGGGCTTGATGGCCCGAAAGGGTCAGTTCATATTTTTTTAAACAGTTTGTTTTGAACCATTCAAATAGTATGGTATGAAGTGGAAATATGCACCACCAAACTTGGCAGCCACAACAACATTGCCAGATATTTCAAGAACTTTTTTTAAATCCTAATAAGCACCCACCAATTGCATTGCCAGATATATGTATGTAATTTTGTAGCCCAATGTAGACAAAAATCACTAAAATAGTCTGAAAAATTACATCTTTTATCATTCAAAATCTTAGTTTCGTTCAAAAATATATCAAATCTGTTCATATATGAAAAAAACTACTAAATGCTCTTTAAGTTTGCTACATTATACGACACTACCTGACAGACATTTCGTTGCTAGTTGTTATTTCGACCACTGGAAGCAGATTGCGATGTAGGAGCCTTATCGTTAAAGGGGGACGCTGGTCTAGAGCGTTAAAAAATGTGCATAATATATGAATTTTTTATGACTCAACAAAAAGATCTATCGAAAATCTGTGAAAGAGGTCTTATAGTTTAAGTTTTAATATACAAATAAAAATTTTTTTGTTTCAATCAAATTTAAATTGGCGGCTGTCTAGCATTTCTTCGGAGGCACCTCATTTTTTAGATGGGTCCATGGCCGAAAATGTAACCTCATTAATTTTGATCCTGGAATAAAATCCCGAAAATTTTTAGTTCTATATAACAACAGCAAGAGCCGTACGTAGGATTTTTTCAATATTTTGTTTTTTGGCGAAATGGTTCACGTTTGAACAAAAAATTCAGATTTTAACTAAAAAAAAATCGAGAAAACTGTTGATAAAAAAAAACTATGCAATATAAAAAAAAAAAATCCTACGTACGGCTCTGGAGAAAGGTATTTTGAATGTACTGTCAAAATTTCGTATAGATCGGTGAAGATTTGCTCGAGTTATGTTTTCGGCCAGTCAAAAAAAAGTGATTTCGAGAAAAACGCGTTTAAAGTTTTAAATACTATAAAATCATACGGCATACCAGAGGGGCACTGCCGCAGAATAGAAAGTTTGGGCATTTAGACATTTTTGCCGGCATCCATCCTTTGGTATGTTATTTTTAAGACCCTAAAGTACCTTTTCAGACAAAAAGAAAATTTCGGTTTCTTCAAAATTCTAGACCAGCGTCCCCCCTTAAGACTTGGTCTCTCTCGTGCTGTTACGTTAAGTGATATTGGCTTTGGTGACAATCCCTCGCAGATACTCGACATACTGGATCTTGGAAGCTTCAATTTTTCCATTGTTCCAAGTGAACTGAATATCGTTCACATTCTTTAGTTGTGTAATCTTTTTGTATGTTAATATTAGACCTCTGAAGCTTAGTGGCCATAATAATGTTGACTTGAAGGGCTGAGTCCAGCGAGAATACAACCATGAATCAATCGTGAATCAATCGTGATTCCTTAACAAGTGCAGTTGTGCTGAGAGTTTTGGAGCACAGCTCATTGAATTCGGCAACAGCAGACTGTGTATTTTTGTTATTTAATTCACTAACAACAATGTTTGCACGCCGCACCGTATGAATTTGTCAAAAGACTCCACTTTACTTTTCATTGTCTGTAGTTCTTCTCTTAGCTGAGTGTTTTCTGACCGTAATTGCTGAATCTCTAATCTGCGAGGTGCTAGACAAAGAATTCGCCATCAATTGATGAGTTTAATCAGTGTTTTTTGCGAAATTTGATATACTTTGGTCAGGTGAAGTTTCTTGGTGCCTGCGTTTTTTGTGATGTGCCAGAAAAACTTCTACTTATTTTGCGGAAATAACACTTTATTACGCATTTTGTTATTGCACTTATGAGGACACTCAATTGTATTATCAAGTAAAACAATTTAAGTTGAAAGTACAAATTTAATAGAATTTAGGCGCAGCGAAATAAATTTGACTTGTGACGTTTATCACAGCATGGTGGCCCAAGTTGTTAACATGAGATATAGTACAGTCATTTGGTAGTTTTACTTGTTTTCCGGGAGTTTTGAAAATTGGCAGTTTCATAGATTTTAATGTGCTCTATCCGAACTTCAACTTTGCCACCTCGTACTTTTGCCGCTCGCACCGCCATATTGGAAAAATTGCATAAAAACAGTTTTCAGGGAATATCTCCCTCCCGACTCGTTTTACGAAAAATAGTCATGTACAAAATGAAACTAGATACAATTTCCTACAATTTATATATCTATCTATTTTTTCATAAAGCCAATAGTTTTGATGTACGAGCGCCGCAAAGTGTACTACAACACACGTTTTGGTAAAAAAAAAATTTCTTCCCCACCATCCTGAAATAGAGTAAGCGGCGTGTTTTTTTAACGTGGTACCCCCAATAGGCCTAATCCACAATCGGGGAAGAATATTGACATAGCTAAGGCTTGGGTATGATTAATTTTAAAGGGTGTTTTAAGAGGTATATAATTTAAAAGCAAATAAAACACGTAAAAACAAGCTTAACTTTCATAGTATTGGTTTTAAATGCTAGATATATGTCTTTTGCTATAAGTGTTTAAAAATGATTTCTTGCATAGAGTCGTCCCAAGGCTGGCTCGAATGAAGCGTAATCGAGAATTCCAGTTTACAACCAATTTTTCAAGCAACAACAATGGCAACAACAGTGTTGTCCTCTAACAAAAAACACATTTCATAATAAGGACGACAGTGGTTAGTTGAAAACGGCTCTAATTTTAATTCGGCCAAAGTTGTAACAACGCAATGACGGATTTCAATTATCTTAGCTCTGTCAAAAGCTTTCCAATAAATTCAAACACAACGGCGAAAGAGCAAAAAAGTATCTCAAAAATGTGTAAGTATATTCCTCACATTCAAAACTTGTTATGATAAAATAAGACAATTTGGATTTTTTTCTAGCCGCAACCAAACGAAAATCGAAAAATGGAAAATTTAAATCAAACGATTTAACTAGAACTTCGAGCTTCATTTTGCCCAGACCCTCAGAATCTCCAGGCACTTTAACACATCAAAACAACATAAAATTCCTAGTTCGGGCGCTCCTTCTGTTTATTTAACAAGCCTCAATAAATTATTGTTAAGTAATCCCAATCGAATGTAAATCAATTCATTGAGTTCTGAATGGTTTCCGTCGTCAAACTTGCATTAGAAAAATTATCAACGACACTTCATTCTTACGCTCTAGCTACACAGTACACACTGGCTGCTTTAAAAGATTTTTTTTTTCGTTACAAGGGCGACACGGATGGAACAAAAAATTAATAAAAAAAAAAAGCATAACGAAAAAGAGAGTGTTAAAGCGTATCTCGCAATGTGAACGAACATGAATGTAATGCTAAAAAAACTGTGTTGGTATCTCGGATAAATCATTAAATTTATTATTCTTTATTTTCGTTTTGAAAATAGAAAACAAAATGAGAAGAAAAATTACGGAATTGTGGAAAGTGTCGCCTTTATAGTATGAACGAACACCCCACAGGCCACAACAAGCACAGGTGGGTGGGTGGATAGACGATCGGGTAGTAAGGTGTTAAGAGACAGAGCAGAGGTAAAAAGAGCTTTATGCTCTGTTAACAGTCTTAAAGCGATTACAGACTCGAGTGGATTTACTGATTATACGAAGTATCCACATTGCATATACTGTTTTCTGCGGCCTGTGCCTGTGAATATGCTGTACGCTGTACATTGAATGCGGCATCTGTAAGTGTTAACGAGCTGTTGTATCATAAAATGATAAAAAAACACATAAGTGTGGCAAATAATGAATCTGCGAAAATTGCAAAAAAATATCAAGAGACCTACAGAATGACTGAATGAGCAAATTAATTATAGTATGTACTTGTTTGTTAATGTTGTAGCATAATTATAGGCGGTTAATGAGGCAGCCAGCAACACAGGAACACAGCACATAACTCAAGTGATCGCTATACTCATGTGCATACACAAGTTTGATTTTTTTGGATTTTGCTTGTTGGTGGTTTTTTGTTGCAGTGCAGAGCTCATTAAAGGAAGAGCAAGCTCTCTGAATGAGAACTGACACTTAAATAGAGCAAGCATTTTACACAAAGAAATTCTGGAAAACCGCATAAAAGTGTTCACACCGAATATGTGATCGGGTGGGGGAAGTCGTTTAACTTAAGAACACAGATAAAACAAAGGAAAATAAGCTGGTTTATGAATTTTCACGACAGACAACCCTATCAAAAGGTTCCCGTCGTAAAAATTGTGTATACTACGAATTCCAAATAAAGGGTGATTTTTTTTTTTAAACCGAATAAAGCACTCTATTTTTATTGGAAACGATAAATTACCTTTTGCCATTTCCATTTTAATGATAATTTCATGAAAATGTTGTCCGCGGTTCCGTTTGAAAAAGTCCATTCGGAAGGTACAATTTTGCGTCACTTTTTCGAACATTTCGGTCTGTCACTTATCTTATGTTATCCTGTAAAGCTTCAATCGTGTTCGGTTGGTCCACATAGACTTTACATAGCCCCACATGAAATAATCAAGAACTTGGCGGCCAACTAACACAACTAACTAACTTCATCCTTCAACATGTCCATTGCTTCACGAGCTGTTTGGCATGTGGCACTGTCTTGATGAAATTACATGTCAACCTAGTTCCACTCTGGGGTAAAAAAAAGTCGTGTAGCACGGCTCGATATCGTTTGCCGTTGTCGGTAACGTTTCTTCCACGGTTGTCTTTTAAAAAAAAGTAGGCCGATGATGCCACCAACCCATAAACCACACAAAACTGTCGTTGCGGGATGCATCGGTAGTCCTTGTATGGCAAGTGGCTGTTTATCAATGCAGATGCACTTTTTATGGTTATTTACTTATCCGTTGAGTCAGATATGAGCCTCATCGGTAAACGCAATTTTGTGCTATTTGTCGATAGGACAGCGGGCATTTATGGAGTTGTTCTAAGACCCAATCACCAAAAATTAGACGTTGTGATAGGTCATTCGGCTTCATCTCTTACAGAAGTTGAATTTTATGGGCTTTCAAACCCAAATCCACAAGTAAAATTTTCCATGTGGTTGAGTAACACACGCATAATTATGCTGAGGACGGTGACGAATTGACATTTCACGATCATCTAACAAAATAAATAAACAAATAAGGTGGCGCAACAAAGCTACCGAGACCATATGGGGCCTAATGCATTTCAAGGACCTGCAGTTCTATGCCGATTTTAGGGCAGTGTTACTTTCGAAAGAGTTGCAAATTTCTAGTGAAGGACGATACCCGTGGAAAAACAATTTCATGAGATTTGAGACTTAAATCCAAAAGGTAGACATGCTTAATGGCCACGAGCAGCACAAGATAATATTACAACCGTTCCCTTCATTTTGGTGGGGGCAAAACAAATTTTCATTAAGCTTTATACAAGCGATATCTATATCTCACAAAAAAAACTAAGAAGCTTAAAGGAGAGAAGGATCAGTCTTATGCAGAGACGGTGGACAGATGGTACTGAGGTTGAAAATGAAGCAATCGATCAATCATCTACTTGACGTTTCTTACCAATAGATTCATTGGAGGCATAAGAGAAAAAACAGAGTAGAAAAAACTTTGATTTAGAGGGGTACTCTTAAAAAAAAGGTTCTTCAGACAGTTGGAGTCTGATGAGCGAGGAGAATGCTAAATGTTTCTTTTCGATCGCTAAGCGTTTTCTAGTTGACAAGTTTAATGCGATCCTCGCAAGGAGGTTGTAGGTTTCAAGAGATAACTCCAAGAAAGACCGCGAAGAATAAATAAAAGGCAACGGCACGTCGACGTTAGGGGACCATTCCTTGCAAACATATTCAAGGAGCGGGCGAAAAAAAGTAAAAGACAGAAAAGGAAACCCTCCCATTTTTACTTGCTTAAAAAAAAGAGGGGGTTAGGTACAGTACCTGGCCAAATTATCAGATAATGCATTTCTTTTCAGATCGTCACCATTGAGCGCACCCTTCCATGTAACAAAACACAGACAGTTATAAAACGATGTTCTTAATTATTTTCAAATTAATCCCAAGTCCCGGTTTGCAAATGTATTCAACACAATTAAAAAAAAAGCAACAAAAAAATCTCACCCCCTTTGCAAAAAGTCAAGTGTCAAAGCCCCGAGCCTTAAGTGTTCATATAAAAACTCAAGAAAAATCACCCTTATTCGCGATGCGCATTCTTCCAAAAACAAAAAAAAAAACAATGACTTTTTTCTGTTACACGTCACTTGTTTTATTAAGAAGACCGACGACTACCTACTACGAAGATTATGTTATGTTTAGGAAAATCAATTGAAGCCCACCTGCTGCGCTGAGTTCACGCCCTATAAAACAATTGATTCGCAACAAATAACAAACGCCTGCCCAACAGAACTCACAATTACCAACTCTCCTACCCATCTGTGCGGGTTCATCATCGTTCACCCCTTTCTTAATTCAACTGCTGCTGTTCTAACAGGGCTATCGAGCTGGCTGCGCTGAGCCAACCCCTTTCACAATTCAAAATCTGTTCTGCAACTCCCTAACAATAAGTAAAACAATAATAGAATAATGAGTCCGCACAGACGCCTGGGAACCTGCTTGCCTAGCCTATTTCTGCTACCATGAGCCACAAACCCTCACCATCATCAAACCACACTAGTCCCAGATCCCTGTCTCACCGTCACTCGTCATTTGTCTTCGTATGCGTTTCGCATTCTCGATGTAGAAATGAACGAATGTGGAAGGTCGAAAGTTAATTGTCCTTCTCGATAGGGGGCGCGAAAAGTAACTAAGGTTTCACACACACGTTCAATAAACATACCATTTCTGCAGCATCTACAGTCTACAAACCCCGAACACCCATAGCCGTACGGTACAGTACAACACACTTCAAATTGAAAAATGAAAAACAACACCGACATCCATACAGGAGAGTAGGTACACTGGTTTGTGGCTTTTATTCCACCTTGTTAATTGTTGGCATATTTATTATTCTATTATTATTCTTTCGTTATCGCGCTACCATCATCGCCGCCACATCGCACACGCTTGTTTGCATTTTGCAATTGAAGTTCGAGGCTTGCACCCCTCTTTTTGTTAGCAAAAGTTGCATATTATTAAAAAATTGTGTAATTAAGTAAATTTTTCTTTATTCAAATCAAATGGGACTTCTGGGAAAAAATTGAAAAAAGACTCTTGATGCCCCATTCAAGAGATTAAAGGAAAAAATCTGAGGCCTGCTGAAAATATAGAAGGCTATTATGACCTGACGGCGATGCATACTGTTGATCCTGTTACTTTGTCAGACAACACCACTTCTATACAGTTGCAAATTAATATATTGAAAAGACTGTGACACATATTTTATCTGAAAGTTAATACTTTAATATCGAAAACAATCAAAGAATGTATGAAAGGATATTGGTTCGAGATTCTACTGAAGTTGTATTGGAAATTGCAATTTAGGTGTAATACTTCCATGTTAAAGAAAAATGAGTAGATATGGGCAAAACAAGATGTGGAATAAGCACAAATGCTATAAATTTGTAAATAAGCTAATATAGTTTTTAGTTTCTTAAGTCTTGACAATCTTGACATCTAACAATGTTGCTTTTTCAAAATAATTTATAAACACTCAAGCTCTACTCTAACACATGTTAAGGCCAACTTCGTCTTCCACCGACTGTACCCTTTGCTGAGGAGAAGGACAGGACTAAGTCAGCCAACAAAACTACTGATGTACAAGCAGCTGCTGAGACCCGTCATCAACTACGGAAGCCCAGTTTAGTTCACCATCTCGAAAACCGCGATAAAGGACCTCCTAATTTTCGAAAGGAAGATTCTGAGACTATACACCGGCCTCACTTTCAACCACCAGCGTCAGAGACATTACAGTAACCAGGATCTGTACGAGACAGCTAAAATGAAGCTCTTGGACCAATACGTCTTATCGACTGTTTTAAAAACTGCTGCAAATATCAGCAAACCACCCTAATCCCCTGGTGAGAAGGATGACCACTGAGGACCGACACCCTGAGCCAAGATACTTAAGCGTGATGAACACTTTGGACGAAGAAGTAATGCCAGCCAACGACGAAGCCACAAACTTCTATGCTGACCATGGGTCAGCATACTTCCGTGGCTGATGCCACCCCCCACAACCTCCCCATAAAGAGGGACACCAGCGACAACCGGGACGGAACATCCCGATATAACTCTAGTCAGCCGACTTATAATCAAGAATTTTCTTTTTTGTTCAGTTATATAATATTAAGTTATTATTTGGACTATAAACAATGTATTTGGTTAGGCCCCCTATGTGCCAACATTGCCATATTATTATCATATTCTTAATATTTAAATTATTTAGCATAAGTATCAAATGTATATACATATATATCGTTCAATAAACATAATGAATCTAACACATGTTATCCTTTTAAAATCAGCGGTCGAATTACCGTACACTTTATAGAGTAATACGTGACTGAATTAAGTGTGTTTGGCATTACCATTCACGTAATCAATTATTTAACATTTTCTCATCATTAAACGGAGTTTGATTAGATGGACAACAGAATTTCAAAGAGCAGTGCCACTCACTTATTCAATCAAGCGTAATTCAGTCCCAGGTCTTCAGCCAATAGTTAAGATCATGCTAAGATCGAGCGGAAACTTCCAAAGACAAATAACAATACCATAATACACTTCATTAATAGTCAGTGTGGGGGCGTTGCTCGTTAAACTTGCATATCTTTGGAAAGATACAAATAAAATGTTCACGGGTTGGGAACTGATCCTTCATTTCGCCACTGGTGTCTCCGCGCCAATGCATCAAAACTCATGCAACACCAGGGTTCTGGAAATACTTCTGATTCTTCGTGTTCCCTAAGGATAGGTTATGAGTTTTAAGTTCAAATTTAACGAGTTGAGTGAGCCCGCAATAGTAAGTGGAAGCCCATAAATATATACAATGACCCATAACAGAATCAGAAATAGGTCACGTTTTGAAAAAGAGGACACCTTCAATTCGGTTTTGTCTCTCAATTTTCTTCGAAGAATTTTTAAAAGTTTTTTTTTTTTCAAATCACTTGATACTTTGAGCCTACCCCTTTGTACTTTCGCAAGATGCCGCATTGAAAGGATTGCCGATCTTTCAATAAAATTTTCCTCCAACAAGCACTTCCATATCCAATCAACATAGTCTTTGATGCAATGGGATGTGATGATATAATTGATGGACCGTGTTTGCTTTTTATTATTATTTTTTTGTTTTCTGTTTATAAAGAAGGGGCACTCGGGTTAAGTGTTAATATGACAGTAGTGTCGTCAAAAATAAAAGAAATAAACGAATTGTTTGATCGAAATATACAATACGTTGGGTCCCTCCATGGTTGCTTTATGAAATCAAAAATAGAAATAGCAGCAGCAGCAGCAGCGGTAGCAGCATCTTGGAAGTTTCTCTAGGGGAAAATGATAAAGATGCGCTGGTGTTAGATTGGAAGGCATACTATGTGCCTGAATATTAATTTTGTTCTTTTTTTTTTTCGTTTGTATCTCTGATTCCAACTATAATTTCTGGTTTAAATGGTCTATGATGACATAGATGTCGTATTTTATTATTTTTCTGTTTAATCGATACACTTCATTTTGAATTTTGGTGCTTAGGTGTGTTAGGGTCTATTTGATGTCAAAATAATCTTTGCTACGCTTAGTCAAAGAGCAGAGTGATTTCAACAAAGCGACTCCATTAAGATATTTTACGTTTGGGTAGCGCTTTGATTTGATATAGAAACTCACCGTAAAACAACAAATGCACCGTGTGTCGTCTCCGCCAGTCGATGGTTCTGAGAGTAAGGTTCACTTAAAGATAATTTCAGCTTTTCAATCACCTTTTCATAACGATGCGATTTTTATTAGCACTGAGACATAGAAACCTAATTTACTGATGGAAGTTTCTAAGGAATTCCAATGTGAAGACGAAATATATAACCATCCAAAAGTTGTGTTAGGAATTTGAGGACTTCGAATTAAAAATTCATTTATATGTGTCTATATCAAGAATCGTTTGGGCAATCAATAACGGTCTAATCCACAGTTCTCGTGTACGAGTACGTGTTGTGAGTCAATAAAATAAATCATAAGGTGAGGGCCTTCGTAAAAAGAAACAGCACGTGTTCCTTGTTCAAATATTGGCTTGAAATTGGTTAAAAGAGAGTGAAAGCTATTAGAAGAAGTAAGCAATGGAAATAAAGGGTTTTTTCAATTGGTATTAGTATAGATTATGACGCTTATGGCGGCCATGTTGGTTTATATATAAAGACAAATCACCATCGCAAGTTACAGAATCGACCAGCACGTGCAAATAATAAAAAAAAATTTATAAATTACCTCGATTTTAGCAAAGGTATATCATCTCGAGCAATGAGGCAGACGTAAAGTAAACTTGTTTAGTTTGAACAAATGAAAATGCTTCCCTCAAAGACGGCGGAAGCTGACGTACCGCTATACTTTCCATATTGATAACCTTCGAAAGTCATCATAGGATTTCATGTTGTACATATTGAAATTCTTTAAGGAACTCTATTGATATAATTTATGAGAATGTCTATAGCACTCGTTCCTCTGCAAACTGCATAGCCACAAGTTCAACCACGTATACTGGTATCAAATCTAGAACAGAGTTTATTTAAACGCCTTTCATACAGAGCGAGAAATCTAAGAAGTTAGTTTTAGCGCATTATTAGTTGTCGCAATATTGCGACATTACTTTGAAAATCATGGTAATGTTGCAGAATGTGTGCGAAAATTGCGTACGGTTTTTGGAAGAAGAGAAGCACCGTCAGCTCCGTATGTTAGTTATCTTGTGAAAAAAGTGAAAAAAAAACTGGCATCTTCATCGATAAACCAAAGCGTGAAAAGCCATAAACAGTGCGTACACCCTAGAATATTGCTGCTGTGGCAGAAAGTGTGCGTGAAGCGCCATCAACTTCAATTCACCAGCATTTGACGAATTTTGCATAAAGACCTTGGTATGACGCCACACAAATCCAATTGGTTCAGGAGTTGAAGCCAACTGACCATTCAATGCGTTTTCGCTTCGCTAAGTGGGCCTGCGATCGACTTAGAGAAGATACTGATTTAGCCAAAAGAAATCATCTTTTCAGATGAAGCTCATTTTGATCTTGGCGGATATGTAAACAAACACAACTGTCGCATTTGGGGCACAGAAAACCCGCACGCATACATTGAAAAGCCGATACACCCAAAACGAGTTACTGTTTGGTGCGGATTTTGGTCCAGAGGCATAATTGGGATATTTTTCTTCGAAAATGAGCAAGGAGTGGCCGTTACAGTCAATGGCGATCGTTATCGGGCCATTTTGAACGAATTTTTGTTCATAAAAATTGAAGAGGAGGATATTGGCAACATTTGGTTTCAACAGGTCGGCGCTAAGTGCCATACAGCCGAAGCTACACTCGAAGTTTTGCGCCCTGTTTTTAAAAATTAATGTCATTTGGCGAATCCTTTACTAGCTTATGACTTAGTTTTTTTTGTTCATAAATCACTTATTAGCTTATGAATTAAGTGTTTTAAATAAAATCATAAGTCACCAACTAGCTTGTAAATTAAAGTCAAGAGTTAAGCTAAGAAAGAAGTGGCTTAAGCCTTTTCAACCCTGATTCACTGCCATGAAGAGCGCGGTCTCGAATAGCCGTTCGGAACCGGCAGAGAATTGTAGGTCCCCTCCATTCCGTTACAAGGCATGGTATTGAGAAATACACAAGGCCTCGGGGCTCCGCACTCAGTTGTGATACCCAATAAATGTATTGGGTTGGACAAAAAAAACTACTACGGCGCGGCGTACCCCACAGACGGATCACCATAGTGTGATGCAGAGAAGTGGGAGAGTTTTTATCCCTTCGAAGAAGAAGAAGAAGAAGAAGAAGAAGAAGAAGGACAAAAATCTTCAAAATAAGATTCAGCAACAAACTGAACAGCGGCTACTGAGACTAAGTTTTATCGGGGAAATGATCCGTACAATTTTTTGTATTTGTAACTTTTAAGACGACTATCGTCTTTGGCTCGTATGTAGAAACCTGAAAATGCTTCCAAAATTGTTTAAACTATAGTAAAATTATGCCTTAAAAGTAAAAAGGAATTTAGTCCCAGATTAAACAAGAAATCTCACTCAGTGATGAACTTCATTCAAAGGCACTAATGATAATGATAAAAAAAAAAAACGGCAACTACCAGGTTTCTTTTAGACACTTTTCGTGCAGCAAAACATGGGGAGGCGTGCATATTTTAAAGTATGTATACCGCTCATTAACGCAAAAGAATAAAAACACTGCCACACCTTCATACTTTACCCTACTATTTCTGATCAATCAACTCAATATGAATTAATGTTTGACGGATCGACTAAACACAAAAGGACACAAACACAAGCTGAGTTCGAAATGATTATTTCCTTTTCTTACACTTTTGTGTAGAAAGAAGAATAACTTAATTAATTACGAGAAACTTTGCCTTACATTCAGTTCGTTTGATCTTATTCGCGCGGAAACAAAATAAATTTTGACAAGTATCCCCCACAACCTGCATCCCAATAAACTCGGCGCGGCGGCGCTCGATCATAATGCAATTCATTTTAGATTTTAAGCAAAGCCAATCAGTCTGTGTGTATGTGGATATTATGTATGTTCATTTCTAAATAAGTTAGTGCTTCCCTACTCGCAAGCAAGATACTCGAAAATAATCCTCTTTCAGATTCAATCAAAATAATGAAAAACTTGGCTATGCTCGTGAATAATTTTTAATTGTTTTGATTTTGAAATGATTTGCTGGTACACTTCGCACATATTAAACGAGTGGAGTGTATGCAAAGAGGAGATGAAAAAGGTGGCCATTGGAAAAACGTTGATGCAGTAAAATCAAATTAAAATCACAAACATCGATCAGATTAAAGTGCAGATGTAGAGTAGAAACGTATTTCCTTTTGGAATATGAATTTGGAAATGAAAAGAGACTGGTTGCGTGGATTGGGAGAACAAACAATTGCGCCACGAATAAAATTAACAACACATAGTGACAAAGTCTAAATTTCAAAGTTAAGATGCGTTTCATCTCAATCGCTATACCGTTATGCCTATGAATAAGGTAATTCAAAATAAAGTAGAAAACCAATCGATTCAGCTGGACTATACTCACTCTCTCACCCTAAAACCTACTACATTCATACTTGTAAAGAATTATGTAGTGAGCCCATTCAAATTAACTCTCGCATTCAAGAAGTGAAGCTCTGAGAGTTTGATTATAAAGACAAAAATGGACATGAATGGGTCGCACGAACTTACGATTGTATGCTAAGTACAATATCAAAGTCTTGAGGCTGAGTACAAGGTTTAGATATTCACTCTTTATTATATACTCGCTGACTAAATCAAAATCAAAACCCCTTAGAAATTTTTTTTTTAAATTACTCACGCTTTTGAATAAATGTTCACAAAAAAAAGTTGGTAAAAATTCCACTTACCTAAAAAGAGAAAAAAAGACAATTTATTTAGAATTTTATTTAAGTGTTTGTTCAATAAAAAAAATTCAAAAACTTTCATCTACTAAAACATTGCTACGGATAAAGATTACCCGAATATCAAAAAACTGCCTTGCTAGCAAGTACACTTTTTTTCTTGTGCTTGCCACGTCATTCAGTCATATCTACCGCTAATCAGGGCTGCCAACTACCCATTAATTATGAAAATTGACAAAATACACAAAAAAAAAATAAATGAAATATTCTAAAAGTTTTTAGCGAAAATATAAAAGCACTATTTTTTGCAGTTGCTAACACATGTCAAAAGTACCATCTTGGACAAAATTCAGCACGACCGGCTCAGTTGGTATTGTCATGTTCAAAGGAGAGATCCGCACAACCCCGTCCAAAAGGCAATATCGTACAACGTTTCAACAAATTCGCGACGAAAAAGAAAAGGCAGGCCAAAACACTCCTGGTACAAGCAAATGCAAAAACAGCAGCATTTGGTTGGCCTCAGACATGGAACAATCCAAAACCGGGAGGCTTGCCGACGCTTTCTGAGGTCAACGCGGCGTACCCCACAGGCGGATCACTAGTGTGAAGCAGAAAAGTGGGAGAGTTGTGATCGCTTCAAGATCACTACTCGTAACGCCGGAAATGAAGAAGAAGAAGCTAACACATACATCAAAACGCTGAAAACGGATGATTTCCTCAGAGAAGCTACAAGCTCGGTTCACAGAGCAACGTATAGTGTGCTTAACCACAACTTGAAGGAATCAAACTACTTCCGAGACGAATATAGCATCCAACAAATCTCAATGATGGTTAAGCTAAGAGTGGAACTAGTCAAACTCAATTATATACCACACCGAGAGGATCTACCAGTGATATGCAGCACTTGTAACCAAGGAGTTCGAGAAGATGTTGTTCATTTTTTAGGAAAATGTCCAACACTAAGAGAGACAAGAAGATATTACTTCGGTGTAGACTTTTTAGACGAAGAAGGTATTCCTCTTTTGTTAAATGAAGTGGAAGAAATTAAATAACTATTGTAGAATAGCTCTAGCTTACCGGGAAAAAATAATAAATGAAGACTTTTAAGATAAAAACAGAAACTAGCGATAGAAACAAGAACTAAATATGCAACTTAATAAAATATGAAGTATTTATAAAATAGAAATTATGTCAATCGGCAGACGGCAAAGCCATGTCCAAATTGATTATATGTATTGTACACACAAAGTGCTTATAATGTTTGAAAACTAATAAATAATCTAGAAAACTAAAAAAAACTAACTAAACGCTGAAAATTTAATCAAAGTAATTGGATCAGTATGAAAAAAATTTCACTTTTTTTAAAACAAGTTTTTTGAAAGCCAAGTATGCAAGGTTTAGCGGTTTAGCGGACCCCATATGTAGACTATGCCTCGAAAATGAAGAAACATCTCTGCACATTATTACAGAATGTCCAGCACTTTTCCGCCTGAGAAAGCAAATACTTGAATATGAGATCATCCCCCTAGATAAACTCAAACTCATTCACCCACAGAAGATTGCTAACTTCTGGTTCAATTCAGGAGCAGGAGAACTGCCCTCTCACATGGGCTGGCACAATAGGTTTCATTCAGACACCGCAGTGCCCAGAGCTGAGCAAGCTCTACCCGTCCCTCAAATCTATCTATCTATGCAAGGTTAAAGATCTTGCCAGAAGTTGTTTTGACAAAAAATTAAAAAAAAAAAAAATCAAAGGCACTGTCTAGAAGTTAATTAAAAAAATCAACATTTTTTAAGATTTAAAAATTTCTCAAAATCTTTCTTTGGCTACCCAGGACTTCTTAAATTTAAAATTTCGTCAAAACCGTCCCAACCATTAAAGAAAAAGTTGGTTAAAAAAAAACGGTAGGTACTATGCGAGGTACCGTTTTTATCTTTTTCTTAAAATATTTTTTAAATCATAAGAAAGACAACCTGAAACTAATCTTTCACACAAAATTTAATCGCAATCGTTGGAGTCGTTTTCGAAAAATAAAAGTATTATCATATAGGTTGTATGGCAGGTGCCGTTACTTCAAGACCTAAAGACCCAATTTCAAAAGCACCTCTGTAGGCTGCCAAACAGACCCTAAATGCGAATTTCAAAGATAATCGGTCTAGCGGTTTAGGCAGTAGATCCATATAAGGACAAGCAGACATATAAACTAGACTGGGCCAAAAAAAAAAAATTTTTTTTCAAAAACCATATTGAAAAATTGTTTGGGATAGCTAAAAAAAAAATTCCAAAACAGTTTGAGCTCAAAAAAAGTATTTAGAGGTCTATCAATCTTATTTTATATTTCTTAGACCTAACCTTACTTGAGCGTCAAAACTGAATTCAAAACAAATTTAACGACAAATATTTTTGTAGAAAATTTAATTTCCTTTAAAAAAGGTCTTATTAAAATTTTTCTCAGACTAACCGTTTCCGAGTAATCAAACTTTGAAAAATGGTATGTTTTTTTGATTTCACTCTTTTATTTTGGAGTTTCATACAAATAAATATGTGAAAAATTGCAACAAACATGTTCCTTCAAGGAAATTTAATTTTCTAAAAAAAAAAGATTTTTACAATTTTTCACAAAGTGCTTCCTTCAGAAGTTATTCGCGATTAAAGCTGAAAAAAATAAAACGTTCTCTTGTTTTTTCGTTCTTGGTTACTTTTTTTACTCAATGTAGCAAACTGATAGTCAAGATCATGGAAAATAATTTTTTAAGGCCTTAAAAATAATTTACCAAAGGATGGATGCCGGCAAAAATGTCTAAATGCCCAAACTTTCTCGCAAGTATGCCATATGGTTTTATAGTACTTAAAACTTTAAACGCGTTTTTCTCAAAATTACTTTTTTTTACATAACTCGAGCAAATCTTCACCGATCTATACGAAATTTTGACAGTACATACATTCGAAATACCTTTCTCCGGAGACGTACGTAGGATTTTTTTTTAAATTGCATAGTTTGTTATATAGTGAAAATTTTAATGTTTTGTTCAAACTATCTAGATGTCGGGATTTTGTTCCAGGACCAAAATTAAGGAGGCTACATCTTCGGCCATGCACCCGCCTAAAAAATATTTACCGACTTTAAATAAAAAAACAAACACCAAACTTTAATAATGCGTATACAAAAGTGTGTCCCGAGCGACGCGACGTTGAGAAATGTCGAAATTTAACTTTTCTGTACCTGCTAGGCTGAAGACATAAAGGGTGGTTAAGAGATATACAATTTCAAAATAAATAAACACGTAAAAATAAGTTAACTTAAAAATATTCCAATGCAATTTTTGCTTCCAAACGATTCCGGGCCTTAGGTTGTCATGGCTGGCTCGAATGAATCGTAGTCGGGAATTTCTGACCACTTTCTGACCAATTTTTCGAGCAACTGGGTAACTCGAGATTTTGGACCTTAATATGACATTCAAAAGAAAAGAATAGACCGATGCAATAAAAACTGTATGGGCTACCACATCCTTATGACTCCATACTTTTCCAAGAATGCTTGTCTCTGATTTAAAGCATAGGCTCCTCTTACAATAACGTCGACCAGCTACTTCTTCTTTCCATTTCCGGCGTTACGAGTAGTGATCTTGAAGCGATCACAACTCTCCCACTTTTCTGCTTCACACTAGTGATCCGCCTGTGGGGTACGCCGACCAGCACGCACGTCGACCAGCTACCGATTGCCATATTCCCCCTACAAATGCTCATAAAAACAGAAAGTTTCTCTTTTACATTCCCAAGCGTGACACCTCAGATAAATCCCAGCAATTAAAAAATACATTAATCTTTTCCACATAGATTTAAAATGCCTCTTCTCAAATATAGAGCCTCCAAATCCAAAATTAAAACATTTTTCATAAATTACCTAAAGAAGTAGTTTTGTATTAATTATCATTTTGCATTAATTTCTTCGCATATTCTTCAAACAAAAAAAAAATAATAATAAAAAAAATAAAAAACTAAAGTGGGATCCGTTTAATAGCACACACAAATCATAATTTCATATAAAAGTCAAAAAAGAAGCACCACACACCACACCACCTACCTGCTGCTGGTTCACATATACACATACATTTTCAAACAAAACAAAAAAAATTATCTTAATCCATTGAAAAAAGAAAAATTGAATTTTCCATTTCCCTAGAGTATTTTTGTTTGTTAGAAAATCCTTGAAAAAATTCAACTGTGCCCCGCCTTTTACACTCAACTTGATTGTGCACCAAGAGATGACATACTTTTGTTTTTCTTCTACTTTTTTTTTTTGTCTTTTAAAATTTCTCTTGTAGTGTAGAAGACTTGGGGGGGGGGGGGGGGGGGGGGGGGTGAAGTGATTCAAATGGGAAAATGAAGGAAAATTATTTAATAAAAATATTTTAATTAATAAATCAATCTGTAGAAATAACAACAGAAATAGTATTTGAGATTTTTATTGCTGCGATGTTTGTCGATGCTACTGTGTGAGAGCGGAAATTGTTTTAAAGTTTTATTTTTTGTTGTTATCGTTTTTTTTTCGAATCGAAATCGAAGAGGTGGGGGTGGACTCATTTTTTAAACAAATGAGATACCTAAAGTGCCGATACGGGCGGGTGTGAAAGATCGGATACTGTTGATTTGACTTGGCTCGAGTTATGACACATAGTAATGGATTATTGAATGTGCATTTTCCAATTTTTTTAAATTTAATTCGAATAGGATGATTTGAATCTGTGCTGCTTCTTCCGGTAAGACGTTATTGGTAAATCCGGGCAGGGGCATTTGTTTGTAGCGTTCTCCATTATATTTATATCTTCTTTTAAAACCACATAGCTCGATCTGATTTTGAAATCTCCGATTTTGGCAACATAATCTAAATCACTAGTTCATCACGCATTATATTGAATTCTTGCTGCGACTGTAGTATAAGGTACTTTTACAGGTTTGGTTTTTAAATTTGCAACACTGTTTCTAGTGGTTGTGTTGGGCTCAAGGTAGAACTGATGACATTTCTAGCGAGGCGGGTGTTGCGGCTAAATTGTTTCAGGGGAGGAATACAGCCGGCTATTTCACTAGAGCACTGTTTGTGAAAAAAGAGAGAGAGGGAGACAGGCGACGGACGTTTTTACGATGTCCAAGAGAATCAATTGATTCTACGATTGAACTATCACCTATCAATTTTAACACTCTATTTTGTACCCTATCAAGTAGGCGAAAAGGTGTTTGAGGAGCACCTGCCCAGATATGGGAGTTATACTCCAGTTTTGGGCGAATGAAGGCCTTATAAACTGTAGCCAGATCAGAAGGGGTGAAGAACTTCCTGCATCGTCTCAAAAATCTAAGCATTTAGCAGCGTTTTTTGGCGACTTCAAATATGTGGTCATTCCAACGAAGATCATCGTTTACACACTAAGTACTGACAGCTTTTCGATATAAAAAATTGTATATATTCCGAAGCTGTTTGGACCTGCGAAAGATCATTCTTCTTTGCAAGGAATATAACCTGTAATCAGCAAAAAAGATACCCTGCTGCTAATCTTTTTTTCATTTCGACAGAAACGCCCCAATGCACTTGAAAAAATGGGCATGACTGGGTCGCACGCACTTGCGATTGTATGCTGAATCAAAATCTTAAGGCTGAGTACAGACGTATAGACACAATATATAATGAAGAACGAATACTCAAACCTTGTATACAAGGTTTGAGTATTCGCTCTTCATTATATATTTGGTATACAGGGTTTCCAACTACACATTAATTATGAAAATTGAAAAAATCATACAAAATATTGAAAACAAATTAAGTTAAGTATTCCAAAAAAAAAAAAAAACGCTGAAGTGTGGAGTGAAGTGGACATACACTTCTACCCCGGAACGACAGAATGAACACGTGGAAAAGCAAACTCAATAGCCTAATAACGTCAGTCGATGAAAGGAAGAGAGAGGACTACATTCTAAAAACCAGAAGTACATTACACAGGGGCATATACGCAAGGCTCAATCATAACCTGCTAACAGACAATTATTTCAGGGCGGAGTATCCTACCGATCTCATGTCACTGGTTTTAAAAGCACGAGGGGAGATACTTCCCTTGAACTATATCCCTCACAGGAATGATTTTGAAGAAACATTTGGACTCTGTAATCTAAATGAATTTGAAAACGTGTTCCATTTCTTGGGAAAGTGTCTTGTTTTAGTGGAAACAAGAAGGAGTACACTTGGTGTAAACTGCCTTAATGTTTAATGAAGAGGAAATCATAGGAGTTCTAAATGGAGCCATGGACTGGGAAGCCCTTTACAATTACATCAAGCACTCAACTACAGGAAACGAATCTTAGATGAACGTTTTTAAAGTTTCAATTTATATAATAAACAATTAAACAAAAAAATATGAATAATAGTCAACTGACAGACGGCGTAAGCTATGTCAAAAAATGAAAGATAAACTAAATTATTGCAACTTTTATGAAATAAAAATCATTTGAAAACTGAAACTGAAAAACTGAAGTGTTTTGACAAAAAATTTCTAAAAAAACAAAGGCTCTGTTTTGAAGTTATTTCAAAAAATTTCAAAAATAAAAATTTTCACGTTAATATGAAATCTGTCTCAAACTACCCAGGACTTCTTAAATACAAAATTTCGTCAAAATCATGAAATTTCATCAAAATCGTGTCAGTAACTAACGAGAAAGTCGGTTAAAAAAAAAACGGTAGGTGCTATGGGAGGTACCGTTTTTTTACTTTTTCTGTAAACATTTCTTAAATCATTCAGAAAGTTGTTTTTCTAACCTGAAACCAATGCTTCACACAAAATTTAATCGAAATTGTTGGAGCCGTTATCGAGAAATATAACAATTATCATATAGATTGTATGGCAGGTGCGGTTATTTCAAAACAGAGAGACCAATTCCAAAAACTCCTCTGTAGGCTGGCCCATTCAACCGAACGGTTTAGGCTGTAGATCCATATACGGACATACAGACAGAATTGCAGGACCCACTTTTTTCGTATTCTCTATCATCGTAATGTCCTGCTTAATTGCTATCTCAAATTTTTTTTTCTGCACGATTACAAAACTTGCCTTATGGTACCTGTAATCGCAAGTAAAAAGGTATGAATAACACTGCATTTACACTGACTTCCCAAGACCTTCGAAAAGAGTATAATATCGAACGAGTTACCACTCATTGACTTCCTTCGGGATACCAAGACCAAGGAATTCAAATTCGATAAGCTCTTCTTCAACGTTGAGCTAAGTAACAAAAAGGCATGGCAAAGTGCCTTTGAGATGGCTCAAAAACAACGGAGGGAACTGGAGCAGGAATTTTTGGGCCAAGAGCAAAAACTTCAGAACCTACATATGGGAAGAATGTCAAGCATATTCCAAGCAGAAGTCTATGCAATACGCAAATGCGCGGAGTTAAAAAATGACAGGAAATATAAAACAAACATATTGCAATAATGACGGACAGTCAAGCTGCAATTAAGGCCTGAATATCCTACACAATCTCATCAAATCATGTCAGTGAATGGATTGACAAATTGAACAAACTGGGCAGTAATAACAAGGTTACAATCTACTGGGTACCAGGACATGTAGGAATTATAGGCAATGAACAGGCAGACGAACTGGCAAAGACAGAAGCCAGATCACCACTCATAGGACCAAAACCTTTTTGTGGAGTAAGTAAGTAAGTAAGTAAGTAAGTAATTTGTTTATTCAGATAATTGTAACTTAACAACGTAATATAAAACTAACTAAAAGTAAAAAAACAATTTTTTTTTTTTTTTCTTATTCTAGATAATATTCTGTGAATTTAACATTAAACAATAAATTATGCATCAATGGCTTATTTAGGCCGTCTGTTGCGATCGAATGTCCATTTCTTGAACCTTAGGTCAGTAATTGAGTTGTACTTAATTGTTACTATTGTTACTATGATGATTATGATGATGATAATGATGCTGATGATGATGATGATGATTGGTGTTGTTGATTTTCTTATGGTTGTTCATGTTATTGATGTTGTTGTTGTTGGTGACAGTGTTGTTGTTGATTTTTGTTGTAGCTGATTGATTTTGTTCTGTTTTTGTGGAGTAACAGAAAGCCACATTTAGAAAGAAATCAAAAAGTCAGAGGAAGACAACAGGGCTAAACACTGGAATGACCTACCCAAAATGCGCCAAGCCAAGCTTTTACTTGGCACTTTTAACACAAAACGTTACAAAGACAACACAAAACGTTACAAAGACGCAATAAAACTAAGTATTTTATATTTGATTATTAGTTATCGTAAATTTATTTTAATTTTATTATTTTTCCGTATTTTAAATAATGTTGCTCTAGTTTAATTTTGCTTCAGGTATGTGCTCAATTCATGTTAAATGTTCTTGTTCATATTCGTTCCTTTGTGCTTGTGTTGGCGTTTTTCACTTACCACTGACACTTGTATGAATGATGAAGAGCGTAGATAAGTGCGTACAAAAAAAAATTGGCAATTGGAAGTACGTTAATCTATTTCTGGGCAGTGAATAAACTAACTAACTGTCAATATGCCCAGTTGCTCGAAAAAGTGTTCGAAAATCGGAAAACGCGGTTGCATAGAGCTGCCCGTTGTAGTTTCCAACATATGGTCAGCAAAGGGTTTAAAAGTGTCTACTAATCCCAATCTGTTTGGCTAATTCCAAACTGCGGCCTACTTCACCAAATTAGGTAAGAGTTACAATCACAAATCCGTACTTGAAATTTATCCGTAACTAAAAAATTTGTCAGTCAACTTGTAATTCGATGTTGGTAATCAAGAAGGACCAAATTGTAGAAAAAAGTATTGACAGATATTGTGGCGCAACAAAGCTATAAATGGAAACCTCGGGCCTTACGTCTTTTCAGGCCCTAAACTTTTATGCCAATTTCGAACGGTTGTATTGGGCAGTGTATTTTACTCTAATAGGACTTAGCAATTTCGGATAGTTAGACCCGTGAAAAACAAGAGAAGCCTATCTCAACACAAAAATCAATTGACTCACGAAATCAAAAACCTCACGAATCAGTAAGAATTCAACTAGAATATCTACCTTATCTATGGTATGTATGTACTTATTAACATCATCCAATGAAGTGTTAAGTCAGCAACACGGAAAAGATACACACAAACACCTTTAAAACACCTTCACAGGGTAGTTTCATTGAATTTTAATTTCTAAATGAAAAAAAAAAAAATGAAACAAAACCACTGACAAGAGTATTCGTCACAAACAACAACTCATAAATCCCTTGCCTAATAAATACTTGTTTCTGAGTGAAGCACACAAAGCCATCGTCCTACCAACACCCAAGAAGGACAAAGCAGACGCGACAATTTCACACAAAAAAACCATGTTGTTCTAAATCATTATCCTTCCATTACCTACTCCCACCCGCCAACCGTCATCCCTTTCTTTCTGTTTCTGTTTTTCTGTTAACCAAGCCACATCCTGAAACCAATAACATAAAAGCCGACACACAATAAAAAGGAATAATCCACCTCTTGCAAGGTGTACTTATTTGGATACCCTTTTGTATTGACATAGTGTTGCATAAAATAATCCTGTGCCACAACGTTGTGGTCGCCTTAATCCACTTCCACCGTGCGCGACGCGCGCGTTTTCTCTTTTACTACTTTATTGTACGGTTGATCCCTTTCCGTTTCCATCAGGATAAAAGAAAGGTGAGTAGAGAGAGAGTAGGTATGTGTCATCACTTTGGATGGATTTTATTATTATTTCTTCTTCTTATGCTTTTTGTTTGTCGCTCTATGACTCTGGATCTGCAGATCTGAAGTGTGGACAGGGCGCTTCTTTGTGTTTAGTATTTCAGTCTTCAGTGTTATGACGTGTGGGATAAGGAACTCTTGGTGGTGGCGTTAAAGTCGAAATCTGAGTACCAGGTCCACAACAGTACGAGTATATTCTATGTTGCCGAACAGACGACGATACAACAACACGCGATGAATTGCCTTTTGCCATTGAAAAAAAAGCGGCAGTAAAAAAAAAATACCTTCCGTCATCTCAGCAAGCAGCATTTGATAAAAAGGGGCTCTCATCTTGTCAAAGTGTCGTCATCATAAGGGACTAGGACTAGGGACAGAACAACCAGAAGGAATAATAAACAAAATAATGTAACACACGAATCGTTCATTTCTTATTCATAGAGGCATAACAAATGAAGGGTGACCTTTGTACATTGTACGTACACATATATGTACGTAGAGGTACGGCTACGGGTACGGATGTGGTTTGATATGTCTCGATACACACAATAATAACAACAACAACAGCAACTGTGTGCTCTCTAAATCATTTTCATAAATTTTCGAACGAAAATTGATGTAGCCATCAACAACCAGAATAAAAAAGAATGGCCTAAGAAAGCATTTCACATTTGAGCACGAATATTAAAAGCATATTAAAATGAAGGGTTGAGACTTGAGACTAGAAACTTGGAGAGTGGAGATGTAATTGAAAATGAATTGTTGATATAATATTTGCTGCGGTCAAAGCGTGTGCTACAGCCACTGCGACACTGCGTCTTTTGTGTTTGTAGCTACGGCACCGTACCTGTACTAACGTTTCAGTTTATGTTTTCAGTTACATATACATAATATAGGTACCTAGTTTGATTGCAAAGTTAGCGCGTTTTTAAGAGAAAGTTCCGGCTCTAGCATTAAGATGGTGTCATTAAATACAAACGAGGTAGGTAACTGTCACAAAACAAAAAATTTGTTTGCGTAGGCAGAATTATCAGATTTTTACTTATGAAAGTCACATTTTTGAGATAATTTTTGACAAATCAAAGGAAAAAAAATATATTCACGAACAAAGTTTATACCAACTGTCTACGTGGTTTTGGCCAGATTTTCTTCGTAAGCTTCTCATTGAGCGCAGCACCCGCTGATGCTTTATTCACTCTCAATCGATCCGATATTCCTATCAATATTCATATGATAGCCTTTTAACATCTCATGAAACAATTTAACTCGAAAACAATGCACATGTCAAACTATGTATTTCAAGAATCGCAGTATAACAATCAGACATGAAAATAGATTTGAAACGTGATGCTAGTCATATTAGACAACGTGAGCTGAGCTTGTTTCTTAAGCAAGTCGTACTTTAGTGTGCTGATAAATACAACGACGGCAACGAAACGTATGGTGGCGTTAAAAATGGCAAAGGTCGCGTTTAAACTAGGCAATGATTAAAACAAATTGTTATGTCACTGTCATTATACGTTGTTTAGGTAAATAGAAATACGCTCAATCGATTAAAATGTATACTTCTCATAGTATTGCAACGAATCTGAACTTACTCTAACACTAGAAAATTTCCTCCCTCGTACAAACAAACTTATGCTAAAGAAAAGAAAATAAGCTGAAGTTCCTTACAAAAGCATACAAAAAATGTTTTGTTTCATTATGGAGTCAGACTCCACCCTCACAAAAAGAAAAGTAAAAATAAACACAATAGCCACGCCAAAATGTCAAGGAAGATACTTTAATTTGAATTTTCATACACCAGGACAACGGACTGACGGACAAAAATGCTAAAAAGGAAGATGGCTCTCCTTCAGAGCAAAAAAAAAAGAAAAAGTTCAAAATAAAATACTTCTATCTTCTGTATGGCTGTACAGTAGACTGGCTATGTGTGCAAGCTTTTTTATGAACGGTCATTGTTGGTTCAAAAAATCCTTGCTTGGTTGTTGGTCTTTTGCCCGCTTTGTCGGAAGATGATATCTTTTTGTGTTCATTCAAAAAGATGATGGCAACAATAATGATGATGGCGATCAAAGGACATAGAACATGAATGCAAACGTAGAAGGACTAAAGTTTGCAAACGCAAACCCAAATAAGTGGCCATTTTTTAGTTATTTTTCTTTTCTCTTTGTATGTATAAATAACAATATTGTTTTTTTGGTTTCATAAAAGAAAAAGGAAAAAATCTGCGCACAAAGAAAAACCATATTTTGGTCCATTTTTGACTGAAAATGAATGTTCTGCATTGATTTGTGCTCTTTGAAATGAAACTAAGAATATGATTAGCTTGTTTCTCGAATTGAAAAAGAAACATAAGATAAGGCAAAAGATAATAATCGAGGCAAGACTAATTGGCTCCTATTACAAGGCCCGTTTCATTACAATTTTGGACTACGAATGTCGAAAAAGGTTTTTTTTTGCCACGAAGCTGTGCTAAATATCAGTTGGAAAACATTCACTGCGAAGAGCGTGTTCCTTTATTTTTGGCATTCGTAGTCTGAAATTGTTACGATGACGAAACTTGTGATAGGGGTGATTACAACACAGCAATGGGCACATTAAAGAACATATCGCATAGGCTATCACGAATACCCGTATTTTAGATACATTTTTGAACGATTCCCCGATTGCTGCCAACAACAGCTGTGAAATATAAAAAAATCGCTGTGGGTTTGTGTCTTTGCTAAATATTTAATACGTGAACGATTTAATCGTTTATCATCCACTAATTAAAATAAACAATTTGGTAAATAAATAGGGGTGCACAACTGAGCTCAGGAAGCCCCGGGGCCTAACGATTTCTGTCACATGGAGTGGAATAGGCCGGAACTGAACCTTAAATTTTTTGCATACTCCGAACGGCTAAGTGAGAAATCCCTATCGCTCTGGAACTCAATACTTTAATAACAAAACAAGGAAGAAAAATTCCAATCAATCCGAGTGGCCAACTGTTACTCAATATCTTGTGTCGAAAATACCGATCATAACTCTTAAAGTAGGAACAGGAGTTATGAAGCTATCAGACTTGAAGCGGTCTACTCCATATACGAGGTGTGGCAATTTGAAACCCGGAATCGACCGATATCTCCCGAGCTAACAATACCAGCTTGTTCGTTGTTGTCTCGTTCGAAAAGGGGGACTCTCTTCTAGTACCAGTTCAATTTTGAAAACGGTAGCACGTTTAGTTTGTGTTTCACGCGTGTTTTTGTAAAGCAAGGTTTTTTCTACACCTCCCGAAAATGAATGATAATAATTAGAAAGCAACCTTTTATCGAAAATTGAGACGGATGGGAAGGACTGGATGAGTACTGTGGTAACCGGAGATGAATCGTGGATATTCGAGTACGATCCCGAAACGCGTAGACAGAGTCAGCAATGGGTGGAGAGCGGGGGAGAGCGCCCGAAGAAGGTCAGGATGTCAAAATCGAAAATGAAGTCCATGTTCGTAATTTTCTTCGATATCAAAGGAGTAATTCATCGGGTATACGTCTCTGAGGGACAAACAGTGACCGCAGTGTACTACCAAGGTGTGCTGGAGCGGCTGAGGGCCCGTATTTTCCGCGTGAGGCCCGAACTTGCGGAGAATGGTTGGCTGTTGCATCACGACAATGCACCTGCGCATTCGTCGCTACAAATTCGTGAGTTTGTAGCAAATAAAAAAGCATCACAACGTTGCCGCACCCCCTCTACAGCCCCGACCTCGCTCCGTGCGACTTCTTCCTATTTCCAAAGATAAAGCAGTACCTCAAGGGAACTCACCACGGCGGTTTACTGGAGGCAAAAGAAACTGCGACGCATGCGCGAACACCCTAACTGCAGACAACTACCGAGGGTGGAAGCGGTGCGTGGAACAACAAGGAGACTATGGTGAAAGATTATGATCAAAATTTCGCCGAAAATTAATTTAGCTGCCCCTCAGATCTGAGCATGAAGAAGCACCTGGAGAGAAAATTGACTGACGCTAAACGAGCAATTTCGTCGTTATGGGAAAAATGCATCAAGAACAAATACATTCAGCACAGTGCAAGGCAAAAATTATTCCGAGCTACGGCATTGTCAATCCTGTTCTACGGGGCGCAAGTATGGGGACATTGCTCCATGGAACCTGTGGAAAAATATCTAAGATATTCCTATAAAAGGATATATTCGATTACCAATGCACACTCCAAATTATATGATTTATCTTGAAACAGGAACACCTCCTTTGATTATGGACACCCTTGCCATGCACTTTAACTACATTGTAAAGGTAAATGAAATGGAGGGTAAAAGGTTACCAAGAAAAGTCTTAATAGCACCTATCAAAAGAAAAGGAACAATGTTCGAAGAATGGACTAGCCTTGCTGCAAACGTGTATTTCATCACCATAAATATAAGTACTAGCGAGCATCCATCCATGTTAAGAAGAAAGTTCAAGAAAATCCTTGAAATTTTTGGAAAACCCCTGTTTCAAAGATATGTTTCAGAAGCCAGCTCTTCTCTGTTTAGATGTTACTACAGTCGTCTAAGTTTCAACCTGCAGCAGAACTCGTACCTTTTGAATAGGAACTCATTGAATAAAAAAAGCATTATCTCCAAAGCGAGAGGAGAACTGTTCAATCTTAACTTTGTACCAAATCGACCGGATCTGACTTTACTATGTAGTCTTTTTCAATTCAATTTAAAAACGCGTGAAGATACATTTCATTTTATTGCGATATGCTCAATCCTGGCAGAGTTCCGGTATAGATATTTCAGCAAGCACAAGATGAAGGAAGAAGAAATGTTCAGCATACTCAACGATGACCAGGGATGGGACAGCCTTTACAACTTCATTATAACAGGGCTACGATATAGGAAAAAAGCTATTCTTGACGAAGATTTTTAGTAATTTTTACTTAGTTAGACTATCTACAGACCTACAGAGGCCATACTTGTTATTAGGCCTAAGAATTATTTTTCAAAAAAATGTTAATATGCAAAGAAATAAAGGAGTCATTACAACTAACTAACTAACTAAACTATAGGTAGTTATAACAAAATCGTCTTGAAGAGAAAGTAATGCATAAAACCAACGTTACCACAAGTTCCAGTTTTTAAAGCAACTTTTCATTGTTAAGATTTAATAAAAAAAAAAGAAGAAAATCGACTGAAAAGACTGCACAGAAGAAGAGATCCTCTAGGTACATCTCACGAAAATATTCTTTGCCAAAACACAAGAATGAAAGAAAAAGTCTTACACCACAGCACAGGGTGTGTCACAGAGACCTTTATTAAGGAAATAGTTATACGCTTAAGTTTTCACTTGAGATGATTGTGTAGTTCACGTCGTCGTAAGTCTTATAAACAAATTTGTTTTTGTATAGTCATCCATCTCTATCTACACTCAGAATACCGAACGACTGGCAAACGACGACAACGACGAACACTTTTCAATTACAAATATTTGAAAGAAAATCAAGCAAAAAGGACGAAATACCTATGTCTCAGGAGAAGCACAGAAATAAGATGCTGGGCGCTGTAGGTGGCGGGTGAGTAGAGAGAAAATTTAACTTTGTTGTCTTGGGATGAGGGTGGCTCTGTGTGTGTATTTACTTTGTTACAATAATTCTTCTAAAATCAAACACTTATAGAGCATGTGGTGTGTTTTCTCTTTGAAAAACTCCATCCATGCAACGAACGGTGAAAGTTTTTGTCAAAAGAAAACTGCTTCTTGTTTGTTTGCCGTACCTACCTACCTACTAAGATTGCAAAAGGAAACTGACTTGACTATTCATACGAATATTTCAACGAAATACGGTAAAACTCATTCCGAAACAAAAGACACAGAAACCAGAATAGAACTCTTACGTCAAGGATTTGCATAAACCTACCTAACGAGTTTGTTGGTTTTGCATGTGATGTGAAGAATCTTCTGCTATAGGGTATCGTATTCCTATATTCCAAAACGATTAAATACATATGTATGTAGTTTAAGGAAAAGAGAGTAGATATGCCAATGTATTCGTGTAAGAAACAACAGATAGTGTTGCAAATAATTGTAGTGTAGTATTCAGGCAGTGCGAGGACTTCATTGCCATCAGGATTTTCTGGCTTTTAAGTTCGTTCACCAGGTGCTTTATGCGCACAATTGAGAATCAAGCATCAAAATGTAACTAGGCGAATGGTGC
This sequence comes from Melanostoma scalare, assembly GCA_949752695.1. Lineage (NCBI taxonomy): Eukaryota > Metazoa > Arthropoda > Insecta > Diptera > Syrphidae > Melanostoma > Melanostoma scalare. Next base: position 18,488,170 of record OX456987.1, on the reverse strand, counting down.
CCGTGAGAGAAAAGCCGAGCCCCACTAAACCTGAAGAAGTTTCCTTTTGTTAAAAACGTTACCCTCCCACATTCTGGCTACCATGAAGGCACAGTCCAAAGTTCAGATTATGCCCATTCTAAGTTCTTTAGTATAAATACCGTCAATTCACAGATTTTACTGCCTACACCAATAAAAAATCTGTTATCTAAAAACAAAACATTACAAAGGATATTTTCTTTGGGGTTTATTGTGGATCTTAATGTCATGAAATGTGGGCAAATTTAAAGTTTCTTCTTCGAAATAAAAGCAAATGTATAAAATTAAATATTTTCGAAGATTTTGGAAGACAACTTTGTTCTTGGATGGCTCATAGCGTCTCAGTAGCGCTTTCTGTCACTCCAACTGAGCAAAACTTTGTTGATTGTTTCGAGCTGAAGATCGCGAATTACTTGGATGAAATTTGCCCTAAGCTTATTTGGGTGCTAAGGCGCAGAGATATCCTATGAAATTGCAAAGCCGATGAATTTCCTGGAAATGGAACCACAACCAGCAGGCTGAACATTAGTATATCGCTACCTGGAAACTCATGCCAAAGCAAGATGGCAAACAAACAAGCAGCAGGTGGTACCACTTCATGTCTGGCAAAAACTGGATATAAAATGCACAAGACATTTGCAATCCCTAAACAGATTGCTCATAAGTTCTTTAATTGGTGTCATAACCGGACTTTGGATCATAGGCAGACACGTCCCAAGACTCGGCGTTCTATCAAACTTCTGCAGGATCTGTGTTCACCAGGAGGTTGAAGGGACAGCCCCACACTTCCTCTATTTATGCCCTCTCCTCTCCCTTGAACGTAAACTCAATCTAGACAATCTTTTTTTAGGGTGATCTAAGTGATCTGATGAGCACAGATACCACATCTCTATAGTTTAGCTAAACGAGCTAAACGAGGCACTACCTCACATCTTTAATCAACAGATCTAATATTGCTCTAAGTGTGTCCACTGTTTTCTTGACAGCCATTTAAACCTAACCTAACCAATCGGTCCTTCACGGTTATCCACAAAAAAAGTTTGAAATTGCAGCTCTCTGGTGGCCAATTGCAGTGGGTTCATTATTTCGGCTAAGAATTTCCGAATTCTTGATACTATTAAAATAGAACCAAAAATGTAAAAAAAAAAATTACGTCCTAATTTTAAGAATTATTAAAGTTAGGACATGGAAGTACCTACTCTTGCCTAGGAAGCTTATCTATACAACATTCCCAGATTTCATCCTACGGCTGGTGTGTTTGGTGAATATTAATTAAGCCTTTTGTATACGAAATCACGAGAACCGAACCCACTAATTTATTCTTGTTTTGTTTTCTATAGAAATATGTATCAAACACGTTGTATGTGAAAGTATGAGCATTTGCAAAAGCATTTATTCAAGGCAAAGACAAGAGTGTTCCAAGAAGTCATGCAAAAGGATTCACGAGAATAGTGAAACATAACGATGTTGGTATATACAAAAAAGACATAAAATATGTTTTGTATGGAAAACATTTTATTTTTGAGAAAATTAAAAATTTTTATGAACATTTCCTTTTACAGTTTTCATAAAGTCTTGAAAAATAGTACTATGGAGGATAATCAATCGAAACCGTTAGGGAATACCAATACCTAGGTTTTACTGTGTCAAGCAATCTAAACATAAAAGCATCTGGTCAAAAAGTTGTCTTCCTCCAAAAATGCAATTGGTTCAGTGTGGTAAAATGTTTACGGAAATAAAGACTTGTCAATTAGTGTAAAGTACAAAGTTTTTACTGCAACTTCCGAAACAATTATGCTTTATGCGGCAGAGTCATGGGGTTGGCGTCAGTCTGAAACCACGGAAAAACTGTTGAGGTTCTTCTTAAAACGCCAATTTCAGCTCCACGACACTACACCCAATTATATGCTGATGATAGAAACTGGACCTCACATCTTTAAAGCTCTACATTGTCAAACTTATGAACAGCAACACTGAAAAAATAGCAAGAAAGGTTGCAGTTTCAATAACAATGTCCCAACGCCCATCGTTTGAAGAATGGAAAAAATTGTCAGACATGTGTGAACTCAATTTCCACTTTACTTTGGATAAATAATTTGTCAGAGTGAAAACCATTCCTTGACAACTTGATTGAAAAGCTACATTCCATAGTAAGAGAAGACTATTTGGAACAGGCAAGAAGTTCACTTCATAGGGAAATCTATTCGAAGCTGCAGTACGACCTAAGCGACAAAAACTACTTCAAGGATCGCTTTAGCACTGAAATAATATCGAACATTTTCCGAGCAAGAGGAGAGCTGTTACCGCTCAATTTCATACCGCATCGTAACGATCTAGCACTAAAATGCTCTTTGTGTAACACCAACGAAAGAGAAAATGTATTTCATTTCATCGCAAGATGCCCAATTTTAGTAGAGATACGGCGACAAACATGGCAAGAAAACTATTTACAACAAACCGAGTTTTCAGCAATTTTGAAAGGAAAAGACTGTCAGAAACTATCAAATTTCATTAAAACAGCTCTAACTTATAGAAAAAGAATAATTCGAGAAGACTTCTAAATTCAAAATTATATCAAAACTCACTTAACTTACAACACACTTTTTTGTTTTATAAAGCTATCATTTGGCTGACGGCCCTAGGCCATTCCTTTAAAGATCTATTTTCAAATTTAGCTTACGATATTTTAATGTATCCATAAGGTTTTTGTAAATTTTTCTATTGTCAAATAAAAATCTTGATCTAATCTAAAATTAAGCCTTCATTTTTACAAGGAAAAGAGTTGGCCCTTCCCTTCGGTTCGACTTAAGGCTTAATTTTTACAAGGAAATAAATTGTGTTCTTTTTTTCGGCTCTCCATTTTAGTCTTGAAACATCACTATCAATATTTCGATTCGCAGTCGTTTAAGAAACTCGTTTCTGACTTGTTTCCCCCTATGAATCTGAGCTTCAAGACTCTTAACAAAATGTTAAAAGTAGCATCGTCTCATTATCTCCACGAGAGTTGCGTTGGGACAGCTAAGATTGCAGCTGATATTTTACAGATTAAAAAAGGATCTCAATAACAAAACCTCGATTCTAATCATTTTTTGAAACCTTTTGTTAGCAAATCAAAGTCTAATTATACTAAGACCCAGTCAACTGCACTAAGATTCTTAGCAAATGTAGTGTCTAATGACCTTTTCTTTGGACGAAAAAAAAAACACACACAAAAACAAAAAGCAAAGCAAATAAACTGTCGCACTGAACTGCACTGTGGGCTCAGATGGTAACTCAAAAATAACTAAAACAGAGTTTTATTTCGGAATACCGTATCGTAGGTGTGTATATGGTGTGAGTTTTCCCTCGTTCTCAATCCCCAATACCATGCCATCCTTCCGGTTGTCACACTGCGCGCTTCTCCAGCTTATACACACTCAGAAGATTCCAACGCCAAACTACAGCTGGCACTCATAACAAACGGCAAATTCCTTATTCTTGTCATTTATTCATCCGGCAATATTTCTGCGCCCTTCACTTCATGGCTGTAAAACTTATATTCTCGAGTCCCGATCCGAGCCCCGAGTGCCGAGTGGCTAATGGCCACACACTCGTGTGTAATGTGTGCGTACAACAACATACACTGCACTGCTCTTTTTCATTGAGAATCTCCTCGAGAAATTGAATGAAAATATTGAGTTCTTATTTTTAAATTATGAAATGAAAAACAAAAAAAATAAAACGCAACAACGGAGAACGTTCTCCTTATTCATAGAACACCATCTATCCATTTGGATTACGCCGCGCTGCGCTGTGACACCCTTGCTGCCTTGATGTCGTCGTTTGAGCCCTCTATTCTACTATCAAATTTTTTGCATTGACATGCATGCACCAAAATAGTGAATATATTTTTAGTTTTAAACGACGGACGCAACGTACTTGTGAGGGTGACAAAGCTCAGTCTTCCGTCCTCAACGTCAAGAACGAGAGTCGAAACCGAAAGTGGGACCCGGCGCGGCGTGTTGTGTGCGCAACTATTGAGTCTATGAGTTCACCATAAGTAATACCGACGCACTTTTGTATTGTACGGCTTACGATTTGTGATAGTGGGCGAACAGATGTAAAGGGCAATGGATGCCCGCTTGCGCTTCTTCTTCCGTATGTGTTTTATTTTTGCATTTGAACTCTATGCAAGAGATCTACTTTATTTAGAGTGGAATCAGAAATAATTAGGAGATATTGTCAGTTGTCATCTTGACGCATCCTTTTTTCATTATAAGTTCTTTTTTACATTTTGCATAGCGTCTGTATCGTTTACTTATCACACATATCACAAAGCAAGAATTAGACGACTCCAGCCAATCAATTTCACTTGCAGAAATTAACACCATTAAAGGAAGAAATTTTGTTCGGTATATGAAATAGCATCATTCCATGTCTTTAACTAAACTTGAAAAATGCTCTTAACAACAGGTTGCTCTACGGTTTCCACTCCCCAAAACAGGCCCACGCCTCATGACAATCCTGAAGCTTTTACTTAGCCTTGGCAAAACACCTTACGCTAGCAAACACATTTCGTTTCATATTCCTAGCAAAATAGAATTCTTCGAATTCTTCAAATGTCTTGGTGTCAAAGCATTGAGTCGGAAGGAAATGTATATTTATGGTCGTGTACCATCCCTTAGAGCTTTATGCCAATGGCTCCGGCAGCATCATGAGCCATGACTGTGCGAGAAACAAAAGGGGAAGTTTGTGAAATTCGATAAACCAAACCGGTAGCATGACAATGAGTTTCCGCTCGTTATCCGCAATTAAGTCAAACAAGCCTATGACAATGGTGTTAACATTGTTATCGCTTCGATCGAGTTCCCTTCTATTCTGTTCCGGTCACTTCTGAGTTCTCATAATGCCCTCTAACTTAACTCACTCCACCTGCACCAACCACCCCACCATTATGCCAACGTAAATGCAAATGAAACCCAAATGACGATGCGAAAACAGATTCAGGATGTGATTTATGGTTGTGTCACTTGCTCTTCCGATGATCATGCAAGTTTTGCTTCATTTTTTCTTTGCTTTTCTTCCTCTTCTTCAAGTTTGATTTATTTTTGTTGCAGTATTATTAGTATTATTTGTATCTTATTATTGTAACTTTTTTTTTTTAATAAAGTGCGGGCGTTGCCATGAACAAGAGGGCACACATTTAAATTCTGTGTGGATTTTCCTCAATGAAAATTCTTTTTCTGACTCGAATTTCCTATTTGAGAGTATGTTGCGTTTGTTTGGAGAGTGTGTGTTGGATTGTAAGTTTGGTTGGCATAATGTTTTTTCGCAACACAAAGGACAGGGTAAAGGCAGACAGGAGGGGGAACAAATCAAAAATAAATTTCAATGGAGTGTGTGATATATGCATAATACTCTCGTTTGAAAGAAAGAATATCCATTCACATTGCTCGAATGTACTTGGCACCAGGACATCGCAGAAGAAGAAAAAATAAAAAATAAAAAATAAAAAAACAAAACAAAAGGAAAAGAAAGGCGAAAAGAGAAAGGAGTAAGAATAGAATTAGCTGTAGGCACTTGCTTGCGCCATTATAATTTAGACCATTATAATTCAGCCTCTCACCCTCTGCATCTGTATTAATAGAAGCGAAATGAATTTTGTTATTAATCTCTCCATTGGCATCTTGCTTATTTTATATTTAGCCAACACAATACGGTTCTGGTGGCTTTGTGCCATCGACGGACAGTGTGAATTGTCGATAAAATGCAAATTTGTCCAACTCGTGCACCGCTATGACAAAATGATCTTCAGTTACTTTTAGGCTCTATAGAAAAGATTTAATTGAAAAGTTGTTTAAAAAAAAACTGAGCGTTATTATTGTTTTAAAAAATTGATTCTTAAAAAAATTGACAATCAGGATTTGAACATCAAACGGCTAAGTGAAGAAGTCGCCCTTAAAAAGCAATGATGGACAGAACACTAAAAATTGGAACGTGGAATGCAAACGGTCTTTTACACCATTTATCGGAGTTAAAAATCTTTTTAGACATTGAACACATAGATATTTGTCTGGTCCGAAACTCATTTCTCAAGTGGACTGGTTCTTGATGATTTAATGTCAAACTATATATGCTACCTCATCCAGCTGATAAGGCTAGAGGTGGATCGGGAATCCTGATTAAAACATCATGAAGAAGCTATGTTTACAAACAAGAATATGCAAGTAACAATAATTAGTATTGGTATGAAAAAGAAAGACTTCAAGTTGGCATCAATATACTGCCCGCCAAGGTGTTCCCCGACTGAAGATGATTATACAGAACTGCTAAATCTACTAGGACATAACTTCCTTGTTGGCGGTGACTTCAATACTAAGTACAGCCATTGGGGATCCAGACTTTTAACAACAAAAGGCAGAAGGCTTTACAAAGCATGCCTCAAATACAATTGCGATTTCATTTCTTCCAGATCACCAACTTACTGGCCATCGGATACTAGTAAAATACCATACCTTGTTGAATTTTTCATAGTTAAAGGCATCAAACGAGACCACATAAGAGTCGAAGGTAATTATGACTTATCATCAGATCATACACCGGTGATTTAATAACTTAATGAATCAGAGATAATGGGAAAAAGTAATCCTAAGCTTGTAAATAATAAAACAAACTGGAGTGAATTCAGAGAAAAGATGGAAAACTATATAAATCTCAGATCCTCTATGGAAACAAGAGAGCAAATCGACCTTGAAGAAGAACAATTCATTGCCGATGTTCAACAAGCTGCAGAAGAAAGTACACCAACTTACTCGAGTAGGAGACAAACTGAAAGAAGAGATAGGAGAGTTGGTATTGGAGAAAAGAAGAGCTCGAAGAAAATGGCAAAATACTAGATTTCCAGACGACAAAACAGGTTAACCGTCTAAGCAACGAACTGAAAAAACAAATCTTCGAATTCAAAATTGATTCATTAAGTAGATTCCTGAAAAATTTAACGACTACTCAACCGATTATTCGGTCTGGAAAGCAACTAAGCGCCTGAAAAGACCGCAGTTACAAAACCGGCCGATAAAATCTCTAGACGGGAGTTGGATCGGAAATCCGAAAGAAAAAGCTAACCTGTTTGCAGAACATCTTGCGAATGTTTTTAAGCCATTCCCAGCAAACACATCTGAAAACAGCTTACAGTTTATTGATAAGGTAGAAGAAGTTGACATACCAATTGTCACACTCAAATAAATAAAAAGTATGTGTCGAAACCAACTATCGAACAAAAAATCACCTGGGTACGATCTAATAACTCCTCAGGTTATGAAAGAAATGCCATCAAAAGCCATCATAAAACTCCAATTCATAATAAATGCATGCCTAAAGACCCAATATGTCCCACATCATTGGAAAATTGCTGAAGTAATTGTTATACCAAAGCAAGGTAAGCCACCAACAGAAGTGACGTCTTACAGACCAATATCGCTTATACCAAGTCTTTGAAAAATTGCTACTGAAAAAACTAAGCAAAGTCATAGAAGCAGTGGCGGAACCAGGATTTGGGCATGAGGGGGGGTCTATTCCTCAAAATTTTATTCATATATACGAGGTTTAGCAGATTCAATCAGAAATTATTTACATGATGTTGGCGTCGATTGCTCATATACAGCTATGGACAAAGAAATAGCACACTCATTCATTTTCTTATGAAAACTGCATTTATTTTTTCCTTTTGAACTTAAATATTTTATTTAATATTTTATGACATGAAGTGACTTCTAAGGATTAATAATAATTAGTAATAAGGAATTATTTCTTTACAATTCAATTTTTAAAAATATATTTTGTAGTGATGATCAAATTTCTTGTGGACAAGAAAATAGCACACTTACTTATAATCGTAAAAAAAATTACTTTTAGTGAAAATATTTTTTTTTTTTCATAAATTTCGGTATTAATAAGTTAGTTCTTAGTTGGTTGACCACGATTTTTTAAAGTTGCTTGGCACCTCCTTGGTAAGCTTTCAACTAACGCCTGGCATCTACTTTGCGGGATAGAGTACCAAGCTTCTTTGATTCCGGCCCAAAGTTCGTTTGAATTTTTAAATTTTGTCTGCCCAATTTTGACTTTAACATCATTCCATAAGTGTTCTATGGGATTAAGATCGGGACTTTGAGCTGGCCAGGTTAGGACATCGATTTGTTCATACAAGAGCCAAGCTTTTACTATATTTGATGTGTGTTTGGGGTCATTGTCATGCATGAATATCCACTTAATTGGCATGAACTCAAAGGAATTTGGTTCCATTGTATTCTTTAGTATAGCAAGATAATCGAATTTATCCATTTTGACATCAATCCTCCTCCTCCCACCCCATGCCAGGAAAACGCACCCAGACCATTAAATTTCCCACTCCATGTTTCACCGTCTTTAAAATATACTTAGGATTATACGCTTCGCACTTAGGGCGATACAAAAATTGCGAAACTTTTTAGGCTTGATAGACTGCATTTGTTTATCAAATCTACATACCCGAAGAAAAAGAAACATCACAACCATTTCACATAACGGACATTTTGAATTTATGATTTTTCTTAATAGTGTGCTATTTCTTTGTCCATAGCTGTATGTATGGCCAAGGATTCGACGGAGCTCCGGCAATGAGTGTCCAATTCATTGGTGCACAGGCTCATCTGAGATCGAATTTCCCCTGGCAATTTATGTACATTGCGCTGCACATAGCTTTAGTTTGGCAGTCAATGCAGCATGCGAAGTGTCAGGAATCAAAAATGCGTTAGGAACTATGAGCGATTGAAGCATTTTTTCACTGGCCTAAAAGACAAGACGTTCTACACCAAGAAATTTCAATAATGACGAACAAAAGTGAGAAAAAAACAAAAGTTGAAGTCTGTTTGTCCTACCAGGTGGGCTCAGTCTCAGGAAGCAGTTGGAACGTACGTTGAATTGCAACCGGCTCACAGTGGCCCGTTTTGACAAAAGTGCTTGCAAAATTCATTTTTTGGGTGGATCTCTAATGCAAAACTTTTAATTTTTATGAATTAACAAATGTTTGGAGCTTTAGTAATCGAAAAAATTATTTCATTTGAAAGATCGGTTCGCCTTGTAGAGGTTGTCAAAGTTGACAAATATTTAAGGTGAGAAAAAACATTAAAAAAAAATATTTTTTTTTAACTTTGAGAGTAAAAAGAAGGAAAAAAGGGTTAGTTAAACCTTGTTTTAATTTTTATTATTGTTTATTGCTATAATCAGAAAAAAAAGAAAAATTTGTAAATTTTTTGAAATACTAAATTTAATTATTTTCGAAACACCACTTTCGCGCACTTTTTCAACTTTGCATTGAGTAAAAAAAAAGTTTTTAAAAGTTGTCAAGCCGAAATGAACGGTAAATGAATCCTTATATCTCTTCACTTACAACCAAAAACTCAGTTGCACGAAGTTGCACGACACTGAGCTAGAGCGATTTGATTTGAAAAAGTCAGTCATTTTTTCTGAGTTTTTTTTCAAGCGCAAGAAAAAGTCATGGAAAATGTTATTTCTTTGTTTTGCTGGAATGGATCCTTAATAATATTTCAATAAAATACTTTACAAATATTTATAAGTAGGATTTAAAAAAAAAAAAAAAAAAATACAAACAATTATGAAAAAAAAATTTTTTCACTATAAAATTTATTTTTTCTGTTTTCGTTTTTTCCCACTGTTTTACTTAAATCATACACAAATTACTTCATAAACTGACTTTTAACCTTTTTAACATAATATACCAATTATGTTAACCACCTTAACTAAAACTTTTTATTTCAACAGCAGATTCTGAAACACCCTGTAAATATTTTTTCTTCAAATTTACAAATTTTATAGCCTTGGAAATTTCCAATAAGGTAAAAAAAAAATTGAGTCGATATCTTTATTCGTTTAAGAGATATGATTTTTGCAACCAAAAAAGTCAATTTCGGCCACTGTGCGGCTGTTATTGAATCTTTGGAAGAAATCAAAACGTGGAAAGATCGAGATACTTCGCAAAATGCATTGCATCTTCTGACAGCGATTTCGACGGTTGAATTCAAAATCGCCTGTCACGTTATAAAATCAGTTGATTCGACTGTTTTGCTTTTGAGTCGGGAATTGCAATCTAAAAACCAAGATCTGGGTGAGGCTACTAAGCTGGCAGATGACGCTTTGAATGAATTTACGTACAAACGCGAAAACGCAGATTCAAAAAGTTGCAATCAACAAAATAATCATTGCAACGTTCAAGCACAAAGTATTAAAGACTACTACATAATTTCTTTCTACATTCCGTTTCTTGATACGTTCATTTCCCAACTCAAAAGTCAGTTCTCGGAACACAAAATGCGCTTGATGCATTACTGGTTAGTATTTTTCGATCAAAAATTTACATGTAAAAAAGTTTATATGTGGCGCGATCTGAGAAAAGGTATTTTTTAGGCAAAAGTGAAAGCATGCTCTGAAGGGCGCTGATGAACCATTCAAACCCATGTAAAAAATCGTTTCTCTGAACTTATATTTTGTGAAATAATAGCAATGTTACAATTTCTGATTGCGCTTCATGAATATTCAGTAAAAGAACTTGTGTAATCAATCATGATCCAACAACCGATTTTTTTCCTAGTAGGTCCCTTTTATCGTATCGAGTCACATATGCAAACATCAATCTGACGATATTTTTCAGGTTATCAATAGCAAGTCGTTCAAGAATGTCGATTATATTTTTATAATCAATAAAGTTTTTGAATTTTTAAAATATTAATATTTATTCTCCTTTACTTTTTTGTCTTGCTCATGCTATATTTTTCCGTTCTGTAACGAAATTTGAACACTAGGAGCCGATAAATGTTACAAATAACATCTTTTATTTTCCCGATTGGGGGGGATCCCCCCCGTGGATCCGCCTATGCATAGAAGAAAGAAATCTAATCCCAAATCATTAGTTTGGATTTAGAAATAAACATTTCACGATAGACCCAGTTCATAGAATAACGGATGCAGTTGAAAAAGCATTACTACGAAATACTAAAATCTTATATCTCAAACCGGCTCTTCAGAATACGGTATGATCAAGAATATTCAAAACTAAACAAAATACAAGCCGGTGTTCCACAAGGAAGCGTCCTAGGACCTACCCTGCACTTGCTATATACAAGGGATATTCCAGTGGATAATTTTGAGGGTGCTGACGAGTTCCTGACGAGTTCTTGGAAGAGTTTGGTGTAGAGTCTGCCCACGGGATCTTCTACGAAATTATGTTGTTTTTATAAGAGGGCAGTGTGAATGGCTAAAATCAGAAATGGAGATCTACAGAAAAGGTTTTAAATATGTCCAATGAACAACTCTACAACCCTGATAAACATTTCGAATTGAAGCAAAAAGGTTAAAAAGTTATGTTAAGAAACAGTTTTATGGTTGGTACCTGCCTACCTTAGTATAAGCGCAGAAATGCAAAATCTTAAAGTAAGTCTTTCATACCATACTTGACCAGAATCGTTTGATTCACTATCAACTTTAGGGCGCTTTTCGTAAAAACCAAGAGAATTTCAGCTCCTTTAACTAAAATCGCATGAACAGTTATCGAAAGCAAAGCCTTTTCAAAAGGCGAGTCCTCTGTTTAAGAAAATAAAAAAATTACTTTTACAATCGATTGCATTGAGCAAAGAGATACTCAACACAATCGGTGAAATTTTTGAAAATCTAATAATTTGTCAACTCTTAAAATCATATTTCTCAATTTTGATGCTCTATACTCTAGAGCTAGTACACATAAACAGATGTAAGAGAGAATGAGATAGAGAGACACAGTTCATATCCAAACAAAACCATTTGCCAAGCAAAACATCACTATATGGTTCTTCTTTTGGCTCTAAAGATGAAAAGAATGTCCAACAACAAGAAATGAATAGCAGCTACCTTCTCACCTCACCCCCTCACCAATAGCACAAAGCGCATATCTATTTTCGAGCAAACATTTTTAACAAAACCGAACATAATTTCGCACACACAAAGCGAAACTATACACCACTATCTATGAATGGTTCTTTGTTTTGTTTTTAGGATTAGGTTGCCGTTGTGTGACCTTATGTTTGTTTTCATAATATGAGGTTTTTCTATAGAAATTCTGATTTTCAAAGAATATATCGCTGTTTTGTTTTCAGCATCATCAGCGCCGAGTCCTGGTGGGAGTTGCCTTTTCATTGTTTATACTTAGGATGTATATTTATTTTTGATCAAAGGTAAGGATCGCTAAATTAAAATAACTAAAATAAAAGGAATGATAAACAACAGCCTAGAACGTTCGTACAGATGAGATACACACGTTCAATGTATTCTTGATTAAAAAGCAATGTTCAGTTTGTTTTATGAAAAGGCTTGAATCTTTTGTGACAATTCGCAGTTATCTACTCCATAGTCACCTTCGCGCAGGAATAAATAAATAAATAGAGTGGCTCAACAGAGCTTCACACATTTTTCTCAACCATATCTTGAGGTATGGAGGGGACCTACAGTTTTTATATTGTTATTAGGCTTAGGGAACCTTACAAGACTATTTTATATCATGAATGAACCTTAGGATGCTCTTTAATGGAAGTTTCAAGATATCACCCAGCTCGTCAAAGAAGTATTCCCCAAGGAAATTTTTTCTAATGTAGACTTAGCTCGGGCATTCACAGAGAAAGTAGAATGATACTTCTTTTAAAAAATCGGGTGCTATAGAACAAGATGAGGCTTATTTCAATAAAAATCTTCTTCTTCTTTTTCTTCTAACGGTAATAAGAATTATAACTCACTCAAAGTTGTAATGTGGGAATTGTTATGCTTCCGAATTACCTTATAGCTTACTACAAAATCCTGTAATGCCTAATACATTTTACCCATTCCAATTGTCATCCCCAATTGTATTAACATTGTCATGGCATTTTACCGCTTATGTTCTCCGCATAATAATAAGCCTCATCATCATCATCAGTCTTTCCGCACCACCACCAGCACCCAAAAACTCTCAAGGAAGAAAATAACTTTTATTTATTCAGCTAATTCTTTGGGGGGTTGTGCGTGTGGCTGTATCTGAGTGCTCAAATGCTATGTCATAGCCCCCAGCAAATCAAAAGACAAAAAATAGTTTCTTCCAAAAGAAGAGAAAAAAAAAACATACAACTAGGTAAGGAAAGCTTTCTTTAACTGCACAATCATCAATGGCTATTGTGTCTCTTATTTCATAGAACATACTTTTACGTATATTAGGAAACATTATATTCATGTGTTTAAGATTGCGGAAAATACAAAATTTCCTCCCTTTTGTGTCTCTCTGTTCGACAAGAACAAGAACAAGAAAAAGAAATTAGAATTCAATAGGATTCAGCAGAAAATTGCTAGCTGTCAATGTTCTTGCTTCCGTCTTTCATCATTCCTCCCATGAGAGGTAATGGAGATGACAGATTGACAACGATGCCTTTCCCTTTCCGTTTATTTTTTCGTTTTCCTCTATCTACTCTTTTTTTTCATATTTCTTGCTCTGGTTAAGGAACCCTTATCTTAATTACTGCAGACGAGAAGCGCGCGATACGACATATTTTTTTTCATCATCACCATTTTTTTTTCGAAAAAAGCTCTATGTTCACCAACAAGTCTCTGGTGTACAATATCCTATCAATTTTTATTATATTGCGCTTAGCTTGTCTCTCCAAGGGGCTTTGTAAAGGTCTTTTGAAATTTGATTAGCAAATTCGATAGAACTAGGTAATATCTAGCAGGGAATGGCTTTCCTAGGCGTGTTTAACATGCCATAAAAGCAAAGAAGTATATGCAGAGAATAACTTGGGGCATTATGGCGCACTTTATTTTTTTCCCCCAAATCGTTTTAATTGAATTCTTTTATAGTTATAAAAAAAAAGGGAAAAGGACCGTATATGTAACGGCGAAAGAAAAAAATTGGTTTTCTTCTGTGTTTGGTTTGTAATTTTAGGCTAAAACTATACAGACAAATAAATTGTTGCTTAAAACCTTTTGGAATTTTCGTTGTATTCGGTATGGCAATTTCTTTTATGAAACTTAACTCCCCATTCAACTACAACTTACAGAAAACTTACTTCTGTGGCTTTAATGATTTTTTAATATTTTCCATCTGGTTTTAAAAAAGATGCTCAATAACCTCAAGTTATGATAACCCATAACACTAAGTTAGCACATCGGATTTAAAGGCAAACCCTGTTTCGACTTGTTGCGACTCTTGGAGTTGCACGAAGATGACGGTGATAAGGGAACAGAAGGTACAGAATGTACAAAAGCGATCTTGCCAAAGAGGGATCTTAATGAGGAAAACAACAAAAAAAATGTTTGTTAGAGGTCTGGCAATGAGCTTGTCTCCGTTTTGGAATTTTTGGGCCACCCTCAAAGAGAAAGAAGTTCCAATCTTTCTTTTTTATAATTTACTTTAAGTAGAGGGTAGAGGTGGATGGGCGTTGTACTATTCGGGTAGGCTCTGATTGGTGTCAACTTGGCGGCGCCCAGATGCTGTAACTTATAGTACACGTCAATTGTGCTTACTATACCTCCAAGCGGTATCCACTGGGACCTGGGATGCTCCGTCCAGAGCTGACCTGCTAAACTAGTAAGTGCGAGTGTTGACAAGGGAATCCGGAACAAAAGAATTGTGATCGGTCAACACTATAATTGCTCTGCGAACTATGACTGACTGCACGAATCTCAGTGGTCTACGAGAGCTTTCGTGTAAATGTTCCAGCGGATGAATTCGAAGGACAGAATCAACGGTGGACTTCAGCAGCCATAAAAGCAGAAAACCCTGAAGGAGCTACTCCAACATATTTGGTTTAAAGGTCTTTCGGGGTCTTTCAATACTAGGACAGGGTATTGAAGTAGAGATGGTGGCGGATGAGCTCCTGGTGAGCCAACGGCAGCACTCACACCCCTGCAGCAGGGTACTGACACTGGATATTCCAGCCCTTTGTGTCCGAAGGGATCCAAAAAGGACCTGGCCCTCCAGGTTGGGGGTTGTGCGTAGGGTTAACTACCCAACCACGTTAAAAAAGGACAGTTCCGAAACAACTAACAGCCTCGGATAACGATAATGATTTCAAAGTTGACGACCCAAGCAAACGAAAAAAGGACAATGACCTCCGGATCTGCACGTGGAACGTAAGGTCTCTTTACGGACTAGGTGCAGCTGGAGAATTAGCGGACGCCCTGGACTGCTGCAAAGCAGACATAACCGCCATCCAAGAAGTGCGATGGAGTGGACCGGGCATAAAGATGAGAAACTGTGACATCTATTATGGCGACTGCTACAGACAAAAGAAACAACGCTTATTTGGGTGCGGATTTGTCGTTAGAGGAAGACTCAGGGATAAGGTGATTAGCCAAAATCCAGTCAATGAGCGTATAATGACCATCCGCATCAGGGCTAAATTCGCCAACATTAGCCTTATATGCGCCCACGCCCCCACAGAAGAGAAAGACGACGATTCCAAAGACTGTTTCTACGAGCTCCTGGAAGAAACGTATGAGCAGTGCCCTAGACACGACATGAAAATCGTTCTTGGCGATTTTAACGCAAAGCTAGGGAAGGAGGACATCTTTGGAAACACAATCGGTAAGCATAGCCTCCATGACAAAACCTCCGAAAACGGACTGAGGCTAATCGATTTTGCTGCGGGGCTGAATCTTGTTGTAAGTAGTACGCGCTTCCCGCATCTCAAAATTCATAAAGGTACATGGCGATCCCCAGATCAATTAACCGTCAACCAAATTGACCATGTTGCGATCGACGCAAGGCACTCTTCCAGTGTGTTAGATGTCCGAACTTTCCGAGGGGCCAACTTTGACTCGGACCACTACCTTGTTGTAGCCAAGGTACGAATGAGAATATCTTGTTCACGACCAGCGCGAACTAACGCTGTGAAGAGATATGACGTCGGAAAGCTACAATCGCAAGAGATTGTCAATGCCTTTTCCAATCGAGTGTCCCTTCAATTATCCTTGAATCCCATGCCGCCAGCATTAAACATTGAAGACCAGTGGCAGCAATGCCAAGAAGCCATCAGAACCGCTGCCTCTGAGGTTCTGGGTTTCACTCGGCTCCCAAAACGAAACCCATGGTTCGATGAAGAATGCAGGCAGGCAAATGCAGCCAAACAAAGAGCACGACAAATGCTTATGCAAACACGAACAAGGGCTGCTTACGATCAGTATAACGAGATTTACAAGGAGAGAAGAAGGGAAGAACACCGATTTCTCAAAAAGAAAAAGAAGCAGCATGAGAAGCGCTCGTTTGAGGAAATAGAGAGGTGCCATGACAGGAACGAGATTCGGAAGTTTTACCAAAAGGTAAAAAGATCCTGCCAGGGTGGCAAACCCCGAACTCAAGCCTGTAAAGACCAGCAGGGAAACATAATTGTAGAGTCACAGTCGCTACTGAGGATTTGGAAAGATCATTTCTGCAGACTGCTTAACGGCGATGAAGACACAAATCCCGCTGTCAGGCAGATTGCCCCATTCAGCTTGGACGATGATCAAGAATGCCGTCCTCCCGACCTAGAAGAGGTTAAGCTTGCCATATGCAAACTTAAATCAAATAAGACTGCAGGTGCAGATGGCCTTGATGCCGAACTTTTCAAGGCAGCTGGAGACCAGTTGGAAAGGAGCATGCACCAGCTGATCTGCATGATATGGTCGAAAGAAAGCATGCCCGATGAATGGAACCTCAGTATCGTATGCCCGATCCTAAAGAAAGGAGACCCTCACAATTGCGCCAATTACAGAGGGATAAGCCTCCTTAACGTCGCTTATAAGATCTTGTCTGCTGTAATATGTGAACGTCTGAAACCCCACGTCAACAACTTGATAGGTCCTTATCAATGTGGTTTTAGACCAGAGAAGTCCACAATAGACCAAATTTTCACATTACGGCAGATCTTGGAAAAAACCCGAGAACATAATATCGATATTCACCACCTCTTTATCGATTTTAAGGCCGCGTATGACAGTATTTACAGAGACGAGCTGTACAGAGCCATGTCTAGTTTCGGCATCCCTGCAAAGCTCGTACGACTATGCAGGATGACTTTGGAGAATTCACGCTGCTCCGTCAAGGTCGGAAAAGAACTCACCGAGACCTTTGATGTCGAAAAAGGCTTTAGGCAAGGCGACAAACTGTCATGCGATTTCTTCAACATCATACTTGAACAGATTGTAAGAAACTCAAACGTCAACACCAGAGGAACAATCTTTCAAAAGTCTGTACAATTACTCGCCTATGCAGACGATATTGACGTAATGGGAAGAAAAAAGCGTGATGTCATAGGTGCTTTTGGGTGCATTGAAACAGAAGCGGCAAAAATGGGTTTGATGGTTAATGAGGGCAAAACGAAGTATATGTTGTCATCAAACAAGGACACAGAACATCGACGAATTGAACAAAACATCACAATAGACAGACATAACTTCGAGGTTGTAAAGGTCTTCGTCTACCTAAAAGCCGCTATAGACACGGAAAACAACATCAGTGCGGAGATCAAACGGAGAATAACTCTTGCCAACCGTTGCTTCTTTGGGTTAAGAAGGCAATTGAGAAAAAAAAAAATCTCTCCAGAAAAACTAAGGTAACCATCTATAAGACCTTGATCATCCCAGTCCTGCTTTACGGCACGGAAGCATGAACCTTATCGAAAGTGGATGAGGAAAACCTTGGTCGTTTCGAAAGAAAAATTCCCCGAATGATCTTTGGTCCCGTATGCGAAGACAATGTGTGGAGAAGAAGATACAACAACGAGCTGTATGAGCTGTATCGCGACATGGTACGATGGTTGGGCCATGTAGAGCGAATGGACCCAAACACTCCGGCTCGACGGGTTTTCCATAGCACATTACAGGGAAATCGGGGAAGACCTCGTCTTAGGCGGCGCAATCAAGTGGATGAAAACCTCAACCGACTTAGAGTGACAAACTGGAGAGAGCTCGCCCGAAGTCGAAGTCGTTACAGAAGGATGTAAGTAAGTAATTCCGCAAAGGAAGCTATATTGTACCCAATCGACCGTATGTCTTCGGGAGTGGAAACAAGAACTCAAAACCTACGGGGACGACGACTTCAAGAATTCTTTCCTCCTTAGTTATTTACTAACTTACTTAGGTGGGCATTACAATTTGAAGTGAACCTGGGCCTCAATTATCATCTTTTGACAACAATCTTCTTCCAGTTTTGCAATCTAAATCGGTTTAAGTATTCTTCCACTCGATTGGGCATCCTAAGACGAGAGCTGAACTTTCCGCGATTCCCCTGCAATGTGCCCGTCGAACAGAAGCCTTACTGTCCATCCACTCTACATATCCCAGTCATCATAGTCTTGCCATGCCTACATTTCTACCACAATCAAAAACCGGGACGACTCTTTCTGGAGTCAAAGCAGCGTACCCCTTGGGTGGATCACATGTAAAATCTCACAATGCACTTTCGTGTTAATTACCTATCGCGAGGAATTGCAGAGTCGACCCTAGTGATTGATACTCCAGTTAAAAGTTGTCTCTAGCCCAACCGTTTGAAACCGGGCTCTTTCAGTTTTAACAATATTTGTTATCTTCTTATAAGAAATCCTTGGACTCAAACCTTTTTCGTTTTCGAATTAAAAAACGTTTTTTTTTTAAATGGAAAGGAATAATAAAGTGTGGAATTCCCAGTGCTACTCGGTTTTTTCTGACAATCAAGCAATTTAATAAAACTTACCAATAGAAT
This sequence comes from Melanostoma scalare, assembly GCA_949752695.1. Taxonomy (NCBI): domain Eukaryota; kingdom Metazoa; phylum Arthropoda; class Insecta; order Diptera; family Syrphidae; genus Melanostoma; species Melanostoma scalare. The sequence continues at coordinate 18,469,407 of OX456987.1, read as the reverse complement.
ATTAGATTTAGTATTGAAACATACCTGAAACGAAAAAAAAGAAGAAAAGAGTTAGATTATTTGGTGTGTTAAGAATTCAGCAAAGATTAGTCCTATTAAACCCTCATTACAAAAGAAAAAAAAGAACACAAAGTAAAAGGATCAACGACAAAATAAAAAATAATAATAAATAAAGCAGTCTCAGCATTCCGGTGTAAAATGTTCAGAGCTTGTTTCGGTAATTAATTATTAAGCCAAAGAAAAAGACGTTAGATGAGTACAAGTTAACATAAGTAAACGAGACTTAATTTTCTATTTGCCACCAAAGAGTAATGCGAACAGAAGTTATAAACTATTCATTTCTTTTTTTTTAACTGAGTGGAGTGAATTGAAAAATCAAAAGGGCAAACTGTTTGCTGTTGCTTGTTGCTGCTGTCGTTCCCGTTGTACTTAATACCTACTAACATATTGTTAAAATGAAGAGAAAATTCAGGAACACATTTTATGCTTTTACCACGTTGCAACCCTCTCGATAATAATACGAACGATGAAAGGGATGGGAATGAGAATGGAAGAAACAACCCTATTAATATGCAAAATAGCTAATTATAAAATTACGTATAGACACACCCTTGGAAGCAAAGTATGATGAATTAGCTGCTACCACTGTTGGGTGGGTGGTTTTTCTCTCGGAGTATTGTATGCCGAAAATTTATCCATTTTTCTTCCTCCCTCGTGTTGAGAGATTCTTGCGTTTTTTTTTGTTTGTGAGAACAAGTGGAGGCTAATAGGAATAAAAGCTTGCTTGTTGTCGGTGATGAACTGATGATGATACACCCAGAAAATTTAGGTATACACCGACAGACAAAGAGGTTTTACTGCTCGATGTAAACCTGTGATGCCTACTCCTAAGGTTTTGTGAAGTGGAAAGAGTAGTTTTTAGGTTTGAGAAAAACCACAATTAAGTAGTTGTCTTCAAATGGAGTATTTACCTGTAAGAAAATGAACTTGGATGCAAGGAAGACTTTTGTCGAGAGTTAAGTTCTTTCTACGTGAATGAGATCCTCTATCGAAACAAAATAAGCTCTGAATTTTTTACCTTTAACCACCCTACGCTCAAACTCATAGTCAGCTGTCATTGTGAATGGTTTTGTTCATAAAAAATTCAGTGTATGATTACGGCTAACGTTAGTAAGCGAGTAAGTTAATTCGCGTAAGCCCAAAATGGTCAACGCTATAGTGCTCTAATAAAAAAAAACACAAGGTTTGCTTTCCATAAACTAAATTGGAATATCGAAGTACTACGTACGACCAAACGTATGCTCTCCAACGTTGATAAGAAAACTGCAACATTTTTGCTATCCCGTAGCAGAAAAGACTGTAGAAAGCTTATTGGCCTGGCCAGCGGGCACTTCTCTTTTGCCAAGCATTTAAACGTGTTAGGCTTAAGTCATACCACACTCTGTGAATCTTGTGGAGAAGATGAGGACACCGCAGAGCACTTAATCTGTAAATGTCCTGCTTTTTCTCGCATGAGATGACAGGTAGTCGGCGCAGACATGGTGAGAGCTGGTACCTTAGGCTCCTTATCATGGCAGCGTCTTTTGGCTTTTCTGGAAAGCTATAACAAATAGAAGGTTGCTAACTGGTAGTACAATGGACCGGTACTAAGTTCTGAGTGCTCCAGCTGGTATTTTAAAAACCTCTCACAGAAAAAACAAAAAAAAAAAACATCTTACGTATCAATAAGCCTGCTAATAGATATTCAAACGCTTGAGCTAAGAAAGAAGAAAGTATTTTGCAATAACTATGTTCTCTCTTATTACAACAAATAAACTTTTACTCTCCGCCAAGAAGACAAGAAGAATAAGAATTTTTCGACACGAAATTATTGTAGAAATAAACCGTTTGCACGTTGTAAAGGGTTTTTCAATATGGACACTACAAAAGTAGAGCGACAGGGACAGCAAACGACGCCATATTTCTTTCCGTTTTTTTGACATTTCTCTTCAGTAAGGTTTGCCATTTCGTGATGGAAAGATATACGAGCCAACAACGAGTCCAAATTATTGAAATTTACCACCGAAATTCGGAGTCAGTGGCCTCAACGTTAAGAGCGCTACGTCCATCATTTCTCATTTCTGGCTGAATGGCTTCGTCAATAAACAAAATATGCGGTATTGCGGTTGTTCGATTTAACTCCGTTAGACTATTTCCTGTGGGGCTACGTCAAGTATTTTTTTTAGTGATATTGCTGTGATTGGAACCTAAAGCCTCGCACGTAACAGACAGACACACGAACTTCTACGCAACGGGCACCAAGCTTATTGAAACACAAATAAATTATCAGCTTAAGAAATAACTAGAAGTACCAAAGTTATTGGTCCGTTGGTAGTCCGAAATTATTACGGTGAGCCTTGTGATAGGGCTGATAAAAACACCGTGAGTAAGGATTTCGTATTAAAAGGTTCACTGTTGGTATGACGGTCGTACAGTTACGTATAGAGATTCATATTTTAGCCGCTCAACCCGGATGTGAAATGCTTTATCCAACTCAATTTTCCCCACGCAATATAGTGTACAGAAATTCAAGAGTGATGTGCATCGGCATCTCCTTTCTTATCCTGTCCTTATTTCCTAGCACCCGCACTGTTTTCTTAATATTATAAGGGTAGTCATAACCCCTTGAAGTGCGTCCCCTTGAGTTGACGTCATTTTGAAGAAAGCAGAAACAGGATTCGGCACTAAACTTTTTTATTTAAGATCACGTATTTTTGAGTACACTGAACCAAATTTGGTAGTCAGATTGAATAAAAAGTAGGTAGAATTGAAGAATGGGTGATCAATATAAGGTCAATGAAACCCATCCGTTATTTTGAAAAATATTTTGTACTATTCAATAAATTTTGTTGTTTTGAAGAAATGCATAAGATTTTTCGTTTTTATGTTAATTCCACAAAACTTTGTGAAATTGAATAAATTTCATCATTCTTCACTGAAATTAAGTGAATAATCATTCTTCAACTTGACAAAATGTTTCCGAACTTTTCATCATTTTCACGTAATATTTTATTCAAGTTGAAAAAAAATCTTCACTTTAACATTAAATTTTTTTTGAAATTGAATAAACATTCTTCCAATTGGTGCATATTCTTCTTCAAATCAACAATTTTTTTTTGTTAATTTAACACATCCATTTCATCAATATGATGCCTTGTGGTCTTCAAATTGAAGATTTTTTTTCGATTTAATGCACGTGTGTTCCGTCAAATTGATAGAATATTCTTCGGTTCAATGGTGTTTTTTCTTCAAATTTACTATCATTTCTTTCATTTTACGAATATTATTCTTCATTTTAACGCTTTGCTTTATTCGAATTGATAGAAAAATTGTAGGGATCTCTTCAAATTTGTGAGAAATCATTGCTAAATAAGAAGAACATTTCCTTAAAATCAAACAAATTTAAATATTTCAAAAACAAATCCAATTTTTATTACAAAAAACTCATATATGGTTTGCTTAACTTATTAATTAGTGCACTAACTTTGAATTATTTTTATCACATCATTGTACAAATTAAAAATCTTGAAACATAGGTATTGCCAATAGAACCGAGTTCTGCATATATTTAATCCCGTCGAAGTATACCACTATGCCGTAAGGTTCTAAGACAGTTCACAAAGAGACTGTGTACCAAATAATAAATTGTCTGAAAAAAATAAAAAGAAAAAGCAATATATTTTTAAATTATCTATTTTCAATATAGATGTTTTTTATATTTACTTACTTTCAGATAAGTCTGTTCTTCTATTCATTTCAGCTAGAATAGATTTATTTGCCCTGTAGCTTTCTTCCGGTTTGGTTTGAGTAATAGTACCCCTAGAATATGAGTAAAATGTAAAAATGTAATTTTTTCTTAAATGCAATTGGATATTAGTACTTACATATTTTTTATGTTTCCTTGTTTTTCACAACACTTGCGGTGTTAATATTTATCTTGAAACACGACTCACAATCACAACTCTACTCCAGAACTTCACTTAATTGAATAAATCATGACTTTGAGAACGGTCAAACAAAATAATTAAGAAATTTCTTCGGTTTGAAGAAAATTTCTTCAATTTGAATAAGACACTAAGCAGTATTTGAAGAATTTTCTTCAAATTGAAGAAAATACAACAAATAATCCGTTAAACTGTTCAACTGCTTCAGCTTGTACAATAACAGGTTGAAGAAATATTTTCAAGTTGACAAATTTTGTCAATATGAAGAAAATAGTGGAGTGATTTCTTTTAAAATTATGAACAATTTATCATTTTGAGTACAGTTAAAACTAAAGATTGAAGAAAATTCGTCAAAAGGATTAATTTCTGGAATTTAAAGAAAAAAAAATATTCCATTCAATGAAATTTATTCAATTTGATGAAAATAAAGCGAACGATTGGAGTCGTTACAAAAAGAAGAAAATTCTTCAAAGTGATAAATTTCGTTAGTGTGAAAAAAATATTAGCGCTTAAAATATTATATTATCTCTGAGAAGTTAGTCGTGTGGGCCACAAGGGTTGCACTCATTTTTTTTTTTTTGTATTTTAACAGTTGAATAATTACTGATGAATGAATTTAAACAAAAATCGATATTCCGATCAACCACAAATCTTTTATGTAAGAAAAAATTGCAAACTTAAAAAAAATAAAATTGACTTAATACTCTCGACTTATCTTCTGCCATTTGAATCTAAAAACTAAATTTAAAAAGAACCGTTTCTTAATGAAACATATATTTTACGTAAGTGAAGAAAATTTGAATAAAAAATTGTGTTTTTGAATAACTGATTCATTGAAAACTAACAAAATGTTTTTGTTAATATGATAAAATTTCATTCGTTTGAATAAAATACTAAATCAAGCAGCATTTGAAGAAAATATTTTCGTTTTGAATATTTGGTCTTCAATTCGAAGAAAAGAATAATGAAAAATTGTTGATTTGAATAATTTATTCTCAAAAATATTAACGAAAATGTTTTGTCAATATGACTTACAAGATGAGGTGGATCTAACTATTCCAGTTCGTCAACATGACAAAATTTCGTTTGATTGAATAAAAAACAAAATCATGCATCATTTGAAGAAAATATTTTCGTTTTGAATATTTGGTCTTCAATTCGAAGAAAAAAACTATGAAAAATTGTTGTTTTGAATAATTGATTCTTCAAAAACTAACAAAATATTTTCGTCAATATCACCTACGTGATTTGGTTCAGTGTAAAGTACCTAAAAAATCAATAGGCGTGTTTTTTTCACAAGGATGTTATGTACATAACATGATATCCAAAAAAAACGCTTGGTTTTTTTTTTATTTGTGGGTTGGTGTTCTCGAATAGTTGTCAAACCAATAAAAGGCAACAAATGATTTTTTTTTTGCCAAATTCGCACAAAAACGCACAAACTGTTTGTTAAAAACCTAAAGCAATTGTATAGAGTGGAAAATAAAAATGTTCCGTAGTGAAATTAATGCAGGTAAACAATTTTTTTTGTGTGTTTTTTGTTAGTTTAGAAACGTCAAAAATAGGTCCGTTCACAAAGGTAACAAAGAATTTCTCTTGACTCTGTTTTCATGCTGGGGTTGAGTTTATATGAGATTGTGATTTAGATGTGAGTTGGAAAAAATATTTTGTTACTTTTTTCAAACGAATTAAACTATTAATAATAAGAAAGTACAACCATTTTTATGGCATACTTAACAATTAGCTTTGAAAAAAATGTTAACATTCACACAAAAATGTGAAAAGATATATGCAAAATGTGCTTTCAGTCACTAAACAGACCTTTTTTAATTGCTATTCCGTTGTTTTATGTATCTTAATATACATTTACAAATCTAACTCTTGAAATCAATGAAATTCTAAAAATCTAAAATTTTCTGCAACTAAATTGTGGAGTGTAAGAGTGGGCATATGATTTTATTCAGTTACACATTTGTGAACAGACCCATTGCCACCCATTTTGCTTTTGTTCGAGATACATGAAAGTCTCTAGACGCACCAACATTAAAAATGAAAAGTCGAAAAACTCATTCGATACTCGACTAAACGTCAAAAATCTATCCCCGACCAAATCTTAACCATCCTTTTATCCATAACATTGGTTGTCGGGGATGTTGTTTTTGCTTTGCATGTAAAATGATGTTATGTATATAACAGTCTTGTGAAAAAAACACGCCTAATATTTCACTTATTCTTTTCTTTAATTCTGTGCAATTAGTGAAACTTATTTTGTAAGCCCTTCTGGCAAATGCCTTTTACAATTGAATATAAAAACCAAATGTCACCCTCCATCACTCTAAATCCTAAAATGTCAGAAAATCTAAAAACGACATAATAATTTCTCGCTCGTTTTTGCTGTCAAGGCATTTGAAGCAATCACTAACAAGCACTTTGAATAGTCTTTTCTTCGATAGACTAAGCAGCAATTTTCTTTCGAACCGTTCAATACAAGTCGGCTTTTAAACTGATGCACGCAGAATAAAAGCTGGTGTGCCCCAGACCTCCATTCTTTTTCTCAATAAACGATATTTTGTTTCAAAATCTACTAAATTATTCTGCTGGTGATATTCACACTTATTGCAATAGGCGTTTCACTAAAACGCCTAAAAAATGACAGAGCTCCAGCCGCGATAATTTTTGTTTTCATAAAAATTTAAGCTCAGCCCTTTATCTGTTCCTCATTGCTCTTACCATTCCCTCAAAAGTTATTTTATTTAAACGGCAATTATGGCAACTAGAGATAAGTCATCTTATTGGTGTTTTATTAAAACGCCATTCGTAATAAGGGTGATTATGTGAGACCCGTGTTGGTTCGTTCTAAACGAAATCACACAATCATTTCTAATGAAACACTTGTCCTATTGGTCAATCTTAAATAAACTTATTGCAGTCGTTTATGTTGAAAATCTTACGGTGTTGCCAGAATTCACTGGTGTTTAAGGTGTTTAGTTTTGTCATTGAAATGCAAAGTTAAAATAGTTCTTTTTTAAACACACAACTTGTAACTTGTTTGAAAAATGGTGACTTTAGATTCAACTGTGCAGATTTTAAACTTTGTAATCAACATATTTTAGATTGGCCAATATTAACACGTTTTCATCAGAATTGTTAGAAGCCAAAAGGGGCTTCAAACGATTCGGCACGAAAAACACTATAAGTTTTCAACCTCAAATAACTAAAAAAAAGTCGTTTTAAACAAGCGAACACGAATCACACGATCCTTTTTTTACCACTCATACGACTCGTGTGTCGTGTTTTCTCATGTAGGGGGAATATTGACACGAACCCTTCTAATGAGTGAGAACATGAATTGTTACATTTCCAATGCCGATTTCAGCCGACTAAATCAACAACTGTTGTTGGAATTGCAAAGGAGACTTTTATGCTGCTTTGAAGAAAATACAAATTTTAAATACACATATAGGTGCGATAAAACGCAGAAAACAAAAACAAAAAATCCCAATATTTTAAGAAGCATTCATCAAATGCAGTATAGTAGCTTATCAGGATAAGCATTCAATTTTATTTTATTTTATGTAAACGTTAAGAAACTCAGCACAACAAAAAGGATACAAGAAACGAGTGACATATGCTGTACCGAAAGCATAGAGAGCGAGAGAGAAGGAATCACCCATATATACGCCCACTTTACTAGGTACAGTCAGGAACTAAAATGATCCAATTTCTTGTTGTATCCATGACGTGGGGCTTCAACGGACATGGCAAGGAAACAGAATAAGACATCACACACTCTCCTACACATAGATGCAACGTTTCTTATTCGAATACAGAACCAGAGCAGAAGCAGCAGCATACAAAACATTGTTTTATCCCTTCGTTAACGATTTACTTGGAAAGTTCTCCGAAGGAATAAAACACAACCGCACAGCAAGCGACGAAAAATGATGATGTTGTCTGCTGCCTTTACTTGCTTCTGCTGCTGTTGCTGGATGTGGATGTTGGAGCTTACTAAGTCCTTTTTTTTATTTTTTGTTCTTCTTCCAAGCACATGCGAGAAGCAAGTAAGAATGGGCGCACGTCTGGATTCTCAATTTCTAAGGATATTGCTCCTTGACATCAAAAGACATGTTTCCATGTGTACGAGTATAACGCTGGAAGTCACCAAGAAGACCCTTTTCGTACCTACATATATATATATGTACATATGTATGTTCATATATATGTATATCTATTAGTGTTTATGTATAAGAGGGATAAAGTACATGTGTAAGCAGAGAGATACAAGATACACATTAGGTTCCAAATGCAGAACACATCTCTTGTGTCTGCCTATTGAACAAGCCGGGGTGGGTGTCTAGGGAGTGAGCCCTTTTGTAATTTTATTTACTACAAGAGTTCTTCTGTGTTCGGTATATGCGCTTACAACAATACTTCTACGAATAGAATATGTACCTACCTATAGAGACAGAAAGAACGAACGAACGAACGAACCACCCTCTCCCTACTTTAGGGTTCATTCTAAAAACCAATACGCTGTTTTCTACTCGGCAGAGCACAGAGAAGCACAATGCGAGGGTGGTGTGCGGTTTTTCAGTTTTTCTCAGGATTGGATAGAATGACCCGTCTCTATTGTTTATGCGCAAGCTATTGTTTTCCTTCCGTTGGCCAATAGGACAAATCCAAGGGGATGTTTCTAAGGTTTTTGTTCGTTTTGGGGGATGAATGGATCTAACTGGGGGCTCATGCTACTTGCCGCACAAAGTATAGGTACAATTTTCAATAATATTTTCTCTAATACTCCGAATCATAGTCGTCCTGTCCGTCCAAAGCCACACACAATAAAATTAAATTGTCTCTGGTTCTGTCTCTGTCTCTCGATTTCGAAGGTAATCGATGAACTGTATGTGGATGTAGGCGTAGGTAGGAGGTACTTACATCATAGTAATCGTGTTCGAACGAAGCACCTTCTCTTTTCCAATTTACAATATTTAACTTAATAATAAAGAAATACATATTTCATTCGTTTTGTATATTTGTTCATTGATTATTTCAAAAAGCAAGTCCTTCATCAGGGTTTTAGTTAGTTTAGGAGGAGAGCCAAGGTCGTTTGCTTCTGTTTGAAGAAAACAAATAATTAAATGCAACCTGTTGATATGAGATATTTTCTATTTGTTGACAATAATGTTCTGATCAGAAAACTGATTATCCTGCTCAATCAAATTTCCAAATTAGAAGGGAGTCAATCTAACCTAAGACCGATAAATTCTTTTTTAAAGAGAAACGCATTTCCTAGACTGAGTTGCATTTCTCTTCCAATAGTAGGTTTGTTCCACTTTTCTATACAATTAAAATAAGGATAAGGAAATAGGTAAAAGAGGCGGCATTTTCGAATGTTGCGAGGATTAGTGTAAAAGAAGACTGAGTTGTGAGTCAACAGTTCCAAAAGTCTCGATGAATAAAGAGAATGTCGAATATTTCACTTCGATCTTTCAAAGAATTCATCTGGGGGCTCCTCGCTCTGTTACGCCAGCCTGTTTATTTATTTTTTGTGAAGCAGGCATATTCTGATACTTTTGAAATCACAATACTTATAACGTTGTTAAGTGAATGAATAGGGAAATTTCGTAATTTTAAATTCTCATAATTTTTTTAAAACGCATTAAAAGAAGTTAAACAGTTCAAAATACCCACATGTTAAAAAAAGTTTCTACTTTATTAAAAAAAGGAGCTTTTTTTGTTCTAGTAAGGCAAATTTGTTCAGCCTGTGGGAAAGTGTGTTAGAACCAGCCGGCCGGCCGCAACGGCGGGTATTTTTAAAGAGGTAAATGCAACTTAAACTATAACAACCCATTTGCACAAACGCTACCAGCCTGGTTTATGGGCAATGGTGAGATAGTCAGTGTAGTGAATAGTAGCTATTGCTTAAAACTGTGTCAGAAGCGACATATTTGAGAATAGTATAAGCCCTTTAATTCTTTCTAGAATACATCAAAAAGATCGTACTTCGATGTTTTTTTTTTTTAACTATAAGGTCTTCTTGAATAGCTAGCAATAGCAATGTTTGATATTGATCCAGAAAGCTTTGAATTCAAAGAGCTATGGTATTCAAACGCCTTGAACGGGAGTTGTGCTTATGCAAGTGCAAGCTCGCAATGAGTCACAGAGAGCTGAGGAGCACAGTGATTATGTTCTTACAAGGATTTTGAACTAAAGATGCTTGACTACTACAAAGGCCCTTCGTTTTTGAGAAGGGTATGAATGAATTGTTTGCATCTGTTGTTTCTTATAATAACAAATTGAAAGAACCAAAAGCAAAGTTGAAATGCTCAAAATTGAAAAAGAAACTAATGTGATGCTAAAAATATGGATATGCAGCATTGGCTTTGAATTTGGAGAGCATTGCGATCAGAGAATACGCGCACATGGAATTTTACGAGCTCGACAAGAGAACAGGAAACTAATGAGCACAGAGGGCGTTGATATTACAGGCCATGAGCACAGGGAGCTATGGAACCTCGAGGAAAACGCAGGGAACTGGTGAAAGCGATCTTATAAAGTCTTTCAATTCAGGGAGCTGTAAGGGGACAAAGGCCTTTAAAGGAAGTTTGTTTGACTGAAATGGTGATAAATTGAACAGTGTCGGTAAGTGGATAGTTTAGTGATGTATGATTTGATGTCGAGTAGTTTACCCACAAACTCTGCATCGTTTACATAAAAAGGTTTTTATCGTTTCAATGTTCTTTTTCCCTTAAATTTGTATGTTAGTTTGAACACACTTATTCACATACTAAACAGAAATGTCATGAAAAATATTTTGAATTTAGTCCTACAGTCACTTCAAATAGACGACATGACATGGACAGAGTCGGTCAAAACGAATATGTGACTATACCAATTTTGAAAATTATTTTATTATTAGAACTCTGCATTCAACTCTGCAAAACAAAATTAATGGATATGCAATTGGAAAACCTGCTTCGAATCAGATTGGCATTGCGTTTCTTATTAATTTTGATTTAAATTTAAAAAACTAATGTAGCACAACAAAGTTCACAATTTTATGCAGGTTCCAAACGGCTAAGTTAATTGACCAAATCCTGGTTAAACTTGACATGAGCGGAATAAAAGCAGTAGCCTATGCTGATGACATCGTCATCATCGTCATCATTACTTCGGAAAAATTCTCAACAACCCTTTAACCAAAACTATTCACTGGATGTATACATCCATAATAAGACCAATCCTCACATATGCCTGTCTAGTCTGGTGGCCATCATTATAGAAGGCTTCAAACCTTAAGACAATGAACAAAATCCAAAGGCTTGCATGCATCGGCTCAACTAGTGCCATGGCGGCCAAAAGTACACTGCGACTCAAACAATGCAACAATTGGAAAACAGGCACATCAGGCCATAGAACCATCATGAACCATACAGATATAGACATTCAAACAGACTATACCCCCCGCATATTGACTTCAATCCAGTGGCCCTAACAGTCTTTCCGACAAGAGAAAGCTGGGAGGAAAACAGGGTTATAAAGGAAAACCACATTTCCGTCTTCACAGATGGTTCCAAAACGGACGAAGGGGTAGGGTCAGGTATCTTCTTAGATCACCCTACCATGAATAGATCAATAAAGCTTCCCGACTTCTGCAGTGTCTTTCAAGCAGAAATACTTGCAGTGTGCGAAGCCGCAAAGCACCTAGCTACGCAAAACTTAATCAACAAAAATATTGACTTCTTCATAGACAGTCAGGCGGCCATTAAAGCTATCTCATCCATTATCACAAAATCCAGATTAGTAGAAAGCTGTCGCAGTAATCTTATACTGCTCAGCTCAACAAACACTGTAACTTTAACCTGGGTTCCAGGACATCGTGACATAATCGGTAATGAAATAGCGGATAAGCTGGCTAAAATCGGGTCAGCACTCGAATCCAGCGAAACGAACATCTCAGTTCCAACGCCACTAGAACAAGAAAAAAACAGAATCAAACATAAATTTCTAAATACCGCCAATGACAGGTGGTCATCTTTAGAAACATGCCGAGTCTCCAGAAACCTTTAGCCAGATATTTCCAAGAAAGAAACAGAACTTCTACTCCAGCTAAGCAGACCTCGGCTCTCTCTGTTGATTGGCATTCTCACGGGTCACAACTCGTTGGGTACCCACATGATGAGAATGGGCATTAGCACATCCGACTTATATAGAGGATACCAAGATGAGGAGGCAGAGGAAGGATCATTCCACTTCCTCTGTGAGTGACCTAGCTTGGCCCACACTAGGAAAAAAACCCTCGGAGAGTACTTCTTCGACGAACTGGGCGACATCTCTAATCTCCCATTGAGCAACGTCCTGAAATTTACTCAGGGCTCCAAATAGTTTAAAGGGGGCTCCCTACCCAAATAAACCAATTATGCAACCTAACCTAACTTAACACTAAATCGATACACTGACAAATTATCAAAAGAAATTCATAGAAAGTGTTCTTCAAAAAATAAAAACAAACCAAAAAAAAGTAACTGTTACACTCACCCCATCATTGATGAACAGTATTCAATAGGATTACAATCCTTTCATGTTCTAACATGTTCCGACGATGACGACGAAAGAACGGCAAATATTGTTTTTGTTTTACATGATAGCTCACTTTAAGTAACACATTTGCAACACTAATTCCTATTTTTATTTTTTAATGAAAAATAAACAAAATGATTCATTACGTAAAATAAACAAATATTCATAAATGAATGCACAATTTGTGATAATTCACAATATTTTTTTACATTAACACTTTACTTTACGCGAACGAGAGCATTTCAACCGACCTGTCACGACACGATCAAGAAAAGATCACAACTGACTGAAACAAAGAGAAACGCGAAAACTTCTTCAAACAGGTTTTGTGTTTGTCACGTGAGTGCTCTCTCCACAACAACTGGAAATGTTTATCGCAAAGAAGATGGGTGAGACAAACCGCTAAAGTAGAGCTAAGCTCAATGATTCGAGCTTACGTTAAACGAATTAGTTTTAATGGGTGAGGGTGAACCGCAATCCGTGAACTCGGGAGTTGTGAGTGGGAGAGCAATGATGCAAAAAAACTCTCAAATCTTAAATACATCGATAGGACTGCTCCTGCTCCTTCTTGAATGACATTGCCAATCAGCTAAATAATTGCAATACATGCAAATTTTCATAAAAATCAAGTATTGAAATTTGTGATCAAAGAAAAATTTGACAACATGCAATGGAAAATTACAAATACTTTGTAATCATTGGCTAGTGTGTCTAGGATCCATATATGCATTTGGGGCTTTTTGTTCCTTGGAACTGAAAAGATCTCACTCCTTTTTCTAAATATCGGGGCCACATTTTATAATTTTTTTCACAAGTGAAGGAATGCTTTCGTTTATCAAGTGTATTTTATGCGAAAGCAGAATGGTTCCTTCGCAAGTTCGATTGAAAATATATCTGATAATGTTTCGAAAAAGCCAAATGTGAACTTTTTACCATTCAATTTTGTCATGGACTGTTTGTTATTCAATTTATTTCAATCAATTAACAAAAACTTAATCAACACTAAATTCAAATCATTCTCAAACCTATTTTTCCAAGTATGTACCCATGTGCAATATAGTGCCATTTTTTCAGTTGCACATTTTTCTTTTCTTAACTTCCTTATCGAGATTTGGGAAATACATATCTAAAAACAAAAATTCCCTAAAAAATTTTCAACCTCATAGGTATTAATTGACCTTAGAGTTTAGAGAGTTTTAAGATTTCCCATATAAAATATACCAAAATTTTGCCTTTTTTTTCTTGAAAACTCTACAACTCAGGGGTATTCTCGATACTACAGCGGTATTCATGTTGAAAAGCTTGTTTCGATCTTGGTAAGGACCGCGATTGTGAAGAAGATACCAATACCAACGGACAGGATATTTGAAGCGCTTAAGAGAGAAAGTGGATTGAAATTTGGATATGTTCAATCTCAAGCAGTGCTCCAAACACGAAAGAAAAGTTGTCGAGATCCTGTTGAAAATGAGAAGAATCGGTTAGTTGAAGAAATGATCTTGTAAAACTTCATATCATCTGCGTCCAATGATATGAGGGAATGGTGAATGACCAATTCGAGGTCATTTATAGCAAGAAAAAAAAAAAAATAAGAGAACCTAAATAACTATCCTGGGGGATGCCGGAGGTTACTAAAAAAAGAACTTAATAGGGAAAATCTAAAACGAAAACTATAATACCAGTTTTCCAAATATGTAACAGGAAATCAGTTTCAATGAAATGGGTTCGAAGACGACGGTGAATATTTTAGAAAGCATTAGTTTATGGATATTGTATTAAAGGCTTAACTAAAATCTTTTAAAATAACATTGCCGTTTTTTCCTTTCCAGATAGAGTGAATGAGCCAAATTCAACGAGATTAGCCGAGTTCACATTATACAAATTGTTGGACAGACTTTGGCTTGAACGACCAATGCTTGACAATGTGAACCCTCAGACGACCGCTAGGTGCAAGATTTTCAAATATTTTTGAAAACTTTGAAGTTGGATGGAGCGGAGGAACATATGACATAAAGTTGGACGACAAGCGTGATAGTCTGAACGCAAACTACATCCGACCATCCAACATATGTCAAACGAAGTCTGTCCAACTAATTGTACAGTGTGAACTCGGCTACTAATTGTTGATGACTTGCCTTTTTAGAAATTCATATTGTCGAATGGAAATAAGAGATTTGCAAAAATTTCATAAAAAAATGCTGTCAAACGTTTTGCTATTGGATGGTAAGAGGTGCACTGACCTCTGAGCAGAGAATGCAGATATTTTTTGAGATATCTAAATGAAGTTGGATTTCAATTTGGTGCAGGAAAAGACATTGGAGTAGAACGCACTACAGTATGCACTACTAATAAGCATGTAAAGAATAAGATTATGAAAAAGCTTCATAGCCATATACCATTTTCGTCCAGTCGTAAAGGAGCCGAAACAGAAAAGGCAAAAAAGACTGCAAAATATACGCTTACTATAACTTATTAAAAACAAATCTTTCAATATGGGGTCAATGTATTAACTATAAAATCAAAACTTTTTGTTTACATCTCACAAAGTTCAACTTTGTTTTATTGGGAAGAGTAAATTCTACCGCAGCTAGTAAAGTACTTTATTTAAAAGAAATCTTCATGGTTCATATTTAATGAATACGGTTGAATGTAATGAGCTTTGTTTCATTTCATAAAAATTAACAGATTTCGGCTTCGCTTCGAACACTAAGTAAACTATAGATATACATTTAGTGAAAAGCGCCAGTGCCTTATGAAGATTTTTCACTTTTCAACAAAAGAGCCAGTTTGCCGGGAATAAGTACGATGTCCACAAAAACACAATAACACAAAAAAGAAACACCTAATCTATCCCCCTCTTTGTTTAGCATGTGCTTAGTAAGAATACTTTATATCCTGAAAGGATAATGGGGTGAGTGCAATATAAAATAAAAGATGCTTTGAATAAATAATCCCAAATCCTTAATGACATGCCGATATGATGACGATGATGTTGATGATGATGAACAAGCGTGGCCTTACACAGTGTCGGTTGGATGAGAAGACTGATGACGTTGACGATGAACGATGGGACAAAAGAAAAGAATACACCCATTCAGACTAAGCTGTACCCAGCAATGTAGTTATGAGATTGGGCGATCGTTATCACTGTTTCAAGTTTTTTGTTCGATTTTACATAATAGAGGATTCGTTCTATTTCGAGGTAACCACGAAAGTTTTCAATGTTATCTCTGCAAGGATTTTACGGTTCATTGTCAATGGAAATCGGAAAGCAAAGTCGAAAATTAACCAAGATACTCGTAACTTCAGTGCATATTTCAACACGAGTGGCTTACGCAGCGCCAAAATCCTTTTATCTCTAAAAAGATTCAGAATTCATCGCATACACAAATGATGTTACTTTGTTGGCTAATGCCAATGCGTGTAAATGTATTTCATAAAAAACACTGGTGCAGCCGTTTTAAAAAGGGCCTCGTTATTCCTGTCGTTTTTAGTAAAATGAACTGTTGAATTACTAACTTGACTGATTATATGAGAGATGGAGGGAGTCCTTATCTTTTAAGAAACTTATATGTGCAACATGCATTATTAACTACTACATTAAGAACAGTACTGGACTTTTTTCAATTTCCATTCCCCCAATTTTATAAAAATAAAAATTAGAACAAAAGAGCCAACATCAACACTCGAAATCAACGGAAAATCAGCAATTTTAGTTTAAATATCGTTTGCTAAGAAGCACATTTAAAAAAAAAAAAAACTTAATTAGAGCTCCAGTGATTAGAGTAAAGAGTAAATGTAACCCAGGGTAAGGACTTCTCTAAGAGATTACCGCAGTTGAAAAACTGCAACTAAGGACACGGACAACAAAGAAAAGTTGTTAACTTCTCTGATTAGACACACCCACTGCTATTAAAGCCGACTTCTTCAAAACATGTTTTTTGTAAGCAAGTTAATGTTAAGAAACGTTGAGCAATAATCACCATAAAATCCAGATACATATTTAAATTTTCAAATATGTCTTATTAATTGAAAGAAAAACATAAAAAATCGCGTAAAAAATGCACTTAACCCGCACTCTTCTTTTAATTATACTACGTCGAATTAAACAGAATAGCTGCATACTGCTACAAATGGAGGCTTCAGGTAAATCCAAGATTATGATTTTTCGTAACGGTGGAGGCCCAAACTGTCGCAACGAAAAGTGGAGATTTGATAGGAAGGAAATCGAAGTAGTAAGTGACTATAACAACCTAGGAGTTAAAATATCAAGAAATTTGAATCTGAGAAACCACATTGTGGAGAAACTGGCCAAATAAAAAAATGCACTAAATGCAACGTGAAAGTCCATTATGCACAACAAAGACGTCAATTTCAATTCAAAGTTTCGAATTTTTGAAACAACGGCGAAGGCAGTTATCTGTTACGCCGCACAAGTATGGGGTCACAAAGAATTCAGTGAGGTGGAACATCTTTTGAAATATTTTCTAAGGAGAACCTTGGAACTTCCAAACAGTACTCCAAATCACATTCTCATGCTCGAGACGGGTCTTACTCCTCTATTCATTTCGACACTTAAAATGCAAGTAGACTACATATTGAAGACGTTAACCATGAACGAGAACAGACTGCCCAAAAAATTAACTATGGTCATTTTAAGAAGAAAATCATCTTGGTTCGAGAGTTGGAGTAACTTAGCTACTTTTTGTGACCGTCAGCTTACTTTGAACGAAAATAGACCAGAACAATGGAAAGCTGAACTTTATGATCTAATAAGTGCAGTTGATGTGAAGAAAAGAGAGGAATTCGTTACAAGAGCGAGAAAGTCAACAAGCAGATGTATTTACGCAATGCTCGATTACAATCTTTCAACAAGAAGTTATTTCAAGGAAGAGTACTCATCCGACCTCATGTCACTGATTTTAAAAACAAGAGGAGAGTTGCTGCCTCTCAACTTTATACCGCTCAAAGAGGGACACCCAGAAATCTGCAATCTGTTCAACCAAGGAGAAAGGGAAAACAACTACCACTTCCTTTGCAGATGCCCGATCTTAATGGAATCTCGGAGGAGTGTTTTCGGGAACAGTTTACTCAGAGAAGATGAAATGATAACCATTCTCAATGGAGCTGATTGGAAAGTTCTGTTTCAATTTGTCAAGCTTGCTCTTTCATACAGGAAAAAAAAATTATAGATGAACTTTTTTAAACTATTTTAGACAAAAAAATTACTTAAAATTTACTTTCTCTCTAAAAAATGTTAGTTTATTATTATATATACACTAGCTGACCCGCCCGGCGTTGCTCGGTTCAAACTTATTCAAAGCGTTGTTCCCACAGAAAGCTAGAAAAAAAAAATTCTCGTGTCACAGTGTAAATTAAAAAAACAATGTTAAGGGTAGATGGCCCTTATCACTTACGGGTATGAAAAATAGATAGTAGCCGATTCTCAGACTTACTGAATACGCATATAAAATTTGGTAAAAATCGGTAAAGCCGTTTCGGAGGAGTTCAAGTTCGAACACCGTGACACGAGAATTTTATATACATATATGATATAATCTTTGTAAGACCTAAAGAAAAATAAAGCATTTGTTAATCTAAATCTAAATCTAATCTACTACGTCGAAGGTAAAAGTTTTATTTGTTTGCGCCACTCGTATTTAAAACTTCAATACTGATTCTTTCCTTTCGTGGTTGTCAACTTGTCGGCGCAGCTCCCAAATTTTGCAGGTGCCATGGCTTAAGGCCAAATGACATAAAGCCAAATTTAAGTGTTTGACCTTTTGTCGCTTTTGTGAAGTGTCATAACGCCACAAGGCCAAACGTAGAATTTGTTGTTTTAAAAAAACATCAGTACCTAGAAAGGGTTTCACACACCTTCAACTATAATGAGCTAGTTCGACATTTCGCATTACATCAAGATACCTTTTTATGCACATTCTAAGCACCAGACAGGTTAATCACGGAGATGTCATGACCACCGATAAAATATAAATGCTTTCTTTGTCTCCTTCTGAACAACCGTTGAGGATTATAAAGCCATGATAATGTTCCAATAAATTTGACAGTATGCAAGAAAACGAAGAGAATAAATTGGAATCAGGGAAACAAATACAAAAAAGTATTTTCTGCAAAAAAGGACCTGTCATATTTTGCTTTTCATCCACACTTAAATAGCTTTCATATAGAAAAAAATGAGCAGCAATATTTAAAAAAAACTAGCATTAAGAAAAACGAAAGTAAATTTTCTGTCAGCTTAGCGAGAAAGGTAAACCGTAAAAGTTTGGAGACCTTCAAATAGCTTTTAAACAAGAACAAAAAGCTATACGGGTAACAAAACAAAATCGTAGTAAATGATAATGTAAACCTCGGTCGTTTTGAAAGAAAAATAATCCGAGTCCGTTCGTGAAATCGACGGCCCGATCAAGTGGAAGAAGACGTCAACGAAGTTAGAAAGAAAAATTAAAGAGAGCTCGTCCAGACTCCAAATTATTGACAAAAGATGCTGGTACTGAACTTTGATGTCCACCTTAGTAAGTAAGTACTCGTTTTTCAAGAACGTAAATGCACAAACCGAGTTTCACTAAACCAATCGTAAGTAAAAGTAAAATAGTAAAACAAAGTTGATCCTCTTATTGGATTATTTTCAAAATATATTGAATTGAAGGCTGCCAAGTCAGTAGATTATAAAGAATTAACAAAGCAACGTGTTTCTATATCCGATCCAAATTCAGTTATTGACATGTTAAAAGCCGAAACGGACAAAGCCCAAAAATCACACTTCCGATGAGTTTTTATATCAAGCATACGTACCACACACACACACGCATTGTATCACTTATCCAAATCACTCAGTTTTAGTTTTTTTTTGAAAATGAAACTATCCGATTACAGCTAAAGCGAAAAAAAAAACATTTTTCCACAGTGAAAAACTAAAAGGTTTTGTTTCAATCAAGCGGATTGTGTGTTTATTTTCATCAATTTGAATCCATTTTGTGAGCAACTTAACAGACAAAAAAGGCCATTTTGGTCAAACTGTTTTTGCTGGCGAGTGCAAATAATAAATATAAATTTATTTATATTTTAACTGCGTTGTTGCTGATGTTTTTTTTTTTTGTATAGGTAGAGTTTTATATTTATATATTTCAGTTCACTTGGCCTTTGCTTTATTTTTCTTTTCTCTCTTGACTTGCAAATGAAAAAAAAAATTATAAAAAATCAAGCACGATTCATAGGCCTCTCGATTCAATATTTATGATTGATATTTCTTTTATTCCTTTATTCATTTAAAACTCTTTTTTACATAGAACCGGGTCAGAACAACAAGGCGTGTGGGAGAGTAACCTTCCTTAGCACCAATCAATGCCTCTTATATCGACAAAGTAGCGTTAGTAAAAAAAGGATTTATGACGGAAATACTTAACGAAACAAATAAGCATAAATAAAATAAATTGAAAATATACAACAAATAACTGCAGGATCCATATAGTACAAAAAAAAACAATGCGTGAGAGCACAACACTGTGAGGGATGAAGCCAGTCAACCAGATTCATCATCATCATCAACATTGGTGAATTATTAATTTTATCATATGAATGGGTTTTGTATTCTTTTGATACCAATCCTACCCATAACGGATTGGAAAGCCACCTACCTACTGCTCAATGGTAAAGGTAAAAGTAATGTGCATTGGTTTATTCGTTTTTGTTTCGTTTTTAAATAATAAATAATTGCAATTAATTTTTTAATTGATTTTTATCGTTGTTTTTTTTTGGCTATCGGCTGCCAGATTGAAAAATATTGTTGTCATTAATGGTACGGTATACGTACCTATAGAGTAGTCATTCCATTTTAATGAGTCGTAATTGAAATAAAAAGTCGTAAAAGTCCTGGTTTGTATCAATGCCTAAGGTATACAAATTTAATTTGTATAAAACGGATAAAACGTCCATCGTATAGGTCTCAATCATATATTTATAACAATTATGTAATTGAAGAGTCGAGATAGAAAAATGAGAGAGACAGAGAGCATTTCCGATTTGCTATTGAAGTACTCGCGTTGAAAGAAAAAAAGAGTTGAAACAATTTTCGAGTTCAAAAATCGTGTTTGGTTTTCTACTATGCCACAAAAGAACGATGTATATCCCACATGCGGATCACTTGTGTGTAGCAAACAAGTGGTAGATCTTTAATCCAGAGTTCGAACCACTGCCATGAAGTTTAGGAGCAAAATTAAAAGAAAAAAGTGGAGTTATTGCAAAAATTCCGAAGTAGATTTGGAACAGAAAGAAAATCTTTACTTCTTCTTTAAAAAAGTCTATTTAAGTTAAGGGTGGGCTATCTACTAGTACTCATAAGGTATTTTGACACTTAGAGCTGCTTCCCGGTTAGAACTTATGAAAGATAGTCAGTATCACACCTTTAGCGGAACGAAACAAGTCGTTCAACGATTCAACAAAGTTGGAAAATGTTGAGAACTTATTTGCAAAGTTCTTGCTAAACTGCCTAAGCTGTGCGTTTTTTGAAAGAAGTTTTGGTCAAAATTTTGCGCATAAAGTGATGCTAATGGATAACTCCTAAGGTCTCCGTCGTACGGTATATATATATTTGAATGTGGCTGTTGCACCCGAGACTTTGAGACTCAGTCCACGAACATGTTTCTATATACGCTTCGGTTATCGGTGGGCCTTACAGGTGCTAGCCAACTTTTTTTTTTAATGATGTTTATGACATGGACTCAAACGACCTCTGGTTCATGCAGGATAGCGTGTCATACCGCAATCACTCGAAATTGCCAAATTATTGTAATCAGTTATCTTGAAGGTGTCAATTGGTGGCCCTGGAAATGCAATTTCATCTCTTTCTAATAATTTTTGTGGGGCCTGTGAGAACTAGATGTAATGTATGTCAATAGTTCTTTAACCATTCCAACACGTATAAACTTTCGAGAGGAACTGGAAAGTCAAGAGAATTACACTGCCAAGAAAAACCCCATCATGTGAGATAACCGCTCGAAATTGGCATCTAATTATAGATCCTTGAAATGCGCTAGACCCCGGGACTACCCGAGTTTTGTTGCACCCCCTTAGTTACTAGTTAATTTTAGTCAACTTTATATTGTTTTTCACAAAAAAAGCATGGCATTTGCTGTCAGCCGAAAAAAGAAAGAAAATATTGATTTCCTGTCTTGATGGCAGACGTCGCGTCGTCATACGCAACTTGGATCGCATACGATTATGTTCGGTGTTCAGTTGAAGGCATTCAACATTGCGATATCGATACAATATCATAAATTCTCTGCACACATTTTGTTCCATCATCGCATGCGACATAAAATTGGTACGATTATTGGTACAACAATTGCATTGAGTATTTCCTACAGGCCACTCATACTATTCGCTACCTAACATACACACATCCCATTCTATCCAAAGTGATACAAATACTTTATTTGGTTAAATGATACGATTCGAGCATGAACTCTAATTCGTTTAAGTGAATAAGAGTCATTTAATGATTAATTTGCTGTGTACATTATAGTATCGAATGCTTCATTCGCTACAATGAAGAGGAATGCAAATTCGAATTCATTGTGTTGAAACCTACCACACATTCTCAATTCATAGCGAAAAGCAGTAAAGGATCTTATATTCTTGAGCATCACATCCAACTTTATAAAAGGACATGGTACCTTTGAATGACAAGTTTCACCTTCATAATCGGTTTCACATTCTATAAACAGAAAAAAAACAGTCAGTTTTTTTGATGAAAATTCAAAAAGCCAACAAGATGTTCTTCTATGGAACGGATCAGGGTAAAAACGGAATTGGTATCATCCTAACGGAAGAGCTATTTGCGAGCATGTTGACCATTTCGAAGCCTAGTGAGCGTTTTATATCTCTTCAATATCTGATGCAAGGAATGGAGCAGAATTTGATGTGAGCAGATGGTAAAAGAGGGATTTTCACAAGCAAATAACAAAGAGGGGTTTTGCTTGTTAGTGAGAATTTGAGTAGACATATTGGGAGGACAAACGTTGATTTTTTGGATTACCGGTATGAGCTACAGTGCTAGAAATTCACTAGGTAAAGATATCTTAGGTATGTGGAAGTCCCATGGTCTTACCAAGAACCAAATTGTCATTTAGAGCTGTGGTGGAAATTCAACCCCAATTGACTAAAATTTGGTAGCCAAGTTTATAAAGTTTCAAGTACAAATTTGGTAGCCAAATTTTTAAAGTTTCGAGTACAAATTTGGTAGCCAAATTTATAAAGTTTCGAGTACAAAACATATTGGGTGAAACCTGAAGGTGTCGAACAGTAGCACCGTCTTCTGCTCACAGAACTCTTTATAGAGGCGGCGAAGAAAATCAAACAAATAAGCTACTAAGAGAACCAAGTGATATAATTTCGACACGGGAAAGGAATGAAATTCATTTTGAATATAAAAAGAGATATTTGTGTAACACCATCGACACAGTCCAAAATGTAGGCAGCAAAGCAAAAAGTATGAGGAATCACCTGCAATAAGTTTGCTTTCAACGAGCCACAGCATTGTTAGGATTTCAATGCGACTTGAGACATTACCAACAACCCAAAGATACATAGTCAAAGTGTGCCTTATATAATAGAGATGAAAAGGCTTCCCTCGAACTTAGACACACATGTTCCAAGAAACAAGCAAAAACATTTGCCCAACTGCTAGCAAAGAGCCATGTATCGGCAATCGGAAGAAATTTCTCACCCGGCTACTGATAAAAACTAAGCTGTCCAAGAAATACACAGAAAAACATAAATATTTAGTACACGTCGATTGTGCTTACTATACCTCCACGCGGTAACCACTATGCACTGGGATGCTTCACCCGGAGTTGACCTACTAAGCTAGTAAGTGCGAGTGCAAGAAAATAAATGTGATCAACACTATAATGCTCTGCGAGTAGATATTGACTGACTACCGAATCTAAGTGTTCTACCAGAGCTGTTCGGAAATGTACCAGCGGATGAATTCGAATGATAGAATCAACGGTGGACGGTGGAAAAAGCAGGAACTCCTGAATGAACATATTTGGCTAAAGAATCTTTCAGGATCTTTCAGTACCGGGACAGGTAATTGAAATAGGGATGGTGGCGAATGAGCTCCTAATGAGCCAACGGCAGCTCTCACACCCCTGCAGCAGGTTAATGACACTGGATAATCCGGCCCTTTATGACCAAAGGGATCCCAAAAGAAACTGGTTCTCCAAGTTGGGGGTTGTGCTTGGGGTTAACTACCCAACCACGGAAAAAACATCTGGTTCCGAAACAACCAACAGCCTCGGATAACGATAATATGATCAAATATTTGAGAGCTAGAGCCAACTTGCTTCCTAAGATAGGAAAACAAAAAGTTTATTGATCATATTACGGAGTTTTCACGACTTGTTTTCGAAAATCTAATTCTAATCGTATAAGTTAAGGAGAAAATTGTTTTTTTAAAGCAAATACGGCAATCTACACCAATTAAAAAATAAGTTTGTAGGCACTTACCATCAATTTATTTTTGATTTGCATTGAAAAAGCAGAATCACACATCTTTCCACCCGCGAGGGACTAAAAAAACATCACATATCTTTCCACCCGAGAAGGACTAAAAAAACATCACGTTTCTAATATTTTCTGAAAACAAGGGCCTGGATATAAATGAAGATTAAATTTTCACAAATTTCAAAAGAACTATGCAAGATTGAACAAGAAACATTGAAATAAATAGCGACCATTTTGATTTTCTTTTCTTCATACACACTCGAAACAAGCGATATTACATCAAAAGAAACTTCTATTTTCTTCATCACAACACAAAATAACATTTAGAAACTAAATTGAACACTTGCTTGATATTCAGAGCAATTTGAAACTAAATAAAAACCTTGCCGTATGATTGGCGAGCGGAATAAAAATGAAACACACTGCCACTGCACACACAACCGCGACTTTATTTATTAATGAGGGCTTTAAATTGCCTAAATTTGGTTCCACACTTACTTTGACTAAACAATCGAATGGAAATTGTGAATTTAAAGTCGAAACTTAATAAATTTTCATTGGAAAAAATTAATTTTCTACGAAACGTCACTTCACTTTCACTTTCCATTGCAGTTTGATTAAATTTGCCATTTGCAAATCACATCTGTCTCTTTCTACCACACTGAGTGAATTGAAAAGATGGCGTCAGCCGCCGAAACCATTTGAATTTGAATAATTGAATTTGATATTTGAATAATTCAGCGAATGAATTGTTTGTAAGCTTGTAAATGTTTCTTCCTTAAACTCCCAGATCTATTAATTCACTTATTAAAATTGCCAAATTTTCACTGATCGAAGGTGCGTTGAATAGTATTCTTTTCTTTGATAAAGGCTACAAGAAATTTTTCGATTCACTATACGCAACAATGGTTTTGTCACAGATAGCAAACTATATTATGTATCTTAGGAGGATTTTTTGCCCTGAACTCAATCTCAGAGTTGCTCTCGCATATCACGGTTTCGAGATATAAAGCCTTCAAAAACGAGAAAAACAAATTCTAGATACTTTCGAGTCAATGTTTAACGTGCAAATTTAAACCTGAAAACAAACCATTGCTTTTCCAATAATTTGATGTGCACTGAATGCAAATCTGGCCTCAAAATCTGTCTATTACATCAAATTACTGAGATATTTAGCTTCAAAAGTTGTAATATACATGGTCATGCACTATAGCGCCTCGAAAAGAAATTTGAATGAGATAACACATTCTTTAAGGTTCTTAGTGTGCTAAATTCGAATATAGTCAGAGAATCGCTCTACAACGCCAAGTTTTCAAAAAATAAAGCATTGATGTCTGGACCTTACTCTGGCCATAACCTTAAGAACCTAGTGTGATAGAGCAATTCTGTGACTAAATTTAAGTTCAGCACGTCTTGAGCCTTCAAAAATGTGTTATAAATTGCAAATTAATTTTCTAGGCCCTACATAGGCTTCGAAATAGTGCATGGCCATGTATATTACAACAAATATCAAATTCAATTATTAAAATTCATTTTAAAAACAGCCGCTCAAAGAAGGAGAAATGAGCAAGGAATTCATTATCTAAATTTCATTAGCGATGTCAAAAGACAGTTTCTAGTGAATGAAGACAAAATTCTGCACAGGTGGTGACAGTATTGTGGTGACATATAAAATGAACATTTTCCAGAAGCTTAGCCTAACTTAGAGGAAAACCGCGACATCACAGTCAACGGAGTTAGCGAGGCAGTTAAGAATTTCAAAAAAGTCAAAGGTACTGGGAAAGACGTCTGGATTCATCTGCTCCTTGACTTCCTACTTGAATATTAAGTACAGAACATCAAAGTACATCAACTATTCTTTGCAGACGAAGGAGCCATAACAACTGACGATTCTGCATCCCAACAATTAAGTAAGAATAATTTAAGAATGTAGTGAGTACCGCATTGGTCCAAAAAAGACTAAGAATTTGTAATGCCCGCTTTTTGACAAGTCTATTCCCGACATTTATTTTAATATCTGGAATCTATCTCTAAATCGTAAAGCAACATGATGTGATGACGACATCGATCATAAAGTAAGCGAAAGGGATATTAAACTGCTCCATCTCCTATGACAGAAAAATGGCCCTGAAGGATTTACTTTTAACCTAGAAAATGTTATGATCTTTCGAATTATTATATTTATCATCAGATGTATGTTCACTTTTCAAGTTCGATGAGCGACCAGCAAAAAATATTGATATCATGGAATTTGTCCAGGACTTTTTTTTACCTATTCTAGCAAAGAAGAAAACGAAAAATAAAATTACTTCGCATATATGTAGGTGTACATAAATGAAAAATCTTAAAATCCATTGTCCTTCGTGTAGGTAGATGCAATCGATTCAGAAGGATTGAAATGAATATTTTTTACTAATAGCAAAGTTCCGCATGTATGGGTTGGGCATGAAGTCCTTTATTCAGCAAATACCATTCAAGCTATCTTTAGACTAAAGTTTACACAGGTGAATGCTGTATAAAAAGAATTGAGGACGGCCCATATTAACAAGGATAACACAAAATAAAATAAAAGGAAATGCTATGCAGACATCCGTTAGTTAGTCTTTGTTGGATTTCTTTCTATTATTTCCATAGACCGTCCACGAGGCTCAAGCTATAACCTACCTCCCTACTTCCAAACTCCTACAGCTACTACATTTCTATTCCCAACGCACACCACACCACACCACACCATACCATACCACTCCACATCCACATCACACCACACGTACATTTCTCCTTTTCTTTCTTTTTCTTCTTCCTCTGCGATGCAGCAGCAGAAGCAGCACAGGTTTTATTCCTTTATAACCCGCGTGCATTCGTTTTGCTCAAAAAGGACACAAAAAGCTTTTCTTTTTTTCCATAGATAAATGATGATTTTTTGTTGTTTTTCTTCTTTTTTTATTTTTATTTCTTTCTTCTGTGTGTTGTGTGATTTTCTTTTCATAGTTCGTTGAAATACAAAATAAAAAAAATTAAAAAAAAAAAGAGAAGAAAGGACTCGTCTTCATATATATTTTATTTTTACGTTGCCGTTATATACACCACATATAGAAAGTGTACTGTTAGCGCAGTGTTTTTCAGTACATAAATAAAAGCACACGAACAAAGAGAGAGCCAACGAAGAAAAGAAAAGCTACATTTAGTTTCTATTTTTTATTTGTTCTTACTTTTATTATTTTTCCTTTATTTTGTGTGTTGTTGTTGTTTTCTTTTTTTGTTTGTTTTCATTTATTTTCTGCAGGGATATTATATAGAAATTTTCTTTATTTTTGTTGGCCTGGTTGTTCTGTATTTGTCTGTTTATATACACGTGTGCTTCTGTGTTTGTGTATTCTTTGGTAGTTTTGAGAATAATTGTAGCTTTTAGGTATCCCGTTTTGGTAGGGGCACTACTATGGTAAGGGCTGTTGGCGGAGGTGGTGCGTGGATTCTTTCTGTTGGCTCTCATGAAACTAGTTTTATAGAATTAAAGGATTGTTGTTAAGAATTTGTTTTCTCTTTTTGATTAAAATGAAGAGTGGTTTAGATTATTCGCACGACCGAAGGATGCTATACGCATTCATTGATGACTACTTACATAACTCTAGATCGATCAGATTCGCGACAATATTTTACGGATTTCAAGAAGGCAATAAACGTTTTCAATTAGATAAATCAATAGCAATGCCTACTCTAGTGTTTTCGTATGTTTAAATCCTAAGTAAAGGCATGTAGACAGGTGAAATTCGAAAGATGCAGTCGATGCTGCTTTTGAAGCTAATCAGCCCTATCACAGATTCCATCGTAATCGAAAAAAGTCTAAGTTTCCCGATGTTGCTATCACATAATCCATTCGGAGTGGAACGAATTTCGAAATTCGTAATTTGGTATCACGAATTCCGAATGAAACGGAAATATGACGTCCTTTTCTACGACAAGTTTCTTCTGTCGTAGAGCGTAGAGCCATAGGTAAAATCCATTTGTTAAAACATAAAAAACACATTTGTATAGAACAATTTTACAAAATATAATTCTACTTAAGAAAAAACAATGAAAACAAAAATTATCTCGTAAATTAAATTACATCCAACTCTGTTTTTATTCCCTCCCAGTGGTCATTAACTTCGTCTTTTAGGCGTTTAGCGTATCCTTTTGCCGTCTGGATTACAGGATAACATTTCATATAACCTGTTGTTTGTTTGTTGTTTTCACCCTTTAAGAACATCGGTTATTATAAACAGAAACACATATCAATGAATAGAATTATTTCCAAAAGAAATTACATTTTTTCAAAAGACTGTCTTCGTTATACCCGTTTCCAAATTTGAGCGGCGAAATTGCCAGATTTGGAGTGTTTAAATAGTACTCGTATTATTGTTAAATTACTTTATCTGATAGCCAAAATAACACTTGAATTTTATCGGTAAACAAACTTGGATTTCACAAATTATTTTATGGTTTGTTAAAAAGCACAAGTGACAAGTGAATGAATTTGTGTTTGACAGATTGGAAAGTACTCAGGGACCACGTAACAAAAATCCTCTTTTGGGAATTTATAACTTGATGAAGAAAATATTTGATTATATTCGATAGTAAAATTGTTTATTTCATATAACATTTAAGATTTGATCAATAATACAGATCTATTATAACTTATTCTAAGCACAAAAAGTGCAAATAAATCAATTTTTACTAGAAAACAAAAATCGGTAAAAAATGTGTTCGGGAAAAGTTAAGGGATTTTTTTTTTAAGTTTAGGGATTTTTGTTTCTATTTTTTTCGAGTATTTATTTTGACATAGGACAGCTGACTTCGAAAATGGACACTCATTTTTTCAATGAGGCAATGCTTTTTTCGAATTCGTTCGGAATTTGTGATTGCTTTTTGTCGGGATTCGTATCGTGATTTTTCACTCGGGGATTTCTCCGAATGGATTTCATGATAGGGGTGAATGCCTACAATATGAACATTGCAAAATCCGGGGTCTTTCGCACAATTCAGACCTCCAGAAGATTCAGTCACTGAAGATATAATTGAAAGTCAAATTGATACTCATAAAGAGCCTAGCTGGCCACAACCGATTGAAAAGCCAACAACCTCGTCAACAATTAACCACAACCAAGATCACTATACTACCAGGATCCAGGACGGACGTAAAATTGTAAAACCTAATTTTTATAAACCGTAAGAACAAAAGTTCACGATTGCATAGGTATGTCTCACTTGTACTTGTAACCAGTTGTTAGGGGAGATGTTGTATTGAGTAAGAATGGCTGGTGTATACTCTCTCTTTCTTTATATTTACATTATGTCATATTGAATTATGTATGTATTAGGTTAAGCTTGGATTGGACGATTAATAAAACGTCACATTGCCTACAACGTTCTTTTGATCAATACCATTGGCTGTAACTACAGCCAAAAATTAGCACTCCTAAATTGCGGTAACAAAACTGAACGTTTTACCAAGTAAAAGTTTTTCATCTGCAAGCTTGATCACAAGAATATTGTAGAACAACAATAATAATTGTCAATCGAAAGTGCTCAAAATTCCTGTGGTTCTCGCATCAAGAATAACTTTAATTTAATAACAGTAATACTACTGTTTTTCCACAACTTGTTGAATTTTGTGCTGAAAACATCAACGAACTGGCGAAATTGTTAGAATATCACTTTTTAGACTACTATCGCTGATCTCTGACGCAAAGACATTTTTTGTCATTAAAGTGAATAAATAATAAACTTGTAAGAAATATTATAAGTAATGGTTCACACCTGTAGAATATTCCTACAAACTGAACTAACTTTGGCAGCCTGCTTGCTTTGGTGAAATAGAAATTTACGAGTGAGTTTTATCGCAATAAATTGGTAGCATGTAAATTACAACTTTATTTCCTTATTTGTAAAACAGAAAATGAAGTTTTACACCAATTAAGGGGTTATAAAAAATCGGAAGGCCGAAAAAAGCGAATTTTCCAAAAGCTTTTAAATTTATTGATCTAAAAATTTGTACACATATTACGGTGTTTTTTAAATGTATTTTAAGATAGTTAAAATATTTATTTGGAAAGGAGCTACAGCTGATTTCCGGGAGCTCTTCTCAAAAAAGACGTTTTGCGGTGACCACTATATCTCTGAACTATGGATCCTCCGAAATTTAAAAACCAAACAGTTTTCGTTAAAGTAATGTTAAATCTAGTAATTAATCGAAGGAATAAGCAAAATAAATTTGCTTCCTTTACGAAATGGATACCATAAACAAAATAAATGTTACGATCGGAACTTCTCTACGATCGTATGTTTCTCCGATCTGTTACGATGATAGGGCTGAATATTTAGCAGTGAGAAAAAATCTTCGATTAATTACTAAAAAATATATTTAAGAAGCTCGTCTTAAAATTTGAGACTAATAGGTTTAGCCGTTTTCGAGTAATATTGGTCACCGACTTTGCAAACACCATTTTGAGAAAAACGCGTCTAGAGTTCGAAAAGCACTTTACATTGAGTACAATTTCTTTTTCATTAATTTGGGTGAAGCTTCAAAAATATTCACCGGCTGTGTGTATTCTTAAATATAAGTACATTAAGAAAATAAATTTAAAAAAAAATCGATTTTTTGAAAATTCTAACTGTAAATTCTAACCCCTTAATTGCAATGATTAAAGTGAAGACGAAAAAAACTTACAAGGAAAATTACACGCAAACCTTTACCTGTAGAGTAGCCATAAAAAATAAAGTTATTTTGTATGTCGCAATTTTCTACTCACAAATTAGTTTTGTTTCAACAAATTAATCGCGTTGTGTTATTGTCTCAGCCAATTTGTTACTTTAAATTTCCAGAGAACCTCTGCATCTATGTTTTAATGTACCTGTCGAAATTACTGAACTTTCCTAAAGCAGAGCAACTGGGCTTAGCAATAAATTAACAAAATATTCACGGCACGTCGTTTAAAAAAAAAGAGAAAAAAAAACAACAACAAAGAAGAATTTACTACCATAGGTGTGGTATCTCAACTGTGGTAAATGAACCAAAATCCAAATCTTGTCTTTTTTTACATTTACGCTGGTGCAACCTTCCCAATTTTCCTGTTATATACACACATAATGTCATATCCAAAAAATACTTCGCACAGCTATAAATGAGGTAAAGTCCTATTATACACACAACCTACAATATCCAAACAAGAAAACAGAGGCACCCACCATAAAGAAAAAGAGTCACATTCAACGACGATGAGTGAACGTCAAGACAACGAAAACATATCTCTACCATATCAGGATCTGGAAAATGTATACATATCGGTAGGGAGGTTTGCATCCATGCACTCACAGTTTTGTTTTGAACGTGAGAGCAAGGATACGAGATGGAAAAGTATACCACTGCAAAAGTGTGTGTGTCTATTTGCGGATAAATGCTGGTGGTAAATGTGAAACGGGGAGTGGGTGTATGAGATAAAATATTTTGAAAGGGTTATCCAATGAGTGAAACTTCAAAATTTTCCATTTTGTTGTTGCTGTTGTTCATTCGGAAAATACCTTAACATTTTGGGGGATTTTGAGAATGAGTTTTGGTGGCCAGGGTTCCTCAGGGGGCTAAGCATAGAACAGGGTATAAGAGAATAGACTTTTAGTGTGTGAATGTGTGTTCAACAGTGAAGAAATTTCATGAAGTGGGAGTCATTTCTCTGCCAACCAACCAGAAATGACGTTAGACAATGGCTAAAAGCTTACAAATAGTAGAACGAAAAACCGATTGGCTCCACATATTTGCCAGAGAAAATTATTGTATTCGCTGTATGCTCATGGCTATTTGATATGTTATGCTTTTATCTTAATAATTGATGAGGATGGGAGTGCGGTCGCGGAGGGGCTTTCTTCCCTTGCAAATGAGAATAATACTTTAAAAAGACTTGGTAACGGATACTTACACACATAGCATAGGATAGGTTTAAGATTGCGCACAAAACTTTGATGGAATTGAGCAGGACCCCGAAGTAAAAATGAATATAATTTTAAGCGCCCATGGTAAACTTAGGATTCGGTTAAAATAAATGTTATAAGGTTTACATTTACATTTACATTTACATGAAACCTACTCCACACATAAATCTGTGGAGTAGGGGGGTTGCAGCCGTGCGACAAAGACCATTTGGCTGATACACCACAAAACTAACTTATGTTATAAAGTTAAAGGGTACATTAGTTTGATGTAAGTTAAAACACTGTGTTTTCTGGTGGCAATAAAGAGAGCAATCCTCTTCTGGTAATTTGAGTTCTGCTTGTTTGTGTGCGACAGAGGAACTGTCAATGAAAATAATAACTTAAAATCAATTTCCAAATTTCTTAAACATGTTGCTGTATCACAGTATATGAAAATTGTACAACCAGGAATGGCATGAGAACAGACAAAAACACTTTTTACCAAAATAACAACGAAATAGATGCGATAAAAGCGAAATCTTCATTTTATTTGCGATAAAAGCGAAATTGGAAAATTAAATACTTTCGCACTTGTTACGTTACGTGCTTTCAAATGTTGATCAGACGTGCTAACAGTTTTTTACTTTATTACAAACAAGAGGATGGCTTGTATTTAAGCGATGTGGAAATACTGCAACGTGTGTTTGGAAGGAGAGAAGTTAGATACTTTGAAGAAGCATACGACTTCTGTTACTCATTTAAGAAAGAAATCTAGTCCTGATCCTCAACCAGGGTCGTCTGGAGTAAAAAGGCAATCCACAATAGTTGGTGCTTTCGAAGTGCAAAAGAGTGCCAACACGGAAAAAGAGGAATTTGTGCTAGACACTGCAAAAATGTGTTTGAAAGCAAACATTCCGTTGAATAAACTAGATCATCCAGCTTTTCGCAGTTACATGGAAAAATATGTGCCCGGCTCGGGTAACCTGCCTTCTGGAGATAATTTGAGACGTAAGTACGTACCACAGTGCGGTACTTCGGAGAAAGATGAAGTGAAACAAAAACCAAAGGATCAGCCTGTAGTTGTGTGCACATTGGCAGATTATTTTGTAAATCAGAAGCAGCAAATATGACCTCCTCTTCTGACAATTCAAATTCTATAGTGGAAAGCTTCGCAAAAATTCCGTTTTTCAAAAGTGTACCACAAGAAGAACTAATTGACGGACACTTTCATTTTCACAGACAATTACTTCGATGTAATGCAAGTTTTAGTGGCAGCTATTCAATGTCTCAATTGCCCTGTCAATAATGTTGATGCCGAGAGGTGCTTCAGTGTGTACAATATTGTCGTAACTGATCGCAAGCAAACTATGAAAGATGAAAATGTAGAAATTACAACAATGCTAGCCTTTAATTGACTTTTTAACGCTGTATTTTTTTTTTGCGAAATAAATGCGAGATCTTCTATTTTGGGATTTTTTAAATGCGAAATCACGATTTTTTATTTGCGAGATTTACTTACCCCTAAACATAACCTATAGGTAGCGGCCAAGTAAGACCAAAAAATAGGAGTAAAGTTACACAAATTCAGAACAAGCTGAAAATTCGTGAAATCGCTCAAAACAAAAGGTCCGCCAACTAACGTTTTTTTTTTTTTCAACTTATTTCGTGAATGGTAACACTTAGCTCATGTCTGATTTGACAGATAATTAGTTTTATCCTTCCGCTAGTAGAACAACGCTGGAAAAAATTGCGACATTACTTTGAAAATCATGGTAATGTTGCAGAATGTGTTCGAAAATTGCGTACAGATTTTGGAAGAAGAGGAGCACCGTCAGCTCCGTATGTTGATTATCTTGTGCAAAATTTGAAAGAAACTGGCATCCTCATCGATAAAACAAAGCTTGAAAAGCCAAAAACAGTGCGTACACCAGAAAATATTGCTGCTTTGGCAAAAACTGTACGTGAAGCGCCATCAACATCAATTCACCGTCGTTCTCAACAATTGAACATTTCGGAAACATCATTGAGACGAATTTTGGCGATCGTTATCGGGCCACGTTGAACGAATTTTTGTTCACAAAAATTGAAGAGTGGATATTGGCAACATTTGGTCCAACAGGACGCCGCTACGTGCCACACAGCCGAAGCTACACTCGATGTTTTGCGCCCTGTTTTTGAAGATCGCATTATCAGCCACAGAGCTGATGTCGTTTGGCCACCTCGGAGCTGCGATTTGACACCGTTGGACTATTATTTGTGAGGTGCCGTAAAAGATAAGTGTTACGCTCACAAGCCCGAGACAATTGACGCTTTAAAGGACAATATTCGTGAAGCCATTGGTGAAATACAGCTACACACAATCGATAATGTGCTTAAAAATTGGACCGATATCGTGTAGGCTACTGCATGGCCAGCCGAGGCAGCCATTTGAATGGAATTATTTTTCATTATTAACCTGAAGGTTTGTACTTTCAGATAAAAAAAGAAATTTGAGAAAATATTCAAAGTTTTTTCATTTTTAAATCAATAAACGTCAGTAGAAATATAAAATTCGTAGAATTGACTTAAGCTTCAACTATGACCTTAAATAATTCAGAAACCGTTAGAGTTGGAAAAAAACCATAAGAGACCTTTTTTTAGAACGTTAAATTTGCTATAAGAAATGTCATTTCATGATGAAAAAAAATTTCAAATCAACAGAACTTTTCCCGTGTTATTTCCATTTAAAACTTTGGGTGTCGGGGTCGGGTTAAAATTGAAATTAAGAGCTATAACTTGGCATGAATTTTTTTTAATAGATTTAGAACCGATTTATGACCATCGGGAAAAAAAATTCGGTCAAACCCTAAATAAGGACCGCCTTAGTGTACATATACTTTATTGTATACTCTTTAAATATTCCTGTGCCTGTTTTTTGGCCTGTCACATTGGCGTTCCTCCTTAAAAGCAGTGTGCATCGGTGTCTCCTAGTTCATCCTCTCCTATTTCCTAAAATGTTTGCACTGTGTTCGTTTTATAACATTATAAGGATACTCACAACCCCTTGATGTGCGCTTTAATTATAACAAAAAAAAAAAAAATGCCAGACGACAAAACAGTCCACAAAAAAAAATTGTTCAACGCGATCCCGATCAAATCACAGCTCTTTTCACTTAACTTGCTTTGCAGTACAGTGATCCGCCCGTGGAGTACGCTGTCAAGCCAGAGTGTGATTCATGATAAGCTCAAATTTTCTATTTTAAATGGAA
This sequence comes from Melanostoma scalare, assembly GCA_949752695.1. Lineage (NCBI taxonomy): Eukaryota > Metazoa > Arthropoda > Insecta > Diptera > Syrphidae > Melanostoma > Melanostoma scalare. The sequence continues at coordinate 18,434,132 of OX456987.1, read as the reverse complement.
AGATGGAACTACAAATTTTCAAACATAATATTACATAGTGTCATTGTGTTGACAAAACAAGAGCTTTCCCTCGCTAACGGACTACTAGTTGTAATCATCACGATGGTCGTAACCCCGCAAAAAGAAAGAAATAAGAGTTGATAGGACTACAGCAATATGCAACTACAACTTACCTGTGTTAGCAAACGTTCTCGTATTATCTGCAACTGACGTATCATTTCAGTAAGCTTGCGTTCCTTATCATGTACAGTACCAACTCCTCCACCTCCTGTGTTATAATCCAGACTTGCCAAAAGTGAATTTGGTGACGGAGACATGTTTTCACTAACAAAAGAAAAAAATAAATACAAATTGTTTAATAAATCTAAATGCATTGGCAACAATTAAGAGTTATTGGATGGATAAAAGAAAAAGAACATTGCGCATACATAAAAAAAAACCACGGATCCTTCACCGCCGACCAAGATCAGACAATTGAAGATCTATGCAAGCAGGATGATATTTTAAAGAATCTTGCAACTGTTAAGATACAAAGAGATGGCGATTCAATCAATGTCAACTGATTTTAGATTTATAAGAGGGAAAAGATTCTTAACTGAAGTTTCCCCCGGTTAGCCGATTCCGAACGGCTAATCGGCAATAATGAATTTAGCATCGGAGGACTTGCCTATTCCTCGTGAAAGGCAATACTCGTGGTTTTTTTTTTTTTTTTTTGGAACACGAACCTCCCGCATAATAGGCAGAAATACTAACCATTAGGCCGTATAGAACGGACAATCCCACACAATTGGCTTAGCGTCTTAGATCAAATTTGTTACATTTCTTTATTGTTTCCAATTTTTATCATAATATATTCTCTCTTCAACTAGTCTTCTGTGGTGTAATGCAAAAATAGCACTCAATTGCCTGCCATATCCACTTCAACGCCTACTTTATGAATTTGACCCAATATGTGAACCAGGCCTTAGCAAGGTTTAGAACCAGGTCGTTCCAACTGTTATACTTTCCTCTTAATGTTTACAGTTTGAATAAGTTTCAAAAACTTGAACGTCCTTCGTGTTTAATGCAATGCAAAGGGTATGTTCCTAACACACTTCACCAATAATTATACTCAATGGTATCGAAATCATTGGAGATGTATTAGAAAAGAAGCAAGAATTGAAATAATGGTTGCATAAAAGACACAGTTATTTCAAGACCAAAGCTCCCCTTGCAAAATGGTATCCAAGTGTATGTTTGGAAAATCCACTGTGGCGTATGAATGACCTTTTCATATGGGGGTTATTTGCATTTACCGAAATTAATAGGTTACTCATACGCCACAGTAAACGCTACAAAAAGATACTAAATAACGATCATATGATCGCACTGAGAATCAACCATTGGTGGCAAAATTAGTTTCAAATGCTCTGGTTTAAATCTTAACAGATATTCAAATCAGCTTTCAAGTGGACAGACAAACGCAAAGTTTCAAATGGAATCACTCAAAATGTTCAAATTCAAAATGTTTTTAATTTTAAATGAAATAACTGTATTGTCATCGCTGGTTTTATGAATGTGAAAAATTTGAAATAATTTTTCGATAACTGAAAGCAAATGAATATTCAACAGAAAGATTTTATTACAAAACACACATTCAAAAGATGCCAATAAAGTCCAATAGTCATCTTTACTATCGAAGCTTATTACAGACCAAATATAAGTTCGTCGAAACACGCCAAGACTGGCTGGCGATCGATTCAAAAAATATGAATATGTACCCATATTTCTGTCACAAGAAAATTTAGAGAATAGAATCTTTTGGAAAACATCTCCGTATAAATCGGCTGACAGCTACGCACGCTCTACTAATAAAATTTTTGTTGCCCAATTTCGTTGTAGGCTCAACTGCATACCCACCCATAAGGCAATCGACAAAACTTACGTGACCAACACTTAATAGACAATAATTCACAAAACCTTTTCTCCGGGTTTCTCATTAAAAATGCATAGTTTTGAAACAGCTAACCACTTCAACCAACCACCAACAATTTGGTTTGAAATTGAAGTAATAATCATCATCTTCATTATCATCACCATCATCATTCCCATCCTCTTCCGTAATATTTATATCCGAGGCAATAGAGCAGGAAGAGCGTCACAGACACAGGCATCATTATCATGATTTGCATCGAAATCAAAACAGATTATGGAATCAGAATCACATTCGTAGAGCTCTCGCCCTCGCTCTCTTTCCTTTACTGTTATATTCTGACCAGACAGAGCACGAGAATTCAATGAAGAAGCTTTGGATCTATGTATACTGCAGTGACGTTTCATTACAATATCGACAAATCATTAACCTTTTCCCTGGCATTAATATTTAATACGATGGCTGGATGAATCGACGATTTGCTTTGGGGTTTTGCAAAAGGTGGCTCGGGTTGCTTAAAATTTTGGCGTTGCTGGAAGGAGGGTCGGGGTTTGGTTGGTTATATTGCCTTCTGCCCGGTATATCGTTTGGCGCTTTGTTCTGATTATATTTTTCGGGTGTAGAAGATGGGCGCAGGAAGTAGAATTTAAAGGTTCTACCATCTGCTCTGTGGCTAGTTATTCTAGTCAGGATTTTGTTATCCTGTGGTGGTGTGCGGGTATGTGTGACATTATTGGTTTATTTCAGGGAAAGCTCTACCCTAAATTAGGCAACTTCCGGATGGGAATAGGGATCGGAAAAACTGTCGGATATATACATGTCATTATTTTTTTTATCGATAATTCACTCCGATTGGATTCATTTCCTAAATCAGGACTAAAATTCGTATAGTGTTTGTATGTGTTTGTTTTGGTTGAGGGAGATTATTGCGGTAAAATAAGAGGAGCAAAGAGGGATGGTATAACTGAAAAATATTAATTTTTGGATCGAATTCTATTTGTTATTATCTTAGTCTCTGTTTTTATTTGTATGTCAAAAGTTTCCATCAATTAAAGGCGCTAAAGTTTTAACTCAAGGTCAAATTTTTTTTTCAAATTTTGATTAAAATAACGAGCTGTAGGTACACTACGAATCATATTAATCATAAAAAAGCAATTTGACATCTTGTAGCATGCAGCAAAACAATAGTGACGTGACTAGTTTACAGTTTTCAAAAAAGGAAGTTTTCTTATTGCAAAAAAAAGCTTCAATTTTGTATGTCAAAAAAAAAAATTTGACACTAGCGCTCCCTACATAAAGAACGTCGTTCTAAAAACGAAAGCCGTTTCGAGGAAATCCATCAGATGACATTGAGCTGCAACGACCTCAAAAAAACCACTTTAAAAAAAAAAAAAAGTTAAAAAAAGCACCTATACTTAATTTTAGTTTATTTTCATTTAGAAATTTCTAAAGGGTCCGCCATCTAACGTTTTTTTTTCAACTAGTGCTTATTTCGTAAATGGTTATTCCGCTGAACGAATATGGTTGGACGCCATACAAAGTCCAATTGGTTTAGGAGTTGAATCCAACTGACCATCCAATGCGTTTTCGCTTCGCTAAGTGGGCCTGCGGTCGACTTAGAGAAGATGCCGATTTTGCCAAAAAAATCATCTTCTCAGATGAAGCTCATTTTGATCTTGGCGGGTATGTAAACAAGCAAAATGTCGCATTTGGGTCACAGAAAACCCGCACGCATACACTGAAAAGCCGATACACCCAAAACGAGTCACTGTTTGGTGCGGATTTTGGTCCAGAAGCATTCTTCGAAAATGGGCAAGGAGTGGCCGTTACAGTCGATGGCCATGTTGAACAAATTTTTGTTCCCAAAAATTGAAGAGTGGATATTGGCAACATTTGGTTTCAACAGGACGGCGCTACGTGCCACGCAGCCGAAGCTACACTCGATGTTTTGCGCCCTATTTTTGAAGATCGCGTTATCAGCCGCAGAGCTGATGTCGTTTGGCCACCTCGGAGCTGCGATTTGACACCGTTGCACCATTATTTGTGGTACGCCGACAAGCCAGAGACAATTGACGCTTTAAAGGACAAAATTCGTGAAGCCATTGGTGAAATACAGCTGCACACAATCGATAATGTGCTAAGAATTGGACCGATCGTGTAGGCTACTGCATGGCCAGCCGAGGCAGCCATTTGAATGAAATTGTTTTTCATTATTACTTTCAAATATAAACAGAAATTTGAGAAAATATTCAGTAGTTTTTTATAGCATTTTCAAAAAAAAAAAGTTATTTGGCGGGTCTTTTAGATACTGAGCTTAAAGAATACACTCTGATTGTAAAATATTATCAAACAATTAATGCTCATACACTCACCTCAAATTAGCTGACGTCGTCGGTGAACTACCACCACTCTGCCTCATATCCGTCACTGAGTTGCTACGCATTTTGTATGTCAGTCGTTTGACAACATCGTCCATCGTACGCTTCGACGAACCACTATTGCTAACAACGTCAGTATACACAACTGCACAATTAGCACTATTGTTACATACACTGACACTACTACTGTTGTCAATACTTGCATTGCTGTTGGTATGGTAATAGTTATTGTTATTGAAATTTCTAATATTTTCTAAATTATTGCTGTTTGAATTACCACTGCCACTTACACTGTTGCATTGTTGTTCTTGTTCTTGTTGCTTCAGTTTTTTGTGTGTGTTACTTATGAAATTGCTATTGCAAAACTGTTGCAACAACGCAGAATGTTCTTCTTGTTGTTGTTGTTGTTGCTGTTGTTCAACATTTACACTATCACACCTATTGCCAGTATTTTTACTACAAGTATTGCTTTTTGACGAATAATCACTTTCACTTTTAATTACAAAATTGATATTATTGTTGTTATTGTTATTATTGTTGTTGTTAATATTATTATTTGTTGTAGAAGAATTGTGTTGGTGTTCATCTTTTTCTGGATGTTGCTGATGACTATTTGTGGTATTTGTTGATGAAGCTAATGGCGATGGTGGTAGTGGCGATGGTATTTGTTTATCTTGAGTAAGGCTTGAAGCTTCGTCGAAAAAAGTCATTTGCTCGTCATTACGTTGCTGCTGCTGTTCTATTGATTGCTTTGTGTTAGTATTCACTTCACTAGTATCAATGCATTTTGAATAAAAATTGCAATTGTTGTTGTTGTTATTATTGTTATTGTTGTTGTTTATATTACTACTATTACTATCGTTATTATTGTTTTTGCTTTCATAGTTGTTGTTACTAATGACTGATGAGAAATTGCTTTCCAAGTTGTTGTTGCATTTTGAGCGTTTTTTTGGTGGTGATGTTGAAAAGTCATCTGGTTCGGTTTTGAACTAAAAATAAACAAAAAGAAGAGAAAAAATATTGACTTAACTCATTAATGTTTAAAAAGAAATTCTAAATTTTTAATAGCCTTGTAGTGCACTTCTTCACGTTGCCGCTGGAATTTTGATTGTGTGTGAACTTGACGTTCGCCAATGATGATTATGTCGACTACATCGGAGAGTTCACCCAACAATAAATTCAAATTCACCTTTTTTTCGTCATAATTTTTTCCAGTCATAATAATTTTCGTTTTTGTAAAAGTAAAGCACCACATTAATAGAACAAAGTATCAGAACTTCACACCTCAAAATCCGTCATTTCCATGAGGAGATAACAATACAAATTGCATTCTTATTAAAAAAGCTATGGAAACTTGGCATAGGTTTAAAAGAGTCATCTAAACAGGATGAGCCATCTAGTTGTTTCTTTTGAAATCATAGGTCATTCGGACTGCGGTTGAAATCTTAACATTGAGTCAGTATTATACTCAATGAATCGTTTCAAGCTTAAAAGCCGAGTTCACACTGTACAATTAGTTGAACAGACTTTGGCCTGAACCAATGCTTGATAGTGTGAACCCTCAGACGACCGCTTGACCAACTTGTTGGATGGTTTTCAAATATTTTTGAAAATTTAGAAGTTGGACGGAGTGGAAGGATATGTGACATAAAGTTGGACGACAAGCTTGATAAGTGTGAACGCAAACTACATCAGAGATCAGACCATCCAACTTCCATCAAACGAAGTCTGTCCAACTAATTGTACAATGTGAACTCGGCTAATCAGCGAACAGGGAAATATTGAAAACTTATTTCCAAAGTATGTTCTGTGTAGCTAAGTTATTGTCGAAATTTCAATTGAATGTCAATCCGTCACCTCGAGGCTCCGATTCGACACATTTTTGTATTTATTTTTAAAAATCCACAAAATAGCAAATAGCTTTAAGCAGTTGTACTCTCAGAAAATTTGATAAGCGCCAGTTTCTTTCAAACCGAAAATTTGCTTTATTGCAAATAACCTGTCAATGATAATTCCGCATCATTAACTTATAAAAAAAGGAAAGTCTGGGTTTAAAAAAAGAACCATTTCCTTTTCCGTCTGTCTCCCTGTAACCACCCCTAACAACGTACTCACTTTAGAAGCGGGATTTCGAAGCCTTTTTATCTTCACACTTAAACTACACTTCGACGATGTGCTCAAAGTACTCAAATACCCCGCACATAGACCTCAACTCATACTCACACAATATTGTCTAAATAACAAAGTTGAATGGGTTAAAGATTGGATTGCACTGGCAGCGAAATGTGATACTAACTTGACCATCCAATATGATGATTTTTTAAGTTTGAAGCAACAGCTACCTACATAAAAAGTTTTGGGAGCATCTGATATTCAGTACAGATATGAAAACAACATTCAAGCAGCATCTTCCATCAATAGCTTGATATATCCTGAAACTATGATCACAATGAGAAAAACTATTTTAATCAATGTAATAGCATTAGCTCGATATCCCAAATTTATAGGGCAAGATGCGACGTATTGAATATGAATGGTTCGCCATTAAAAAAAAACAACAACCAATTTATGCACTTTATGCAGCCTACAAATGAAAGAAGATACATACATTCAATATGTCGACTTTATAAAGATTTAAAACTTGTTATTTCGGGAGGCTTTCATTTACCATGGAACAAACGAAAGTCATTCTCAATGGGTATAACAGGGTAACATTCTACAAGTAAATTGATACCGCATATAATTGTAGTAAAAATATTAAAAATGAATTTTCTCAATAATAATAAAATTAAAAAAATTAAAAAGTCATAAAAATGATAACAAGAAAGTTTACTGCTTCTTCATAGACTTTAAGGCTGCGTTTGATCTCATTGACCGCAATTCTTTCATGTACAAGTTAAAAAAGTCTGGAATATCAGAGAACATTTTAGAAGTTGTCAAAGACCTTTATGAAGACAATGCGTCAGCTGTTGGGGATGGAGAGAAACTTTCGGAGTGGTTTAAAACATCAATGGGTGTAAAACACATCAACGATTTGCACGAGTATAATGGTGGCGGGATCGATGTGAATGGAGCTCTGATACGCTTACTTATGTATACGCAGACGATATTGTGCTCATGACTGATAAGGCAACTGTTCTCCAGGGAATGATAGACAAGATTGCTGAGTACTGCAGACGCTGGAACCTAACAATCAACCTCGAAAAATCAAAAATTGATGTATTTAAAAAAAAAGAGGGCGGTTAAGTGCACAGGAACAATGGAAGCTTAACAACGAACAAATAGAAGTTGTAACAAAATATAAATATCTTGGTGTATGTCTGACCCCTAGTTTGAGTTTGACCGAACACTTTAAGGAGAAGACAAAGCTGGCCAGGTAAGGTTCGAATTTGACATGGTCAAATTTCATAGCCAACAAGGATGTAAGACTCTGCTCAAAGATAGAACTCTTCAACGCAGTAACCAGAGCCGTCGGTCGTAGCAAACTACGCGCTGACGCTGGAATGCCAAATGAAGCCTATTCTCGAATTTACGATGCGGTGCCACATGAAGTATATGTATAGGAAAAGTCTTCAATTGCTATGAAGAAAACAGACTACCAAAAATATTGGCTAGGAGAGTTAAGGAAAAACAAATTTATTGGTTCGACGCTTGGCAAAACTCTCCTGACTGGTTGGTTGGGTTCACTAACCAAGAAGAACTTGTGGCAAACAGGAACCTCTTTCATATGTTTGTTAAGAACACAATTCAAATATTTGTTACCGAAGATCTCCAAGAGGCACTTCAAAGAGAGAATCTGACGAGATCACATGGGCTGTACCATCAGCTTAACTATACGAAGTTCGCAGGAGCTATGTCGGCGATGGTCTAAAAACCTCAGTAATGAGATGGATATTCAAGGCAAGGACAGGACTCATAAGGCTAAATGGAATACAAGAACAGCACATGAAAATACGAACTGTTCATTCTGCAACATGATTGAAAGAGAATCATACATGCATTTTATGGGAATTTGTAATTCTAAGAGGAATACGCAGAAACTGCTTCGGTACCGCGACACTCGATGAGAACACCATTGTCAGTCTATGGGATGGAGAAAGGGATTGATGTCATCTTACAAAAAAATCTGGAAACATCCCTCAAAAACAAAATATGATCGACGAGTTTAATTATTAGAAAAAAAAAGAATTTGAAAAATAAATCAAGAGTTTGTAAAAATATTGGCGATAGATCGCGACAGACGACGACAGTAAATGTTTTTGAAAATAATTAAAATATCTTACATTGTTATTTAAACCTATCTTTTAAGATATAAAAATAAGGAAATTGGTATGAAATCTATGTATGTATTATTATTACAGAAATGAAATTTGAATAAAACATACTACTACTACTAACAAATATGTCATGGCTTTAAAAAAATGTAGATTCTATTTTTTTCCTTTTCAAATTGTAATTTAAAGATAGGATTCTTAGCTTTCAAAGCATCAATCAAGCAGAAACCAGCGCCATTGCTTACCTAAACTATTGATTTTAGTTTAAGTATTTTATTTAAAATGTTAAGGTTGCTAGTAGTTGCTAAAGCAAAAATAAATAAATAATTTCAAAGTCCTAAAACCTAAACCATTTCAATTTTTGATATAATGGTTTTCGAAAGACACGATTTAGGAGAAATGAAACCATAGAAATTTTGGCTGGGCGACATCTGATGGTGCTCAATCACCAATCTAAAGTAAAAGAGTAAAAGCCAGGAATATTCTCAATAAAGCTATATCATACAACATTCAGACACGATCACGAAGTAACAAAAAGAAACAAAACAATCAAATCAAACATGGAACAATTTAAAACAGGGAAGCTTGAGGACAATTTCTGCGATGCTCGTATCGCCGAAAAAGAGGAAGAAGAATCAACATATATTGAGTACAGTAAAAAAAAAAAAATATAAAGACTATACAAATGCCATTTAAAGCCTGCTGGAAAGATAAGAAAACTTCAAGCAAAACGCATTTGTAGAGTCACATTGTGTAACCATTCCCAAACCCATCCATGTTACTATCGCAAGGCTTCTTCTGCTGTCTTTATAATTTGTTCTAAGTCGCTCATTCCTACAAAATCCAATAACCAGCAACTCACCTCACTTTTAAAAGCCAATTCTGTGAGACTGACTTGTGTTTCAGCAACACGAGATTCTTCGTCATTTGCTGTTTCAAAATGCTCAGCTGCCTCATCATCCATATATTCAGCTCCAGGATCGGTGCCATCACAGTCTTCACCTACCAAGTCCTCTTCTTCTTCTTCATCTGTTTGTTGATGACAGTCTTTCTTATCCCATTCACTTGCACAGCTATTAGGAGTTTTCACCTTTACTAATCCACTACCATCACAGTCATGTGTCAGTGCCAAACCATTTAACTCTGCTTCATCTGCACCACATCCTGCTGCTGCTGCTGCGGGACTTCTACTCTGTAGCCTTTCAAATTTGGGCTTAAAAGCCACAGCCGACGCTCCCGCTGTCACCGCCGTCGCCACCACCAATGGCGTGAAAGTTGCAACTTCGCTTTGCTCCTCCAAAGGAGAAGGTGTTTTGTTATGATTGTCACTGAAGCTATCAACACCCTCCATGGCGTTGGATGATATCTTTGGTGGAAAGGTGTCAGTATTGTTCAAATGCCATTGATTACTATCCACCGTCGAATGATTGCTACTTAATGGTAATATTGCTCGGGGTATTCTATTTGTATCATTTTCTTCAGATTCAAAACATTCTTGCTGTTGTTGCTGTTTTTGTTGCTGTTGAGCAGCCACAGCCATGACAACAGCAGCTTGTAAAGAGTTCTGTTGGTTCACATGATGAAAATATGGTAAAATAGTTCCAGATTCTGCATCAGTGCTGTTGAATGTATTAAAAATATGACTAAGATGATCATGTTGCTGATACGTTTGATGATGAGCCATGAATTCATTTGAAAACGGATTCGACACCAATGGAGGGCCACTGCTCCCTCCGCCGCCACTTTCAAATTTATTCGGGGGTGACTTTCTCTTTGATGACATGCTGCTGAAAAGAAAGTTTCAAAAATTCATTACATTTCATCACCATTTCAATGAGTTAATTCAAGAACAAATATTAGGTACATCAACAAATTCCGTTTTTGTCACAGTCAGCCCCAACAGAAGACGAAGAATCTCTTTTATAGGATTGACGTAAGACAAACCTACGGAACAGGCAGGGTGCTCTTTTTTGAATCAAACTATAACATAAAACCATAAGAAAATGCTAAACGTTCAAGCGCTTTCGTCGCTTACTATGGTTGATTGGGTGCATACAGTGTAAGTTGTTTGAATCTTCATGAGGTTAAATTGTTTTTGTAGATATATACGGGACAGGCGTGCATCACCACCGCTTACAAAAAAGGTGCATTGCTTAGGTTTTATATAAAAACAATTTCCCTTTTAACCGAATTAAGCAAGTAGAATTGAAAATATCTACATGCATATCCTTTCATTTAAAATTTCATTTCAAAAAGGAAATGAAAAATATTCTTGGAATACAATTTGCCTAAAACTTAAGATGGTTCAAATACACTATACTTCTTACGAGCTATGTGGGATGGCTGTTTAAAGAAGGGGCATGTGACTGAGTTGAACCTGCAAAGGTGTCTAAGTCATTTTGAAGGCGTTGTTCGCCATTCCGGGACTAGATTTACTATATGTTTATGATGATGATGATGATTCCAACAAATCAATTTGAAAGACGTATATGATGTTTGCACTTTATACACACAAACACAAATATTTGATTTCAAGTACAGGACTGACTTCCTCTTTGTTTCAAGAAACTATAACTTGAAACATAAAGAAAAGGTAGACATCAACCCTTGTGAGTCGTACAATCTGTTTTTTAAATTGGTTTATACATTACAAAAATAGATTTGAATATTCGTATTAATATATCTTAGAGGAAGGGTGAGCGATGTTCTGAGATAATTTTTCAATAATTTCAAAATAACACATGAAACACCAAAAATGTTTTATTCGGTTTATGTTTTATTCAATTACATAAAATGAAGAATAAAAGCGGATAATATTAATGTCAGTAGTTCCTAGTTTCAGCGTCATCAAAGTTAAGAAGCCAAAGCCTAACCTGAAAACATTTTTTGAAGAGCTGACGGCGAAAAAAGTTACTCTAGGAAACTTTTGGAAATAAATTGAAATTGACAAATGCTGCAGGTGCCAACTTCAATCATATGCAACTGTCAAGTCGCTTTTTTTCTTTCAATCGTGCAGAAAAAAAGTTTTTGAGATAACAATTAAATATTACATAACGATGATAGAGAATATGAAAAAACTGGGTCCTGCAAATCTGTCTGTCTGTCCGTAAATCTGTATGTCTGTATATGGATCTACAGCCTGAACCGCTTGACCGATTTTCTTCAAAATTTGCAGTTATGGTCTCTGGGGTAGCCTACAGAGCGGTTTTTGGAATTGAGTCCCTAGGTCTTGAAATAACGGTATCTGCCATACAACCTAAAGGGTCCACGAAATAACATTTTTTTTTCAAAAACAGGGCACGTAGCGCCGTCCTGTTGAAACCAAATGTTGCCAATATCCACTCTTCAATTTTTGTGAACAAAAATTCGTTCAACATGGCCCGATAACGATCGCCATTGACTGTAACGGCCACTCCTTGCTCATTTTCCAAGAAAAATGGCCCAATTCTCTGGACAAAAATCCGCACCAAACAGTGACTCGATTTGGGTGTATCGGCTTTTCAATGTATGCGTGCGGGTTTTTTGTGCCCCAAATGCAACAATTTTGCTTGTTTACAAACCCGCCAAGATCAAAATGAGCTTCATCTGAATAGATGATTTTTTTGGCAAAATCGGCATCTTCTCTAAGCAATATTTCCCAGCGTTGTCCAAGCGTATACAACCATATTCGTTCAGCGGAAGGATAAAACTAATTATCTGTAAAATCAGACATGAGCTAAGTGTAACCATTCACGAAATAAGCACAAGTTGAAAAAAAAACGTTAGATGGCGTTTATTAGCAACTGAAAAAAAATGTCGTTTTGCGATTTTCGCTTGAAACCTTTGGAATATTGAATTAATTTTTTTTAATATTAATTTTGGGTGATTTAATTCAATTTTCATGATTAGTGTGTAGTTGGCAGCCCTGTACCCCAAAGTATATTAAGAGCAAATATTAAAACCTTTTACTGAGCCTCAAGATTTTGGTATTGTACTTAGCATACAATCGCAAGCTCGTGCTACCCAGTCGTGCCCATGTTTTACTATTTACAATAGATGCTCCTTAACGAAGATTGACCGCAAAATTCTCTCCAACCCTTTGAGTCGCAGTAATACTGCCAGAGTACCACCAATTTAAACCGCTCGCAAAAATGTTCTACTGCATATTTTGGTCTGAATTTTCGAACTCGTACTCGGGTGTTTTTGGGGTTGCTAAACATGAATCTGAGGTTATATTGACGGAATTCAAAATGGCGGATCCAAGATTTTGGCATAATATGTGAAACTGAACTTATATTTTAAACTAAACAGACAAAAATTACTTCACTGCATATTTTGGTCTGAATATTTGTACATGAGGGTTTTCAGGTTCATAGATCACAAAAATTCAAAATGGCGGATCCAAGATGGTGGAAAAATGTGTGAAATTGAACTAATCATTTCGACAAACAAATCAAACTTTATTCTACTGCATATATTTGTCTTAATATTTGTATTCTGGAGTTTTCGAGGCCGTTGATTACAAAAGTACTATTAGCTTTGGAAAATTCAACCTAAATACAATATGAGTTTTCGGGATCACGAATCTTGGGTTAGATTTGAAAAAATGAAAATGGCAGAAAATGTACTCAGATTCATGATCAGCCACCCCAAAAATCACCGAGTACAAAATTTCAGGTCAAAATATGCAGTAGAAAAAAGCACGACTCAAAGGGTTAACAAGGGACACCGTGCGCCAAACGACATAGCTCACATATACACGCTTGTCAAGTTGAATTCCAGCGGAATCTAATAGACGCAAAAAACCAACAAAGAGATAAAATCAGTAATCACTTAATTGATACCAGTCTCTTACATTCAAAGATCAAGTCAAGGATCTATCAAGTATTTACAAACTAGTGTTGATCATACCCTTCATTTCCAAGCAAATTGAATGTATGAGCTTGTGTTTCCAAAGTTCCCGATCCAAAGTTCCCGATAACTATACCTATTCATCGCACAGCTAAGGCAAGGCAAAAAAAAACAAAAACAAAAAATCCTTACCTACACATGCAGTGATATGACATGTGATCTTTTCTAAAAATACATCCCTCGTGTCATAAACGTTTCTATAATAAAGAAGTAGGTACATTCTTACCTCCAAACGAATTGTGTGAAACTAAAAAAAGATAAATATCTTAAATACAGCACATTTACACATACATAAGGTTATTGATCATTATGTCAACTTTCACATTGTTTCTAACATGATACTGAACATTTCGAGCAGATTGTCACTCGTGCAATGTGATTTATTTTTTCATTAAAAATATAATGTTCTTTTCACTCCAACCATAGGCAGTTAAGTTTATTTTTGACATCAAACACCAACCAGAACAAAAAGAAAAACCAAAAGGTCGTAAAACAATAGAATGTAGAGGGGCGCAAAGAGGGTGTCATGGAAGCCTTTGCTGTCAAAATCAAAACATGCTGCCTATATTAAGACATAACAATTGGAGGACAGTAATAGATTTGTCTTTTTGCGAATTGCGGTGCTGCGAGTTAAGTGATCAACAGCAACCGACAAGGTGGTCCATCCACTTTCCACCTGAGTGCTAAACGCATTTTCTAGTTAATTTTATTATGCAATGAAGAGTTTTGAATCAACAGAATTTTGTCGTTTTGATGACTTGAGATTTGTCGACGCCAAATGTAGTAAATTATAAAAATAAAAACCAAGGGGGACACATGATTTCCTTTTGTTAGTCAGGATGGATGACACGATACGACGGGCGGCGGCGGAGAGTAGTTGTGACGCACCACACAGGTGAGGGAAAGAGTAGGCGAGCAGAATGAAAAATAAATGTTGTTTTACAGTTACATATATCATTGTAGACTTTGAAGCTCAAAGCAGATAGTGACATTTAGTATTTAACTGTGAATATGTATTTTTGGTATTGTTTTTGCTTATGGAAAACCACTAGTAATCTACAACGCAACATATTTATATGATGACAAAGGACAAAATGCCCCAAAAATATTGCAAAAAAGAAATCCAGATTGAGATGTAAGCGTCCCCTAATATAAGACATTTCCACTACAACTTGACTTTGGTTTTATGGCACTTTTATGGTCTTTTAACGGTTACTTTGACTTAAGAATGAGTTCTAAGAAATGTCTTAAAAGTGCAATGAGGTATAAAGTCATAAAAGCTTGTAGTAATGCCCCAAATTAGATCTCGCCTCAGGGATCTCAAATTTTATTACGCTCGTATTTTTTGACGTGAAGTTCCCTGGGAGTTCTTTTCAATTTTTTTTACAGCGCACGTCAAGGATGACAATTCCTATTTGACTACTGTTCGAGACGATATGTTCGAGTATTACGATTTGAAGTGATCACATTCACAAATCTCCCACTTACCTCAAACACTTAACCATTGTAAAGGGTTTTCCAAAAGGGACTTGACCACTTTGAATTTAATTTGTGATCGCACACTTTGATCAATCATCGAACTGAATCGTTGTACGCCTTAATGGCATTTTTTACTCTATTCGTCCTCTTTGCCTTGTTATTCATCCTCGAATTTTTAATTCTGCAGTATCGGCGATTGCCGAAGTTCAAATTGGTCGATTTGTTGAAACTTCGTGAGAATAAATCGACTGTTTACTTGTTCTTCTCTTCTGTTACACCGATTTGTCATTGTTTTTGATTATTATTCTTTTAGAGAAACATAATTAAGACTTTTGATTTTTATAAGAGTTTTTAAGGAATTAATCCACCAGCAATGTAGCAAAAATGCTAAACATTTTATAACAGACTTTACATATGAAACCAGATCCATGACCGCATGTCCTGTCACGTTGACTCATTTGATCAATCAATTGGTGCCCATTATTTAGAAGAATTTCTTTCAAAAAAAAAAGTTCGCGTCAAAACCAAATCAAACCTATCTATCAAAAGGATGTGATCCATGTCAAGACATGAAAGGCACACAAGAGTTGATAATCACACAGATCGATCATAACAATCAATCAATTGCAAAAAAATCATCAGAGAGAAAGACAAAAACAAAAAAAAAATTAAAAATATACAAAAAGACAGGTGGATGATCATGCGTTGTGAAGAAAGACGAAAGAAAACAATCAAAAACACAACTAAATATCGACGCACGCTTAACTTGCCATTGATGCCTTGCCGTTGCCTGTCCTAATCCTTCGATTGATGGGTCATAAATTGATAAATTGCTGATCGGATTGGGTTGATCTTCAACATCATGAATCTCTTGGTGATGGAGTTTGGATGATTCTGGTAAGTCGATGTGTAGGTTCGAGTTTGAATGCTTTGTGTCCGTGTTGGGCTCGATTTTGGATATTCGTCCAACACCACTTTCTTGTTGCCATAACACAAATATACATTTTGCAAAATAAGCGACGGACGCGACGGTCAGATTGATGTGCGCTAATTTGGTATCATCCTTGATGGAATGGGTGTTGTTGAGGGCTTCTTTTGTGTGGTTTTTTTTTGTAGATTCTCACGATCTTTTTTCTCAGACATCGCATATGGAGGAAACAAATTTTTTTGGTTGACAGGCATTGGCGCATGCCGAATAACAATTCAATTTATGACCAAAGCGATTTGATTTGATAGGAAAGTAATTTTAAACGCCGTCAGCCGTTCGATTCAGTTCCCTGTTAATTTGAGGTGTTGTGTTTCTTTTGGATTTTTTGTATACCTATACACAAGAAAATACCGTGCCCTAGGCTGTATCCTCTATCCATAAAAAACCTTTAATTAAATTTCATAAAATAATAAATAGATAAATTATCGACAAATTTACTAACGTTTAAAAACGGAAACGGAAAACCAATGATTTATTTAGTTACAGCAATAAATGTTCAATGAAACATCGCGTCAGAGAGACACACCGGCAAAACAAAAATAAAAGAGGAAATATTCGACAAATACAGCGATGGTGATGGCGACATCGAAGACGAATACGAAGATTCAAACCTACCCCCTGACCTATACTTACTACCCATCAACAAATACAACACACAGTTTCAACATTAACAACAACAAACGGAAATTGGAAACGATAAGCGCTTTTCAATTCTTACCGTTCATCGCGTTACCATTTGTGTGCAGCACAACAGTGAAAGAGCAAAATAAAAAGAAAACGCCCTTTAACGTCTGCCTCTTTACTCTATTTTACTACACAGAAGTTGAAGGAAGTTCTAGAAAGTTAATAGCATAGCAGCAGCAGGAGCTACCAGCTCCAGCACTCATCAAGCAGCAACCAATTGCCGTTTTTATTTATTTATTTTTCTTCCGAATTTTTGCATGTTTTCCCTTTACATTATGTGAGGAAAGAAGGGGACATACAATACAACACCATCATCAGTCACCAAAATGATAAATGGGGATACTGAGAGAGTAAGAGAGACACTTTTTCAAAAACTTTTCTTTTGTTTTCTTTTGGAAAAACATTTTTATTTGAAGAGAAGCGGATGTCATTACAAATGTTTTCTTTCCTATTGACAAGACAAAACGGTTTTGAGTTTGTAAATAGAAATTCAAAGGGATCAACTTCAAAGAATGGGTTCCAATAGAAACCGGAAAGATAATGTTTTATAGTTTCTGGATGATTGCGCAGAAAATCATATTGGGAAGCACACTTCATCACATAAAATTTAAGAAGCAATTTTCAAATATAATTTACTTGGTTGGATCTTTGGAAGGTATGTAGGTACGTACTTTCAAGTAGATATTGATCTACGCCATTTTGTCTATCCTTAGAGTTGAAATGTCAAGAAAGTCAAGCTAAAACCTAAGATGCTGTTGAGCACGCTTTGTTCGATTATTGCTGTGTGCAGACCAGTTATCTTCTTTCTTAAATCTGATAACAGCTTTTGCACTTAACCTCGCAACCTCAATTTATGCTTTAAGATTATTCATTGAATTAAATGCATTTACTTTACTTAGGAAAACAACTATTTTAATGTAAGAAAATTAATTTTAAGAAATAACTTGGACTGCAATAGAAAAGAAAATACTCCTTACCGTGGGTGAGGGGAAACCCAATAAAATAAACTAAAGTGCTTGAACTTTTAAAGAAAAGTGATTTATTGAGTTTCAATGTGGTTTACATTACACAAACAATTTGATTGCATTTCTTCCTTCATGAAAGTAACAAAGTAACATGGTCAGCGAAATAAAAAATAGGAAGGGACTTTCATCGGCATGTAGCCTGACCTGACGAAATTCAACATTGAATTTGCCACGATAATTGAATGACTTCCTATTCATTCCACCAAAAAAAGCTCTCCCAAGTTCTGCAGCAGAGAGAAACAATACTTTTTAAAAAAAACCGAACTGAAATCAAATTTTTCCAATGTCTAGCGACATGTGCCTTGTGTCCACAAACAAAGAGCCTCAAAAAAAAATATGATTATTATTAAATCTCCTTTTAAAAAACAATATTCCTTTACATATTGTAAATGTTCTTTGTCTAAGACCACCGCTGGTAGGTAAGGTACTCTTATAGTATGAGGATCTTGAATCTGACTGATAACAAATACAAACAAAAGTGCAAAAATACAAAACTGAACAATCCAAAGGAAATAACACACACACACAGCCACAATGACTGATTGTTAATACAATAAAAAAAAATTTCTAAAACAGAATTCTTGACTTATGTTTCACCCAAAACAAAATGCAAAGAAAATCGAGAGCCAAACAAAGCCAACAAACCACAAGAAGATCAACGACAGCGATGTACACATAAGGACAAAATAAATACCTTTAAGAAAAGAACAAAAAAAGGCTAAAAGAAAAACAAAAGAAGTAACAAGGAGGAGTAAAAATTTACATCACCTTCTCTCTCATGAAGTCGCGAACTTAATTAATTAATTTTTGATCATCATATCGTTTGCCATCTCTAAGCTCGCGAATCTCTACATCTCCTTAGCCTCAAACGAACATGTAACACACAAAGGGAAAAATAAATACAAAAAAAGAAGAACACGTATAAGTTGGAGAAGATCCGAGAGCAGAACGAATGTGTAGGTGTAGACTGTGTGTACAGGGGCCAAGAGGTGGGAGACGAGATTTAAATCAGCGACAGGTTGTTCACCGCATTTAACATCTCTGGGGTCTGAGATTGCAAATCGCGCGCGCGGACAGCCTATTTATACCGCGCAATAACAAGAAGAAACAATCAACCATGTTTAGATCGATCGTATATACCTTTCTCTTCACCGCCCTCTCGCTAGCAATATGGACCCGAACCCGAAGACGACCGAACCGACAACTAACGATAACGACGCGGTGAGAAAGACTTTTGTACAATCAGGCATTAAGCATTTCTTCTTCTTCGAGAGATGTTTGTTGTTGTGGATACACAATTTACCACGAATGCTGCATCGATGAATGAACACAAAACTGAACATGTTTGGGGATGAATGAATTTTTGTCCAGTAAATGTGTAACGTCAAGATTTTTGTTTTCCTTTTTTATATCAAAGTTTTTTTTCTTCTTCTAGGTTAAAAAAAACCCATTGGGTAAGGAATACTTATAAAGGTGACAGGGTTCATTAGTCGATAAATAGGTCAATGACATGTTCCTCTAATTCGTTGCCAAAAAATTGCGATATCTTTCAGTTGAGAGTTTAATCAATAACAAATCACTGTCAAGGAAATGTAATTTTCTTTGAAACGCGTTGTACACGTTGTGATAAGATCAGATCCCTTTTGTCCTGTGAAGCTAAATGCTTCAAATCTTTCTACCTTTCACCCCCCCATCGCCATAAAGTTCAACAGTGACTCGTTCGAAGAACGGATTGATAAATTTTTTTGGAAAAATAAGTAAAAAATCAGAGACTATAAGGTTTGTTCTATGCAAAGAATCGGGTTGATAGTTGTGTCTTGTGTAAAAGTTTTGGTCTCGTTAGACTGATCAACAGCAGGGACATGCAAAGCGAATCAATCTTCGAAAACACACAACAGTGAAATAAAAATAACTGAGGCTGGCGTAACAGAGAGGGGAGGCCTGGCGCCCAGCGCATTTGTCACAACCATACCTTGTGAGGTGGTACCCGTGGTGTGATGGATAGCATGTCCGCCTGTTAATCCAGAGGTTCGAGTTCGAATCCCAACAGAGGCAAAAATGTTTTTTCCACGGGTATCGCCTTTCGCGAGGAATTGGCAAGTCCTCCGTTAGTTGCCATGAAAAGCGCTTTCTCGATTAGCCGTTCAGAACCGGCAGAAAATTGAAGGTCTCCTCCATTTCCTCACAAGGCATGGTTGTGAGAAATGCGCTAGGCCCAAGGGCTGCTCGCTCTGTTGCGCCACCCTACTTATTTATTTTTTATTTTATACCTTGTGAGGAATGGAGGAGACCGATACCAAACGGCTAATCGACTAAGCGCTTTCGATGGCAGTGAAATCACTATCGGAGGACTTGCTAGTTCTTCGCGACAGGCGATGCTTGCGGGACAACTTTTTTAGTTTTCTGTTGTGATTCAATCTTCGAACTAACCATGTAACAGGCAGACTTGCTTAATATTACGCCACAGGCACCACAACACAGTACAGTGGCATTGCAGAAAAGGTAGTTCTCGTCTATTTTGCGTTATCAAGCCGGAAATGACATAAGCCTGTTTATATTTAATATAAAACTGTTGAGAATTCGTTTGGAAAGGACCAGGTTCATCTAACACTGTATGGCCCAATGTGCGCCAAAGTAAAGTTAAGTCAGCAATGTAAAAGGGTTTACAAGAAGCCCAATGTTACTTCTTTCTGTGAATTGAAAGGATGACTACGGGGCAAATTGCAGCAAGGGGATAGCACTTGACTCCCATATACGAGGATACAACTCACTTCCTTTGTCAATGCCCAGCAATCTGCCACGTTAGGATACAATTTCTAGGCAATTACTTTTTCAATGAACTAGAAGAATTATCAGACACTTCAAAAAGCAGCCTGTTAAACTTCACTAAGGCCACAAAATGGTTAAAAAATTACCAGACATAAACTCATAAACTCATTTCCGGCTTACGATTCACAAAGGTTCAAAAGCAACGTGCATCGATGTCTCCTTTCAAATCCTCTCCTATTTTCCTAAATACTCGCACTGTGTTTAATAACATTATAAGGGTAGTCATAACCCCTTGATGTGCGCGTTAATTATAAAAAAAAAAAAAAAAAAAAAAAAAAATAGGTTTCTAGGACGCTACAATACTCCAGGGTATCACAATGGATCTACATTGATCTAAGTGTGACGGTAATAAGATCAACCGTCAGTTCATTCTACCTAACCTAACCATATACGAGGATCGCACAAGATGGCATATTCAGATTCTTATATGAAAATCATGTCTTCAACTTCTCAACCACCCATCCTTACCTATTGCATTTTTTCCACTCGGACCCCGCTGCCCTTTTATTTCTTTGATGTGAATTTGAACTTTCTTTTGTAACACACTGAACTTAAAAGTAACCTTACCTAAAAAAAAAACACAAGCCACATAATCCTACTTAAACAACACCAAGACCATCAAGTAGGAATGATTATCCCTTTTGGAAGCTAAATAGGACTTTTCTCTCAAATTACAATCTGCGTCAAGGGAATTTCCAAGCAAACAACGAAACACACGCACATCATTCTAGCCTAAATAATAGCACATATCTACCACTTGCAAGTCCCTATCTCACCAACAAGTCGTAATTCCTGTCGATAGATTGAACCATATGCGTCCTATACCTAGTGCGTAAGCGTTATCCACCACTTTGCAATTTACATATCGAATATGGGTATGCTCGGAAACGAAACCAATAATGACGTTCGTGTTCCATATCCTTGCGACATTACACAACACCTTTTTGGTGTTCGATTCACAGTTCATGTTCATGACTAAAAAGCTGACTCTGGGGAGTAGTGGAAGTCAAATGTCAATGAAGTGAATGTTTAAATTATGAATCAATGTATTTATGGTGTCTGGGAAGGATTCTAGTGGACAAATCAAATTTTAATACGAAATGACATCCATTTTATGACCAATATCTGACCAAAAGCTTGTGTAGAAGCAAACAGCATCGACAACATCGACACTCGATGATTGTGACGGGTATTGTAATTCTGTCTTTGATTTTTGTTATGTCGTATCGTTATGGGGTTGTTTAGCCAGAATAAGAGGGTTGTCTCATTTCATTACCATGAAAAACTTTTGCGTTGAATTCTTTGTCCTAACATATTTTATTCATAGTTGGAGCGGCCGGTGACGGCAGCCGGCGGTTTTTTTTTTTTTTTTGCTTCCTAGAGGCCACAAGTGGACATTGAGCAGAATAGGAAAGAGAAATAAAAGAAAATTGCATCAAATAAAGGAAAAAGGACTTTAAAAGTACAACAAGGGTTAATTTGTGTATAAAGAAAGGGAATTCGCTCCACCAACCCCAAAGCTAGCTATCCATTACCATTTTAGCTCTCAAGTGGAAGTGGTCTGCAGAAGGACATTACATCCTGGTATTTTATTGAGAACAAGCAAACACAACAGGCCCTAGAAGCAGAAACCTAGCAGCACCCGCAGTATAGCGAGTTCGTATAGAAGACGAGCCAGCGAACAAGGGACGCAGAGAATGTGCCTTTTATTTTGTTTGATTTTGAGTGTATTTTGAGTGTGCTATGCCTGCTTTGATTATGATTTCTATTGCTTTAGACAGTTGTTATTTACTATTATTCTAAGAACATACACAAACGAAGCGTATTATAATAATCGACAAGGACATCAATAGGCAATCCATCTCGGTGTCGGCTTTGTATCCCTTGTTATTCTGTTTTTCATTTTTTTTTTGCTTTCTTTTTAGTGTTGTGCCTTGCTGACCCCTTTGACCAAACAAGGATATATGTTGTTATATTTTCATAGTATGTGTATAATAATGTCCTTTGAATAGACAAGTGAGTTGGGGTTCTCAGCTCCTGAATAAATGATTTGGAAAACCGTTAAAAGGCTTTGCATTCTCTTTTGTCAACAAGAAGGGCGTTCGTCGTCCGTCGTCGTGTACACTTTGTGTGGTCGTTTGGACGGAACGAGAATGATTCTGAGGATCAATTCAACTGAACTCAGGCCTCAGCTTTTCTTTTAACTGCTGCTGCTACTACTACTACTACTACTAAAGGTACCACTGCTTCGGCCTTTTCTCTTTCTAGTCTGTGTGTTTACTGTGCTTTTGTTCGCTTTTCACAAGTATACGGCCATCAAAGAGAAAATATTTTCTTGTCGACAGAGAAAAACGAGAAAAAAAAAACAGAAATAATGGGGATGTATAAAAGGTCTCTATTAGCGGGATCTATTCATCTTCTAAAACATCTAGCAAAACAATAGGACAAACGACCTTTTGTTGTTATTTTAAAGTATAATGTGCTCTCTCTCAAAAGGAGAGGGCAATTGAATAGACGCTTTAGTACATTTGCGTATAGCTGCGCCAAAAAAGAAAAGGCTTATGCTTTCCACTGCATACCACTTTAGTGTTTCGCAAGCTTTCAGTATGAAAAAAAGTCAAATTCTATGCGAATTTAGCAAAAGAACAACCGGACAGAGCAAATTTGACTGAGTAAAGAAAATTATCGTAATTATTATTGCCGATATGATCTTAAAAGTGGTTGAAAATTGAACTTCCCGATTTGGCATTTAAAACCAATGCCATGATAATGAAGCTTATTTTTGAGTGCTTTATTTCGCATTGAATCTGTAGGTACATCTCTACAAAAAAAACACTCTTGCCCTTGAAGAAAAAGACCTTTCAAACGTTTATCGGTTGTATTTTGAAGTAATTGACAGCGTAAGACGTTCAAAGATATCAGATAATGCTAATCAGTAGGTCGATTTAATAGTTTGAATCATTCACACCTTCACTTGTCACTTTCTCGAAACCTGCTTGAGCTCAATGCACAAACAAATCACCTGCCAAAGCTTTCTAACAAACTTAACCTTTTCGACTTCTATCTTGACTTTTTCGGTGAAATATGAGGGCGACATTTCCTACTCCACGACGTTTTTCTTTATTTAAATAAATCAGTGCGGACACACAACTGCTTCCACCATAGTGCGCCCCTCTCTATTTCTCATCAGGCGTGAATAATAAAACAAAAAAACAAAAATAACAAAAGCCATTTGGACACAAAGATCGGTTCAGAGATTTGTAGCTATGATGATGAACTGACTTGTGAGTTTATCATGTATGTAGGTATGTATGATAACATCCCACCTAGAGTTCTCTTGAACAGACAAGAACAAACAGAAACAGCAATGAACAATAAAAACAAAGATAATCAATGAATTTCCGAGTTTCTGTGAAGTTTGACGCGAGCGCATTACTGTTTAAAGAGATGGATTTCGTTTTCTTTTCTAAGATTAGTAATGGGCACACAAGCACAAATACAAAAACACATACACAAGCCAATGCGCAACAAATTAATCAAGATGCTACCTATTTATCTAGAAGCCTATTAGCTCTGTTTGGACTCATTTGATCACTGGAATAGTAGTCGCGCCTTTCCCTTCGTTGAAGGTGTGAGAACAATAAAAAAAAGTGCGGTCATCAACTCAACAAATTTAATGGGTTTTTATCTTTGTAGCTTGGTACCAAGCAAGAAGAGTGCGGTGCCACGTTTTGCGACATTGCCGAAAAAACTTTCGACAAGGCGACAAACTGGAATCATGTTTGAAAAGACTGTGAAAAACTCGAACTTTACGACCAGAGGCACAATCGGTCAAAAGTCCACATATGGAATTGCTTATTAAGACATAATGGGAAGAAGCTAGCGTGATGTCATAGGTGCTTTTGCTAGCATTGAAACAGAAGCGACAAAAATTAGTTTAGTGATTTTGAACGGCTATTCGAGTAAGCAGTGAAACTAGTATCGGAGATTCTGGGACTCGAATGTTCTGGGACTCTATCCTCGGACTCCCATGTAACACGCAGGCATGCCAACCACCACGCCACAGGCATTTCAATTGAAATGAATAATTTCATATAAATAGCGCTTTAGATTTAACATATGACTTTATACAAATGTGTATTAGCTGACTTCACACTGTACAATTAGTTGGACAGACTTCGTTTGATGGAAGTTGGATGGTCGGATGTAGTTTGCGTTCACACTTATCAAGCTTGTCGTCCAACTCTATGTCACATACTCTTCCACACCGTCCAACTTCTAGATTTTCAAAAATATTTGAAAACCATCCAAAGTTGGTCAAGCGGTCGTCTGAGGATTCACACTATCAAGCATTGGTCGGTCAAGCCAAAGTCTGTCCAACTAATTGTACAGTGTGAACTCGGCTATTCGCAAGAACCTTGCGTTCTGGTTCTCAGGGTTTTACATAGTATTGGACATTTATAGGACCGTGTAACTTGAACATACTCAGGATATCTTCACCAAGAAAATTCCTAGCACCGTATTCCAAACCTCCTTGTTCGTCTTCCCAACATTGTCGTTCATGTCAGGGGAAAAAACAAAAACGATATCGATTCCGCTTTCATCCTGATCCATTTCATAGTAGGACTTTTTTCTCTGTATCTCCTAAGCACGGGACCCGTTTCCTGGTTTCTTCCATTAGTTTCTAGGAAACACAAAATGCCTACTCGCCACCTGCTCATCATCTCTTCGATTTCGGCCTGGCAGTGGACAAATGAGGCACTCAATCTAGTACTCGAGTAAGAGTAGGATTCCGGTACCGGCAGAAGCAGAGGACAAGAAGTCTCCAGGAACCAAGACTGGGTATATAAATAGTGTCCAACGCTACCTCGTTGTGCATTTAGTGTCCAACGCTACCTCGTTGTGAATTTAGTTTCTCCTGCTACCTCAGAGCAACCATTAACTCTCTCCATCTAGTATCATTCCAGAATCCACCGTACCCATGGAAAAGTACCAAAGACCCCGCATTACTCCAAGTCCAAATCCAAGAATTGGAAGCACACAACCCAGGACAGGAAACCTTCATCCGATCGGCCCGAACACTAATCCAAGAATCTGGTCGTGAGTCCCGGACGCCCCAACATCCCAGCCGAACCCCAAGTGGAACTTCCCTCATCCGAAGAGGCCTAACTGGAATCTACCCATACCGACAGATACTTTGAAAATAGAAACCTGAATTAAATTTATGAAATATTGTATGAAATGTATAAACTAACACTACTTTGAATATCGGAAATAAACTAGCTTCAATAGTCTAAAGTTTTGCTGCTTCTTTAGAAGACTCTGGATCCGCTGAGCTTACCTCAGCCTTCGATAAAAAGCACCCTCATAAATGTCTGATAAGCTACAAACTTAATTCTGAAAGGGTGCGGGCTTAGGTCCGGGACGTTGCTATTTTCTCTTCACGAGTGGTTGTCCTGCAAGACATATAGAAAAAAAATTTGGTCCAAGATGTCCATTCCAAAGATCGCATCATTGGTTAATGCTCGCAAAAATTCGGCCTGTCATACTACCAATCTTCCAACTCACCATTTCGTTTATTGCATATACCTACAACACGCCTACTCGCCTCCTACTAATTATCTCTCACAGTCTGAATCTTCGACCCATCAAACTAGAGAAGTAGCGACTCTTAAATTTCGTCAATTTTGTTGAAAAAAATCTCGAATCCAATCTAACAAAACTTTTCTTAGCAATTAGTTAGTCATAAGCCTGTTAGTTAGTTTTTCAATTTCCTAAAGAATGCTGCGTTAAGACTTTCCAGGTTCAAAACCGCCCTAGAACAACTAAAGATAAGTCTACAATTTAGGTAAATTGAACAAGTTTCAATTGCAAGTTTAGAAAAAAGGTGACACGCTCAAAAAGAACAAACTATTGCTCTTTGCATTTATACAATAAAATCTCAAATCAAAACCGTTTCGCAAGTTCACTCATCATCACAAGCAAGAAGCACCTACCAGTTATGCGGTTTAACATTTTCGACGACCGGCGCGGCGCGGCGCGGTTATTCTATACGAATCAGTCACACCCTAGCCCTAGACTTAAATAAAGTCAACAGAAAACAAATGCTCCCCAATTCAGTAAAATTTACTCAGCACTTGATCGCACGGGTGCTACTTCTAAGAACAAAACAAATATATAACATCTCCATATAAAAACAAAAACGTTAGTCCAAGTTGACATAAATGGAATTATGCCGCCGAATACTAAATGAACCATAACTTTGTATTTATTGTTTTTATTCGTTTTCCTCTGTTTCCTTGATCATTGTGTCTCCGTGTCTTTTGAATGAATGTTCGTATCTGATTTTAAAAGAAAAGAGCTGTTAGGACACACATATGCTAGCCAGATGTTACTTATACATATGTGTCGTATTATATTTTTCCAGCTCCTACAGACAAAGACAATACAAAGTATTGTAATGATAATGGTTTTCTTCTCCTTATTTCTAGTTCGTTTTAGATGATTTCAAAGAACTGAAGACAAGTAGGTATAGCCTTGGAACTATTACAATATTCAGGTGCGGCTGCTCGCAGGATTTCATTTGGAGCAAATAATGAATCCTTTATCCATCATTAACAAACATTAATGCAACTATGAAGCAGAATGCATATAACACGACAGAAAACAATGTATTTCTGTCGTCGTCGTTGACGTGCAAAGACTTTGCGGTCTGAAACATGAAAAACTGCAGTCTTTGTTGATGACACATGTTAGGCATTGGCTGTGCTATTAGGTATATTATGTAAAATTTATTTATATTTTTAGAAAAAGCGGCGACTTACAACAAAAAGAGATTAAGACATCCGTTCTGTTTTGAATGGAGTTCCTAGCTTTCCGCTCTAATTGTTTAGATGTATATATATTGATTTTTTTTTTAGGAAATCTATCGGCAATATACGGATGGAATTTAACTTGTCTCCGATGTGGAGCGGATGAGTATTTTGCAAGGAATGTAGTAAGATAAAAACGATCACATCACATCAAGGGTCATAAATACCCGATAGTCTAATCATAGTACTTTTAAATTCTATGTCACATGTTTGTTCGCAATGGACTCTTAAGCTACTGAACGGATTTTAATAAAAAAATTCCACACTGTGTGCAGTTTCCAATAGATGGCGCCGTTTGTTTAGCATAATCGGCGACGTGTTGGTGAGGCTAAGCAAATGGAACTGAATTTATCACAAGCGTGATAGCGAATTAAATTACTGCTAGTGTTTCAATTTTCAGATCCGAGCAAAGCCTGCCGTGCCGGCCCCACAGTGGGCCATTTTTATGGGAGAAGTCTATAAAAATTAAGCCACTGACCGAATTAGATGAAATTTTCAGGAATGATATTGATTTGAAATCAACAAAATAGATGTAATAACTGGTAGATACATTATCTAGGTCGTGTAGTAAACGTTAAAGATGGCACTTATTTGAATTAAATTGGCCATAAAAATATATGATTTCTAGCGAGCACAAACTCATGGCAAATAATTGTTGTATGAATGCGACTGACATCGAAACACATGGTTTACCATGTCTTATACATCTGAGAGAGGAATATTATACTCACAGCCTAACAGTAATCTGCTACAGATGAACGATTTTAGCGATGTATACAGTTGCAGAGAAATATCCCTCATTTTCAAAATTTTATGTGAAATACTCCTTTTAAATGGAAGCCCATATAATTATAATGGAAGTATTAATCAATGCTGTTCGCTATGCATTCTCAAAGCTAAAGAAAACTTTTTTCACTTTTGAAGTATATTTCCAGTTTTTTCTACTGATATACTTTGGAAAAAAGACTCTAACCATGAAAGAAACAATTGAAATCTTGAACGAACTCAACTGCAAAAACCTATTCGACTACCTGAATCGAATACAGGAGCACCATATAATACTGCTTTCTTTCGTAAAGGAAAAAAGAGACCTTTCAGTATTTTGAAGAAAAATAACAATTTTCAATAGGCTTTTATTCAACTTCTACAAATTGAAAATACAGCATTAACAACGTCGAGGTATCTAAAATTATTGAAGAGTATGTATGCAGAGTTTATTCATTAAAAACAAAAAAATTATATTAACAAAGGACGTAATGAGTTAATAGAAAAAGGGTATAAATCAAAAAATTAAAACGAAGAAATTCTGAAACAAAAAATCGTAGGCTATGATCCTTCCAGTTTGCCACCAACAAAAGAAGAGTTGTTGCAACAAATTAAAATAACTGTATTTTTCTGCAATTTATGGTGCGGTCCCCCACGGAAAATTGTCAGAAAATTTTGGATGGACAATAAATTGATGGCAAATATGAATACTATTGGTTTGATGGTCCATAAAGTCCATCTTTTCAAGAATTATCGTCTGACATACAAGGTGGTATGCAATGGTAAAAACAAGTCAAAATCATTTAGATCTGAATCAGGTGTCCCACAAGGTTGCGTCTTGAGCCCGTTGATGTTCGCTCTGTATATCAATGATATTGAAAATCATTTACCGGGAGGTGTCTGTTTTGGCGATTTATTCGTAAGGCTTTTACTTTATGCTGATGACTTAGTGATCTTTTCTGATAACCCAGCGAAGTTGCAACTACAGATAAACAAACTGAAGCATTATTGTGATTCGTGGGTCTGATAATCTGATAATAATACACGAAACTGGAAGTTAGACGGTGTCAATATTGAAGTTGTTAGTGAGTTTAAATATCTAGGTTTTATTATCTCGCAAAATTTAAGTATTAAAGCCCATATTAAAGAGAAACTTACGATTGCAAAATCAGCGATTAATACAATATGGTCAAATTTTTTCTCAAAAAACTTTGTAGACCCTACTTCAAAGTTCCAGGTCTTCAACTCTACAATCAACAGCTGCTTTTGTTATGGGAATGAAGTTTATGGTTACCAATTGCTGGAAGAAATGGAATATATTCAAAGATACTTCTTCAAACGCATTTTCCGGTTACCGTTCAACACTCCCAACTACGCCATCTACGTTGAGTCCAGTCTACCACAAATATATGTAAGAAACTTGAAGGCTAACGCAGACTATCTTACTAAAATTATGCATAGACCTAATAGCAACTTACACTTCGTTGCGGATATTCCCCTTTCAGAAATTGGCATGCACTTGCATTGGCACATAACCTACCGCTGAATTTAAACGTCAACAACAGAGAAGATTGGAAAAATAATTTCTACGACTGTATTTCTATGATTGATGAAGAAATTTGCAGAAGCCATCTTGATAGAGCTAGGGAATCAGTCTCTAGATCCACATACCGTTGCCTAAATCTGAATTTGGGGAGTAGTAATTACTTTAATGAGGATGTCTCAGTCTCAGATATGAGTTTGATATTTAGGGTGCGAACCGAAACTCTTCAGCTCAATTATAGACCACATAGGACAGACATTAACATTAATTAATGAGGATGTATACCATTTCCTAGCAATTTGTTCTATCCTACAGGAAATACGTAGACTCCATCTGAACAAAAGTTTCTTGTCCCCCGAAGAATGTTTTCGCCTTCTTAACGGTGAGAGTGGTTGGAAAGTGCTGGTACGTTATGTTTCTCACGCAAAATACTACAGAAACTCATATTTGAACATGTTTTGAATCAAATACATTATTCAAAGTCCAATAAATTAATTTTGTTTTAGCTAAACTGAAAGCCCTATATTGCAGAACTAAATGAGATAATAATCTTTAAAAAAAATATATAAGTTGTGATTTCGCAGTTCTTCTACCTCCATATCTCTTTTATACCTACTTATTTTCTTTTCGATGCACATAAACTTATGTATAGCTGAAATTTAAACATAACTTTGATTTTGTAAAATAATGCACGAAAACCTATGTTATTTATTTATATAATAATACTTGTTACTTATTTATTTTTTTTATAAATTTAAGATATATTAACGATTTGTTGAATCTTTCTTAAAATCTAAAATTCAGATTAAATCCGGCAGACGGCTTTCACGCCATGCTTGTACTTCTTTATTCAAATTTATAATGTAACTTTCTTAATTTGTAAATAAAGAATTATCTATCTATCTATCTATCTATCTATCATACAAGGTACCCTATTTATACTATTGTTATTTAATGATTGACTATTCATTATTATATAATTTACTTAATTCTTTTTATGTATGTTATTACAGAATCAGATATCACGAATGAAGAAAATGAAATAGATGCCGACGACAGCGATAGTAGCTAAGACTTATCAGATGAATCTGAGGAGGATTAATTTTTTTTAATGTAAATACCGAAATCTTTGTGCTTGGTTTACTAAAAAATAAAGCTATTTAAAATTAGATAAAGATGTTTTAATTGTATCTTATGTTACAAATAAGAAAACGAAAAAATGACAATTCTTGTCGGACTAACGATACATACCTGTTTTTTTGTAGGACATTGTTTTATTTGTGCAGAGAACACACCAACCTATTATGTAATATTTTTGCCCTACATTATTGACATTTTCTGAGCGTAGGACCGGGATAACGTACCACGGAATTTGTAGGACAATCTGACTGTTCAATTATATAAAGTAAAAACAAAAAAAAATCAGCTGGTTAGTAATAACTTCTGATGACCTGGTCGATATACAGCTATGGACAAAGAAATAGCACACTATTAAGAAAAATCATAAATTAAAAATTTCCGACATGTGAAATGGTTGTGATGTTTCTTTTTCTTCGGGTTTGAAGATTTGATAAGCAAATGCAGTCTATCAAGCCTAAAATGAACCGCAATTTTTGCATCGTCTTAAGTGCGAAGCGTACAATCCTAAGTATACTTTAAAGACGGTGAAACATGGAGTGGAAAATTTAATGGTCTGGGGTGCGTTTTCCTGGCATGGGTTGGGACCATTGCATTGGTGAGGATTGATGTAAAAATGGATGAATTCGCTTATCTTGCTATACTGAAGAATGCAATGGAACCATATTCCTTTTGAGTTCATGCCAATTAAGTGGATATTCATGCATGACAATGACCCCAAACACGCATCAAATATAGTAAAAGCTTGGATCGTGGATGAAAAAATCGATGTCCTAACCTGGCCAGCTCAAAGTCCCGATCTTAATCCAATATGAAATGATGTTAAAGTCAAAATTGGACAGACAAAATTTAAAAATTCAAACGATCTTTGGGCCGGAATCAGAGAAGTTTGGTACTCTATCCCACAAAGTAGATGCCAGACGTTAGTTGAAAGCTTACCAAGGAGGTGCCAAGCAACTTTGAAAAATCGTGGTCAACCAACTAAGAACTAACTTGGTAATACCAAAATTTATGAAAAAATAAATATTTTCACTAAAAATAATTTATTAAAATTTAATTTTTTTTTTTTACGAATATTGGTAAGTGTGCTATTTTCTTGTCCACAAGAAATTTGATCATCACTGCAAAATATATTTTTAAAAATTGAATTGTAAAGAAATAATTCCCTATTACTAATTATTATTAATCCTTAGAAGTCACTTCATGTCATAAAATAGGAAATAAAATATTTAAGTTCAAAAGGAAAAAATAAATGCTGTTATCATAACAAAATGAATGAGTGTGCTATTTCTTTGTCCATAGCTGTATGTTTGAGGAAGGGGACCCTTTGGATCAAACTATACAATTTGTAGGACAAATATTTTTTCAAATAATTTAGATGATTATCTTGAGGTCTAACCAAAAAAGAAACTGTTACTGTTAAATTTTTGAGAATCATCAAATCGACATACTTTACCCTTGCTACCTCTGTTAGCTACCACAGTTCAAAGTTTTCGTTAGAAAATTGTTGGGCGTCTCAACAAAATGAAGCTACTCAGGGAAAATTAGCTTGATAGTAATCAAATAAAAAATTTAACCAGGGATCCCGGACGAACTAGCAAAAAAAATAATATGTGAAGGTGGGCACCTCATTTAGAGGGTCAGAAAAATCATATGTTCCGAAGTCGATAAAGAGAATATTCTTTATTATTGTTCGACCGTGCTGTCGAAAATAATAGACGAGTTACTAATCGTTTTAACTTTAAGATGCTTCAGGGCATAAAGTTAGGCACAAGTGCTCTTTGTTATGCCCCGTGTGAGTATTGTATGCGTATTAAGAGTTTGAAGCTGAAATATTTAAAATTTTTAACTTTTTGTTTTAAACGCATTTTCTTCAAAACGTGTTTTTTTCATCTTGGAGTGCAGCCTAGCGCAGCGATTTAAAAAAAAAGTTGAACAAATAAATATTAATCTTAATTCATTCAAAAATGTTTAAAAGTTCAACCACTTCCACTTAATATTGACTGATGTCACATTAAACTCTTATAAAAAGAAAAAGTATTAGTGATTTATTCCAGACTTGCTAAAGCGCTAAAATGGGAATGAAACAGTCTGTGTTACTCAGAGACAATGAAGCACTGTAACAGTGAAAACATTTGTTTGAAGTCGGTCCAGTATTTTTTAAATTCCCGGTTATGTTGCCGTTCCCTTCCCGTTCCCGGAGAATAT
Source organism: Melanostoma scalare (assembly GCA_949752695.1). Lineage (NCBI taxonomy): Eukaryota > Metazoa > Arthropoda > Insecta > Diptera > Syrphidae > Melanostoma > Melanostoma scalare. The sequence continues at coordinate 18,401,148 of OX456987.1, read as the reverse complement.
GGGAAGGATTGGTAATTTCTCAGGTTCTAGACTAGACAATTTCTGTTCCAAATTTCATTCTGAACTCCAAATTTCATTCAAATCAGCTGGATAATGTTTGAAATCAGTCAAGAAGTATCTAAGTTCCCATGTATTTCCCGTTCTCGTGGGAATATGGGGATTAAGAATACATAAAAACCTTCCTCTTGGAATACTCTATCTATTGAAAAAACACATCAAAATCCTTTGCCAATAGTCTTAAAGATTTCATACAGACAACGCAAAGAATTTCTATTTTATACTATGTAAGGAAATTGTTTTCATATACTACTCTATAATTCAATTGAGATTATACAGGGTAAAAAAATACAAATATTTCTTGTAAGAAAACAGAAAATGATTTTTTTTGCAAGATTTATTTATTTATTAAATCGGGTCACCGTGCAGGTATTTGAAGCTAGATATCTTTTTATGTGAGCTCTGACGTGTCTTTCTCAAGGAAATACCTTCTTCAGACCGTAGCAACGCGTAGCTTTATCAAAAAAAAAAAACACAACGTTAGGGCTGAGTCTTGTATTGTGCTAGCGTGACTCAATAAAATTTTTCCTTGTTTAATTTAACCGCTGCTTCGTATAACTGAGCATTCTAAATTAAAGTTAAATTAAGTTTACCCAGTGTTCAAGCAATACACTAACAAACTTAAGTTAAATTAACATACACCTACTAAGTTCTTAGACTTAAGTTTGGGCTCAAATGCTTAGCGTATTAAGGTTGGTTCTCTGTCTAATTTACTATAAGAAATGTGAATTAGCAAATCGAAATCAGCACTTGGCCCCACAGTGCTTTGGCTGATATTAGGTTAGCTTACCATAAAATCTTAAGCCTAGCCAGCGGGTGTTTCTGGCAAATTTTGGTTTCTCGGCAGTTTTTTTCTAAATTAGTCTGACACAGTGCGAGCATTTAGGAAAATAGAAGAGGATTTCGAAGGAGCCACCAATAAACATTGTAAAAAAAAGAGAGCTTGGTAAAGCATTCCGCTATCTGCATAGTGTGACTAAAACATGAACCCTTATACTTAAATGTACGTGTTTCTGGGATTACAGCCTCGTACACACTAACCCTTACGCCACAGGCATCAAATTTTTTTTTTTTACAGGACCAGCAATAAAAATATGTATGAAGCGAACACATCAGATTAGTTAGTTTCTATTAGGTTTTGAAATCCAAGTTTATTGACCATCTATAGAGAGTGTTATCCGTAAACAATTTCTGCTATACATTTCTTTCTTTTTTTTCATTCAATATAAGCGCAACTTGTACTTTTGTGACTATGTTATTTGAGTTTCGTGGAGTTGTTACCCACACACATATGCAAAGCCTAATATTTCACGAAGTCTACAGTTGTATCTCTAAAATCTACACAAAAATGAATTGATACCAAATGACATGACATGAATTCAAAATAAAACTACACTCCCGCAGCATTGGGTCGGTTGGATCTGGGTGCCACTTGCACATTCAATATACTTAGCTGCTACCGACAGGTGCATACAATACGATAGCTAGTATTGAACCTCCTCACTCACTAAGTGGATAATTGTAGATTAGGCATCTTTACCTCATTCCTTTTTTGAACATATAAAGCCAAGGCATCTACAAAAAAACGTTCTGTGTGCCTCCTGTAATGTCTTAAGTATGCGATCCGTCTTGTATTTTTTTTCTTTGTTTTGGCTTTTGATTCTTTTATTGTATGTTGTCTCGAATTTCACTTCAGTTGTTTATTTTTGTTCGCTGAGGGGCTGTGTTGAGAAGAAGAATTCCATTTCATGTTCTTGTGTTCTTCACATAGTGTGCCCGTCTGGATGTGTGTTTTTAAATTTGTTGTGTCGCTTTTCTGTAGTTTTTATTTCATTCTAATTATTGAATAAATGTGTATGACCCATTCTACTTCAACTACGTATACATATTTACGTAAAAAAAATTATCGATTTTTTTTTTACTAAAATTCGCTTCACCAGCAGAAATGTACAGTTGGGTTGCTTTTATGCAAGAAAAAGATAAAAATTATATATTTGAGTAACTTTAAAGTAGTGTTTTTATGTTTCATTTTGAATTGGCTCTATATACAGGGTGTTTTGAATAAGATGCGACAAAAGCTACAGACCGATAGTTTGGGTCAAGATAAGAAAAAATTGTGTGGGAGGAGGTCTATCTCAATCCGTTCATTGAGGAGGGGGGGATCAATTTTATTAGAGCCACTTATTACCACATACTAAAGTGTTTTTAAAAGCAAATACTTTGTTTTTTAGTAAACATTTCAGTTCAAGTTAATTTAGTGAACAGGTTTTGAGTAATCAAGCCTCAAAATCAAAATATTAAGGGTCACTTTTTCATTACATTATAAATGCTCCTATAAGTTTTGAGTCAAACACAGAAAACCGAACGATAAAATCATTCTTAGTTTATGAAAAATTTTAAGAAAACGAAAGCTTCTTTGTCCAGAAAACTCCATTTTTCCTCAGAGAATAAAGTCCAATAAAAACACTGATTACACTGGTTTACAAAATTCAACTTTTTGTTTGCCTCTCAAATATATATGACTTAAGAGTATATTTCATAGAATTTGAATAAGATACAGCTTCCGAAATTGACTTAACATTTTCATATGTTGCTTTGGTATGCACTGAGTGACATAACGAAATTGAAGGTAGAGTGCTAGCGTTGTGGAGGATAACAGTAACCAGGTTTGATCATTTCAACGTCATACTTCGAATAACTGTACAAAGCCCAAATATTATGTAAATATCAGAAAACTAAAATTCTAAAAGTTGCTTATGGCTTTAAGATAATACCTACATAAACCAAATCCTTGTTTTCAGTATTTCAATTTGCATTCCTAAAGAAACTTCAATATTGAAAAGAAACTGTAAAGGGTTCGATGAGTAATTTCAATTGTGTTAATTGTCAGAAAATATTTTTGAAATATAAAATAATTTGACTTCAAGAATTTATGTATGTATATAAAAAAGAACTCACCAAAAAAGATAATAATGTTGAACATGAATAAACGTGTCTGAACATGTCCGAACATATACCGTGAGCGTCAAAAGAAAGTGTACAGCTAGGAACTGCATTTTTGTAACCCTGTTAAAGCAAGTGGGTTCGTTATTTATAGTAAAAAACTAAGTTTATTTTTAAGGTGTAGTCACTGAAGAGAACATATCCCCAGAATGAAGATCTTTCTTTTTGATACTTCTTGGCACAAAGAAGTCTTCGTTTCTGATTTTTTTCAGAAATGTATGGCTTTTTGCGAGGAACTCTTCCATGTAGCCCGCTACTATGGAGGGTCCGCAGAATAGTGCTCGCGCTAACGTTGACTCCAGAAGATTGGGAAATATTTTCAGCAATCTTTACTGCACTAGACGCGGGATTTTTTCGCACTTCCCTGACAATAGCACGTTCATCAAATACGGACAGCCTTTTTGGTCTTCCGGAAGGAGGTCGATCTCTTACATCCTTGAACTTTTGAAATTTGTCCAAGATTTTTTTCACCGTGCTATGGCATCTGCCCACTGTTTTGGCTATTTCGCGGTAAGATTTTCCTTCCTTTCTTAATTTTATAATAAGTTCCCGTGTTTCTACTGCACTTTGTTTACCCATTTTAAAATAATTTGAAAAAATAGTTCAAGCAACAAGCAACTTTCGATGGAAATGAACTCAATAGCACTTTTAATCAATTAGTTATGTGTTGCAAAGAAAACAAAATAAATTTAACGGTTGTTTTCCCGATAAGCGGAAAGTTACACAGTATGTGTGGCAAGTTGTACACTTTTTTTTGACGCTATAAAACTGGAGAATTTTTCTTTCTTTTTTTATTGTATTCTTACTTCTGTGGCAATAACCCATAACAACATAAGTCGACTTATGCTCAAATTGAGTTAATGATGCAGTTTTTTTCACATTTTCTTGGTGCTTCAGTCTGTGAAATTTTCATTTTGATATCTTTGTCCGTTACAAAGATAGAAAAACACAAGTTAGGAAATTCCAAACTATAGCAAAAGGAAAAACAAGACAAGTCACTACTTATGCCTTTAAAGCAATTTCGTAATTAGATAGTTCACAGGTATAAGTCAACTTATGCTTTTTTTACCTAAATTTTTTCATTCATTCCTGTAAGAACATGTCTATTTATGCTTTTCTTCCAAATTTTGTTAATTATTCATGCTAGCATAGGTCTTACTTGTGCTTTTTTTCTATTTGAGTAAAGAACACAGTTGCTAGACCTAACTGCACTAATGTTGTTTTTCCATATTAAGAAATCATCACACATCTGCAGTTAAGTAACACAAGTCGGTTTTTGCTCAAAATTACAGTATAATAAAAGAATTTTAAAGAAAATTTAAACTTCAAAACAAGCAAACTTCTATTTTCTATCACTTAACAACATAAAAACTTTGCTTATGGTAATATTTTCGTCTATAAAAGCGCTTCAACTGATGACAAAAACTTCAAATGCTTCTCCTGAAAAGTAGCGAAAATTGACTTATGCTGTTATGGGTTATTGCCACAGACTTCATTACTTTTTGTTAAGTTTTATGTGGCAAATCATTGAAAATAAACTACTTTAAAAAATAGCATTAGTATTTTACTAAAATATCTAATCCCCTTTCTTTGCCAGGGTTGTAAATATAAAATTCAATGTTGTACACTTTCTTTTGACGCTCACAGTATGTACATGAACAGACTTGTTATTGCTACCGATATAATTTCGACCCGTAAATTCACAATGATTTTCAAAAACAATTAACACTTCACAGACAATAGGCAATTATTTACCTGAACTAATCTAACACTAACACTTTAATTGCAAGGAAACAAAAAATTTGAGGAACCTACACTTCAAATAAGAAAAATTATAATTTTTAAATAATTAAGTGAAAAACTAACGAGGCACTTTTTCCTCTATGACCTTAACAAACTGCGCATTAACACAGTCTGACATTACATTCCTTTTACTAAAGAGCAATTTAGCAAGAGCTAACGGAGAGAGTTTGCTCTATTTCTCCTTCTGTTTCTGTGTAGTGCAGAGTGAAGAGTGCATTATTGTGATCTGATCTCTGTGAAGCTGGGATTCTGTGACAAGAGCCGAGATCCGAGAATGGCGATTGAGGGTAAATGCAGTTTTCTATTGAAAAAATTATTGAAATTTAGCTTTGGCAGAGTTTTAATCAAAAGCTCACCTTGAACTCTACTGAAGTTCAGCTTTGGCAGTGCCCAAATCAAACGCGTCCTGCGAATTTTGTGAAATATTATGTGGACTCTTTCAACTTTAAATTGAACTATTGAACTATATAAACTCTAATTGATTGGGCTTCTGAGACGTTCTTGGTGCTAATTCTTTAAAATTGAAACAATTTTCTTCGAGTTTGATTGCTTTATTTGTTCTACCATTCAGCTCAGAGAAGACAAATCAATTATGCAACTCAACCGATTGCTTAAAAGGCTGAAGAAGAGCATTTAGTTTAAGTTAATGGTGTAAGCTCTCATTGCTCGTAAGAAATTATCCGGAATAGAGACTTGAACTTTCTTCAAAATATGAAACTAGTTTTAACTTCCACACCTTGCGACCACTTTTGACCAAAGTCAACTTCATTTAAAATGCCCTATAAATAATTAGAATTCCCATTTTTATTCAATGTCTTTTTGAAACCGATCATGTTGTACTCAAATGCTCAGTTTCCAAAAAAAAACGAATTTGCAAGCCACATGCAGTTCGGTTAACATTAATTTTTTTTTAACAAACTCGACACACAACATTCAACATCATGAGCTATGAAAATCATTAAGTTCTGTTTTAATTATTAAACCAGTGCCATGAAAAACACTTTTCAACTTAGCCGTTCATAATAGGCGTAAAGGTGTATTAGGTCCTGCAAAAACGATAGGCCACGAGGTTTCCTTAGCTTTGCTGCACCACATTCCTTATTTTATTATTTTATAAATCAATGCATAGATTTGGTTTGTTAGAAAAAATAAAGGAGATTGTAGACTCTTCTGACACTAACATCTAAAAAGACGCGACCAAACTACTATCAAGCACACAAGTGAGAAAGTTGTGATCACAGGAAGACCGTGATGCAAAATAAAAGATGTCATAATGGGCTCAATACTTTTTGGGTAAAAAGAAAATAGTTCGAAGAAGAACATTTCAATAATGTTGAATACCAGCCACTAAGCTTCATAAATATCGAGCCAAAGTTTGTCAAACTGGATCGAATCCATGATCAAAACAAGAATATTGAAAGCACAAATGGGTGCCAGTACCCTTAAAGTCAAAATATATACTTGTGGGGTATACAAGTTTAACACCGCTACTTTGGCATTGGTCGAAAATCAGGATAAATATCGCAGCCGTAGCCGATGTCAAAGTCATCATGACAACACAGCACAGAGCAACTCTCTGTGAGTTCTTCCAGTCAGCTCTTGATAAGCTAGTTTATTGAGCTGTGAGCTACATACGTACTGAACGCCAAGCCTAAATAAACAGAACTTGTTTTGTTTGCGAGAAAACACAGCATTCCAGATTTACTTTCAACCATCACAAACGTTATATTAACTCACTAATTTGGTACGGCGAATTATCTTGGAATTACTTTCCATCGTTGACTCAACTGAAAAAATTTAAATGAAGGAGGAAGAAAAACCCAAATCACCTATTAAGCTTGCAATAAAGTTTTTGTGAAAAATAGGAACATGTCTGGATGTGTACAATGTGCATTCATCATAAGACCAATACATTCACCTGTTAAATATGGTGAATGTAGACTCAAGACTCAATCAATGACATGAAACGACACAACCTGCAGCTCTGGAAATCTTCCTGTCGCTAGTTACCCCAGACCTTTTCAAAAAACAGATGGCGGCCAAAAGCGCCCTGTAGCTCAAACAACTTTTATCTGCTGGATACAATTATTAAGAGGAACCGGCAAATTTGTTCCGTGTGGTACTGGTCGTGGTACCCATGCACAACGTCAGAGTATAATAGACTACGGTTTTTTTTTTTTTATATATACAGTGCTGGATAGGAGCTGTCAAGCAAAAATAACATAGCATTGATATTATAAGTAGGTTAAATAAATAAAGGGGTGGCGGGCGCAACAGAGCGAGGAGCCCCAGGGCCTAGCGCAATTCTCACAACAATAAAGAGGACCTACAATTATCTGCCGGTTCCAAACTGCTAATCGAGAAAACGCTATTCATGGCAATGAATTTACTTGTTGTAGCCAAGGTACGAATGAGGATATCTTGTTCACGACCTGCACGAATTAACGCTGTGAAGAGAAATGACGTCGAAAAGCTACAATCGCAAAAAATTGCCAATACCTTTTTGAATCGAGTGTCCCTTCAATTATCCTTGAATCCTATGCCGCCAGCATTAAGCATTGAAGGCCAGTGGCAACAATACCAACAGGCACAATCCCCCATTCAACTTGGACGATGATCAAAAATTCTGTCCTCCCAACCTAGTACAAGTTAAGCTTGCCATATGCAAACTTAAATCAAATAAGACTACAGGTGCAGATGGCCTTGATGCCGAACTTTTCAAGACAGCTGGAGACCACTTGGAATGGAACATGCACCAGCTGATCAGCATGATATGGTCGGAAGAAAACATCCCCAATGAATGGAATCTCAGTATCGTATGGCCGATCCTAAAAAAGGGAGACCCTCACAAATGCGCCAATAAAAAAGAGGGATAAGCCTCCTTAAGGTCGCTTATAAGATCTTGTCTGCTGTAATATGTGAACGTCTGAAACCCCACTTCAATAACTTGATAGGTCCTTATCAATATGTGAATAATATCGGTATACTATACTATGTATCATCTTTTTATCGATTTCAAGTTTCGAGCTCCAGAAAAATCACTTTTCGCGAGGAGAAATAGTAAATAGTAATAAACGACTAAGTTAGTAATATCTAACTTAGTCGTTTGGATTCGGCATAAAAGAAATTAGTTAGGCCCCGAGGTTGCACCTCCCTGTATACTTATTTATTTACATCTACCGGGAGGCTTGGTGACACTTTACGAACTCAACGCGGCTGGCGTACCCCGCGAGCCGATCACTAGTGTTAAACAGTGGAGGAATTGTCATAACTTCGAGATCACGATGCCTGATAAAAGGAAAACTAAGAAGAAGATTGGATAATGGATACCCACACGAAAAGTGATATGCACACTAGAGCCTAATTAATGCTCCAATTTACATTTACACTGTGTATTAGCAATAATTCATAAACTACTAGTTCCCCATTAAATCAATGTATAAGTTGAACATAAACAATCAAATCCAAGCAAGCGGAAATTAATACCACAACTCAATTATTTCCAATATATTTCCAATATCTCACCCATATAACCGAACACTTCATTTCTATCAATATAATCATTGTTTTCTTTTTCATTTTCTTCACATATACTCGTCGTACAATGTGATAGTGATATGTGCCTTCCTTACAACCTTGCCCAAATTAAGTATAATATGAAATCAACGACAAGTCCATCAAAGCGCTAGTGAGTTAATATCCAACCCGTCCGCGGGCTGCGAGATAAAAAAAAGTTCGTTTAACAAATATTAGATTATACAAACACACAAAAGCCACGTCCATGTACTTGTATGCAACATCATCTGAGAATAATGAAGAAAAAATAAAGCGTTGATCGGCACACAATTGTATGCAGTCATTCATGCAGAGGCTGGGGCTTTGCCAGCAGCTAGCACAGGCTGAACGCTGATCGCTGAGGGAAAGAAGCACTCGTCTCAACACTGTATGGTGGCCGAACGGGGCCGTAGTGAGTAGTACCTTGGGTTAATTTTTCCAAAGAGACCAAAGATGATGATTCCCCACAGCCAAATTCTTTAATCAAATTGCGTATATTTGTTCTGTTTACGATTGCCATATTTTTTTTTCTCTCTCTACAGTTTAGTTTTATTTCTTTCATGTTACACTTCATTCTGTGATGGGATTGATGGAAATGGTGTGGTGCCCTTGAACCGGAGCACATGTAAAGAAGGTGTCAGGAAAAGGGGTGCGTGCATTAGAAATACTGCTGCTTGTGTGCTTTAAGAAAGTGTGATTTAATACTGTGAGATTTCGGGCACAAATTCGATGGTGGAACGTGAAAGATGCGAAGACGAAAAGTACACATTTTAGGTTCTTTCAAGGAGGAGCATCACGGCAGCCAAATATAAATTTCTTCTAACAGGCGAATGATGAAACACAGATGGAAACGGTTTTCCGGGCTTTGCAGGAAGAATAAAAAAAAAAAAACAATAAAACCCAAAAACAAAAGGAATACGAAATAAGCTAACACACATGTTGTGGAGATATAAAAGAAGAACACAAAATCATATTCGCTTTGATTGCGCGCTATTTGTCGGCTGTGATTTATTTATTTGTTTTTTTTTAGATCGTATATCTAGCTCATCAGATCAGAAATTATTTGCAGCTTTGATCCTTATAATTAAGATAAGTCAATATTGAGTAATCTGTTTCGAGGAAAAGATTTTATTGTTCGAGCAAACTTTAGAGAAGTGTTCAATGAGAATATTTTGTGGATATGGATAAACAAGGAAAATATAAGCAAACCTGACGTTCTCCGTAGTGATTTGGATCGTGTCAGAAGATGCTTAAGCTAAGTGGAACTTAGAGCGAGAGTAATTGCCGTGCAGTGTGTGGATCGCTGATTTAGTGACTTTTGGCGATATTCGATCAACTTATGGATTGCGTCCTTTGATTATGATTTTGATAGTCGATTTTCATAGCTTGACTAAGACAACCATAGTCATGCCGAGCGTCAAATATTCTCGTTAGCACGTTGTTGCCTGAGTCACTGCATATCCAAGTAACCAGAGATAGGCAAAGGAAAACTTTGAAAAACAACTCTATTTTGTGACGAAAAATGTAAGTTACAAAGTATAAGAAGTACCTCTGATTAAAGGTTATTAAGTTTATTGCTATTAATATTGTTTAACATTTCAAGAATTAGTCCCTTAAATTTTAAACCGGTTTAAGTTATCATATCTCACTTATCTCATGTCCTAACACTCTAACAGCGTTTTTCTCAAAACAACTTTTTCAAAGTGCGTGTTCACTGCCGTTTGTAAACTACTTCATCGATTTATTTCAAACTTTGCATACATTTTCTAGATATAAAATATCTCCCCCCTACACTTACTTAAATTTTTTTTACATTAAGGGTGCTTCCAACGTACGAAATGGCGGAACTTTTGGTGGAAAAACACAGTTTACACTTAAGATGGCCTTTAAGGAGAGGAAAAATTATCCGAGAACGTTGGGGGGAAGATTTGATAATAACTTAATTGTAATGGATCCAGCGAAGTTACAGTGAACACCGCGAAATGTTTGTTTCCCAGGGCGTTCTGGGGGAAGCTCTGTTAGCTTAATATTTTAGCATTACAAAATTATATAACATAGTCAAAAGTATGTTAAATTAATCAATCAATACAAAATTACAAACAAAAGTTTTTTTAATCCAAATCAAAGAGGGGGCAGACGACGGCTTTTTCATTAGTTTTTTTTTTTTTACAAAAATTTAAAGCATTTATTGAAATTAGGAAGAGAACATGTTTTCATTGACATTAGCCGTGTTTTATTGGGAATTTTATAGTCATCTTCACTACGAGTCTCAATAAAACGCTGTAATCTCTCACTAATGTAACTTTATTCCATAAACACCATTTACCAGCCATCCCTATTGTTCACTTCTGAACACTAACTTGTTTTCAAATGTGCGATGTTTTGCGATGTTTTGCAAACGTGAGTATAGATTCTCAATAAAACACGGCTATTATAAGCTATCACTACTAGGGATCATGCAATGGCAAATAGTATGATACATATTTCTGGTAAATTTCGAGTTAATGGTTTCATTAGTTTTCGAGTTATGTTCCACGGGGCGGTTAAAAAGGGGGTTTTAATGAGCCAATGAGTTTTAGGACTATCTAGAGACTATTGAGGCTTCCTACATGACTAAAACAACTTGAAATAGTTATCTTAAATCATAAAAAAAGTACAAAAAAAAGTTAAAGACAGTAGTTATGTCCCCTTAAGCGAGAACGCGCTTTTCATGGCAGTGTTATATTCCTCACGAAAGAGGATACCCGTGGTAAAACAATTTTATGTTTCTGATGGGATTCGGACCTCGAATCTCTCACTTAGAAGGCAGACATTCTAACCATTGTGCCACAATACGAAAAGCTGAGGGTAGTCAGCAAAACAGCCAAGAGAACTAGAAGTTTCAGACAAGAGTTCGTTTATGGAAATAAGGAAAAGAGTCACAACCTTGGGATGGGCATGGGACACACCATAATTTACAATGTTTGTATCAGACTTGAAACTACTAAGTGAATTATTTTTAAGAAAAAATGTATTATGTATTATGAAAACCAGTATGTTAAGTACTATAAAAGAATAAGTCTTATTTGTACAGGCAAAATAAATTAGATTGAATTGAAACCATCCAACACAACTTGTATTGAACGGTCCGAATGTCCATCATCAAAGCGTAGCCACTGGATGTATGGTAAATTGAGGTCCAGTAGTATAATCTGGCTTTCCAAAACAGATATTTTAAGATATCGTCCAAAAAAGGATAGCTGAGCATGAACTGATGCTAGCTCCTTTGGAACATTATAAACACTTATCATTGATAGGGCACAGACTTTCACACAAACAACATCAGTAGACAAATCAATCGGAAGGAGAATACTAAACGACATGTATGTGTTCCTGACCGCAATTAAAACGCAACCTTCTGGTCAGTCTACATACCGACCTTCAAAACCGAAAATTTTTGGCTGAGGATTTCGATAAGGTTAGTGTTAAGAAAAACATGTTTCGGTCAAAGCAAACACATCATGGGGGAAAAAATGAGAATTCAAATATAAATTTGTAGTTTTGCTGCGAGACCCTCTAACATTTCGATAAAAGTGGGAAAATTTGTTCAGTTTTTAGCAACAATCTTTTTTTACCTTTCATTGTTAGCAGAGAATCTTTGATAAGAGCTCCAGCTCCAGCTGTCTAAGTTAAGCAATAAGGGTGGGGCAGGTAATATTTATAAGAGATGAGGCAAAACTATAAGTTTTTCTTATTTCACTTAATGTACCAGGAATTAACTTATGTGTTACTAAATAACGCAAAATAGTTTTCAAGATCTCTCAATCGAAAAGTGTGCTGTTTTAAATAAAATAGCAGGTTTTTGTTGGAAACAACGTGGTATTTTATCATAAACATTAAACATTAAAATCGATTTTCCTTCAAAATTTTGTATACTTCAATCGAATGGAAAACCTGCAACCGATTTAAGCGCAGTTCAAACTCAACCTCAATTCACTTGTCCTCGTGTCTTGTTACTTTTTACAACTATTACCTGTTTTCATCATTGCTACCTGTTTCTATTCACCTGTTTTTCAATTGGTTTTGCTGGTGTATTTTCCTTTATGCCTACTTTTATGTTAAAAAAAAAACCTCTGCCTCCCCTTCGCAATCGCATGAAAATTTGTGAAAAACTTGCTGTTGTTTGGGCGTTGGATATGATTGCTTTTGAAACTCATGCAAGTGTGTCTGTGTTAGAGAATAAACATGTATGGAGTAGCCCAACTCTGCAGTCAATTACAGAGCACAGCTAAATAAAATAAATCATTCAATGCTTTGCAAGATCCTATTGATCACATTCGTTTGCATTGCGAAAGGGTTGCTCTTGCTGGCGACTGGGGAGTCTATAGTATCTCAAGTTGGACGGACGACGACCTATAGCCAGAGCGAATCAGACTCTTTAACAAGGAAATGATTCAAAATGACAAACCAGTCATTGTTATCGCCGCAAAATATGTGTTATTTTTTTATTTTTCCTCGCTGTTGTTTTTACTGTACTCCTCTCTCGTGTATTGTGACCGACGACAATGCAACCTATTGTGCAAATGGTACGATCAGCATAATGCCAAGCATCTCCATTCTCCATACGTTATTATGCTAGATTATTTACTTAATAATCAAGTTAAAACTTTGATAACAAGACCATTAAAAATTTTTATCGAACATTGCTTGGTTTCACAAAGCCGCAACGCAACATAACATCTCAAGTTGGATGTGTCTTTGAATAATTTACACAAAAAGCAGAGGAACATGGTCTACTTACGAGTATTGTTGATATTCTTCAATTATTTATTTTTGTATTCCTTTTTGGTTTAATTTCTGATCGGTTGATGAAAAATGAGTGAATATTATCAGAGCATTATCACACTACTTTTTGTTTGTAAGTCAGAACTCTCCCTGTGATGTTGCATCAGCATCAGCTGCATATTGGCGATGTGGTTTATTGTAAGCCCCCTTAGGGCGGATCTGGTCGTGTCTATCAACGAATCAAACAAAAAACAAAAAAAAAAAAAAAAAACAACAACAACAAAAACACATTTTGGCGGCCTACAACCATAGAAAACACACAACTCAAAGTCAAAAGCACTTTTCCAGTTCAACTTTGTGTGTGAAAAAGCGCCCGCCACAGCCGCCAGATCTTAACGATGATGATGACGATGCCGATGATGATGATGATGATCGGTTTTCGGTTGTAGCCGCTTTTGTATACTCTTAGCGGCAATTAAATGCAGCAACAGAAAAAATCAGTCAGTCAGTGGAGAAGATATAGTGTTTGTTTTGATTTGGAAGTTCATTGTGTTTGAATATTTATTTTCTTATATAGTTTACATGATGCTGCTTGGCGTGTGTTGTTTGCTTTTGAGGAAATTATATTTGCTGCACCAACAAGAACATTGAGGGGCGGCTGTGGCTGTGGCATTGTTGATTGTCAGACACGCTTTTCTTTGTTTTGAAAAGAAGTCAGCTGGATTTATATTTTTATTTTTACTACATCGCTGATAAGCTGCTCAACTATGAGATTTACGCAACGCAAGAAAAAGCGTCATCATACCATCGCGTCGTCTGCAAAGAACTTTTTGTGACTTTATAGCGCCAAATTGTTGGCAGTCAAAGAAATAGTCACAGTATTGCGCCTAAGACCACCCTTTTAGAATTTCCAAATTTTTTTCCACCATAAATAAATACATAAATAGGGTGGCACAACAAAGCTGACGAAGCCTTGGAGCCTAACGCTTATCAAGGACCTATAATGTTATGCCGATTCCGAAATAAATAAATAGGGTGGCACAACAAAGCTGACGAAGCCTTGGAGCCTAACGCTTATCAAGGACCTACAATGTTATGCCGATTCCGAACGGCTGACTAAGGCAACGTTTTTCATGGCAGTGTACCTATAATTGCTCTCGGAAATCTTGCCACTTGCTCACGAAAAGTAATAACCCGCATGAATTTCTTTTCCGATGTTTCTAGGACTCAAACGTCGAACCTCAAACAAACAAGCAGATAATCTAGCCATTACGCCACGCGCACCACATCCTCTTTCGATGGCAACTGAAAAAACAAAATTAAATGAAGAAAGGAAGCCAGTTGTTGTGAGGACTAGAGTCTAGGAAGCATTGTGGAAATGCATGCCTAGATTGCAATGACAAAGTCAGATATGATCACCACATTCTAAAGAACACAAATAATACTAAAAGCCCCATCGCAAACCACAAACTTTCTATCGGCCGATAGTTCGGTAAAAAAAAACTTGCGGAAAAGCATTTCCTACCAAGGAGAAGGTGATTTCAATAAAACAGTTAGCCGATTTCCGGTGATTGCAAACCAAGATGTAAAAAAAAGCTTCACATCATAGGTATAGAGGATAGCCATAGAAGTATGACAGCTTTAACTCTAAATTGAAGCACTCGCTTTTCAATTATTCGTTCTTGTTGATTCTCATTTGATTGATAGGTAATTTTTTTTTTTTTTTAATGAAAAAAGACAGTTTGTCGTCAATATGTATGCGTATATATTTTGTGAAAGGATTTACCATGCATCCACAATAAGAAGTAAAATGTTTACTTTATATCGTTCTATTCTAAAAGTAGCAACAGCCCCTTTTCGTTCAAAACTTAGTTAACTTTTCAAATTAACATAGGCCAACCAATACATATGCACCCAATTGTACATCATCATCAAACCCCATCTCCGCAAAATAAAGTAAATCTACAAAACTGATATTGATAATCATACGTAAGAGCCACACAAATACTGATTAGATATGTACCTGTACCCGCAGCTAGTATTAATTTTTTGTTGCAAATTCCCATCAATTTACTTCAACTTGCTCAATAATCTCTCCCAACACAATCCAGACAAACTTCTTGTAAAGCCCTCACTAACGCTAATGCACACAAAATATGACAAAAATAAAGTAACGACGGGTCGGAGTCGTCGCACCGCGCTGCGCCGCCGCGACCAGCCACAGACTCTAAAACAAGCAACCCAACAAAAAGATCTCTTTAAAGAAAAAAATCAGGATATTCAACTTATAACGATTGCGTAAAGCTCTTAAAAAACTATGATTTGCGTTTTCATTTCGCAACATCAACAAATACGAAAACACTACATCTAACAGCAGCAACGACAAAAAGAAGTGCAACAAAACAAAGCACACGGAATGGAACAACCTGCGACAAGGAAGCAAGGAAAAACACTCGCACGTTGAACATATGCATATAATAATCCGTCCGTCTGTTATATCGCTTTGCAAGGTGTTTTTGCTTATTTTTTTTTATTTTGTTTTGTTTATTGTTTTCGTTTTTTGCTTGAATTTCTGGTCTTATTTTATTGCGATTCGAATTTTTGCATTTTTTTGTTGTTTTTTCTTTTTTTTGAATTTGATATCCCTCCTCAATTCGTGCGCGCATTTTCTCTGAGTGACATTCATCGACCTGCTGCCTGACTCCATAGCAAATAACCAACAATAATTGTGATGGTATGCGTATAGAGGAATAGGCACACACCATGTAAGGTGCCTAATGGCAAAAACTGGTTAAGCTTGTAGAGGCGGATTAAGTGGAAATCGGTGGTGGTGGAGATGGTGATGGTTAGTGGAAAAACCAAAAGACAACGCACATACTTATAGGAACAAGAAAAGCGACAAGCAGAGTTAATACAATCAAAAATACGAAACACCCATACTCAGTTGGTAAATTATGTGTGTGATCTGATTCTTCTTTGGCTGCTTGGATTATAGGCTCCCAGGCTCTTAAAAAATCAAAGCTGTTCAAGAAGTAACAATCCCATCCAGCTAGCAACAGAAGACAGAACCAGCACCGACAGCACCACCAGCACCACGAGAGCAACACCATTTGAGTAATCAGCTGAATGTGAAAACAGCGATCAAGAAACCAACACCGCTGCACCCGCCGTCACTGCAAAGTGCTATTTAATTTAATCCTTTATTTTATGCGTGCGTAAATTAGCTAATTTGATTTTCCTTTTTTTTTTTCCTCTCTCCATTGCGGTAGTTTTAGAAGATTGTCGTTCACTTTGCATTTATAGATATAAAGTAGCTCGTCTGATAGATATTGTTATAGGCAGGAAAAGGAAAGATGGCATTTATAAGGTTTGTATTTTAAAATAAAAACAAAAACAGTGGCGTAGCTGAAAAGTTCGGTTCACAGGCAATCTGGGGCCAAACTTTATGTTAGTCTATTCTACTTTCGAATTTTATTTTTGATACAACTTTTATAATGAGAATGAAAGTAGGAATCGAAATTGAATTCTTTCAACTATTTCTGACGAAAACTTCCGAGTTTCGATCAAGTTTCTCATTCACTCGAATGTTCTAAGAGACTACGAAGAAAGAATTTGGGGCATTCGAACACTTTTAAAAAACTTTTAAAGGTAAACAACTTAATCGTGCTACAAAGTAGGCCTCCTAGTCGTTGATCGACGCGGAGTATTTGTCTTTACTGCTGTTTCATGAGAAAAGGACTTCGCAACTTCCTTTATTCTAATCAATTCATACCTGATGAGAGGCATATCAGTCATTATGTTTTCAAGTTTCGCAACTTCAGTATATCGAAAGTTTTTTTATTTTTCCCCCTCCCACTCCCTTCTCTTTCTCAATATTTCCCTGATACAAAACGCATTGTAAAATTATGCAACCCCTTGCATTAAGCTTGATGCACTGTATGCAGCTTGTAGGTAAGAGAAAATAAAAATGTGCGAACAAATAAAAGAGTCGCTTCACGCACTTCGATTGATTGCTTTGCAAAAAGAGACACTGACGACACGGCGAAACACATCATTATCATGCATTCATCTATGTATACAAAAAACAAAAAAAGCTGAAAAAGAAAAGAAAGAAGCACTCGTGTAACACATTTGTATGACGCATTTATCCTAAAACGAACGAATTTGATAGCCCGTTCATGGGTAGTCCGTCGTGTTGTGTCAGTCGATTGGTCAGTTAGTCTGTCAGTCAAGTGAAATCAACGATAATCTTTGTTGTGTTACGACTTGCGAGACTGTTCGATATTTTTCTGAATGAAAACAAAGACGTTGGAGTATCGATTATATGGGATGTCAACATACAACATCAGCACGCACACTATGGATTGTGGTTTTTCCTTTTTTTTATCTTCTTATTTGTTGAGATTGTTGGTTTAATATTTTCCAAGATGATGCAACGCTTGCTTAGGTATTTTGAATGACACTGTCTATGAAAACAATTGAGAAGTTTATTGAATGCTTGTTGCCTGATAAACTGGGGAACTTTTAAATCAATT
Organism: Melanostoma scalare; assembly: GCA_949752695.1. Lineage (NCBI taxonomy): Eukaryota > Metazoa > Arthropoda > Insecta > Diptera > Syrphidae > Melanostoma > Melanostoma scalare. The sequence continues at coordinate 18,383,431 of OX456987.1, read as the reverse complement.
TCACTTGTGCTCATGCTTTTCTAAGTTTTGCGTCAAAGCTGACGGGAATTTGGTTTTTCTGAAATGGCAAGAAAACACTTATATAGATTGGCTGGGACCAGCTCAAACTAGCTTTTACATTGAACGCAAGACAAGAAGCTCATGGAGAATTACAAGCAAAAACAACAGAAAAAGAAAAATGATCTTCTTTTTTATTTTCCCGGCGTGATCCCGAAAGGATCTCAGCTTTCCCGCTTCACACTAGTGATCCGTGGGTACGCCGGCGCCCGCCGGCTCCAAACTATAACAATACAACATAAAAAAAAAGAGTAACAGATATGTGGATATTGAATTAAAATACAAAAATTAAGAAGATTTTTCATCAGATCAAAAATGAAGTGACCTCAACTCTTAGCCTTGATTTTCTTTATCTTTCCGATTTCTTTGATTTAAAAAACAGATTTTAGAAAAATCTTATGATTTCTGACAATTTCATCCAAATCGGTCAAGTGGCTCGGTTTTTATGAACTTTTTTCCGCTGTCTCATTCAAATGCCCCACAGGTGCGACAGTGATGCAGTTGATACCAACGCTGGACTTAAGGGTGCAATTCCCGGACCGGGTAGTTATTTTTCAAATCAGACAATCAAGTCTGAACTTATTCTTAAGGCTACCTGTATTATTATAAATGCGAAAAATATTCCATAACAGAAAACAATGGGTCTAGTCCATAAAAAAACTAAAGCTAAAACATCGATTTTGAAGCGAATTTATGGTAAAGTATGGCAAAAATTGTTTTCTAGTCAAACATAGCTTTTTCAAAAAATCGAAAAGTAGTTTGATATAGCTTTAACCTGTTTTTAAAGCTTAAGCCCTGTTCACACTGTACAATTTGTTGGACAGACTTCGTTTGATGGAAGTTGGATGGTCTGATGTATTTTGCGTTCACATTTATCAAGCTTGTCCTCCAACTTTATGTCACATACCCTTCCACTCCATCCAACTTCTAAATTTTCAAAAATATTTGAAAACCATCCAACAAGTTGGTCAAGCGGTCGTCTAAGGGTTCACACTATCAAGCATTGGTCGTTCAAGCCCAAGTCTGTCCAACTAATTGTACAGTGTGAACAGGGCTTTAAGCTTCATATCATATGAATGAGCAGAATTCTTGTAGGAAACGTTGCCTAGAAGACCTTTGACTAATTCTCATTCGTTGTAATAAACTTTAATTATAGTGCGATTAGGGCCGAGTTTATACGAGCAAGACAAACAGAAATTTATAAAAACCTTTGAAGATTTTTTGGTTTTCACGAAAAATGTGCAATAGTTTTTTAGTAACTTTTAGCAGACTCATCAGAGTGTAGATGAGGTGGACTAATTTCTGAGCAAAGGATATCTGAGCAAGCTTGTATTTCTGTTCGGTGTATGGCAAGATTTTGTGAGTAGAGTGCACTACAGTGTGCAAAACTATTAAGCACGTGGCAAACAGGATGACGGAAATGGCTCATATCCAAATTCCCCATTTCAGTCGAGTCCTGGAGCTTTGGCACTATTGACTGCACACATATTATAGGCTATGTACAAGCGACTTGCATGCAGCTAAGGATCTACAAGTTTGGATACCCAGTGGCCAGAGTCAGTTCACGACTAGTGCATTTTAGGTATTCTTACTTAAAGCACACAAATAAAAACCGAGTTACCTAGCACCACAATATAAATAGCCACAAACGGTCTGCCAACTTTTTTTAAGTTCTTTTGTTAATACATTAAAGCAATTGAATTCAATCCTTCCTGATGATTGTCGTTCTTATGAGCTTTGTTCGAATCGAATAGACAGGAATCTCTGCGTTTGTCTGCCGCATTCACCTTCGTTCATCTTTATTGAAAAGTGCATTCATTTAGTTTTCATATTTCGGCCTCATACAAACGCACGCACACAAATGGGATACTTGTGAGTGGAATAATTGTTAAGAAAACAATAAGTCTAAGATAATAGAATAAATTTTCTTTTGTTCTTTTACCTGAAATATTTCTCATTGTATTGTTACACTCGAAGTGACGTCCGACAACAACAAGAACAATGACGACAACAACAACAACAACAACAACGAGACATTGCATATGTTTCGAGATCGTTTCCATCGTTGTTCTGTGCCCCATCACCTAATCGTATATCACGCATTGTCTATCGCAAGAGTCGCGTCGCTCCGCGCCGAACCGTCTCTTCGTCTCATCGATATAGAAGGAGTCTTCTGATGAAATAAAGCACACACAAATCTCAGAGATGAAAAGACAAAACTTCATTGTCAATATAAATGAAAGAAAACATCGTATACCTCTACCTTCCTTACCTACATTATTTAGAAAGACAACACTTTTTTCTACTTTTTTCTACAAAAAAGATAATACACCATGCAATTGATATACAGACGGCTTAATAGACATTTCAAGTGCGATTTTCGATGTGAATATTCATATGAACGATTCGATTATATTTTACAAGTTTTATTCATAAAAATAAGACAATTATTCAAAAAATCATTTCAGCTAAGAAGAAGAAAAGGAAGAAGGAGAACTTTGCACTTCCTGTAATTTTTTTTCTTTTTTTCAGACATCGATTTTAGGTAGGTATTTAGGTGATGAGACAAACATTTAGAATTGCCGTAGAGTAGGTATTAACCGAGCAAAGCTTTACTAGATTAGGTTAGACCTAAATTTCAAATCGCTCAAAAAACTGTAGGTATTCTACTTCGGATGAAAGTTTTGCAATTCTTTAGAAGGAAACAACAATAGTTGAATCGCTACTATCGATTAGTATAAAGAGTCATAATTGAATATGTATATGTATTTCTTCAATAAAATAAAGCCTTTTTGCATGTGAACGTGTGTACATCTTTCATTTATTTGCTATCAACTGTTTGATGGAACGGCCAATGGCCAAAATACTAGACTGCAACTATTAATATATGTAGATTCATACAAAAAAAAATACGAGTATCTACGAGTAATAATAACAGCATCAAGCAAGCATTATCTTGTACAAAACTGGATAAAAACCTGTCATTCTTCTCTTTATTCGATGTAATCACTTGTAGGCAAGCTATGCAGCTTTTCAAATGTCTTTCTTTCTTCATGTACCTATACGAAGTGTATAAAGTATAGAAGTATAAAGTGGCTCTTCGGCAAAAATCGAATAAATGAACAAACGTACGTTGAGGCGATAGACGACCGCCACGACGGACGGTTGTTATAACCAACGATCGATCGGTCGAAGGCACGACACGAACACGAATGAATGCCCCGGACCAACGAACCGACTTATAGAGTAGTTATGCGTATGCCATTTATGCGAACAGGAAAAGTATCTCTGCACAGAGGAGTAAAGAGCAAAGAAGGAAAACCCCCATCGATGGCATGTATGTATCGGCGCATCGGTCCACCGCACCACAGCAAGGTGTAATTCTTATGGGGAGGCAAAATCTTTTACTTCCATAGATATATGCAGCTAGCAAATGCAACAACTAAACCGGAGCATAACCAAACAAAACAAAAAGTGTTAGATACTTGTTCTCGGATTTTTGTTTGTTTGATGCGGATCTACGGTGTGTGCGATGTCAGATGTGTGTGATCCAGAATTTCTCTGTCTCTGTCGGCTCTGGCACTGGCACTGGCATCATCATATCATGAAATGAGTCGTCCGGGATGCGGGAAGCGCAAGAATCAAACTAAATCGTTTCCCGAGGACCTGGAACTTTGCGAATGATGATGATGATCAACATCTACTAGGGTATGAGTAGGTATATTCTATATTATAGTTAAAAACGAGAATATCCATCTCACCATTTCGGTGTTGCGCTTTCTTCTGCATATCATACCGGATGGAATGGAGCTGGTGCTTCTGTCTGTCGTAGTCAGTCGGTGCGCGGCGCGGCGTGGTCGTGTGAGAAAAATGACGAAGAACCAGAATTTCTCCTTAACTTTAATAACACACTTTTTTACTGTGTTATCTATAGTTATGGTGTAGGGACAAGCATATTTTCTGTGATGCATCACAAAAAATAAATTCACTTCAAAGCTTTGTGTTGAAAATGATTTGGCCAAAGGTTTTCTGGCTAGCACCTAATATCCTAAAACATTTTTGTGAAAAGACTGAAAATGAACCATATTATTAAAAACTGAAAATTACTATATTATTCCTTAAGCAGATTAAGGATGTTTATTAGCTTTTATTTTGATTTGGTAGCACTGTTTGACTGTTTTGAGCAAATTAAATTCGAAAATCATAGTCCACGTCCACTCCACATTTTGTATTTGGAAGACAATGGATCGTTTTCATACACCATATACTGAGCATAGAAAAAGTTATTGGAGAAGTTTGGACTTCCCGTTTATGCTTTATTAAAGCTAGCAGTGTGGTTCATATGCTCGAAATCAGGGCAATAGCAAAAGAATATCTTTAACTTAGAATTTGTGTACCTCTAGGTTAGGTTAGGTGGAAGTGGCTGTCAGCCAATGAGTACATTGCCTGACACACTTAGGCCGGAAGGGGCCCATTGTGATACCCCAGAGATCAGCAAGTTAATCACCTACTGATCTCAGAAAACAAGTTGATCACCCATTTATCTTCCATTACAGAACTAGCCGGTTAATCACCCGCTAGTGGAATCACGCGGAACTTTTAATGTATTTCGAAAGATTTTTAGGGTCTATGTAAGCTAAGTCGCTAGTATCATCGAAGAAAAATTCACCGAGATGAGTTTTCCTCCTATAAAGTAGTGTAGGGCATGAGCAAAGAAGGTGTTGGACGGTTTCTTCCTCTTCTTCGTCCATGCAGCTTCTGCAAAAATCATTGGAAAACACACCAAGTCTCGTGTCTTCCTATTAGGCAGTGTCCCGTAAGAACACCTATGGTAGAACCAGGTGTGTACCTCTAAAAAAATATATTTTATCAAATTTGTTCGTGTTGAATTGTTGGATCTAAATGTCTTCTATTTTGTTTTCTTCCTTCCTTCCTTCCTTCCTTCCTTCCTTCCTTCCTTCCTTCCTTCCTTCCTTCCTTCCTTCCTTCCTTCCTTCCTTCCTTCCTTCCTTCCTTCCTTCCTTCCTTCCTTCCTTCCTTCCTTCCTTCCTTCCTTCCTTCCTTCCTTCCTTCCTTCCTTCCTTCCTTCCTTCCTTCCTTCCTTCCTTCCTTCCTTCCTTCCTTCCTTCCTTCCTTCCTTCCTTCCTTCCTTCCTTCCTTCCTTCCTTCCTTCCTTCCTTCCTTCCTTCCTTCCTTCCTTCCTTCCTTCCTTCCTTCCTTCCTTCCTTCCTTCCTTCCTTCCTTCCTTCCTTCCTTCCTTCCTTCCTTCCTTCCTTCCTTTCTTCCTTCCAATAGATTCTTCATCTTTTAAGCAATAAGCAAACATATTACGTCTAACTTAACGATTCCCAAAGTAAATTCAATCGAGTCACAGCTAAACAATAGCTTCTTTGTTTCAAAAGAATAACAACAACAAAAAACAATAATAATAAAGGTAAGGTAAATTGGAAAGAAAACAACATTGATTCCAGCACTTAAACAAATTTACTTAAGTAATACCATGATTTATATTTGTAGGGGGCATAAGACGGACGCGACGCGACGTGTGGCTTGGCTATGTGCCTATCCACTTACTACCTTCAAAGCCTCAAAGGTTTTAAAGTGTCTACCTTTTTTTTGGTGAGTCAACAAAAAATAAAGTGATGCGTAGAAAGTAGAAGGATTGGTTCGGTATACTAGTACATAACATGAAGCTATGTTTACATTGACCGTTTTTAAAAATTTAGCTGTAGCAATGTATACTGCGAATTATGAATGTTCAAAAATTTAGATACATAAAACTCGCCCGAAATTTCTATTCATCGTGAATTTAGCTCAGAGAAACCAAAGTGTGAAAATTTTACAAATAAATTTTTATTTTAAATTATTGATTGTTGATAATCACAGATAAGTTCGTCAGTTAAGGGCAGAGAATGACAAATCAAATCAAAAATTCATATAGTCATTGCAGACCGAAACATTGTTTGACCTCACTTCCGTAGTAAGGGTAGACAGCTTTATTATTAAAAGGTGAAGAGGAATAACACAACGAATACAAAAAAAGAAGAAATCCAAATCTAAGTTAACTACAGTTGCTAAGTGTTGGTTGCCTAAACTTGTGACGTTAAAATGGCTTAGAAGACAAACAAAGTTCATATACGGAGACGCATAGACTAAATGGAGATACAATTTTATCAAACAGACTTAAAACAAACGATGCGATCAAGTACCACATAGTTTCATCCATAACACAGCACACAAGAGTAAGTAAGTGTGACCAAGTGGAACATTTAATTTCACATCACATTCGGTGTGTATGATCGGCGTACAACTGGTTTCCTTCGTCATATTTATTACTTATCGTGATTAATAATATATCCACCTAAGTACGAAGTTGTCTTAAGATGTGTGTTGATGGTGGTTGTTGGTGGCGGTTTAGTGGTGGTGGTGGTGATACTGCGTTTTGCTATAGCAAGTCAGAAGGCTTAGTTTCTTTTAAGCGGGTTTTGTTCGTTGTTGCTACTGCCAAAGCGAATGCGTATAGTGGGTAACTTATCAACAGCGACCTATATGATGCAAATTTGTACCTGTTCCTGGTTTTGGCAATTTGTTCATTTGATTTTTTTCTTCATTCATCTAAATTGTATCAAGTCTTTATTAACACTGTGTAATTTTGCCAATGGAAGAATCGCTCTTTTTACTGATTCAACACAAAAGCACCTGTAGAATTCCCACAGCTCGCAGCCATTCCCTGAGAGATTTTTTTCATGCGACACAGCTACAGCTGTGCCAAAGAGAATAGTACACGTGCTTAGAAAACAATGTACGTCGCTTCTAAATGAATGAAACAAACAAAAAGGGTGGCGACACAAAGCTGCGGAAGCCCTTTAGCCTAGCACATTTAAGGTATCTACAATTGTTAGCCGACTCCGAACAACTAAGTGAAAAAGTACTTTTCGTGGCTGTGTAATTCTAATCGCTCTCGGAACACTCGTCATTCGCCACTAAAACCGATACCCTTTGAAAGACAATTTTAGGTGGCTGATATTGGAACATCGAAATCTTAAGTTACATACACGCTTACCACAACAAAACGGACCGCTTTTGACTTCATCGCCGTTTCTCACTTACGTTTGCATTTTTATTGTATAAAGTCAGAAAATCAAGACTTATATTTTTACTAACTAAGCAATGAAACGAAAATAAAGCTCACAGCGCTATTTCAAAATGCTGCTTGCGAAAATAAAGCTCACTCATAAAGCTCTGTAGTTGTCTGATCTCCAGAGCACAACACGCTTACACAAAGGGTGAATAAGCGAAACAGCACCGCATTCGCTGACATGTGCCATTGAATATTCCACCATAAGGAGCACACTCTGGTCACCTTCTTAGACATAGAAGGTGCTTTCAACATTAGCCGTGTTCTATTGGGATTTTATATTCACTTCAGCAAAACATCGCTCTTGGAAAAACAACAACTCTATAGTGAATAGAATAACTTACTTGCCGAAGTGAACAACAGGGATGGCTGGAAAATGGCGTTTATGGAAAAGTGAACTTGGTAAGTGAATGTAGCCAAAAAAGCATTTTATCGAGACTCGCAAGTGAAGTGAATATAGAAATTCCCAATGAAACACGCCTAATGTCAGGAACCGAACACAGCGATCATGAGTGCTCTTGATAAACTGAACATAGAAGACGACATCAAAAACATGAATAATCAAATGCTGAGAAGCAGAATCATCAAGTCAAAAATGGGAGACTACGAAACTTGAAGAACAAGGAGGATTATCCCTGGGTCCCCCTTCTCTGGAACTGGGTCGTCAACGAAATACTAAACGATCTAGGAGAAGCAGGTTTCAAATTTGTTGTTGCCTACGCGGATGATCTGGGAATTGCTGTCTCAGGCAAAAACCCACAGACTCTAGAAGAGCTGCTCCAAATATGTGCGGCTCCAAATATGTCAACCCCTTTAAAACGGAGCTTGTTCTCTTCCCGAGAAAATACAAGATCCCAGATTTCAGACCTCCAGCCATAAGCCATTAAAGGTGTAACTCTCACCGTAGTGAGTCAGGCCAAATATCTAACTTTTGATATAAAAACAAACATGGAAAACCAATATAGAGGAAAAAGTAAATAAAGCTATAAGAGAGTGTCGTTCTCCTAAGCTTCTCTTCAGGGTGTGGTTATTTGAAAATTGTTATCAGAAACCAACTTAGGAGTGGTGTAGTCTAATCGATCCGAGATGAATCTTAAGCTGGTAAATATATCATGTAGTGTGACCAATTTGATTGCTGGCCAATTGAAAGTAATTTTTTTGTCGAGTAGCTGAGTTCGCTGCTGACTGTTTGTCGACTATGTCTAGGGGTGTAAGGGTTAGTAGTATGTCTACGGCTTCCGAAGGAGTTATCCTTAGCGCACCGCTGATGCACATACTTCCCCTTCACAGAACTTTAACAAGCTTGTTGTAGTTTACCTTTTTGTCCAGTGCGGTTCACCATATAACTTCCACATAGGTTAGTATAGGTCTTATGACCGATATGCATAGCCATCGAGCAATATTAGGGGAGAAGGCACAACAGAGCGAGGAGCCACAGGGACTAGCGCATTTCTTACAACCATGCCTTTCTGAGGGAATGGAGGGGACCTACAATTTCCTGCAGGTTTCAAACGGTTTATCGACAATGCGCTTTTCATGACAATAAATCCACTAACAGATGACTTGAAAATTCCTTGCGAAAAGCGATATCCGTGAAAACACATTTTTGCCTCTGTTGGGATTCGAACCACAAACCTCTGGATTAACAGGCAGACATGCTCACCATCACAGTACTACTATACTCTACTAATTATACAAAAAGTGGAAGGAAAGGTTCCTGAACCTCATGACACATGACATACACTGAAACACTGAAAAGGTTGGACACGTTCGTCAAAAGAAACCCAAATATTAACTTGCCGAAAGGCGTATAAAATTATTAGGCAGTGTAACTCTGCAAACTTAAATAAATCCAACTATTGTATAGCAAACACACTGCGCCATTTAAGTTAGTCTTGATCAGCCAATCTACCCTTAAAAACTCCATGTAGGAAAAAATCTATAGCAGAAATGAGTACGTGAACCTCATAGTTTAACTACGTGACTAACCTTTTTTCACACAATCACTTGGCATCTTTCATTGGTGACTCGCCATCCTATCGCCAATCACTGAGACACAGATACGATACATGTGCATTGTGAATATATATACGTACTTAAAAAGCAACATTTCAAAAGTTCCTAATGAACTAAAAGAACAATACAACATAATTCCCTTCATATTTAAGTACAGACATCAAATCCATTTTGTGACGAAGACTGTTGATTTTATGATATCTTAGTTTTCAAATTTGTCCGGTGTAATTACACGTCAGTACTCAACTCAGTAACCCTCGTCCGCCCCCATGATGAACTATTGTATTCGCATTATTCTCTCGGTTCTTTCCGCTCTTCCATATAATAACAAAGACACAACAAAATTAAAAATAAAACTTCTCAATGATTTGAAACTCTTTATCACTCAACACGAAGATGTTGTCTGTGTTCCCTTGGGTAAGTTTTTCTTTTTTGTTTCTTTAGTTTACTTTTGTCAATATGTATGCGTATATATTTTGTGAAAGGATTTACCATGCATCCACAATAAGAAGTAAAATGTTTACTTTATATCGTTCTATTCTCTACCAACATAGATCCAGCAATAAGAAGAAAAAGAACTTTTGTTGTATTTAAGAGTTAGAGTTCGATGCTAATGTAAAGAGCAATACTTTGTTTGTTTTGCTGCTGTTGGTTCATAGGGTTACTCATGTATTCGTAAGATGAATAAAAAAAATAACGAAAGAATAAAAGCCACCAAACCTAAGACAAAAGATAAACCAGGGAGAATCAAACCCACTTAAAAACCAACAAAAACTTTTTATTTCACATCTAATTGGCGCAATCGACATTCTATACGCGTCAAAGCCAAAAACATATTTCATTTTTGTTTGAATCATTATTTTTCTTTGCCTTTTCATTTTTACCTACAACATGGAGACAAGACAGCTCAAACAAAACAAACTTTTGTGACATATGGTTGGTCTTCATTCTCTTTGTGAATATATACTAAGTACCTATAAGTACTCATGTCCTTTCATTGGTGATTGCGTTTTAGTATTCTATGTCTCCATAAAGCAACAAATAAAATTTTGAAAAGTGGTGAAGCAAACTAAGTTCAATGAAAAGGGCAAAGCCGCTCACAACACATCTTTTTCAGCCATTGTAACACTGAAAATCGGGGAGAGAGAGCTTTTAACAACCAACAATCAGTCATCGCATGTGGGAGATTTATTTCTCCGTAATTCTGAAAAGTATTTATGTAAAGGGTGTTTGTTTAAGAGGTAGGTATACAAATTTAAAATGAATTAAAGGACCTAAAGATGAGGTTTCAAATAAAAAAGACATTTTTATACCACTAGGACTTAAATATGATATCCGGCATTTGGGCACAACGCCTGTCTCAAACAAACCGTAATCGAGAAGATCAATTTTCAACCACTTTTCCAGCAACTATGGCCGCCGTATATCGGCAAGGACTGTTATGAAGCTACCCTAGGCATTGTGAAATAACAAAACGTACTGCTAATTGTCAAATTACCAACCATTAGAAACAGTGTTGCCAAAGCCCTCTACCTAGTTCTAAAAATGGCAAAAGGTTACCGTTGTGAAGAATTTGATGATGCCTGTGGCTAATTAAAATGAATTTCAAATTCGTGAATGCGACCAATCCCTGCCAAACACTAACAATTTTATATATCTACGCATTGATCTCATTTATATACAAATATAAAGGATATTAGCTTACCAATTTGACCCATAGATTTACCTGTAAGTAAAAAGTAAAACATATTTTGAGTTCATTTTGAGTAATATTTTAAATAATATTGAAAAGAGACACAAAACAGAACTAATCCTTCTTGGAAAATAAGAAATAGTCTGCAAGCTCAAGCAATATTGATTCAAGAGACAATTTCAGGATCCATATCTTCATTGACTTTGTCAGATTTAAAGTTCACATCATAATTTTGAAGCTCAAAGCCTCCGCATTTTAGCGATGACTGTTTTCAGTTTTGCAGGATTTTGTTCGGAATCAATTATATGATGACCAATTTACTGCAAAAATTGTCAATCGGGAGCGGACTTGGTAGGTAACGGGGCGAGATAAATAAATAATTTAGAATTTAGAAACAGTAACGATATTGATTTTCTTTTACACTCTAGAATCTGAACCAGGAAAGGACTATTATCGTATCTTGACGGATACCGATGATATGGATCTGGCCCCGCTGGTTTTGTGGAGAGCACTCCTCCTTAGGTAGATACGTTCAGTTTTCCAAGCGGTGAAGTACTCTATACAAATGGCTATGGGCTGCCGTACGAATTAGTCGAATGGGAAGGAGTATTTGCCAAGCCATTCTTAAGGATCAACTTAAACTTTTTGAATATTTCGAAGTGAGAATTGAATGCAAGGCCTTTAAAAATGCGATGGAAAGACGCAATGACGGTCAGCATGTTAGCCTGGGGTGCCAGCACGTTACTTGTTACAATCGAGGATTGTCGATGCAATCGAATGTCGACAGCACCTATTTTGAATCAATCGAGTTTTCTCGATTGTATCGTCTTTTTCGGCAGCACACAAACTTGGAAACGACGCTTGAAACAAAAGTTTTCACTCGACAGAAAATAGTTGTCGTCCGTCGACCTATGCAGTGTTTTTTTTAGAAATGGAAAAAACTAACAATATGTCAATTAATAAAAAACAAATTGAAATATTAACCATATTTAGCAAAGGGAATCCTCAAAAAAAGGTCTCCAAATAGGAATGTGAGTGCCATCAACACAGCCTACTATTCCCGGCAACTTGAATTTACTATAATAATACTCCTTGCTTTCTTGAAATTTTGAACTACATTTAAAATTTTATCAGTTCAGAACAAAATTTGTTTTCCAGAACAAACAACGTATTTCGCAAGAACTTTGACTCTATTGTTTGTGCCGTCCCTAGTAACACATTTGCTCCGATATTCCCTTGGTAACTTCCACTGGCTAGGAGGTTAAAAGTGGCGCAAAGCTGGAGAACTGGTGGAACCGATGTGCTTCTAACGCTGTTTGGGAAATTTAAGCACCCTAGTACCATTAGGAAACATTCTTTATTCAATCTGAACTAATAAATAAATAGGGTGGCGCTACAGAGCAAGGAGCCCCTGGGCCTAGCGCATTTCTCACAACCATGCCTTGTGGGGGAATCAATCTGAACTGCAGTACTAAAAAAACAAATTGTTTGGTTTCGAGTCTATTTTTTTTTTTTGTAGAAATATACAAACACTTACTCATTCTCACGCAATCTAATGGATTACTTTTATCTCTGAGGCATCTTCTTTTGATTTTTGCGTTAAATACTTCCCATCGTCACTCTCTGAATCAAAAAATATCATTTTTAAATGGAATTTAGCTTATTTCGATCGAACTTTACTTCAAAGAAAACCAATTTGACATTTCACTTCGTAGTTCACAATGGTGTTTTTAAGTTGATATCAAAATGAAACTCGTTACAAAATACGTGCTGCCGAAAATAATTTGTTTCGAGTTGGCCGACGATCAACAATCCTCGATTGTAACAAGTTACGTGCTGGCACCCCTGTTAACCCGGAGGTTCGTGGTTCGAATCCCAGCAGATGTAAAAATGTTTTTCCACGGATATTGAATATCGCGAGGAATTGGCAAGCCCTCTGATAGTAAATTCATTGCCACGAAAAGCGCTTTCTCGTTAAGCCGTACGGAACTGGCAGAAAATTGTAGGTCCCTTTCATTCCCTCACAAGGAATGGTTGTAGGAAATGCGCTAGGCCCTGGGGCTGCTCACTCTGTTGCGCCATCCTATTTGTAAGTGATATTTTTGATCTGACTACTATTTAAAAAAAGAGTCTACATTCGCCCTTGGTCGAGTACAACTACCATGTTTGGTCAGGTGCTTCTGAAACACAAATGCGCGTACTCGATAGGATTCAAAGCAAAGCCTTAAAACTTATAGGTGATGATAGTCCAATTGGAGGATCGATTGATTCTTTTGAACACAGTCAAAGCTTAACCTGTCTCACTTTCTTTTATCGCTTTATTCACAAGCATCAAAAAGTTAAAGTTGGTTTTGTTTCTTTAAAAATGTTTTGCTGGATGCTATTTATAGTTAAAACATAACACCACTGTCACTGGGGACCATGACAACAAAAAGATAGCCCCACAATGAACCAATTTCCTCGGCTGTGCAGCACACATATAATAATGCCTACAAAATAAATCTTAAGATCCTCGTAACAACAAATCACAAACACACAAATACGAGCTAGTGACTGATCTGATTATGATATAATCTAGCGCATGATGTCGCATATCCTATGAAAAACAATAAATTCAGTTTGCAAAGGAAACCACTAAAACAAAAACAATACTCATACGGAGCAGCGCAGCAGCAACGGTTATGGCAGGAAATACACACAGTAGAAATAAAGTATACAACACTACATAATGGCTTTGCTATTCGATCGACTCTTTGTCTGTCGGCATCTTTTGATGTTGATATAAGGTATGCTACACACACAAACACTTTTATTCGACTGCATGATTTTTGATGAGACTTGTACTTAAAGGATTAATACGGACGGGTTAATGGTCGAGTAAGTTAGCAGACTTCTTGGGCGGGGTGTTTAGAACTTAGTTTTTAATGGCATGACATTTCTTTACTTTTCAAAACCACAAAGCTGTATACTATAATTTCACCAAGAAATTAAAGAATACAGCCAAGACAATCTGCGTATGTTAAGAAGGGCAGTTTTTCTTAAATAACTAGAATAAAAAACATTTTGATACAATCTGTCTGTAAAGTTCTCATTACAGTGAAGAATCTATCGATGAGCTTAAGAAAAAAAACGTTTTATTTTTTTTTTAGTTTTCAATTGCAGTAAAGTATTAACGGAAAGACTTCAAGACTGTCAAGTGGAAGCCAACCTCAAACGACTAGAACTTGTTGGTAGAAATCGGAGTTGTAAGCGAAATATTATCGTTGAAACCCAGATTCCTTTAAAACTACAATGACAACCTTGAAAAGATGTTGTACATCCTCAAATATGTAAGAGTATATGGTCATTTAGAGATTGGATCAACATCTAAGGTTGTTTTCGGAAAAGTTTGAGAGAAATCGAATCTATACTTACGAAATGAAAATAGCTGCTTTTGATAAACGGTCATTTTTCTGATACCAACAACGTTCGCTGATCTCTAATGTTCAGTAGTATTGACACTAGGGGCAATAAGTGCCTAGCAATATCTAAAAACTCTTCCTCCCTATACATAGGTTGAGGTTTTTGGTTTCATACACTTGCCATGTCATCAAATCGAAAAGATAGCTAATGTACATTGCAGGTCTGATCTCCAACTAATCTACGTCGCGTGCAAACAAAATTTGCAATAAAATTATCCTTTTTGACCAAATGAAAGCGATGGTTATTTTCTATTTGCCTCGTCGCACCTTGTTCTGCGCCTTTAGTTCAGTGAATGGGAATCGTATATGATGATGGTGAGATGCACCTTCATTTGCTTGCAACCAGAGTTGCTTCTTCTGCCTACCGCGCCCGCGCCCGCGCCAGCCGACTGGCCGTCTGTTTTGCTCATTGTACTTATATTTTGTTGTTTTCCCATGCGTGTGTGCTTTGGCTTTGGCTTTGGGACCTGTTCCCTGTGGCCTCAGCAGCAGCAGCAGTAGCATCCACACTAGCAGCAACAGCAGCAGCAGCCAGAGCATGGCTAGTGTGTCCAACGTTTTCGTTTTTCACGCGCGCCATGCTCATTTGCTCTTTTCTGTCTCTGTATCCAGCTCCTCCAGCTTTAGTAGTTGAGTCGGGCGTCCGTTCGTACGTCCCTTCCGAAGGTAATAGGTATCATTCCACAGAATCGCTCTTAAGGATGACATACGTTTGTGTATTAACTGTGTGTGAAAACCATGCACACACATGTGGATGCGCACATAATTTATGAACTTATTTAAAACAGTCATTTGATAAAATCCATTTAAACTATACGTCGTTGTTGCCTTGATTTTGTTTTATTTGTGTTTTTGTGTGTGCAGTTTTTGTTTGGCTCGTTTTGTTTTTTTTTATCTTGGCGTCATTAACCCCTTCTTCCCTTCTCCAATTACTAACCGGCCTCAGAACGACTGTTGTTATTTTTATTTTTTATTTTTTTATATATTTATTTCCATTTTTTTAACCGCATTTGTATCTCTTCATACATTATTGTCGTCCAGGTTGATTGTTTGGTTTGTGTTTTTCCTTTCTTCCTTCTCATCAGCAGCTTAAGTGTGTTAGGTGAATAAAACAAGAATAATACAGAGTGTCGGGTAAATGACATAACTGAAGTATGTTTATTTGTTTGTATTTACAGGGTGATTCGCATTTTCGGACATCACAAAGATCGGACGAATACAGTCAAGGAAAGTCGGTAGCATTAGGCTTAAGTGTTAAGTTAGGAATATATAGTTTTAAATTTTAGCAGTAACTTAGACTTGTAAGAAGGTACATTCGTCTTGAAGGATTGTTTGTAAGAGTGACTCAACGCAAAAGCAGCGATCTTCGGGTAGTAAGTATTTCATAAAAAATATGAAATAAATTAAAACAATCTAGCAAACTGTTGAGGAAATAATAGTGAAAAAATTATTAAATTGCAGATAACCCTTAATCAGATTGTAGAGACTAGCCATTCAATCATACATTCCTTTAACACCAATGTTACTGCTGACGTAGTAAATAAAAGTATAACCGAAGCTTGCTATAGATTCTCAAAACGTTCCAAAAATTTCAACTGACTCAATTCAAAATATTATTCAAACAAATCTCAAAACAAAGAAAGGTTCTGTCTATGACAAAATATCTTACCAAATATTTTAAAATCTCCCTAAGAATTGTTTATAAGCTGTCTTTTCCACAGTCTCTCCTTACATTTTAAGCTGGAAAATCAAAATAAAACCTGCAAAAACTCAAGCTTGTTTCTGTAGAAACGAAAGCAATGCAACCCACCGCAAAACAAATATCTCACTGTTTTATGCTCCATTTCATTAACCCCTAAACTATAAAATACTTGGGTATAACAATGGATAAGAGTTTGACTTTTCGAAATTAGAAAGTATTAAAAAATCTCATTTTTTGATCAAAATTTTGTATACAATTTTGAATAAAAAAAACTCACACCTCAGCATTGAAAATAAATCGTCGTTTTACTCCCTAATATGCTTTATGCTATAAGAAAATACAAATCTGTGTACAAAATCCTTTAAACTATTTGAAATCTTCCTTCGCATTTCTCAACGATAGGACTACATGAAATTGCAAATATTCTCGCAATGAATGAAAAATGTTCCACAGTACATACGAACTTTATAGACAAATGCTCAGTTAATGAAAACTCAATTTCAAAAACTGTTGTCAAAAAATGCATATGTATAACGGTTTTGAAGGTGTTCTATGTTTGTTTAAGTTTTAGTTATAAAGCCTAGTACGCTGCTGAAACGAAAAGAAAAATCCCACACAAAAATGACAGGACGGAATCGTAAACGAAAAATCAGTACGCTGTTTCTCTGCGAAAAAGGTTTTATAGGTGGATAATTGTAGTAGATGTTATTACTACAATTTTTATAGTTCTCCACAATTTTCTGTCCATCATTTATCTCCCGGGACAATAAATGCTTGCGGAATTTTGTTCTATTGTTTTTTTTTTTGTTTTGTGTATTTACTGTGCCATTTGAATAGAATTTTATAAAATAGAAAATGCAAGAATTTTATTTAGACCAAGTTTCTAATGCTATAGGCGAAGATGGGATTCCTATTTCTTTTATAAAAATGATTTTGCCTCACATCTTGAGTTCTCTTACACATATAATCAACTCTTGTATAATGACTTCTTCATTTCCTGACAGCTGGAAAGTGGCCAAGGTTGTGCCTGTAGCTAAGAAAGCAAATCCGAAAACCTGTAATGATTTCCGACCCATTAGCATTTTACCATGTTTGTCAAAAGTCTTTGAAAAAATTTTAGCTAAGCAAATGAATACTCATCTTGATCGGTATAGTCTCTTGTCTCCATACCAATCGGGTTTTAGAGCGAAACATAGTTGCGAAACCGCTATTGTTAAAGTCTTAGATGATATAAGATTGAAATTTGACTCGCAGGATGTGACCATTCTTTGCCTTCTTGATTTTTCAAGGGCTTTTGACAATGTAAACCACACAATTTTGTGTCAGAAACTTAGTACATATTTTGGATTTGGTGAAAGTGCTGTGTGTCTTATAAAAAATTACCTTTGTAACCGTAAGCAGAAAGTGACAGTTGAAAACAAGTCTTCGCATTATAAAAACTTAATTGCTGGTGTGCCCCAAGGTTCCATTTTGGGTCCTTTATTATTTTGCGTTTTCATAAATGATCTGGTCAAAGTCTGTAAAAATGTATCTATTCACTTGTATGCAGATGATGTGCAAATTTATCTATCCAGGCCGATCGGTCTGGTAGAAGACTTAGTTTGCCGTATTAATGAAGATTTAAGTGCAATCTTAAAATGGTCAATTACAAATGGACTTTCTTTAAATCCGAAAAAGTGTCAAGCCATGATTATATCTAAGAAAAAGTACAATCCTGATAATATTCCGTCGGTTTACTTAGGAAGTTCTCAGATTCACTTTGTTGACAAGGTAACAAACTTAGGCTTCAAAATAAATTGCACCTTATCGGCTAGTGATCACATTAATTGTGTTATTGGACAAATTTATGGTGGACTACGAAAACTCTGGCTGTGTGCCAGCTTTACCCCCGAAAATACGAAGCTTAGGCTGATAAAAGTCCTGTTGTTGCCTCTGATTACTTACGGAACAGTTGTATATTGTAAACCAGATTCCCAGTCGTATCATAAACTGTTAGTGGCCTTTAATGATATGTTGAGATATGTCTTTGGACTGCGACGTCATGACCATATATCGCACCTTCATTATAAAGTCCTTGGGTGCTCATTTCAACAATTTTTAAACATTAAGTGTAATACTTTTATGCACAAACTATTAATAACCCAAACTCCATCATACCTCTTTGAAAAAATACAACATTGTAACTCTCCCAGAACATTAAACCTCATCCCACCACTAACAAAATACTTAAATTCTTCGCGATTATTCTTTGTTCATGCTACCAGACTTTGGAACAGTCTACCTTTTACAATTAAACAAATTATTTCTAGTCATAAATTTAAGAACGCAATGTTGAATTACTTCCTAGATAGCAATATGCAACAGTTTTAAGGTTGATTCTCTGTTTTTAAAATTATTACTTTTTTTGCAGTTATATTTTATTTTAAATTACAAGAAAAGGAGATGTAAAATACATACATTAAGGTTAATCATAATATTGTCGTACTTTTTATTATTTATTTATTATCATATTATTATTTTGTCGTATTATTTTTATTTATCATTCATGTACCTTAAGTTATCAGTCCTGTTATTTATTTTTTGTACTATAAAAGACTTTCTTGTCTTACTTGTACTTCCATATGTTCAATAAACTAAACTAAACTAAACTAAGTTTGAAATAAATCGATAAAGTAGTTTATAATTGGCTGTGAACATGGACTTGAAAAAGAAATTGTGAATATTTTAGCTACACATCGGAGTGGAATCAATATGAGCAACTGAATTGCTATTCCAACCAAGTATGTTAGGAAGCTCTGAATCTAGTCTTGCCGAATTGGTTTTCAACATGTTTTGCCCCGATGAGCAGCTTCTATTAGCACAGAATATATTTATGACTTCCAAGTTACAATTTTAAAGAAAATCATTTTCCAGGTTTCCAGGGATTCAGCATGTTTGGATGCCTGGTTTGGAGCAAGAGACATCGCCCGCAGTGAGAATCGGGACAAGTTTGTTACAACAAAAAGCGACTATGAAAAACAGGGTGGGGAATATTTCAAAGAACACCCAACCAGCAACTATTTTTTCAGCACACCAACGCCCATTGCAGTCAAAACTTCGACCGCATCAATGAAAACTGAATAAAATGGTTTAATTAATTTTGGATTTTTTATCTTTTATTTAAAAAATAGTTGAAAGCTTGGAAATTCACTTCTTGCTGTTCAAGATGATTCTGTGGTATTTTTGGTGGGCGCACTTCATGGCGTCTTCCTTTGTCAAACCATCTTGGAACCCAACGTTGATACCCAAATCGATATGTTCCTTCGAAGTTCGAAGTTCGAAACCGAAGTTACCTGTGGATGAGAAGTTTTCTCTATCCCTACTCAACTCGTATTCACGGACCTTAAGGCCACGCTCCAAAATCTCTTCAGCCTTAGCGCCACGAACAGTGCAGTGAACAGTGATTTTTTCATTTCGTCTGATACCGAAAGAACGCACGGTATAACGAACCTTTGAAAACACTGCTTGAATAAAGGTTGGCAGCAAGTATCTGGATCTATATGAGCTTTATAAATTCAACGGAGAACGAGCAACACTTTTGATTCGAAACTAAGCAGCGGAAAAACCTGGCTGCTTTTTGACGTATGGTTTTTAAGAAGAAATAAAACGCATATAATTTCATGTTATGAGCAAGAGTCTAGCTTAATTGTAAGGATAAGGGTATGTCATTATGATTTGAAAATGATGTCGGGCAAGTGACTCGAATAAATTACAGCCGAGAGGTCTAATTTTCGACCATTTTTTGCAACATTTAGGGCCGTATGTCAGCAAAACTTTTCCCATCTCTTGGCATTGCAAAACGACAGCAATGCTCTGTATTCACTGTAGATTTATAACAAACAATTCAATGCAAGAAAAAGTGTTATTTATCCACAACATTCCCATTTTGGACAACACAGACGTCTTCAGAACGGACACACTATTCTTGAATAAAAGGCTTAACTATCTTTTACTGGGTTTCAAAATTTGTACAAAATGGCAACATTCATAGAATAGGAGATCAACATATCTACAACAAGTTTAGATCTAAATCATTCAACAACAACCCCTGATACAAGAAAAATAAAAAAAAATAAAAACATTATAATTGACGCCCTCCAACGGTCGTAGTGGAATTCATAGATCTACTGAGACCAACAACTCAATAAGTTATGAAATATACAAATAGCACAGAGCAAATACACATGTATAACGTATAGTTGAAGGAAAAAAAAAATTTAAAATTGTAAATCTCCAATACACAATCTAGTGTAGGTACTTATAGCGGGAACAAGTTGTTTTCTTTTCCACACTAAACGACGACGCTACAACACTTGTTCGTTCGCATACGCAATAAGAAACTTGATTTGAAAGCAATTAAATTTGGAAAAGAAAAAAAGTGAATAAAATAAGCACAACAAATTGAATATAATGCTGAATTTGCAAAAGTCCAACTAGCAAGTAGGTAACTGAATAAAATACTATCTCTCCTCCAATCACACGTATTCTCAAGTGGATTCAAATTTGCTAATTTTTTCTGTTTTTTTTTTTTACTAATAACAGAGCAGCTTCCTCTTACACACCTTTGCGACATTAAACACATAGAAACGTGTGTGTATGACTTGAAGTATGTTCAACTTAAGCCCCACTGTTTTTTTTTTTGTATGCAAATTTGTGTGCAATTGCGCGACGATGTTTTGCACTATGCACATATGAAATTTGTAATAAATTACAAATCAGGCAAACGAAATACAAATACAAATTGTAGTGAAACAAAATGTGTCTTCCCTCGAAGTTGTATGGACTTCTTTCTAGGTTTTGGAGAGTTTAAGTAGTTACCAAAGCTTTTTTTTTTTTTTCAAGGTGATGTTGTTTACACCAGAGCTCAATGTTGTAAAAGATCGGTTATCTTTGGTATAAAAACTATTTAAAGTGTATCAGTCAGAAGCTGCCATCATTTTTGCTATTTTTTCTGGGGTTACTTAGGACTATCTCTACAGGTGTGTTCGTGAAGGAACACAAATTGAATTTTATTGGAAATAATTATAAAAGTTTTTTAAATCATAAAAAAGGGACGTTTTATCAAAAAAACCATATTCTGGACAGACGCAGAAAACCCCAGATGAATCGCAATAAATATAACCTTTAAAAAGAGCTAAGGGTTCTTGGCACGCAGCATAACGTTAGACTCTGCTGGGTTCCTGCTCATAGTGGTATACCGGGAAACGAAAAAGCGGACGAACTAGCGAGAAAAGGATCAACACTTGACCCTTCTTCTCTCATTGATCAATCAATCAGGATTCCACCCTGTGAAATTAAACAGATAATTGGTAACAAAATAATGCAAAAATCCAATGAAAGATGGGTATGCCTAGATTCCTGTGTTACTTCCAGGAGAATATAGCCGAAATATAATAAGAAAGAATCTGAAAAGCTGCTATCATTGAATAGACCTTCATTGCGAATGCTTATCAGTATCACAACTGGACATAACCTACTAGGTTATCACAAAAAGAAAATGGGTCTTTGCACCGATGACCTATGTAGAGGATGCAATGACGAAGATGAACACGAGGATACAACTCACTTCCTTTGTCCATGCCCAGCACTCTGCCATATTAGGAAAAAATTTCTAGGCAATTATTTTTTCAATGAACTAGAAGAATTATCAGACGCTTCAAAAAGCAGTCTGTTAAACTTCACAAAGGCCACAAAATGGCTAAATACCGACCAGACATAAATTCATAGGTTTCAAGGACGTTACAATACGTCAGGGTATCACAATGGATCTACATTGATCTAAGTGTGACGGAATTAAGATCAACCGTCAGCCCATTCTACCTAACCTAACCTAACCTTTAAAAACAATTTGGAACTGTTTTCAATGTATATTATTCGTCTAGCTTGCAGGAAAAGGACTTTACTTCTCAGACTCAACCCATCATATTGACACCTTGTGAGATGCAGTTGAGCGAAGAGAAAATCATTAAAGCGTAAGTTAAGTCGCCTGAGATAAGAATAGTAAAAAGCAATTAAAAAGTCGTCAGGGGTTCAACCAAAAGCTTCCTCTTCTTCTTTTTCCGGCGGCGCGGCGGCGTTACGAGCAACCTGATATCGAAGGCTCTCAAACTTAGCTACCTCGCACTAGTGATCCCTTCGTGAATAGACCAATTTTAACCACAATCAACTTCTCAAATATATTTTTTTAGGAAAACGGGTTTACGACATAACTTTGTTCCCGGAATCTTTGTTTGCTTTTCAAAACAGCCAAAAAAGAATTGATTGTGATAAGTTATTCGCATAAGAGGCTTTCAAAAATTGTTACTCTGAAGTAAGATTTATTCATTGTGAAATGGGAAAAGGTGCTTACCACAAGTTTGACACTTTAACAATGACTAGAAACAGTGTTGTCAATACAGGGTGTTCCGTACTTCGTGTAACATCCTTTGGGGTGTGATTCTTGGTCATATTCTAAGAAAAAAAATGTTTGACAGTAAAGCTCAATTCTCAACTTTGACATCACTTTTTGACAATTTAAGAAAAGGCTAACTTTGGTGTACCCTGACCTATGTTAAATTCAATATCTCTGTCAACACTAATGATAGAGACCTAATCTTAGACTTAGTTTCTTGTAGAAATAAGAACCTTTAAGACTGTATTTAAGTTGAGCTTAAACAGGTTAAGGGTTGCCAGATTTTCAATTTTAAGTGCTGTTCAAATTTTCTTCCCGAAACAAAGTTTTGACTTTGAAGTCTTTTTTTTGCAGAAAATGCCTGATAAACATAGAGATTCTTTGTTTTTAACAGATGAACCAAACAATAATAAAAAAAAAACTCATTAATAAGTGCACTCAAAAACCCATACATTTTATGATATTTGAAAAAATACAAAATGGGTAAAATTAAAAAAAAAAAAAAAAGATTTTTAAATTTGAGGTTTGTTTGAATAAAACAATAATATGGGCACTTCTAGTAGTTTTTTTATGTTTTTTGTACAAATACAATTATAACAAGTGCTCCTTATGTCGTATCCTGGCCAAGTGTACGTCTAAAAATTGCAAAATGAAACACAGAACGGCGAACCGACATACTTTGACGGCATGGACAAAGACCTTCGTGAATATGTCCAAGGAGTACACATTGCACAAGTCCAGTGTACATCAACAGTGCAGCAGCATCATCTGCAGCCGCACAATATCGTCACCGCACCACCAAGAACCAACATTTCGCCGTGCAGCGCAGCGCAGTGCAATCTCATTGTGAGATGCCGAAATCAACACTAGGCAAATAAATAAAAACAACAAAACAAAAAAACAGATATAGAAAACAAAACACACAAAAAAAAGAAACAAGCCTGCACTACCGGATTAATTCAAAAGAAGCGATCAACCATCTACAAATAGCTGAAGGTTATGGTCTAAGTTTCTATTGTTGACAGATGGACATATGTTTGAATGGACAATGACTGGACAGGGAGCAAAAACAATGGAAAAGGAAGCAAGATTTGTTAAAGCTCATGTTGACAGATACGGACAGGCCAAGACCAAGCAGGAGGTACATACGAGTACACACATTATACAAGTTCAAAACAAAATAGAAGTTGGAAAATCTTTCAAAGACAAATTAGACAGGTCGGCAAGTGGAAGTGCATTTCCATGGCAGTGTAGACTGAAGACTTACATTATATCTACAGGAAACTTCTGCAATACGTACACGTTTTGGTAATTGCGATTGGCAAACGAATTCATTGGCATTTGAAAGTATTAGAAACATAATTTCAAGTACTCTTTTATACAAATGTAGTTCGAACCATAATGACTACTCAAAGGATTTCATAAATTAAAAACGCGACAAGTCAGTGGCAAAGAACTTTCCGAAGGGGGCATTGGTAATTGACATTGATACCAGTTAAAAAAATATTTTTTAAATTTTGTTTGGGATTCGACAGAAATGATTACCAGTACGCTTTGGCCACCTCATTGTGATTTAAAATAATAAAAAGCCATTTTAAACTACAGTTCTACTTCTATTAACAGAATGACAGGATCTTGTAGTCAAATGATTTAAATAGCGGAGTAGTTCCTCGCATTGTCATGAGGTATCACAAATCCCAATTGACTTGTTACTAGCCGAGTTCACACTGTACAATTAGTTGGACAGACTTCGTTTGATGGAAGTTGGATGGTCGGATGTAGTTTGCATTCACACTTATCAAGCTTGTCGTCCAACTTTATGTCACATACTCTTCCACTTCGTCCAACTTCTAAGCTTTCAAAAATATTTGAAGACCATCCAACAAGTTGGTCTAACGGTTGTCTGAGGGTTCACACTATCAAGCATTGGTCGTTCAAGCCATAGACTGTCCAACTAATTGTACAGTGTGAACTCGGCTAATAGCTTAAGTACGCCACTCGTTTTCCAGACAGCCACATTTAGTTGATACCTTATTACTAAATTACTTTCTTCTGCTCGGATCTTTATAAAATTTTAGTATAATACTTTTAAAAATATATGCTTTTGGAAAATACAATAAAAAAAAGTAGCTGTTTTGGAAACTCTATAGAGATAGAGAGTAGACCCCTTAAAACAGAAGGTCTTCCACTTGCATTTGACTGGGTATTTTTCTGGGTAAAAACTAGTCTACCGCAAACTATGCTAAGCGAAAAAAACTATGCTTCTCAGTTTAATAGAGTGTCGGTTTTTAAACATGTCTTTTGTTCTATCAATCCGCTGGCAGCCCGTGTGTAATACTTAGCATGTCGATCTGTTATGCAGGAGGTTCCTGGTTCACATCATAACAGGAAACAGAAAATGGTTTTCCACAGGCATCGCCTATCGCGAGGAACTGGCAGGTCCTGCGATTAGCCACTCTGAATCGGCAGAAAATTCCCTCACGAGGCAGGGGGTAACAAAAAAGATAATTTGAAAATCCGAGAAAGACTGTTTTTCTTCCAGAGATCCGCATCTATCAAAAGAGTTAACAGACTTAACAATAATTTACAAACGCCTATGTTTATGCTTAAACAAGGCTTGTTTACAGTTCTCCACCTCATGTTCCTGCTGTAAGGTGTCTTTAATTAAATAACCATGCGAGTGGCTGCCATCTTTGACAGAACTTTTTAAACTTGATAGTTTTTCCTTCAAATCTTTCTCCTTCAAAATCTGGAAAATGTTTTCAACAGTAGCTGGCCATGGCCACGCTAACATCGTAAACGAGCATTTCCCAAAAGTAAATCCTTTAAAATTGTCCATTAGTCAGAAGGCTGGTGAGGGAAAGAGTAGGTATAAGCATATACATATGTATTTTATATAGAAGCAAAAATAAAAGGTAAAAAAAAACTCAGAAACAAAGTGATGAATGGGATCAGATGAACATTTCATGTTCAATTGGAATTTATTACTCTCAAAGATTTTAAATTATTGCACGCATGCGCACATGAGTCTTGTATCAGGAATGGAGAATAAAAGAGAGAGAGAAAGAGAGAAAAAGAGAAGCGATGACTGAGGAAGACGAAGGCGATTCTGTTCAGAGAGACGAAGATGATGTTGATGACGAAGCATGAAGACTATGAGACGATTAAGACCAGGACTTGTTTAAAAAGACCGAGACTACGATGAATCCCAAATGAAGACCCAAGATATGATGATATTCATTCAGGGAGTGTATGTTGTTCGCTGATGGTAATAGTGTGATGGTCATGGCCATGGTAATGGTACTGGTGGTGGTGACGGTGACGGTGATGGTATAGTGGCGATGACGATGGCGAGGCGACCCTTCAGGATAATAGGCTATTTATCTTAGTTTTATAGGATTTATTATGTTTTTCCATTTTCGTTCTGTAATTTTTGCATATCGTTTCTTTTCTCTTTGCCTTTTTCTTGTTTTTATTTATTCTGTTTCTTATATTTGCTCTTTTTGCCATTCAGTTATACTGTTGGAACCAGTAAACAAGCTTTTAATCAACACGACTTCAACTTACAATTTTTTTTTTTTTCTTTTGCTGTTCAAGTCTCACTTTGCGATGAAAACCTGTCGCACAGCAACATTGTTCATTAGACACTGTCTACCGATACAACCGATTAGAAATTGTTTGCTTTGACTAAAATTCCTTTTGGCAGTTTAATTTTAATATTTTCTCATTTGAGTATGCGGTTTGTTGGTGTGTGAAGTGTGCGGCTGTGTGTAAAAGGATCGATCTTACATAAAACTGGAAATCAAAGCTCAAGCTGCCACTAAGCCAAATGACGGAAGTATTAATGAATGTGTAAAATGAAACCGGAAATGCCACTGTCTCTGCGATTTCTTTCAGAATTCTTTAAAGACTATGTGTTCTATGTCTAGAACACATAGAACGCATAGTGCGTGTGCCTGAAGACTTCAACTTTTAACTAAATTAATATAGCCAATTCAGCACTAAAGAAACACTTAAATTGGATTTGTTTGTTGTCTTTATGGATTGTCGATCAGAAATCGATGAGTGATGTAGGCACTCTGTTACTTGTCCTTACAGCATCAGACTCTTATATTTCAAATGATTTGGATTAAAGCACAATCTTTACTACTTTTCAATGATGGGTGCAGCGCGGCGGGCGTACGTTTCCTCTTAAACCTGCGAAAATGCGTCAGATTACATAATCTGTAACTGTTTTTGAGAATTTCTTTTTTGATAGCTTTGTTGAGCTTTGAAGTTTAATTTTGCGCTCTGACATAGTGATTACACGCCAACTATTGTTTGACAGAATTACAATCATCCGCACTTTGAGTGTTCAACATCTTTCGTCACTTCCTTGCAATTTCCGTCCGTCTTTGGAACTCGTTCCCGCATCATGTTAAGGAACCCAAAACACAATATGAATTAAAAAGGCCTAAGTAAATCATTTTCGAAGAAATATAGAATCGATCTTGAAAATCTTCTTTGGAATTTTCAATTTTGAATTTCGTTAAATGTTTTTCTCTATCTAAGATATTGTATCTTACAATTGCTAAGCATTCACGATTTAAAACTAAACTTAGCTAAAACGATGTCGAACTTTATACTTCACAATAACACCGGCGGCGTTGATGGTCAGAGAGACTTAATGTAACTTTGTGTGTACCTACCAACTTAAACTTGAAAATACTTTGCCCGTGGAAGTTGGGAAAAAGATACTTAATTCACACCACCAACTGCAAAGTGAAAATCGCAGTAGAAACCTTCTTTTACTGTGGTTTGGTCCTTCACTTGCTTTTTTAAAGAACCTTTTTAGGCACTAGGTTAGACCGTAAACTTTATGCAACATTGAAATACAATAGAAATAAGTTCGACAGTTTTTTTAAGGGGTATACAAATTCAAATAAAACAAGTTAAATAAAGATATTGTTATCTTACAATTTCAGGCATGTGGGCCCACGGTTGGCTCGAATGGAACTTAATCGGGAAGTCCAATTTTCGACCACTTTACCGAGCGACTGGGGCCGTAGGTATGTCAGCAATAACAATTTGCAAGCGTTGTACTGGAACAAGCTTACCAATTGGGCTGCAGATTGTGGTCTGAACATCAATTCACACAAAACGGAATTAGTTCTCTTTACGAGGAAATACAAAATTCCGGACTTCAGACCCCCAACTATTAAAGGGGTAACTCTCACACTGTCAAATCAGGCTAAATATCTAGGTCTCATTTTTGACAAAAAACTGACCTGGAAAACCAATATTGAGGAAAGAGTAAATAAAGCCAACGTTGCACTCTTCTCCTGTAAAAAAGCCATTGGCGGGAAATTCTCCCCCCAAATCACGCATTGGCTGTTTACCTCGGTAATTAGACCGATACTCACATACGGGGTGATAGTCTGATGGACAGTACTCGGCAAGATGATCAACTACAACAAGCTGGCCAAAGTTCAAAGAACGGCTAGTCTGTGTATTAGTGGCGCACTGAGGACAACCCCATCGGACGCCCTCAATGTACTACTAGATCTCACACCCCTAGATATCTTCAGCAAACAAGTCGCAGCTAGCTCAGCTACTCGACTCAGAGCTACATCACAGTGGACCAATAATCAAATCGGCCACACTACCATTCTAGATAACTTTAGATTCTTACCGAATCGATCCGACTACACCACCCCCAAGTTGGTGTTTGACAATAATTTCCAAGTAACCATACCTTCAAGAGAAGGAAAAGGAGATTGGGAAAATGGCGATCTTTTGGAAAATGAAGCAATACACTTCTACACCGATGGTTCAAAAACCAGCGAAGGTGTGGGAAGTGGAATCTACTCAGAAAAACAGAATCTCAGTCTTTTCTTCCGCCTACCCGATCATTGTAGTGTGTTCCAAGCGGAAATTCTGGCGATTAAGGAGGTGCTGTCTTGGCTCAAAGAAAACGTCATATCCTCCACGGATATTCGGATCTTCTTAGACAGCCAAGCTGCCCTTAAATCTCTTGCCTCTGTCTCTACAAAATCCATCACAGGCCAAAATTGTCAGATGTCTCTGAGGGAGATGTCAAATCAGTTTAACATTCACCTTTCATGGATGCCAGGGCACAGGGACATACCAGGCAACTGTATGGCAGACGAACTAGCCAAAAAGGGCACGACCACTTCCCTACGCTCAGAATGGAACAACATAGGTGTACCTATCGCTACATGTAAACTCCTACTTAGACAAGACGCTTCAAGGATAACAAACACTAGATGGACTGAGAGTAACAACTGCCTTGCAACCAAAAAAGTTTGGCCGTGTGTAGACTCAAAACGATCAAAGAGTTTGTTGGCCCTGAACCGTCTGTGTCTAGGTTCTACCATAGGTGTTCTTACGGGACACTGTCTAATAGGGCGACACGCCAAAAGACTTGGTGTGTTTTCCAATGATTTCTGCAGAAGCTGCATGGACGAGGAGGAGGAAGAAACCGTTCAACACCTTCTTTGCTCATGCCCTGCACTACTTCATAGGAAAACTCATCTCGGTGAATTCTTCTTCGATGATACTAGCGACCTAGCTTACATAGACCCTAAAAGTCTTTCAAAATACATTAAAAGTTCCACGTGGTTCGACTAGCAGGTGATTAACCGGCTAGTCCCGTAATGGAAGATTAATAAGTGATCAACTCGTTAACCTTACATCGGGTTTCTGAGATCAGTAGGTGATTAACTTGCTGATCTCTGTATTATCACAATGGGCCCTTGCGGCCTAAGTGTGTCAGGCAATGTACTCATTGACTGACAGCCACTTCCACCTAACCTAACCTGTACTGGAACAAATCTAATTATTGAGAAGTGGCAAAACGTACTGACCACGAATATAACACCAATTGTCACATTGATAATCACTGGAAACAGTGCTGCTGGTTTGAAAACCAATCCTCTTCCAAAAACATACTTTACTTTGAGCGATGAGTAGCTAATTCAGCATCATCATCTACTAGGATCTAGGAAAAACTTAAGGAACTTCACATGTCTCACTCCCAAGGAACATGGCTAGTAATTGTAGAAGTCAGGGGTATAGCAGTTGGTGTGTTTATTTTATGATAAAAATTATAGTAAAAGTTAGTATGGCTACATAAGGACACCTCTTTACCACAGACAGCAGTTATCACTTGTTAAATAAAAACGAGTGTTTACTCTTTGAGTAATTACCAGTTCCTTGCTTCAAACCTTGAACTCCCAAGTGTTGTCACTTGTCATCTATTCTATTTATTGTTTGGTGTGGCAGTGTTAAAGTTTTTATCATAAATCAATTGCAGATTAGCCTACGTCCACAGCAAGTTGGCAAAACAGTTCGTTTTATAGTCTTTTAATATATCCTTGCAATTAGCTTAGCGTTCGGGGAAGGAATGGGGCTGCAAACACATCAGATTTCTCATTATAGGTACTACTCTCAGTTATTTTACCAAAGTCTAGCCAAAATAAAAGGTTTTGAAGTAAGCCTCTTGTGTTATTCAGAACAACGCAGACAGGTTGCTGTCCTTTTAAAAAAAAATATTTTGTCAAATCACATGAGTCACTAAATAAATACTACCTCTTCTTTTCATGCTAAATAAGAATAACCATGCATTCAATTTTTGAATTGGATTGATCAACCAATTTCACTTGCCCACCGATGCTATAATTAAAATTCCACCACTATTTCTTGTCATTTCCTTGTATTCGTTCTCTCGTTTTTTTTCACAGT
Organism: Melanostoma scalare; assembly: GCA_949752695.1. NCBI lineage: Eukaryota > Metazoa > Arthropoda > Insecta > Diptera > Syrphidae > Melanostoma > Melanostoma scalare. The sequence continues at coordinate 18,353,191 of OX456987.1, read as the reverse complement.
TGTTGTTGTTGTTTTTTTTTAGCTGGTTTTAATTTGGTCTGGCTTCTTCTTCTTCTCTTCTGCAACATTCTCACACAATGATACACAACGTCAGCAAAACAAAAGAACAAGTGCAAAGAACAGGCTCGACATACAATACCACATATCTTGTTATCATTGTATACCTACTCCACACACTCGGCTCTCGCCTGTTGCCCTTCTCTCTATGCTCTATACCGGGTTTTTATTAAATTGAAGCCTTGCTTATAGCATCTTAGCTTTCGAATGTGAGAGAAGATGCGCGATGACGATCGCGAAAGCGTTTAGACCCCTGGATGAGCTAAGAAACATCACATTATCTCCTGTGGTAGATTTGCATTTCTGTTTTTCCGGTTTTATTTTTGCTGTTGTTGTTGTTGTCTTTATTGCTGTTTGTTTGTACCTTTTTTTTTCTTGGTTCGCTTCTCCTTGCCCAAGTATTCTCATAATTCAAGAAAAGCATTTCAATCTCTCCAGAGCTAGCGCCCTGTGAGTATGTGACAATGACGATGACGGGCCAAAGCTAAATAGGTACATTCCAACTAGCTGAAATATATTTAAGCCCTTCGGCTAGCTCCCAATCCCATTGTTCGTTTGGTGAGACGTGAGAACGTCCTTGTTTAGTCGTGTGGTTTACACAAAAAAGGATAAACAAATTAAAGATAACATTTATTGTTTTGCATGAGCGGGTGGTCAGCTCGCGCGGCGGAGGGCGCGGTGTGGAGCTCAATCAGTCGTTTTTGTTTTTGTGTTCATTTCATGTGTTCGCTGTAAGACCCATTGTTTTTTTGTTCTTTCCATTTAGCATGGCAAGATGCTTCCTTTCTAAAAATACACATAAATATTTGAATTTGCTGTAACTGCGTTCACTCGAGAGATTTCATGGTTTAAAGTTATCGGGCTTGGCCCTTTTTCTGGTTACGATTCGAAGGCAAGGAACACATTACGACAAAACTGTCTCGTGTTCTTTTTTGTTTTTGTAATTAAGAGACTTGTGTGGACAATAAAAAAAAGACATTCACAGGCAGTGAACCTCGAATCATTTCTCACGGTTAGTCATGGTGGAATATCCTAGAACGAACTTGAACTAAAAAAAAAAAAATTCGGAGAGTTACTCTGCGATGACTTATGAATCGAACACCACTACCTGTTGGAATTGAAGTGATAAGAAGAATACGCTCTTTTCTCATTTTATTTTAGTATGATTTTGATACTATATACCTACGCTCTGTCCAACATAGAATTGACAGTAAAGATCGGACATTCGTTTCTCATTCCTTCCCTAAAATTTTGTTTATAATATTTGTTTGGTTTTGTAGAAAGCGACTGAACCAGCAAATTTAAGCTAGGCGTATTATAGTTCTCTCAACTTTTGGGTCGAGGACATTGTGGCGTTCAGGGTGATATGAGCGTATTGTATTTCTAATCTTTTAGGTTTAAGTAAAATAACACGCGTTCATCTTTGTACTTTGCACTCTTTATTACGACTAACTTAATTCTAATTCTTAACCTAAAGTATACCTGGTTGAATTCACCATACCGGATATGAGTTGGCAACAATTATATTTATGATATGACATAAGATAAACAGGGATGTATGTTTCTTATACTTATGAATACAACATTCTCCCCGGTTTATTTAAAGAGGTAACATAACTCAAAATTTTTTCAGATATGAATTTGACATCATTATAAAATATTCGAAATTTAATTCATTTTTGGAAATTGAATAAATTCACATTTGACATAATAATACTAAGTTATAAGTTTTAATATTACAATTCAATTATAGTTTTTAAACTTTTCACAATTCTTATTTTTAGATAGAAGTCTTTTACTTCTCCTTACACCATCTAATACTTCAAATTTGTTTTTTGATTTTCTTACTCTTCTATGAATATGTTCCGGTTTCTTATATTTAATAATATTTGTATCTTTTATCTCATTGTGATTTTCAATTATAGGTATTTTCAAATGTGTATAATTAAGGGTTGGCTTATGGTAAAGTTTTCTTAACTGGTTAACATGTACCATTTTGTTTTGATTTCCAATTTTTATTATATATCTTATATAACTTAGTTTCTTCGCTATAATACAATTGATCCATTTTTCATAACTCTTTGTATGATTTCTATACATACAACCCTCCCCAACTTTATATGAAGGTAATCTATTATAGTATTGGTTTGTTTGTTTATTTGGTACACAATCTGCTTTACAAATGTTTGTTAGATTGAAAGAAACTTGTTTCTTATTATTGATTAAGTCAAGAAGAACCTTTGGTTTAAATGAAAATAACATTTCTGATGGGGACGTTGATGTAACAGAGTTAGGACTGTTTCGGTGATGCATCAAAAACTTGGTAATATGGTCGCACAAATCTCCACTTTGTTTTTTATACAACATATGTTTTTTCAAATTATTTTTAACGATCTGAACATGTCTTTCTGCCAAACCATTTGACTGCGGATGATACGCAGGGCTGTGAAGTAGTTGGATTTGATTACTATTACAGAACTGTTTGAACTCCCAAGACGCAAAGGGCGGACCATTATCCGTAACTATGGTTGTTGGTAATCCAAACACCGAGAAAATTATATTTAACTTTTGAATTAAACTCTTAGCATTCGTTGAATACATCTGTACCACCTCAAGATACTTACTATATGAGTCTATTACAAGAAGAAATGTTTTATTTTGAAAGTAAAAGAAATCCAAATGGATTCTCTGAAATGGATAAGCAGTATCAGGCCATTTGGTTGTTACGAGTTCTTTCGGAACATTTCTAGTAGCCTGACATTTCTTACACGATTCAACAAAGTCTTTTATTGCTATATCCAACCTTGGCCACCATAAATAAGACCTAGCTACCTTTTTCATTAAAACTATACCATTATGGTTTTCATGCAATAAATTTAAAACATGCCTTTGTAAATCGTTTGGAATTAATACTCGGTCATTATAGAAAATACATCCATTTTCTATGCTAAGACAATTTCTGAATTTGTGATAAGACTGTAAGTCAATATCAACTTCTTTTGGCCACCCATTTTTAATGAAGTTGTATACTTTACTAAGAATAGGACTTTTCCTTGTTTGATTTTCAACTTTTTTGAAATCTATTGGTACCTTTTCTAGGCAATTAATTGAATTAATTTGAACAGATTCAATATCTGTAGACTCACTTAACGGCAACCTTGAAAGCGCATCAACATTAGCTAGGTATTTAGCTGGACGATGAACTATTTTATATTGAAACATGGATAGTGTAACTGCCCATCTCTGTAAACGAGCCGCTGCAACTGCTGTAGAACTCTTGTTAGGATTGAATATCTCCTTCAACGCTTGGTTATCGGTCTGTATCAGAAACTCCTTGCCATAGAGATATTTAAAAAACTTTTTTACTGCAAACATGACCGCCAAAGCCTCACGATGCAGCTGCGAATAACCTTTTTCAGCATCCGATAATGTGCTGCTAGCGAACAGAACGGGTTTCTGAACCCCATCTATCAAGTGGGCAAGTACTGCTCCTACACCGTAGGGACTTGCATCTGTAGAAACTATTATAGGTTTAAGGGGATCAAAAAGTGTTAAAACATTATTATTAAGGATTAATTGTTTTGAATTTTCAAACTCCTCATCACACTTTTTTGTCCACATAAAGGCATTCTTTTTCTGCAATAATTCATACAAGTTTTTTAATTCTGATGATAAATTAGGAATAAACCTCCTGTAATAATTAATTAATCCCAAGTAGGATTGAAGTTCTTTTAAATTTTTCGGAGCAGGCGCATTTTTAATGGCTTCAACCTTTTTCTCATTAGGTTTCACAGTGTTATGACTCAAAACGTGACCTAAGTACTCCACTGATGTTTGTAAAAATTTACATTTCTGAAGATTTATTTTGACTTTATGTTTATTTAATCTATCTAAAACCAAATATAATTTTCCTTGGCAATCTTCTAAGGTTTGGCCACCTATAATTATATCATCAACGTATGCAAATACGTTTTCAATGCCTGATAAAATTTGATCAATAGTTGATTGAAAAATTGCTGGTGCGCATGCAACACCATAGCCTAAGCGCATATATTGAAATAAACCTTTCATCGTATTTATTGTAAGAAGCTCTCTCGAGTCTTCAGTTAGTTCTAACTGTTGGTAAGCCCCAGCTAAATCTAAAACACAGAAGGTTGAACAATTAGATAGACTTCCAAAAATATCTTCTATGTTTGCAAAAGCACAATGCTGTGTTTCCACATGCTTGTTGATTGTAACCTTACAATCAATGCAAAGCCTAACACTTCCATCAGGTTTCGGAACACATACCACTGGAGATGCCCATTTACTATGCTTCACTGGGATTAAAACTTTTTCTCTAACCAATCTGTCTATTTCATTAGCCATAGCGTCCTTCAAACGAAATGGGACCGTATACGCTTTGTGAAAGATTGGCTTACATTCATTTAAATGAATGTCGGCTTTATATCCAGCAATCATCTGGTTTGGGTCATTGGATATTACATTCGGATAACATGATATTATTTTCTTACTTACAGAATCTTTGTGTACCATATTTACCACGTTTACGAATTCTTTACTACCTGCAATATTGGATTTCCAATCTGGTAATAATGAAGAAAACCATGTTCGTCCAAATAATGGCTTAAAATAAACACCATCAACCACCATCAATTCCAGCTCTCTTGTTACACCAGCGTACTCCACAACAACAACAATTTTTCCCAATACTGACAATTTATGCCCTGAAATAGTGTTTAAATCTATATTACAATTATCTAGTTTTAAATGAGCAAACTTAGCTTTATAATCTCTAGCATTAACTAAAGAAACACTTGCTCCTGTATCCAGCTCCATTCTCAGCATCACACCTTCAACCTTAACCACCAGTTCTGCTGCATCTTCTCCACGAATGGCATGTATGTGCCTAATTTGACGTCTTGGCTTCGATTTGTTGTGATCGTCATCTTGCCATTTATTGTGCTTCTTGGAAAAACACATATTTGCCATGTGGCCCTTTTTCCCACACTTAAAGCATGATAATGATTTTACTGGGCACTCGTTATCATGATGTAACTTTCCACAGTGCGAACAATTTCTTCTTAAATAGCTTTTTTGCGTATCAGAACTTTTACTTCGGACACGTGCCTCACTGTTTCTTGATGATCGGTGCTTAATCACGTTGACATACTTTTCTACTGGTTGCATTGATCTCTGTTCTTTTTCAGACATTTCCATTGTCAGAGCTTTTTCGCAACTTTTTTCGAATGTTGCTGTTTCATCTACTAAGAGTGCTTGTTGAATTCTCTCATTTCGAAGTCCCACGATAAACTTATCTGTCAGTGCATCTTCTAATGCAAGATTTTTTACTTTTCCTGCATCGGCAACCGAATCCATTATGAAGTCACCAAATTTGCACGTTTCTGCTAGGTTTCGAAGTTTGATGATAAAATCACTAATTGACTCTCCTTCTTCTTGTTTAGCCCGTTGAAATTTAAAGCGCTCCGCTCTTTTATTGCACTTAGGAGCATAGTGTTGCTCCAATAAACGAATTAGCTCTTTGAAAGGTTTGGTGCTTGGTAGAACAGGTGCGGTCATAGACTTTAGAACTTTGTACACTTCTGAGCCCACGAGCGTGATGAAAACAGGTGTTTGTCGCTCTTCTGCAATTTCATTTGCAATAAAAAATTGCTGTACACGATCTTTGTAGGCGTCAAAATCTTCCCCAGGGACGAATTCACTTATATTTCCTACGTATGACATTATAATCGCAGGTTTTTTTTCCTTTTCCATTTAATTGAATGAAAACTAATCGAAGTTTATTTCTTGAATCGTAAACTATTTTACTTTAAATTTGTGTTGTGTAGTTTTTTAAAATTTATATTTATTACTTTATTCTTCTTATTTCGTTTATCCTCGTCGCCATTTATTGTATTTCTAATCTTTTAGGTTTAAGTAAAATAACACGCGTTCATCTTTGTACTTTGCACTCTTTATTACGACTAACTTAATTCTAATTCTTAACCTAAAGTATACCTGGTTGAATTCACCATACCGGATATGAGTTGGCAACAATTATATTTATGATATGACATAAGATAAACAGGGATGTATGTTTCTTATACTTATGAATACAACAGAGCGTACGAATGATAAACGACTAAAAGGCTAAACGGCGAAGTGATTTCACAATATTTTCAATCAATTGGAAGTGAAATTGTTGAACCAAGTGCAATATTCCCAAGAAAGTATAGCCAGCTAGACGAATTTCATGAGCGTAAGCTCTTAAGAAAAACAGTTTTACCGGGCACAAGATTATAAAAAGCCTGTTTTAAAACCAACCTTTAATAAGCCATTGCGTTATGAACATCAAAAGGAAAAAACCTTTCAAAACTATAAATTGGTATTTAGAATAAATGCCTAAACATTTAAATTAGAGTTTAGAAACCGACGCAACTTCTGCTTAAAATTAGACCAGCAAAATACTTCAAAAACAAGGGAATTTTTCGAAATCGCAAAACATACATTCTAACAGGTGTACCTAGATAAATAAGCAGAAGCACATAAAAAGTTTGGTCAATATATAGGAGGTGCATATAAGAGATTTATTCTTAAAAAACAAACAAGCTATCATAAAACCTTAGATATGTACTCCCCAAAAACTAATTCTTGATTTTCATTGAAAAACAAAGGCACAATCATATTTCCACCCACGAGGGACAAAAAAACATCACATTTGCTTAAATTCTTTAAAATAAGGGTCATGCAACATAATTTAATTATTAATCTAACCTTAATTCAAATGAAGACTGCCTCAAAAGAACTATGCCAGATAGAACAAGAAAAGCTTAAATAAAAAGCGACCACTTTGATTTTTAAAATAAACACTTGCTGGACTTACAAGACAAAAAGCTAAACTGGAAAGCCAATATACAGGAAAGAATCAGGAAGTTCACCGTAGCTTTATTTTCCTGTAAAAAATCCATTGGCAATAAATGGGTTTTCTCCCCCCAAATCACCCACTGGCTCTACACCGCGGCCATCAGACCAATACTCACATACGGAGTAGAGGTATGGTGGACCGCTCTTGATAAAAGGTCCTACTGCCATAATCTAAGCAAGCTTCAACGAACAGCCTGTTTGTGTATAAGCGGAGCACTGAGATCAACACCCTCAGCTGCCCTAAACACACTCCATAACCTCACATCACTAGATATCCTCAGAAAACAAATGGCCGCCAGTACAGCCATTCGTATGAGAGCTATCTTCCAATGGACCGTTAACGACATCGGCCACGCTATAATCCTGAATTTATTCAGATCAATCCCTTGCCACTCCGACTACACCACCCCCAATTAGTTTTTGATAATAAGTTCCAAGTCTCAATCCCACCGAGAACTACCTGGGAAGACGAAGAATTTTTAAGAGATGATTCAATTCATTTCTATACAGATGGTTCAAAAACCGAAGAAGGGGTAGGCTGCAGGGTGAACTCGAACCGACTTAAGTTTTTCATTCCGCCTTCCAAACCATTATAGCGTGTTCCAAGCGGAAATTCTGGCGATCAAAGAGGTCCTATCGAGGCTAAAAGAAAACGTGATATCCTAAGCGAATATCCGGATTTTCTCAGGCAGTCAAGCAGCCCTCAAATCACTCGACGCTGTTTCTACGAACTCAGTAACCGCCCTTAACTGTCGCCTATCTCTTAAGGAGAGGGCTGAATAGTTCAATATTCACCTTATTTGGGTGCCGGGGCACAGAGATATCGTGGGTAACTGCAAAGCCGATGAACTCGTCAGAAAAGGAACCGTTCTACCGATCTCAACCAGCAGGTTGAATATTGGTATACCAATCGCTACATGTAAACTTATGCTAAAGCAAGAGACAATGGATAGAAAAAAATAATAGGTGGAACAATATCACTCCGTGTGTGGCAACAAAACAGATATCGCCACAACTAGATCCAAAACCCACAAGACATTTGTTATCCATAACCAGATTGCACGTTAGCTCCGTAATCAATGTCATCACCGGACATTGTCTGATAGGAAGACACGCCGACATAAGACTCGGCGTTTCCTCTTATGACTTCTGCAGAAGTTGCTTAGATGAGGAGGAGGAGGAGACAATCCCACACCTCCTCTGCTCATGTCCTGCACTCTCCTTTAAAAGAAAACGGCATCTACGAAAATATTTCCTTGATGATCTAAGCGATCTGGCGAACACAGATACCCTGCATCTCTTTCGTTTTATCAAAAGCTATAAATGGTTTTGTTAAGTGAGGTACTCCCTCGTATAATTTTATGGTATCACAATGGACCTTATACTGGTCTTAGTGTGTCAGTTGTTTCCTGGCAGCCATTTTAAACTAACCTAACCCACAAAACTCAGAAATGTTTGATTTTAAACCTAAGAAAAATAAACAAATGTTGGCTGATGGTATTAAAATGGCTGCATTACATGAAAATACTAAGATATTTAATTTCAAAAGTTCTAATGCATGGTCTCAAAAGTAGATTTGAATCAAATAGGTTCTTCATGCGCTGAATTCAAATTCAGACACAGAATTACTCCACGACGTCAGGTCTTACAGCAATAAGACATTGACCTTCAATTGCTGTAATCACAAGTCCCTTTGCCAACTGAGTTACACTACAATTTTTTTTGAATCCCATGCCGAAGACCAGTGGCAGCAATTGCAACAAGCTTTCAGAACAGCAGCCTTTGATGTTCTGGGTTTCACTCGGCCCCTCACGAAACTCATGGTTGAAGAATGTAGGCAGACAAATGCAGAAAAAAAAGGCACGACAAATGTTGATACGAAAAATAACAAGGGCAGCTTTCGACTCGTACAGTTAGATTTTTAAGAAGAAAAGAACACCGAATTCTCAAAAAGAAATGTAAGCACTATGAGAAACGCTCCTTTGAAAAAATTGAAAGATGCCATGATAAAAATGAGATTCGGAAGTTTCATCAAAAGGCAAATCTTGCCAGGGTGGCAAACCCCGATTTTTAGTAATAGAGTCGCAGTCGCTAATGAGGATCTGGAAAGAACACTTCTGCACTTCTTAACGGCAATGGAGACACTTATTTCCTCGTCACGCAGAATGTCCCATTCAACTTGTATGATGATCACGAAATCCGTCTATTTGACATAGCAGAAGTTAAGTTGCCATATGCAAATAAGACTTTGGTTGCAGATGGCCATGATGTCAAACTTTTCAAGGTAGCTAGAGATCAGTTGGAAAGGAGCATGCACCAGCTGATCTACATGATATTGTCGGAAGAAAACATACCCAAAAAATAGAACATCAGTACGGGGTGTGGTAATTTGAAACCCGGAATCGACCGATATCTCCCGAACTAGCAATACCAGCTAGTTCGAAAGAGGGGACTATCTTCTAGTACCAGTTAAGTTTTGAAAGCGGTAGCACGTTTAGTTTGTGTTTCACAAGTGTTTTTGTAAAGCAAGGTTTTTTCTACACGTCACGAAAATGAGTGACGTAATTGAGAAGCAACGCGCGGTTGTCGAATTTTTGGTTAAAAGAAACGAAACATCTGCGGAAATCTGTCTTATGCTTAAAGAAGTGTATGGAGATGATTCTCTGGCGAAAACTGCCGTGTTTGAGTGGGCAAAGCGGTTCAGGGAGGGGCGTGTTCCGATAGAGGACGATCCGAGGCCTGGCGCGGCCGTCACCTCTCTAACCCCCACCAATGTCGATCGTATCCACACGTTGGTAACATCAGACCGTCGGTTAACACTCCGAGAGTTGTCCTACGAGTTGAACATCAATCAAGAAACGATTAGGCAGATTTTACACGAGGAACTAGACATGAGAAAGATTTGTGCCAAGATGGTCCCGAAAATGCTCACGTTGGACCAAAAACACCTTCGAATGTCCATCTGTAGTGACCTTTTATCGAAAATTGAGACGGACGGAAAGGACTGGATGAGTACTGTGGTAATTGGAGATGAATCGTGAATATTCGAGTACGATCCCGAAACGCGTACACAGAGTCAGAAGGTAGCAGACGACTACCGAGGGTGCTTCGAGGGGTGGGAGCGGAGGTGGAAGCGGTGCGTGGAACTCCAAGGAGACTACTGTGAAGGATTATGATCGAATTTTCACCGAAAATTAATTTACCTGCCCATCAGAGCTCGATTCCGGGTTTCAAATTGCCATACCTTGTATATTATGCCGGATCCTAAAAAAGGAAGACGCTCACAACTGCGCTAATCATAGAGAAATAAGCCTCTTTAATTTCGAGTTTTTTTGAAAAAATTCTTGTTTTGGATAAAGAGATACACTATTAAAAATTAAATAAAAAATAAACGCAAAACTCTTCAAAAACATTTGGTTAAAGTGTTGTGTCTTTGCTTGCCGTTAGGAGGCTCACCTTTTGCTGTCATACAGCTATTTCGAAGATAAAAACAGAATTGGAAAAATTCAAAATCTGAAATGCTGCTATCTAGCGAGGGTAAAGCAAATCGAGAAATTCTGCCTGACGAGACAACTAACTGCCCAAATTTTAATAGTTCAGGAATTCACCAGCCTGTGCTTTATGTTGGAATATGTCAATATGAGGGTGGCGAAGCTTTCTCCCTTTCAATAAACTTTCTGATTAAAAAAAAAAAATTATGTACAATTATTTGCGCTAACCTTCAATAAACAATGACTATAAGAAAAGATAAAGTTGGCAATGAAATTTTGTTTTTTTTCCCTTGCCTTTGAGGACAAGCAGGTTTGTTTTGTAAACATGGACGAAATACTTAAGCACAAAGTCAAAATAAGATTAAATAGAAGGAAAAAGAAAACCGATTGCTGTACTAATCGCTCAATATAATTTTACAGCAAACATTCAAATTGCAATTTTTAAAACTAAAATTTTACTCACCTTAAATCCAAGCCAGTTTCCACAAGATACAGCATAAAAATGAAATTTTCCTCTCACAAGTGAATTGTTTGCCGAAATTTTCAAAAAAAAAAAATTAAATAAAATAACACCAACCACAACACTCTGGTTACACTATTCAAATATTATCGACAGCAAAATCACACACACTTGTTTACTTAACACTCTAAACCCGAAAATTGTTATCTTTTTCAATAATTTCTTAATATTGCATTCTACGAAAATCAATTTTTCTCTCTTTTAGTTAAATGCACTGATTTGACTAGTAGAATTAGATGGACTTAAAACACAAATGGCACGTAAGAAGTTGATTAAGTTTATTCGATTCCCTTTTATTTTCACTAATCAAGCAGTTCTGATTTCTGAAATGAAAACAATAACGAAAGAAAATGCTTAATGGAAATTTATTTATATAAGAGGTAATTTTGTGGAGGGTGAATTCAGCTTATTGGTACCACTCTCAACTAAAAAAACATTGATCATTAAATTATGCCCCTTCTTCAAAGCACATTCAAAGGAGTCAGACACGACACGTCTTTTAGTAAGGATAAGCTGTCTTGAGCCTAAAAGCGAAACCACAATAAAGCATCGCGTCGCTTCGACCTTACGTGGACCTCACGTTACATGAGAAATCTCAAAGCGGCCTACCAACGCATCGATAATTTGTTTCGAATGTTTTGCTTACATCGATTTTGTTACACTTCTCTATTGTAAAAATGCCAAAGGGGAATATGTCAGAAAGCGAGCAAAAGTTCAACCTAGCTGAACTTTTTTTTGAAGGATGGTCGCTTCGTTACGTTTGATTACGTTTGTCAAACGACGCGTTTGAAGGCAAAGCGTGATTGCGTGAGACTATTATACAGATTTCGTATGGTTTATCTTTTGATTTATCTGTCAAGTGAGGTCTTAGAACTCGAGTGGAGTAGATTTCAAATCGAAAGTCATTCTCTGCATAGCGTCTTTTTTTTTTGTTTTGAACAACAGTTTTCTTTCTAAATATTTTAGTTTAGTATTAGGTAATATTATGATCTTTTTGGGAAAACAAGAAAAATTGAGTACGATTTCAAACTTCTAAATTTAAAGCTGCTTCTATAGGTTCCCATCTTGGGGAAATATCTCCCATCTCCACCTCAAACCTTAAAATTAGCCGTAGTACTTGATATATCTATACTCTGACTGGTTAAGAAGCTCGGTGCGGTGCGGCGCGGTGGGCTCCTAGGATTGAAAACTGCTTCAGTACAATGGAAGCATTATTTTGGACTCACAAAGAAGATTGTACCATAGCGTTCAGTTCATATCGACAAGGAAGTACAGCTTCACTTCTCTTTACATTGATTTTTCATTTTCTTGTAATGAAACGTTTACAGTGAATGTAAACAAAAACATATCTTTAGCGCGAGGCATGGAGCAGCATGCTCATTTTAATTTAAGTAACATCGGAATATTTTTGCTACTTGGCGGAGGGCTTAAATTGACCAACCAACACCTAGCGTGACCCTTCCCCTACCAGCGGTAGGACCTTTTGCTGAATAATGAATAGTGAACTATATACCTCTATTCTTCTTTGAAATCATGAATCAAGTTTGAATTTTTCCAGCTGCTTTCGACAAAAATTTCCAAATTTTTGTTGAAGTCTCCAATAAACTATGTTCTTAAGAACTACGGAGGAAGAAACTTGAGCATTTGAAAACTTATATTGAAGAAACGAGTTGCATAGCCCAGTTGTTTGAAACAAAAATTTCTTTCAAAAATATATGCCCACATATTTTCAACATTTTGGAGCATTGCTTATAATGAAAACTGTTTCAAAAATCGATCTGCAATGTAGAAATTTGCACTATTCAATGCAAACCTACGACACTCGTCATCTGCATTGTCAAATAAGAACTTAAAAAAATCTAAGCACAACTTCTTTTCCCTCAATGAGTGTTTATTAATTTGCTCATTTTGTCTAGTGTTTTTTTTTTTTTGTTTCATCACATGATTTCCATACCATAACTTGTAAAGGTATGCGACGAATTCTAATTTACGTTAGACCTTCAAAAAATACACAAAAGCCATAATGCCTTATTCCTACTCAGCCTGTGTCTTAAATCCGCAATTACACTTTAAGAGCAATGCCGATTCTCATGGGACGAGTCTGCCATTCTCTACAAGTGAGTGTGAATCTCACGTAAATGCCACGTGATCCCTTAGACAATGCAAGCCATAATTATTTATAATAATGAATGAAGCTTCCACCCGATTCAGCCTTAAGCCATCTCTCGTCCCATATATTGTTCAGTGATGGAACCATCATCGATAGAAAACCTCATTTACACCATTGTTCCCGTATTAGAGACGTATTGTAAGGATTCAACATCACATCATCGTTGTCGTTGTCGTCGTCGGCGTTGTCTGTTCTCGAGTAGGTACTACAACAATGCCAGCACAGGATACCTTCCTCTTATTACAATTCCATTTTTGTTTCGTGCTTGTTGCTGGCTTCGTAAAAAAAAATTCCAACTTTTTTTTTGTTCTTTAACACAAAAAAAAAAAGTCACATTCTGTGTTCAACACAATAGCAAATAAAAGATGAAAGGACTATTCGGATTGATTGATTTGATTTAATTTTATTTGAATGCTATTCAGAAGTAGGCGTTTTGTTTTGTTTTTTTTTTTTGTCTTCTTCTTCCTAAGGAGGAAAATACTATCACAAAGCTTAAGCCCACTTGTTTATTTGCAGTTAAAGAGCTCCTCTATCATCGCCATTGAAGTAGGAAAACAATTTTAAACTAACATCCTCCTTTCCTCTGTTATTTGTATCTAATTCCGGATTTCCGGAATATCAATAACCAGCGGCAGTTTAGTTTATTTTTAGTCTGCTGATTTCGATTTCGATTGGCGAGGACAGGACATCCACCGAGTGAGTATGTGTTTCTTGAAATATTTTCTAAAAAAAAAAAAAAGACCAAGGCGTATATAGCGTTATGGATGGACCTCATAGTCAAATACCGTTTTGATTACCAATCCATGGAATTGGCATGTAAGGCAAGCATTTTCTGATAAACAAAAAAAACGTCAGCACCCAAGAACGTAGACTACACAAACAGAGAAAAAACCCATACGAAATATCACACATGCGCGAGGCATGGTGTCTGGTGAATGGTGATGCTGGAGTGTTACTATTTGAACCAGCGCAGCGCATAAACTTAAACAATAGAAGGTCTGCTCAAGAAAAATTCACTTCGTAATGTCTTAATTTTTGAGAGTGATTTTCGGATACCTACTTAAAAAAAAAAGAACAATTGACAGACTTATAGTTTTCACAATGTCCAAAATAAGAAGAAAAAATGCAGAAATAGTTGAAATGATTTTCCCTGATAGATATTGGTAAATTTTAGTGTTGGACCAGTTGATTTTTCTTGGTGGCAGCTAACAACTCCGAAAACAAGGCTTGAACTATGAGCCTAAACCTGACCTTGTTGCATTTTCGAAATGGATACGAAATTTGCAAATACTCGTAAGCTACTTTATGAAAACTTGACTTTTTATATTTGTGTTACCATATTTTCAAAGACTTTCTTTTCAGCAGACGAACTCACAATAAATTAAAACAAAGTCCAACTGAATGCCTGTAAAAATAGATAGAAATAAAAAGGTTTGTGCACAACTGCTTTAGGTTACCTGAGTCATCCCGTAATGCATTTCTCTGAAACTTGTAGCTTTCTAGCGAAATGTGAAACCAATAAAAAATAAATCCCACTTTAAAGAGGTGCTTCATCATTACGCCACCTGTTTTTAAGAGTATGTCCTCGACATCTGAACCAAGGACACCAAACAAACTCCATGAGTCACCGAGATAAATGCTTATAAACGACTTCGAGCATATGGGCCATAGGCCAGGTTATGCGACTGACTTAAATGAAGCGTAATCGGTCAAATATTCGACCATATTTGCCCCTTATTGCTCGAAAAAGTGCGTTTAGAAAAACATACTGACCACAAATATATCGCTCGTTGTCAAATTGATAATCACTAAAAACATTGTAACCTCTTAAAATACCCTTTATAAGCATTTTCCCATGGAAGAGGGTTGATTGTATGTAAAGTATAGAGAAGGTCACTTCTTTGACCAACATTTGACAAAAAACATTTCCCTTATTCTGAAAAAGTAATGTATTTTCATTTCCTCTTTGGTCTTTGGTCTTTAAAACTAAATCAAAATTAGATAGTAAAAATACTGAAAATATCTACCTCGCAATGCTGATCACCGGTTGATCATTCCATTATGGACACCTATTTATATTCACTGCCTTGAAAAAATAAAAAAAATTTCCATGATGGTATAAGATGC
The DNA here is from genome assembly GCA_949752695.1 of Melanostoma scalare. Taxonomy (NCBI): domain Eukaryota; kingdom Metazoa; phylum Arthropoda; class Insecta; order Diptera; family Syrphidae; genus Melanostoma; species Melanostoma scalare. Next base: position 18,337,902 of record OX456987.1, on the reverse strand, counting down.
ATTTCCTTAGGATTACCCTTTTTCATGTATAACAAGATCGTTTAAAGTTAACAGCAGTGGCTGTCAATATAAATGAATGCAAGGCCACCTAAAATATTCTAGATTATATAGAAGAGCTGTAGGCAACCTTAAGCCTCATTTCCGATTGACAGAGAACCAATATTGGAAAAATTTGGCAAGTCTCTTATCATCACATATAGGATCGCTTAGCTAACAGATTTTAAATGGTGATCCTCAAGAACACAACCGAATATCTAACCTTCTCAGAGTCTTGTATACGAAATCTAAAGAAGGTACTATTACACGACTCGAGGCACCAAATTCGTGAACTTACCCGACATGACATTTAGAATGATAAGGAGTTCTAAGCTCTATTGCAAGTTGGAGTGGTTGCCTTTATGTTTCATACATACATATGGACCCGCAACAGACAGGGGAGCCCCGGGACCTAGCGCATTTCTCACAACTATTCTTTGTGAGGGAACGGAGGGGACCCATAATTTTCTGCCGATTCCGAGCAGCTGATCGAGAATGCGCTCTTCATTTACTATTCGAAGACTTGCCACTTCCTCGCGAAAAGTGATACTCGTGCAAAAACGTTTCTGTTGAGATTCGAACCACGAACCCCTGGATTCTGGATGTTTATCAAAATAATATGCAAAAAATTACAGTCGGTACGGGCTTTCGTTGCCATCAGATTTCGTATTGAATTTTTTCTGTCCTTACGCCAAAAATACCATCTTGAAAAAAGTAAAGCACGAACTAATCTGTTGGTATATTGTCATGTTCTAAGGAGAGTTCAGAAAACCATGTCAAAAAGGTTCAACCACGATCGTTAATCAAAAAAGAAGAAGAAGAAAGATAGACCAAAACACTCCTGGCAAAGAAAATTGCAACGACATCCGCATTCGGTAGGCCTCAGACAAGGAACAATCCAAAACCTTGACACTTGCCGATGCTTTCTGAGATCAACTTGGCGTAATCCACGAGCGGATCAGTATAATATGAAGCAGTTAAGTGGCACAGCTGTGATCAGTTCAAGATTACGATGTTCGTTACGTCGAAAAATTTAAGAAGAATATATTTAATTGCTTGAAGTATATTCAAAAAGTAGAAAAACAGATGTTGCCTCTAAATGTCTCATCTCACAGCAGTCTTTTCTGGACGAATCAATATTAACAAAAGGAATCATATGAGATATTCTCGGGAAATATGGCCCAGAACATGTAACGGAATACTAACAAAAATAACAAATAACTTTAAACAGCCCACACTCACGCTGCATAGTGAAACATAGGTACGTCAGTCAACCTGCTTGCTCTTTGACAACTAATGTATAGTACCTTCATTCGGCAGTATGCCGCACAAGTGCAAAACTCGTTCCTATTCAAATGAATTAAAACTTTTATTCTCCGCTAAAAGCGTTTTTTAAGGTTAAGCCCATTATCACCATTTAAATGTGCCTTCTTATTATCAAACGTAACAAAATCTGTCCGCACAGTTCATGACCTATAAAAACTAGATCTTCTACGTTTCAGATATGGATTAATCCAAAATCGGGAGACTTGATGATGCTTAAACAGGTGTATCCGACTGGTAGATCACTAGTTTGAAATTGAAAATTGGGAGTACTGTGATCCTCTTGAAATCACACTAATCCTTTTTTGTTGTGCCACTGTATTTTTGTTATTAATTTAAAATTTTTTTTGAAGTCACCATGGAGGTAGATTGCATATATAGTTCCACAGCTAACTCAGCAAATTTGTTGAGTTCACTCATAGACATCTCGAGTGTGTATTTGTCAACTTTTGAGAAGAGTTGATCCTGCACTGGACAATTGTTGTTTAAAGCAAAGAGTGAGGTAACGAATTCTTGTTGTATGTATAGTTATACCCTGGATCCTTATGAAGCGCTTTTCATAATGATATTAATGAGCGGAAAGTTAGAAAATTAGATAGCATCGCTAATAAAACAATGAATACACTAACTTATATAAATATTGTGTTTTACTATCACTTTGTGGTGCCACATTACTAATAAATTTTTTTTTATGAATTACCCAAAGACAAACCCTGACAAACCCTTTCTAAAAATAAACTTAAAAAATTAGCATAGTTCTTAGACATTGATGTCCTTGTAAGCATATCTATACCTTCCAAATAGGTACTTCCAAGGATATTTTATTATATTTAGGATATTTAGTTTCTGAGCAAATAGACATCAATAGCTGAAATTCCAAATTCTGTGGATTTGTGGAAAACAGCCAAAGAGACTTTCGTACAACCAGGACGATCAAAATCATTATGCAAACGATAGAATCTAAATCAGTGAAAACTATATACATATACATCAAACTACGATGCATAAGAATAGTAAACAAAAACTATACGCTTATCAGCTGAAGAATTTTTACTAATGCTTCTGCATACTATACAACTTTCAATATTTGTCTAGTACTAAATGAGCGGCATGGTGCTACTCGGGTCCGCAGTTGGCCCCGTCCTCGTTCTTCCGTTCCCGTGAAAATGTGGAAATTGAATATAATCTTTGATACCGAAGAATAATGTAGCATCCTAATGCCAGTGGCGTAGCAAATGGGGGCGAGGGGGGCGGACCGCGACGGGTGGGCACCCAAAATCTAAAAAGGAATATATATGTTGTGCACCATTTTTCGGAAAAAGAGACAACTTTTACATTTTTTTTCTGTTTCCACTCATCGCTGGGAAGTTCTTCTCAAGCACAGCAAATCAAACGTGAAAAGACTTTCAACAACGAGTTGGAGTGCTCATTATGCTGCAGTGAAGGTTTTGGCCGAAAATTTTGATGAAATCTTAGCTACAGCTGAAGAGTTGTGTGATGCAAGAGAAAATGTAGAAACCAGAGGTGCTACACAGAACCTAAAATCTAATATGTTTGATTTCGCATTTCTTTCTTTTCTCTTCTTTTGGAATGATGTCCTTAAAGAAATAAATTGTATCCAGATTTCACTAGAAGCTAAAGGATTAAGTGTTGATCACTTGGCTAAAAATCCGCATTTACTTTGAAGAAAGTCGGGCGAAGATCGTAGAAGATGCAATTATATTGGTATAAAAACATCTGAGAAATACGCCATTCCAACAGAAAGAAGAATTCGTCGAAAAAAGCGAATGGCTGGTGAGTTGGCAACTGATGCAGGACTTTCTCTCAGCGCTGAACTACGGAAAGACATGTTCGAGTGCTTTGATCGATTCATCACTGAACTTCGAACAAGAACAGAGTCTATTAAGGAGGTGGCTTCATTGGTTGAAGTTGTACAGGCGAATACTTTACTTTTAGCAAACATTAATGGTTTGAAAATAGCTGTTTCAAAATTTGCTAGTGCTTATGATGAGGTGTCAGAGTCAGAACTTCTCTCAGAGATACCAAGGTGGAGAAGTCATTTGAAAGTGGCTTAAGTGAGAACATCTAATTGGTTATTTTCAGACTTTATGAGATTCATCCTTGAATGGGACTTTGCAGAATCTCTTCCGAATCTCATTGTCGCATTAAAAATGTTTATGACAATATGTGTGTCAGTTGCGTCATGTGAAAGGAGTTTTAGTAAGCTTAAATTTATTAAAAACTAAATGCGGGCAACAATGACGGAAAAGAGGATCAACAATCTGGGAATCTTAAAAATTGAACATGAGGCAACCCAGCAAGTAAATTGTGATGACGCTTTCAGCGAATTTTCTGCTTTAAAAGCTGGGAAGAAGATGTTTTATTAATTTTTGTTCTGTTTTTTTTTATACAATGTGAACATATAGATATGTACATTGATTTTTGTACTCCTATTTTAAATTTTTTATTTGAATTTAAATAAAGAAATCGCAATATATGGAATTTCATTTATTTGACTGCTTTTCATTCTGGGACACCATAATTGCCGCCCCAGGTGCCACCCATGTTAGCTACGCTACTGCCTAATACTGAAAGAATTTTTGAAATCTGCCCAGTGGTTCCAAAGTTTCTGTTCCCAATCCCGTTCCCGCGCGAATAAGTGGATGGAGGAAAGTGGATAGTGGAAATCTTAACAGGAACCATCCCTGAACGAAACAATATTTTCCCTAAACGAGAATCCGTTGGAACAGCCAAGAGTTCTTACAACATATGTTTGTAAGAACTCAACATAAATGTTGTTTTATCGATTAGTTATTGTTTGTTGTTTCTAAATCAAACACTTGAATCTGTATAAGCCTACTGCGATATATACATTATACACTTTTTCTTTAAGCAACTAAATCTATAACAACCGTTTTTTTTCCAAGCCAAAAGATAAAATTTTCTTTTCAAACAACAAAAAAAAATGTTTGCAATTGTAAGTAAATAAAGAAAAAACCATCCTTGGTTTGCCAAACTAGGTTTTTTGTAACTCGATTACTGCACTATCAATGGAATACTGCACTAAGCGATTAGCGGCTTGATAAAAGACAGAGCTAACGTAAACAGAGGTGATTCGCGACAATTTTTTTTAAGATACTTGTGCTTCCTAAACGATGTTATTTGATCACATTTTTTAAGTAGGTATACCAGTTCTAGTTTTAGCATGCGAATAATAATCCTTTGTCACACCGTATATCCATCAAATGATGAATTAATGTTACAAAGAGCACGTAAATCATTTACCATGCAGACAAACCAAACGTATGCTCCCCAACGTTAATAAGAAGACTGCAACATTTTTGCTAGCTCGTAGCTGAAAAGACTGTAGAAAGCTTATTGGCGTTGCAAACAGGCACTTCTCTTTTGCCAAGCATTTAAACGTTTTAGGCTTAAGTGATACCACACTCTGTGAATCTTGTGGAGAAGATGAGGACACCGCAGAGCACTTCCTCTGTGAATGTCCTGCTTTTTCTCGCATGAAGTTATAGATGCTCGGCGCAGACATGGTGAGAGCTGGTAACTTAGGCTCATTATCATGGCAGCGTCTTTTGGCTTTTCTCCGAACATCTGGAAAGCTTTAACAAATAGAAGGTTGCTAACTGGTAGTACAATGAACCGGTATTTAGGTCTGAGTGCTCCAGCTGGTATGTTAAAAACCTCCAACAGAAAAAAAAAAACCTAAATCATAAAAACTTCACAGTTCGGTAAGTAGTAGTTAAAATGACAATTGATTTTATACCAAATCAGGCATTGACACTTGTTTATCGTTCCAAACCTGACTTCTTTCAGTTATAGTTATGACGTCATGGCTTTCAAAAGAAGTACAGCATAAATAAAAAAATTAAACTCAATTAGAAACAATAAGTTAAAAGAAGTTCAGCCAACAAGACTCCAATTTAATTGTTATAAAGTCACATAAAACTATATTTTATTTGACTTTATAACAATCAATTAGAAACGCTGCAAGCTTCTAACAATCTCAAAGAGATAACGAAAAGTTTAGTTTTACTACGTATAGATACTTATACTTTATCACGCTGTACCCATTACCCATCAATCGACTATTTAATATAAAGCATGTAAATAATAAAGCCCTCGCCTTTCGGTGAGTAGCTAAGTTGAAATTTTTTTAGTTTTCTAAATATGAATTACTATTTCTTAATTTGTTATCCTTAACTTGTAGATGAATAAACAGATAAAAAAAAATACTTTGAAACTTGTTTATCACACCTTATCTCTCCAAGAGAAAATGACAAGTCGAGCGAATTCAGAGACTCAATGTTAGGAACTAAGTAATTGTGTGCAGAAATGTAATTTTTTCTTCTGTCGGGAATTTTCAAAACACCAAATGAAGGACTCAGGCCTAAAAACTTGTACTATCAGACAGCAACCTTCTTTGGTTACATGTAGCTTCCTTGGTATCTGTAGAAAAGCCAAAAGAAGCTGACATGATAAGATGCCTAGCCCGGCCGAAGTGTAATACATTCCTGTAAGGTGTTTAGGTCAGGGTCAGTTAGCTTCGCACTTCTGAAATTAAAACATATACTGGTACCTACACCTAAGCAAAATAACACAAAATAATCCTCTCTTTAAGCCCACATAGTTAAGTTTAAGCATTTCAAAATTGATAGACAAATTTTGAGTAGAAGTTTCAAAAACTGATGAAACGGAAAATATAAGGTTCGTTCCATGAACTTCACCCAGGGTTGACCTGAACTCACAAAATCACAACACATCCCTTTCAATAAAAAAAAAAAACACATGCCATTTAGCTGCCCCCTACGCTATCTGAACTCGCTACTTCAGAGCGAATGGAGGGCAAACCCACGGGCTCAAAAAACACTCAGTATGACATTCAGGGCGAGTTTAGGTTTTTCAAAAAACGCTTTGAGGTGACCACAGAACAAATCCAGGGCTTTAACGAACAAACTTGTTATCTGAGAAAATACCTACACCGATTTTTACATATGAAAACAAAAACCTTTCAAACCATGTTCTTATGAGTAAGTAGGTACACTAGTCTATGGGACAGAATTCTGAGGCTTGACATTATTTTATGGACTTTATTCTGTTTCCATGGCTATCTTCTTTGTCATTTGAAATCAATAACGAAAAGAAAAATCTTTTTCCCGACGGAATGTTTAGTTTTTTAAAACTATCACTAAAAGATTTTCCACCGTGATGATGATGAGTGACTGTCATAGGGAATGAAAACTGCTTTAGCATACCTATACCTGTTTCGAAAAAGGTTTTTTCTTCTGATTAGTATTGTCTTTAAAACTTTAAAAATAAAGGTAGGTAAGGTATATTACTATGTCTCAACAGGTCAATTCCCATAGTAATCAAATTAGCCACGAGACTCACTCAGTCTACTATGACTTTTTGTGAAGAATATAGGCACACATCAGAAAGGAAGATTCCCATCATAGGTAGGTTCAAGAACATCCACTAAACTAGACAAGAAGTGTCAAGGAATCACATAACGTACCTATGGGTTTCTTTTTTTTAACTAAATAAACAAACAAAAACAGTTCCGGGTTGGGTCGGGTTGGGATGATGTGGGATTGGTTGCAATGTATGTAACATACCTTTACACTGAAAGCACCAACATTTGATTGAATAAATATAAATACTATTAAAAGATCTTCGTATTTGTTGTCCAGAACATGGTGGAACTGGAGTTTTATATGTAAAATGTTTCTTTCACACGGCGAAAATCAAATCAAGAAGATTTAAGAACACCGAACTTTTCATTATTTGTAATTGAATCAGAAAACTTTTTTTTTTATTTCTTTTTCTCTTTTTAAATCACTTTATGTAGGTATGGAATAATCACAACACCATGGCTCTGCTGACTTGACACTCTTCTTCTTTAAAGTCTAACAAATTATGTTTCAACATTTTTAAAGAAAAACAAAATAACACAATAGAAAAACGATTGCCGCGCGCGTTGAAGAAAAAATTTTTTATTAAAAGAAAATCTTATGATAATTTCTTTCACACCACCACCCTCTCTTGCTTCATGTAGTGCATTCTTGTAAGCGAGCAATCTTTCACAATTGGTAACGTTATTTGTCATCATTTTTTGTCATTGGAGCAGCTATTTGTTGCAACAAATTGATTGCAAAGCAAGAATGCAATCAAATTTTAATTTCATGGGGTTTATTTAGAGGGAGAGGGGGGTAGTTAAATAGGTTAATAGGTATAGTTGGTGATAGTGGGTGTCTCTTTCTCTTTACAATTTACAATGAACCGATCAAGTCCTACTGTGATGAACCTGTCGTTGTCGCGAACGAATAAGCCGAATACTACACATAAACACGTCAACCAACCAACACTCTTTTTACGCGAAAGGTTGCTAAGTAAATTGTTTGAGAAAATCAAAACCAAAGAAACAATCTCTACAACCACTGCGCAGCACGGTTCAACTGCTACTGGCCGATGATCATGAAAGGCTGTATTGCATGGCAGATAAATTCGCCGGCCGATGAACTCCGCATCAACCTCATCTCATTTGAACACACCGACAACCGACACCACTCAACTCACAGCATTTCTCATTTCCTCTCGAAAACGAAAACGTTGAAACGTTCCTCTGCGTCTACAGTACAAATACAACAGAGTGATAGAAGATGGGAGATGCTGTGCTGTGCTCCTGCTGCTCTGCTGCTGGTGCTGGTATCTGGTATGGTGCTAGTGCTATAGTAGCTGAGCTAACAGCAACCAAACCGAACCCAAATACGATGCTCTGGCTGGTGGCTGATGCTGATGCTCATGAAGCTGGCTGAGATGCTGATGCTGATGCTGATGCCGAGAATGAACCAACCAACTAGTCTTCTCCCAAATCCCAAAAAGAGAGAGTTCGTGTATGAGGTATGACGTCTGGTATTGCATTTGACATGCGCCAGATGTTGTTGGTTCTTTGGTTGGTTGGCTGGTTGAGTCTGCTGATGCTGAGCCTGAGCCGGTGTCTGTTTGTTTGTTTTTTTTTTTTTAACTCAGTTCTTTTTTATGTTGTCATTATTTCCTCTTCAATCGAGCGGCCAGATTGAGGGCGCCGCAGGCGATTACACAGGTGTAATAATGAACTCTGAGTTCGTTCATTCACTCTTTTGTGTGTTTGGGACTTGGAAGTTCATTTCATTTTGGTTTGATGTATACTTGCGCTCAGACTCTCGCGTGCGCGAAGATTTACACTGTGTGGGATACTCAGTATCTCAACTCGCCAATAGGAATTTTTTTCTCACCAAATTCCAAGGAGTGGAAGGGATGTGTGTGATTTTCTTGGAACGCCTTCATATTTGTGAGTTTACCACGCCTACTTTGAGTATTATGTATGCAAATTATTGGCGCTCTTCTATTGTTATTTCTGGCGCGAGCTATTGCTACTACAATTGCCATTAACAACAACAACACATATAAGTGGGACATTATGGTGGGTAGGATAGAGTAGTAATTGTTTCACTTCCACAATTACAGTTTTGCGATTGTTATCATGTGAGGGAACATCTTCTCCCCCTTCTGTCTTCAGTTCATCATCATCATAATCATACCTCAATCAATAGCTTAGTGGGGTGTTATCACATTAGGCAGGTGGGTGTATAGGTAATGAAGGAACATAATTCCCCAAATAATTTTCATTGAGGAAAATCATTCATCTTACGTCCTTTTGGATAGTTTGTTCAATAAATTTATTTTGTTTTTATTTTATATACGTAAAAAAATTAATGTTATTGGCGCCAAAACTCAAAATTGGAAAAAAAAAACTACTAACCCACTCACCCCAACGCAGCAAAGTCACCACCCCCACCTTTTATCTGAGAACTTTCATTGATTGGCAGTTTTGTTGGTGTGTGGGATAAAATTTGAATTAAATTCTCAACAAAGTTCTTTTTGTAGTGATTTGTTGTTGTTATCGCTTTTGTGTTGTTTGGATGGATTTTCCTTATGTTTAGAGTTTAACGGCGCGCAGCGGTTTACCTTACCTTACGATTATTTTGTTTTTTTTTTCTTTTTTTGTTTCTGTTCTTTTCTCTGATGATAAGTCTGCTCTGTGCTCCGTAGTGTAGTGCAAGGCAAGAGCCAAGAGGTATATTTGGTGAACAAAACAAAAAAAACAAGAATTGAAAGAAAAAACGAGAGAGTAAAAAGGGAGAGCGAAATGGAGAGCCAGAGTGAGATGGATTGTGTACAGGCACTGTCCTGTTGTACTGTGTCATTGGCGTGTATGTGGTGCGATTGGTGTTCGGCAGCAGAACAATAATTGTATTGTTATTTGCTGGGAAACGATTTTCTTCTTTTCGATGAATGTGGGTTGAATTGGGGGCGGTAAGTTGGCACAACATAGAGATATATACATACCAACACACCATTTAGTGGTGGCTTTCTATTCTTTTGTATTTTTAAGGGTGAAATCAGCGAATCAGAGAAGTCGAATCAGTGTGAGGGGCTTATCTCTTATTTTAAATTACTTTTATGCTAAGCATTGTTGTTCGTGAATTTTCTTTGGATTTGTGATTGATTCTTATATTGGTTTGTTTTCAATTGCGAAAGGTCAGTTCATACGTAAGGGCTAGTTGGGTAGGTACCTACCTTACTAACGTATGCCTACAAATCCACCTTGCTTCGGAAAAACAATTCAGCATTTCGTAACGGTTTAAGACACCTTGAAGTGAAATACGTATCTACCTTTCCACCTGGTGGTACCAAGTTAGGAAGGTACCTATTCAGTTGATGTACCTAGGTACCTACCTATATTCAAACAACCAACAATGGGTTTGTTTGGTTTTAAATTTAGGAGCCTACCTTCCTACTTAATGTGATTAAGAGGTGATGGATAGGTGGACATTCGGGGTACAAATTTGTAACCCTTAATGAAAGCTCTTGCCTACCTACAAAGGAAGACCATCAATTTTATGTAAGATGACAAAGAGAAGGCTTTTTCCTAGTCCATGACTTGGGTTACAACTTTGGATTTCAAACTTTCTGATAAAGGTGATTTGGAATTTGGTTCCAACAGTGCTGTCGTCACAGCATACAACTATTACATGGGAAGTCGGGGTTCGAATCCCGATGAAAATCAAAATGCTTTTTAGCATATAGGTACTAGATACCCAGTTATACCTACACATTACGTTGTATGGAAGCCCTCACATTATAAGTAGCAATGAACTCACATGGAACGGCTTTCATAGCTGACACGAGGCTGCCTAATTTGCGCCTGTCTGAGTGCTACAAATCGCGCCATTACAGCCATGGCGGCATAACTGCCTAAACCAGCGACCGTGTCCGACCCAAGCCAGCCTAGGTGCCACCATTCTCCATTTAGTGAACTCGATGAATTCATCTTTTTTTTCTGAATAACCGAGTTCACACTGTGCAATTAGTTGGACAGACTTTGGCTTGAACGACCAATGCTTGACAATGTGAACCTTCAGACGACCGCTTGACCAACTTGTTGGAAGATTTTGAAATATTTTTGAAAACTCTGAAGTTGGATGGAGCGGAGGAACATATGACATAAAGTTGGACGACAAGCTTGATAGTCTGAACGCAAACTACATCCGACCATCCAACATCTGTCAAACGAAGTCTGTCCAACTAATTGTACAGTGTGAACTCGGCTATATAATAGGTGAGACTGATGACCGTCAGCAGGAAACTCAAGTAAACGTATCCGAAATTCTGGTGTTAGAGTTGACAAGAGGAAACGGAGGAAGAAATAAAATATTGTCATCGAAGAGCTCATAGGTGCGGCTACTGAGAAATCACTTCCTTCAAGTTGCTGTTTAGAACTTATCATTAGAAATTTGAATCGAAAACTTATGGCAACTTTGAACTTTTTGCTGAATGCACACATAAAACACCACGTTAACTAAAGAAGTGAAACATCATATCTTTCGACTACAGTATGCGATGAAATAATTGATAAAGGGTCCGCCATCTAAGGTTTTTTTTTCAACTAGTGCTATTTTGTGAATGGTAACACTAAGCTCATGTCTGATTTGACAGATAATTAGTTTTATCCTTCCGCTGAACGAATATGAATATGTGTATACGCTTGAACAACGCTGGAAAATATTGCTTAGAGAAGATGCCGATTTTGCCAAAAAAATCATCTTTTCAGATGAAGCTCATTTTTATTTTGGCGAGTATGTAAAAACAAGCAAAATTGTCGCATTTGGGGCACAGAAAACATTGAAAAGCCGATACACCCAAAACGAGTCACTGTTCGGTGCGGATTTTGGTCCAGAGGCATTCTTCGAAAATGAGCAAGGAGTGGCCGTTACAGTCAATGGCGAGCGTTATCGGGCCATGTTGAACAAATTTTTGTTCACAAAAACTGAAGAGGAGGATATTGGCAACACTTGGTTTCAACAGGACGGCGCGGCGCTACGTTCCACACAGCCGAAGCTAAACTCGATGTTTTGAGCCCTGTTTTTGAAGATCGCATTATCAGCAGCAGTGCTGATGTCGTTTGGCCACCTCGGAGCTGCGATTTGACACCGTTGGACTTTTATTTGTGGGGTGCCGTAAAAGATAAGTACTACGTCGACAAGCCAGAGACAATTGACGCTTTAAAGGACAATATTCGTGAAGCCATAGGTGAAATACAGCCCCACACAATCGATAATGTAGCTAAAGATTGGACCGATCGTGTAGGCTACTGCATGGTCAGCCGAGCAGCCATTTGAATGAAATTATATTTTATTACTAACCGGAAGGATTGTACTTTCAAATAAAAAAAGAAATTTGAGAAAATATTCAGTAGATTTTTTTTTATAGCATTTTCAAAAAAAAAAGTTATTTGGCGGATCCTTTAGAAGAGTTACGTTCATCCAGTACCCTTGAACATGTTGAATCGAAAGTTTTGGAAGATAGCTTTTGGATAACTAAACGCAGAGCATACGAAAGCGGAATGTCTATTTCTTTTAAGTCAAAGGAAATGAGACCTTATTCTCTTGCAAGGATGGGTTATTTATAGTTGCCATTTCTAATGCCATTGTTGAAAGACTGATCGCGGAAATATAGAAATGTTTATCGGCTTATAAGGAGTCCATTTAAAAAGTTTGACTTTATTAAGAAACCAGAAATCACTTAGAATGGAAAACGTATCAGAGATAGAGAAAAGAAACCTCATTGCTTTTTATTCAGGGTTTGGATGGAACTTCCGAAATCGAATGTCTTCACTTTCAAGCTCACTTGTTGTCTTATGATTTCAACTCCTGAAATATCTTGAAGAAAGAAACCTGCTTATTGACCGACAGAACGGCTCTCGTAGAAAAAGGTAAAATTGTGATGACATATCTCACTGAAACTCTTTACCTACACTCTTTCGGAGAAAGTAAGACTACTGCGCTTGGCATTTCGAAAGCATTTGATAGAGTTTGGCATCAAGCTCTTTAATCAAAACTGCATGCTTTTGATATCGATGAGTCCCTTCTTCTTTGGATTAGAAACTAAATTGTGTATTTCCTCCAGATTACGTTTCTTAACAATTCAAAAGCAACGTGCATCGGTGTCTCCTTTTAAATCTGCTCTTTCTTTTCTAAATGCTCGCACTGTGTTCTAGAACATTAAAAAAGTATTCATAACCTCCTTATATGCGCGTTAATAAAAAAAAAAAAGCTATCACTATCTGAGGTTGGCTTAAAATTAGAAATAGTCAATCAATCAACTTAAGAAAGTTCGCCGTAGCGCAACACAATGCCAAGTGCGTCAACATCCCGTTTCAAAAGAAGTCAAACATCTCGGAGTAATCCTAGACAACAAGCTTCTTTGGTCTAAACATGTCGAGTCTAAGACTACTAAAGCACTGTCAGTCTTCTGGCAATGTAGAGGGGCCTTTGGCAAGACATAGGGTCTTTCACCGGAAAGGGTCCTTTGGATCTATACGCATGATAAGACCAATCATCTCCTATGCGTCAGTTGTTTGGTGCTGGAATAACCTTTCGCGTAAATATACGTTATTGCCTCGTTTGCCAAACTTCAAAGAACAATTTGTCTTGGTGCTACTGGGGCCTTTCCCAGCACACCGGGAGCTGCTCTCGACGCACTGCTGAATCTTCCTCCCCTTGATACCAACATCATGGGGTGTAGGACCCTCAAGACCATTTCTCGTTCAAAGAGATGTGGTCTCTGGCATAATTCGCATTGGAGCTTTGAGGAACTCGCAAGCAGCATATCTTTTGACTCACGTTTAATGGATATGCCGTCTGACACGATGATCCAAGCCTCAAACTGCGTCAAAAATACTCAGTCAACTTTCCTTCGGTTCAGGACTGGTTCGCTTTAGAATCTGAGCTTGGAAAGAACTGTTATCGAATCTCCACAGATGGCTCTAAAACCGACGAGGGGTCTGGCGCTGGTGCTTTTGTGGAGAACGACGACATACGACTGCACACCTCTTTAGGATCATACGCATCCGTTTTCCAAGCGGAGGCGTATGCTATCCAACTGGCCTCAAGCCACGTTACGAACAATGGCTGGACGGGGAGAAGTATCCGTGTTTGTATAGCGACAGCTAAGCTGTGCTAAAGGCCCTTCTCAACCGTCTAACTACTTCGAAAGTGATCCAGGAATACAAGAGCTCTCTGAATGCGGTCGGAAGATTGAATTCTGTGAGTCTCTTTTGGGTTCCAGGTCATAACGGCATAACTCATCTCAGACAGCTTTCTAAGGACCTGAACCGTCGCTAGGTCTGCGGGTCTGCCAGCGTCCTCAGTGAGGGCTTCAATCAACGATGCGGTCTGTGAAGAGCACAACCGGAGATGGCATGCCTCCATTGGATGCAGACAGACCAAACTCCCCAACGTTAATAAGCAACATTTTTGCTATCCCGTAGCAGAAAAGACTGTAGAAAGCTTATTGGCGTTGCAAACAGGCACTTCTCTTTTGCCAATCATTTAAACGTGTTAGGCTTAAGTGATACCACACTCTATGAATCTTGTGGAGACGATGAGGACAAAGCAGAGCACTTCCTCTGTGAATGTCCTGCTTTTTCTCGCATGAAGTTACAAATACTCGGCGCAGACATGGTGAGAGCTGGTAACTTAGGCGCCTCATCATGGCAGCGTCTTTTGGCTTTTCACCAAACATCTGAAAAGGTATAACAAATAGAAGGTTGCTAACTGGTAGTACAATGGACCGGTATTTAGGTCTAAGTGCTCCAGCTGGTATTTTAAAAACCTCCAACAGAAAAAAAAGGGCTGTGATGCGACTTGATATAAGGGTGTAAAGTATTTCCATCAATCAGGGCGGTCTTTTACCAAATTTACTTAACTTAGACACTACTGCATAGTAAACCTAGTCTATGTTAATTGTGCAGTGTTGTTGCTAAGTGCATTCCCCAAAAAGTTATTTTAAGATTAAGTTTTCTTAAAAAAGTAACTCTAAAATCGAGTTACTTTTTTAAGAAAACTTAATCTTAAAATAAGAACGACGTTTTTCATTTTGCTCTAGGGTGTAAAATACTAATCTCAAATACATACTTCTATCTTCTAACCGCAAAATCGGAGCGGCACCATTTGAAAACTTTAAAGCTTTTGAGTGAGTAAAAACATTTCAAGTTTTTATTTATTTATTGTGTTTTTAATGCGCAAAATAAAAACTGATTCTCTCTAAAATTGTCTAGAGCAGAATCCAAAATACCGTGGTGTCAGTGGCGAAGTTGTTAGCATGTCTGCTTGTTACGTGGGAAGCTCACGTGCTTCGAATCCCAGAAACATCAGAAAAAAATGTTTTCTCTACAGACCTTTCGCGAGGAAAGGCCAATTCCTCCGAGAGTAATTTAACCACTCAGCACTCTCTGCTATGAAAAGCGGTTTCTGACTTAGCTATTCGGATCGGCACAAAAATTGGAGGTCCTTGAAATGAGTTCGGCTTATTTTTATACGTCACTTGACACTTGACACTGACCGTTACTAACTTTGTCGTTAATTGCTTTTTTGGAATTTGCTTATGTCAGTTTTGTTGAAACTAATCCAAGAAGAAAATAATCCAAGTATAGGTAGGTATACCTATATCGACATTGCGAGAATGCGAGGTCGGAAACACTTCATACTTGTACGTACATAGATAGGTATGTATATATATTTACATTCTTTTATCTATATTCAACTGTACAAAAATCTCGTTCCTCATCAGTGTCTTCGTCATCATTGCTGTGATCAGAGAATTTTTCTTATTGTACAACCGCACTCCGCACCATTGTAACGCACCACACCGCACTACTCACATTCGTTGCATCGCATCGGTTCAAAGTGAGAGCTGATATTCATAGATAAAATGTGCGTGCTGTACGAAAAAAAAAAGATTAGGGGATCTTGCTTGCGTCCGCATTCTGCATTTCGCATGTAAATCCAAATTAAACTACAGTGCATTGGGAAATGCGCTCCCTGCTTTCCGTCTCGCCTCACTACCCCAGTCATATCTACACTGTGGGTTGGTTGGTTGTTCGGCTCAACGCACCGATCAACACAAAAGGATACAACATCAACATACATTTTCTACATTTGAGGGAGGAAGGAAGGAAGGTAGGTAGCGTAGAGCCGTAATAAGCCAGCAAGCCATCAGCCAGCACAAGTCCCAAAGCAAAATAATAAACGCGCAACAAATTCTGAACACACCATTTGCCAGGCTCTGTTGCATATTATTTGCAGTGGGCACCTGTTCCCTGGATTTCCGGTTGCCCGGTTCAATTTATAGTTCTCGTATCCTAATAAAAGTCACACATCACAACCACTACTCACAGAGGAGCGAGCACTATATGCATAGTGTAGATCGGACCGACGACGACGCGACGCTATGTACCTACATACATTACTCTATACCAGTCCCATACCCGGAACGGCTGCTCCCCTGAGATCTGGGGCCTTCCCTGCGCGTATATTGATCGTGATTTTCCTGTTCACATTGTCGTCGTCGTCGTCATCATCATCATCTTGGTCGTCGGTCGGTGGAAATGATTTCTGGGCGGCAATATATATGATCACGCGACAAAGTCAGGTATTCGTCGCAAATACGAATACGAAAACGATGCATGCATCCGCATGCTTGCATTGTCATGCGTGTTTAAGCAAATATGAAATACCAAAATTTTACCATCACCAACGCACACATCAAGAACAGAGTGAGTCCCCATCACCCAGTGACAGTGTCATCATCATCATATTCGCTTGGTTTTGCAGTTTTGGTTGTTGGCTTTGTTTCCGTTGGCGAGAGGTGGTGGTTGTTCTGATTTATACTCATTTGGTAGCCAACACCAAGGGGGACGGGGAGACATGCAAAAGGCCTAGGCCTAAGTCTATACATAGGTAGGTACATTGACAATGCTATAATTACCTTCATAATGACTTCTCTGGGATTTATCTGTGGTAATGCAAATGAGGGATCTATACAACTCAATTTAATCGCAAGTTTATTTGTTTATTATTTAACGTTCAACTTCCTGCCACTTTAATGTGGCGTTGGTGGTCGTGAGTCGAAGTTATACAGCTATCTGTCTGAATAGAAGAATGTAAGTATAGGTAGCACTAGGTCCTAGGTATAAAGCTAGGTGCTCTGATTCCCGTATTTACTTTACTCTTCGCATGATGAGCTATCAATAGGCAACATTGCCTATATACATACCTACTTTATTGTGTGACTGATTAAAAAATAAATGCAAATCGTTGTTATTGTCAACTCAGTAGGATATTCTCTTTCTGTTGACACTATATGTATGTATGAAAATTGGTTAAGTGCGAGAGCCGCAAAAGGGAACATAACCAATGAAAGAAAATTGCAGCTCTTTGCTTTTTAAATTGTAAAATAATGAAACAGTGTTTTAACTTTTAGAAAGATTTGGGATTTCTTATGGAAAATTTGAATTCAACATAGCAAATCGGTTTCCATTGTGGAAAAAGTGAAGTGCACTGAAGCTTAGATGACTAAGAAGACACTCTTTGCATTACCTCGGAAAACGAGTCGGAAAAAGTTATACCTACCTGGCTCTGTGGAGAAAATGTAGTCGCAGCTTTAAATCGATGAAAACGAACACTTTCGTTAGTCTCGTTTCATCCCGATCAAAGATTAAATTCGCCATTTTTTTGTTGTTTTTCAATTATTGCTGCATTAAAAACCATCGACAGCACAATTGTGTACGAAATACAAAAAAGTAATGATCAAATAAATTAAAAGAGAGTAAAAGAAAAAAATAAGATCCTTTTACTCAAAACTTTAAATGGTTTTAGTTTAAAATCACAGCAATTACGCGGCGTACCCCATAAGCGAATCACTAGTGTGAAGCTGGTAAGTGGGAAAACTGTGATCCCTTCGAAATTGCAGTTCTCATAATGTCGAAAAAGAAGGAACCAGTTTTATATCAAAGGAAAAAATCCTTAAAAATAAATAGAGTGGCGCAACAGAGCGAGGAGCCCCTGGGCCTAGCGCATTTCTCACAACCATGCCTTGTGAGAGAATGGAGGGGACCTACAATTTTCTGCCGGTTCCGAACGGCTAATTGAGAAATCGCTTTTCATGGTAATGAATTTACTAACGGAGGACTTGCCAATTCCTCGCGAAAGGCGATACCCGTGGAAAAACATTTTTGCCTCTGCTGGGATTCGAACCTCGAACCTCTGGGTTAGCAGGTGGACAGCAGCAGTAGGTTTCTATGGAAAACTCCTCCGAATTATCTTTGGCTCGTTAGAACGATTAATTTGGGGAAAGATTCAACAACGATTTATGTCAGCTGTAACGCGACATGAGCAAGCATAGCTAGGAGATTAGGTACGCATCGTGAAAATATGATGGCTATACGAAATGCACAGTGGATGGAACCAACTTTCCAGCTTTGCGGGTTTTCGAAAGCATCACACTGCAGGGAAGTCAGCGAAAACCTCGTCTTAGGTAGAAGAGGGCCTCAACCGACTAAGTATGAAAAACTGGAGAGAGCTGACGCGAAATTGAAATTGACTCGGAAAAGTGTCCTTATTTGTAACTGTCGCATCGGTAGAGAAACGGTGGAAGCCTTACATACTAGATTCATAGAATTTGTTTCAGTTTTCATTGTTTCTCGGCGACAGTTGTTGCAGAACAAGGGTAAAAGCTCGCTCTGTTAGTATGAGTATAATAAAGTAAGTAAGTGAGTAAAAAAGTGAGCAAGTAAGCAATTCAGTAAATAGGCAAATAAGAATGTAAGTTGGTCAGTAAGTAAGTGAGTAGATTTGTGAGTTAGTAAGAAGTAGGTAGGCTAGTAAGTATTTGAGTAAGAAAGTAACACAAAGTCACATCTTATCAAGAATAGGCAAAGAAACTTAATGTTAAAGGATCTCAAGTTCACTGCCAGAGAAACCAAATCAGGCTTTAGGCCGTAGTGTCATAAGAATATTTATTTGTACAAACTCATGCTCGTCGTAAGCGAGTAAAAACAAAATTAATTCAAAAGTTTTTCTACAGAAATCGAGTTGAATTGTGAAGGGGTTTTCCGTATACACTATCCACGAAGTCCCTAAGGCCCCAAATACTGAAATACAATATTTGTCTAGGGAAGTCTTTCTAGAATGGATAATTCCACTACCCTTTGTTTTAACTCTTTCCTTTATTTTTCAAAGAAACAAAAACAAAAAAGCTCCCTTAAATGAGTTACATTACAAACGATGGATGGATGGCCTTCTCCCTCACATCCATCCCAGACGCACATCAGTCAAAGCCACCCTTAGATATTTTCATAAAAAAAAAAAACATTTAAACAACATTAGTTATTCATAATCCTTTTGCGTGATAAAACAAACAACACAGAACACAAACACACAAAACCATGCCTTTTATTCATTCATTCGTATCCCCCAAAACACACGTATGTATCTCTTTAGAAAAGACAGAATAACAAAAAGAGAAACAAACACAAAGTGTAGGTGAAGCTATGATACGCTGATGCTGCTGCATAGTGTTGTATCAAAAGGCTTTTATGTTATTATTACTGAAACATATTATTCATTCGAAATGATAATAGTAATAACATAATAATAATCGTATGCGGATATGTGTGCCGGTTGTTTGTGTTCATTTGTATTATCAAGTCATCAAAGGGATGGATATAGTATAGATAGTCAAGCCACAACAGTTCGCTCCCCTATACCCATAAGCTTGTTTGGATATCACAAACAGGTCAACAACAGAAATATATGAGTTATTTCAAATTTTGTTCGTACAAATAAGAGAGCGACGACGTGTATGAGGGCGTGAATGTAAGTATGTATGTGTATATGCTTTTATGACTCCATTACAAACAATCCTTCGGTAACTGTATCTCTATCCAACTGTTGTAGATCACAGGAGTCATTTTGTCAATTAGACCCGAAGGTTCAAGTACATACACAGTCGGTGAAGAGAGGGGTTTGCGGGGGTGGTAATAAATCAACCTACTGTAATATGTCGTTCTTATCTAACATGTAGGTAAGTTCATGGTTGAACTTGCTCAAAGTGACGATATAGCATTAGGTTATGTTATATGTTCTTCTAACATAACATGAATGGTGGGATTAATGTTAGAACACAATATCAGTACAAAATTGATGATGCTTCTGCAAGTCTTTCGCAGAGTTCAATACCAAAATATTTTTGAAGCTTGATTTTTAAAACAAAACCATGAAAATAGTATACCTCTTTAATTTTCTTAATTCTACTATGGCGGAAAAAAAATTAAACAGTTCATATTTCGCT
This sequence comes from Melanostoma scalare, assembly GCA_949752695.1. Lineage (NCBI taxonomy): Eukaryota > Metazoa > Arthropoda > Insecta > Diptera > Syrphidae > Melanostoma > Melanostoma scalare. The sequence goes on along the minus strand of OX456987.1, from coordinate 18,317,796 downwards.
TCTCTCTTCAAAAAAACCGGCATTCTCCGACATCATGCGCGCAGCTTCAACGACAAGAAACTTATGTATCCAGCTAGACATTCAACTCTTACAAAGTTTTTACAGCAATTCATGCATATAAAAAATAAATAAGAGAGCGCAACAAAGCTCCGGAATTTCGGGGCCTGACGCATTTCGAGGGCCGACAATTTTTTGCCCTACACCCTACTAACTGAGAAAGCGCTTTTCATGGCGGTGTAACTATTCTCGGAACTCGGAGTTGCCAATTCCTTGCGAAAGGCGATACCTCTGAAAAACATTTTTTGTTTTTCTGTTGGAATTCGATCTAACTACTCCCATGTTACTACATCACCCTAATCACCCTATTATGTTTTGAAACCGAATTTTTGCATAGCAATATATCATATTTTACGACCAAATGTGTTATTTTTTTCTTATATATAGAAATGTTGTGAATTTTATAATTAAAATATTTTGCTACCTACAATCAATTTAAAATTAACACCAAACACCAATGACGACAGCTATGCGCGACACAGAAGTACACATAAAATGATTTCTTTCCAATTCCCTGAAGTGTGAACATTTTATCTGAAAAGCATGTGTTAACTATGTACTGTGATGAAGATAAACTTCTTTATTTTAATTGAAAGGATTCACAGACGAAGTTAATCACAAAAAATAACGAGAAGAACTTTTAATTTTCAAATTTTTTTTAAAGTAAGCTAAAGATGCTTATTGCTTTGAAAGCTTAACGTGTGGGTTTTCCACACTGCCTATCCTTCCTTTTGATTATTAAATATTGTTCAACTTTAAAGTTATTATCCAGAAATATCTTATGAGAAACGGGCAAAAGGGCTTTTTATCATTGTCGCTATAGCGATCAGGGAGTAAATGTGTTGTGATAAAGAGCACAATCGCATGGAAAAATAATAAGCTCTGTAAAAAAAAAAAGAATTAAACACAACCGTACTCTGTAAAAAAATAACTCCTCATCTCAAACCATATTGATTTGGCTCAAGTACACCGTATATTTGAATACGGCAAATGAATCAAGTACTTGAGCCTACCGCCCGGCCCTTTCCGTTTAAGAATGGCGTAAGCCCCAGACAAAAGTTTCTTGGGTTGAGAAACTGATTAGTTTAAACCAAGTTAAGAGATTTTGACTCTGGTATAAAAAGAAATTTGATTCAACAGTAATATCATTAAAGCTTTTCATATAAATTAAAAATTTTTGTTTTACGCAGGGTGTCCCGTAATTCGTGTTACATACTTTGGGATGTGATTCTTGGTCATATTCTAAGAAAAAAATTGTTATACAGTAAAGTCCGTTTCTCAACTTTGACATCACTTTTTGACAATTTAAAAAAGGTTAACTTTGGTGTACCCTGACCTGTGTTAAATTTGATTTCTCTGTTAATACTGATGGTTGAGACCTAATTTTACACCTTATTTTTTGTAGAAATAATAATCTTTAAAACTGTATTTAAATTGGGCTCCTATAGGGTTAGGGTTGCCAGATTTTCAATTTTAAATGGTGTTAAAATTATCTTCCCCCAGCAAAGTTTTGATATTGAGTTAATTTTTTTCAGAAAATGCCTTTTAAACATAGAGTTTTTTTATTTTTAACTGATGAACAAAACACTAATAAAAAAAACTCATTAATAAGTGCACTCAAAAACCCATAAATTTTATGATACTTGGAAAAATCTGAAACAGGTAAGAAATCTAAATTTGGTTCGACAAATATCTGAGCAATGCCCAAGAGCCTAGACATGACGTGATTTGAACGCAAAACTAGGGAAGGATGATATCTCGTAAATACTATAATATACTATACCTATGGATCTATGAAGGATGCAGCCAGGCAAACAAGGCGGCTTTCGACCAGTATAATGAGATTTACAAGAAGAAAAGAAGCGAAGAACACCGAATTCTCAAGAAGGAAAAGAACCAGCATGAGTAGCGCTCGTTTGAGGAAACTAAAAGATGCCATGATTAGAATGAGATTCGAGAGATTTTTTGAAAGCTAGAAAGATCTTGCCAGGGTGGTTGACTTCGAACTCAAACCTGTAAAGTCCAAGAGGGAAACATAGTGATAGAGTCGCAGTCGCTAATGAAGAAAGACCACTTCTGCAGACTTCTGAACGGGGATGAAGACACTAAATCCGCTGTCAGGTAATGCCCCATTCAACTCGGACGATGGTCAAGAATACCGTCCTCACATAGACAAAGACTTTTGACAAGGAAACAAACTATCATGCGATTTTTTTAACATCATACTTGAAAAGATTGTACAAAACTCAAATATCAACATCTGAAGAATAATCTTTCAAGAGGCGATATTGGCGTAATGGGAAGAAGCAAGCATGATGTCATATGTGTTAGGTATATTTATTCAATAACACAATATTTTCTGCACAAGTTTCGTTTTATATTGCAACAATAAAACAAAGGAGTTTAGTCAAATATTTTTAGTTTCAAGCAAGTAAAAGAGACGAGTTTAAACGCAGATGTTTATTTTTTAAAGTGTAGGTGGCTTAAACCAATTTGGGGTAACAAAGGTGAGTCAGTCGTCTCCTAGGGTATAAAGTTTGTAAAAGAAAATGTTATTTCAATTAAAATTTATGAACCACACCTCGATTGTTATGTCATTATAAATATTCACGATATTGACAGAAAACTAGTTTGAGTGTCATCACTTCAACAGTACCTACGCAAAGGCTGTTTTTGCGAGGTTTGGTTTTCATATTGGAAACACTTTTCTAGTGATTTGACGGTATATTTGTGGTTAGTAGGTTTTGTCATTTTACAATGAATAGACGACTTAGGTACTTCAGAAAATTGCTATAATCGATATACGGCCCCGCACTTCCTGACTATGCTTCATTCGAGTCAGCCTTGGGCCCATATGTACGAAATCGTTTTTAAGCACCAAAGGCATACTAATAAAAATTCCTTACATCTAAACCATAATAATTAAATTTATTATTTATTAAATTAGCTAACATGTCAATTTGAAATTTTCATTGTGTAATCTCTCCCACCGTCCACACTCTGAGCTTGACTCACTTTCTCGTGGGCTCCCAGTTAATATTAAGAAAAAACTTAAAATCGTAGCATTGAAAATCAAACAAAAGAGCATGCGGCTCTAAAACAAAACAAAAACCACAGTCCCCAATGCCAGGAGTCACAGTGAAATAAAAAATAACAACAGAAAACCGAATCCAATAATTAAATAAAAAGCTTTTGAAGCCACATCAGAGATGATGATTATAATAATAACAACGGAAGAACGTCCTCTTGTGGTTACCTTACACACTTTACCACTCTCCCATCGGCAACAGAATGTATGCTTTGGCTTCTTTGTTAATTTTTTGAAGCACACACGTGTGTGACGCGCGTGTTTCTCAATAAGAATGTCGAGTGTAAACTGGAAGCGGCCTGAAACAACCCTGACAGAAAGCGAAGAGATATGCTAACTTGGTCTACTGCACACTTGACTCGCCGAGATATAAAACATATATTCGAGTTAATACTTGCCCTTTTGAATTAATTTTTTTTTTATTACAATTTTAATCGCTTTGTTTGGTTTTTTTTTTTTTTGTAAAGGAGCAACGGTATATTTCAAGTTCTATTCCAGTAAACACAACCCGCAAATAAAACCAATGGTACGCTCAACATGCAATGCTACATGAAGAGAATCAATCTAAGCAGAAGCAATGTTAATACTAGGACATTCCAGACTAGGGAAACTACAACACTGGGGACAGAAAGCGAAGATGAATGAAGACTCAGTTGCGAAAGAAAGACATTCTTGAAGACTGTGAAGCATTAAAAATACATAAGAAATGGCAAAATCTCTAAGCATAGGTCAGATCTTTAGTTTCATTGAAGAAACTGAATTGTAACAAAGATTTAAATTAAGGACTACTAATTAATTAAGCTGTGGGCAAAACAGAAGGTCAAAGTGCATTACAAAACCGCAAACTATTTGTGCGCACACAAGTAGATTTACGAGAAAAAAGTTATAATGAGTAGGGAAGAATTTTTTATATTTCACGAACGTTATGAAGGGTTTAAATGGATGAATATAATAAATTTAAAGTTCTGAAAATTGTAATGAACTGAATCAGTAGGGCTGAAAAATATAGGTCCCTATTATGAGTAGCGTAACAAATTAGTAATGTAATTTGCTCTACACCGAAGTTCCAAACTACTTTAATGACGCCAACCCACGTGATATGATCTGCCTTATATTAAAAACCCGCTGTGGACTCCTTAATCTAAATGGAAGAGCTTTCCAAAGAAGCACCAATGGCTTATGCACACTCTGTAACTTGGATGCCTCTGAAAATACTTTTCACTTCGTTGGAGTATGCCCGATCTTTAGAAGTTATAGAAGAACATTTCTTGGTAGTGACGTACTCTCCCGAACACAATTGTTCCATGTTTTGAATGGCAGCTGCTACTCTAATCTCTATAAGTTTTTGAAATCTTCACTAAAATATCGAAATCTGATCCTAAATGAATTTTCTTAATTTATATTATCCACTAAGCTAAAATTCTTTATTGTTACTTTTTAACCTGACAGGCAACTTTATGTAATTGTCATAATTAATTTTATACCAGCACATACAATGTTTTTGTTATACCTTTTTTATGGAAATCAAATTATATATCTATCTATCTATCTATCTATCTTATGAGTAGCGAATCGAACATTCGACTGGAAGCGAATGTTTTAGAGAAACTCATTTATTGGATTATTATCATTAAACTTCGTCCATTCTCTTATATAACATACCTTAAACGTCGAAAAAAAAAGTTTTCTACAAAAATTTTGTTTTACAACCTATAATACCGCTATAAAAGAAGCTCACAAAAACATTCGCTTCCAATCGAACGTTCGATTCGCTACTCATAATAGGGACCATAATCTCTTTATTTGACAGAACGTCCGAAATCGAGCCCAAGTTAAACTGATCGACAAGCAATTAGTTTCCTCAAAAGGGCGAATATTACGGTTAAATTGTTTGAAGGGAGGAGCTGGCTATATCTCCCACATAAGTACTGTAACGAAGTTACAAATACACACCCTACCGTCAGCCAATACACATACCAATGTTGTCACATGATATTTTTCACTCACGCCATAGAACTCACACGCACTAGGTGTAGATAACTTTATAAGCCATCCTGAAAAACACGAGAAAGGAGAAGTCAGCCCGTGTTGGAAAAGTACCAATCTAGAGTACAGGCTACTTCCACTAAAGGAAAACCAGGGGTACGTAGTGTGCCCAGAGATTCCCAATTTTAGCAATGTCTCCTTGGAGTACCTAGCACAAATTCCCAACTAGCCTCTTAAGGACTTTTGGTTTTATCTTGCCGGCTTTTAAGCTGTTGATGCCAGGATTTGCCTGTTGATGCCAGTATTTGACTGTTGATGCCAGGATTTGCCTGTTGATGCAAGTATTTGACTGTTAATGTCAGTATTTGACTGCTGATGCCAGGATTTGCCTGTTGATGCCAGAATTTGACTGTTGATGCCAGGATTTGCCTGCTGATGCCAGTATTTGATTGCTGATGCCAGTATTTGACTGTTGATTAACCCACGATTAAAAGCCCGTACTTGATGACCGTTTTGCCAGCATAGGACTAAGGATCTACCAGCGTTGGAACCACCGATCACCAGCATTAGATATAAGAATTAATAAATATTATATTATATTATTAGCTTTAAGATCAATAAAAGGATTGGACCTTCGTAACCGAAGTTTTACGTGTTTTTTAAAATAAGGAATCATAAGGAAGATTACGGCGGCGTTTTGATGGTTGTTCTTTCTTTAGTAACAACCAATACGTTGTAAGAGCTGGTAGATCGACCGAGAAAGAACCTTTTGGTTTTTGGTAGCAAGACATAAGTCCCAATACAAAAATTGTCCTACTGCCCTTTTATAGATATTAACCTATTTCTACAAAAAATTGAGTCTAAGATTAGGTCTCTATCATCAGTATTGACAGAGATATCGAATTTAACACAGGCCAGGGTACACCAAGGTTAGCCTTTTTTTAAATTGCCAAAAATTGATGTCAAAGTTGAGAAACGGACTTTACTGTATAACATTTTTTTCTTAGAATATGACCAACGGAACACCCTGTACAATATTCTATTATACTTTTCGATTTGTTAAGTCGCGTTTAGGTGATGTTTGTCGAAAAGAATAAGTCTCCCGAACTAGCTTTCACAGTGTTTGCGACAGCACCAACTCCATAACTACTTTTGAAAAATACCAGCTAATGTTAGTTAAACTATATTCCCCAGCATCCCGCCCTTTCTTCCATGGCAAACTAAACATATTCATATATAGAAACGACATCCCTCAAACAAACTCTAAACAAGGACACGGTTAAGGGTTTGCTATTCTTATTTTTTCCCCTTTTGAAAAGCTTGTAATTATGTACATTAAGGTACCTACCATGAAGTGACATTTGCTATCACAACAGCATTACTTTTTCTTATTATTATTTTTCCGATTCCTTAAGCCTATTAAATAAAAAAAAAAGTTGTAATTATCTTCCTTTAAAATACAATATGCTACATCCTTTGAGACTGAAACTCAAACGTGTGAGGGTCCAATTAAAATCGAAACGCAACATTTAACCATTTATCGTTATTTAACTGATTTCTTAGCAAAATCTAATAGGATGCTGCTCTTACCATATACATATGTATATCTGCTTTTATGCTTTAACAACCTAAGGACATATGTGTGTTTGTACAGGGAAAAATAATAATCATATACAAACAGGTGGCAATCCAAGTCCAACAGCAACCGTTGGTGATGCACCCTTTCATTTATCTCCTTGGAGCTGATGCCATATAAATAGGAAGAGTTCAAATATCGTGAAACGATCATAGCTGATTTCTTTTAACCCAAAATACAAGCCATTTGGATAGAATCAGACGGACAGTACCTTAAACAAATGGTAGGAAAAGGTAATTAAAGATATCAGATAGTCAGATATTAAATCATCTCTTGAAAAAGTCTAACAGCAACCTTATCAAGTCAGTTCATTTTAATTCGTAGATAAAAAAAAACATAATAAAATTTTAAGTAACCTGCAAATTTTTTAACGGAAAGCAATAAGTTCTTACTCATGGCCGCATGGTTGTCTTAGGCCTCAGCTACTTAGAAGTGAAACGGTCTACTTCAGTTCTGCTTTAATTTATTCGTTGAAGTTACTCTTATTAGCAAATTTTGATATTCCTGTTCCAGCTACTATTAAATGATATTTTAGAAACGAATAAGAAGTTGGTTCTATGCGTTTCCCAACTCTCGACAAACCAAATGTACACTTTATACGTCACGGGTAACAAAAAAAAAAAGAAAAAATATCTGTCCCTATTTAGTTACCAGAAAAGTGTCAAGAAAATTACCACAAATGTGGAAAAGTTATGATTCATCATGCGTAAGTCTGCATTCAAATTTATCAAAGTATCTCTTCTAGGAGTTTTTTTTTTGCATCATCGTTTGCATCATCATTACAAACAGACGAACATGTCAAATCACATTAAATTAAAATAAGTTTAACACACTGCACACGAAAAACGAGGAGCACTAATCGACTACAAAGGGTGCCAAAGATAGAAAAATGAAGAAAAATTTTAAATCCTTAGAATGGATTTTACTTTGTGATTAAGTATGAATTAACAAGTCTCGCTCATACCAATGATGGTTATAAATGTTACGAAAACTGCTACTAAAAAGGATGACTATAGAAATGGAACAAAAAAGACTATTTCAGCGTCATCAGATAGTTTTCAGAAATAAACATTCCACGATAAACTAAGTGCATTGAATAAGGGATGTTGCGAAAAAAGCACTTCAAGAAAAACAAGTTCGGCTTGGCTGTATTCTGAGATGTTGCTCAAGACATTGGCACCTGGGACTTGAGTACAAACTGTATTGGGACCTTCCCAGTAGTACTAAATAAAATAAAAATAAATAGGGTGGCGCAACACAGCGAGGAGCCCCTGGGCCTAGCGCATTTCTCACAACCATGCCTTGTGAGGGAATCTAGGGGACCTACAATTTTTAGCCGGTTCCAAACGGCAAATCGAGAAAGCGCTTTTCATATCAATGAATAATAACGGAGGACTTGCGAACCCCTGGATTAACAACGAACCCCTGGATTAACAGGCGGACATGCTTTCCATCACACCAAGGGTACCACTCAAACTTTACAAACAGAAAAAACGGTTACCGAAGTGGTCAAAACGCTGTATCACACAATTAGCGACTGCAAAGTCACACCAACTCTAAAGATTGTCTTCAATGTATGAGTCAATGTTCGGAGGTTAAGAAGCACCAAGCCTCATGAGCTGAAGGTCTAAAAGCTATGGGAGAGTATTATAACTATAAAATTCCCCATAATGTGAACTCCGACTCTTTTTCTTTCATAAGCGATCTCTTGTCTGAAGTTTCTTATCCTTTCAACTGTTTTGCTGACGACAAACCCTAATGCTACTTTGGGTGTGGAACTGGAACCGTTGCGTATGACTACTCATTGAATTCTGACCTTGACATCATTGTTACATGGGGGTTCATAAAATATAAGGTTTTTTGACCCCCCCCCCCCCCCCCCCCTCGCAAATTATCACGCTCTGTCACACTTTCTGTGACCCCCAATAAATATTACTTCACAAAAGATGGCACCACCCGAATGTTAAATGCTTTACCAGCATGTTTTTCCCTGGTATTACGATTCACAAAAGTTCAAAAGCAACGTGCAGCGGTTTCTTCTTTTGAATCCTTTCATATTTCCCTCAATGCTCGTACTGTGTTTTAAACATTACAAGGGTAAGGAAAAATCATTTGACGATTCATAAATTGGTCCCGATGTACCGATGTTGCTAGTGGATGAGAACATTACACTACAATTTAGAACTCTTAATCCATGTTGAAAGCAAATATTGATCGAATGCCAAAACAATAGATTCTCATCAGCATAAAAACAAAAATCTGTATAAAAATAAAATTCATAGAAATTTAAGGGTGTTTTCAGCTTATCTAAGATGTTTGGACTAATGAAAAGTCTTTTAGGTGCATTCCGGCCCATTTGAGATGCCTAACAGCCTTCGATTTAAATTCATTAAACACAGAATCACCCTCTCTCAATCCCTGACTCGAGGTTGCAAGCTTAAGCCCTAATAGAAAGAATTTAAATTACCTCCACAAATAATGGTCACCGGATAACAAAACAAAAAACAAACGAATTGAAAAAAAACAAGACGCGAATCATTTTTCCAATGAAATTATGAAATAAAAACGAATGAAATTCAATATTATTTTCCAATTTCCAATTGGATAAAGGGTTTGGCACATAAATTGCTTGATTGAGGGTAGATTCGAGCGAAAGGGTTAAAGCGGATATCTTTTTCGATATTGGTACTGGACGTTGTTGTATGCGAATGTGTGTGCCAAAAAATGTGTTTTATTATTTCCGAGACACGCGATTCAAAAGGAGTGAACTGTGGTTATATGGTCGAATTTTACGATAGGGGGACTCGGACGACTTGTAACTGTTCGTTTTATCTAATAAATCGAATTTGAGGTATAAAACTCCTTCAGGTGGTTGTTACTGCTTTTTGTTTGAAACATACACATTTATATATTTTTAGTTGAGTGTCTGGCCAGCACTTTCCTTCTTACTAAGCTCTTATCTCAAAAAAAATTGATTCTTCCAAATAAGAAAAATCTACAAAAAAAAAAAAATACACATATTTGGCCAACAGTGGCTGAAACATAGAAGACTTAGCTATTTTTATTATTGTGCCGCGTGTGTATTTGAGTTCTGTGTTTGATTGGGGTGAAAAATTAACACAAGAGAGGTCCAATCTAAAGTTATGATTGCTCCCAGCAGGGACCTTGCTGCAGCATTAGATGGAAGTTAAGTACACGGATGAGTGTAATTTATTTTATTGGTTTTTTATTACTACTACTGTTGATCCAGAAAGACTATATTTCTTTGTAGGAAGCAGAAGCAGAAAATAGTTCAAAGAAGTGGAACTAGAGAATCAGGATATAAGAACTTTACTTAACGTACGCTGCCTTGTCATTCCACTACAAAACTTCTAGTTATTTGTTTTCAATATAAAGGGTGGGTAATCAAAATTATTGGCGATTTGGACACCAGCAGCTGTTTTCCGCTCGGAATATTGGTATCATACATCCACGGAACAAAATATGCGCTTTATACTTTAACAACTTTGCGAAATATTGCAAACTTTGTTCCACAGTAGGTATTGGGTAAACCAAAAGTGCGTTTCTTTAAGATAAGTTTTGACCATAATGTCTTGGCGATGTCGATTGGCCACCTCTTAGCTTAGACTTGGACTTTCTTTTTTTTAAAGAACCGATGTTATAAAAACAATTCGAGCACTTAAGGCCATTATTTTATATATAAGTATATAAATATGTATACGTTCTTCTTGTGCTTGTGTTGGCGTTATTTACTAACCATTTACACTTGCATTAATAATGAAGAGCGTAGATAATCGTTCTTGGCGATTTTAACGCAAAACTAGGAAAGGAGGACATCTTTGGAAATACAATCGGTAAACATAGCCTCCATGACAAAACCTCCGAAAACGGACTAAGGCTAATCGATTTTGCTGCGGGCTAAATCTTGTTGTAAGTAGTACACGCTTCCCGCATCTCAAAATCCATAAAGGTACATGGTGATCCCCAGATCATTCAACCGTCAACCAAATTGACCATGTTTCGATCGACGCAAGGCACTCTTCCAGTTTGTTAGATGTTCGAACTTTCCGAGGGGCCAACTTTGACTCGGACTACTACCTTGCTGCAGCCAACGTACGAATGAGGATATCTTGCTCACGACTCGCACGAACTAACGCTGTGAAGAGATATGACGTCGGAAAGCTACAATCGCATGAGATTGCCAATGCCTTCTCCAATCGAGTGTCCCTTCAATTATCCTTGAATCCTATGCCAAGAAGCCATCAGAACCGCTGCATCTGAGGTACTGGGTTTCACTCGGCTCCCAAAACGAAACCCATGGTTCGATGAAGAATGCAGGCAGGTAAATGCAGCCAAACAAAAAGCACGACAAATGCTGATGCAAAAACGAACGAGGGCTGCTTACTATCAGTATAACGAGATTTACAAGGAGAAAAGAAGGGAGGAACAACGAATTCTCAAAAAGAAAAAGAAGCAACATGAGAAGCGCTCGTTTGAGGAAATTGAGAGGTGCCATGAAAGGAACGAGATTCGGAAGTTTTACCAAAAGGTAAAAAGATCCTCCTTCCAATGTACAAGGGAAAGGGAGATACCAGAAGCTGTGACAACTATCGTTCGATCAAGTTGATGTCCCACACTATGAAGATCGTTGAGCGGGTCTTGGATAGCCGACTGCGGAAAATAATAAGGCTTTCTGATGACCAATGCGGGTTTGTCGCGGGTAAATCAACTACAGACGCAATCCAAAGTATAAGGATCATTATGGAAAAACACCGAGATGCCTTAGAGGATTTGCATATTGTGTTGGTTGACTTCGAAAAAGCATTCGATCGACAACCACGAGATCTGATATGGGTGGCCCTCAGACACCGAGGAGTTCCTGAAGCCTATGTGCGAATAATTATGGACATGTACGAGGGAGCAGTTACAAAAGTGAGATGCCCAGCTGGAGTCACCGAAGAATTCCAAATAACAGTAGGTGTACATCAGGGAAGTGTCTTGAGTCCACTGCTCTTTATTGCTGTTCTGGATTATTTGCTCGAAGGAAAAGTAACGGACAATAAAGTAAAACAATTATTCTTTGCTGACGATGGAGCCATCATAAGCGAGGATCCTACATCCCTGCAACGAGCACTTGACGTTTGGATTGATGTTTTGGAAGGAAATGGGTACCGTATTAGCGCTAAAAAGACTGAATACCTGTGCTGCCCTTTTTCTGATCCAGACAAGCCTATTCCAGACATTTATTTGAATGGAAATGTGCTTCCCAAGTGTGAAAAGTTTAAATATCTGGGATCTATGATCAATAGTGAAGCAACTTGTGATGACGACATCAATCATCGAGTAAGCGTAGGGTGGATGAAGTGGCGAGAAAACTCCGCTATCTTCTGTGATCGAAAAATGCCCCCTAAGCTGAAGGGAAGACTCTACACAGCAGCTGTCCGTCCAGCTCTGACATACGGTTCACAATGTTGGACAATGTACAAAAAGTATGAGAGCAAATTGACGGCAGCCGAAATGAAGATGCTTCGGATGACAGCAGGAGTAACAAAGCTTGATCGAATTAGAAGTACTAAGATCCGTGGAAGCCTTCATGTCAAAAGTACCATCTTGGACAAAATTCAGCACGACCGGCTCAGTTGGTATTGTCATGTTCAAAGGAGAGATCCGCAGAACCCCGTCCAAAAGGCAATATCGTACAACGTTTCAACAAATTCGCGACGAAAAAGAAAAGGCAGGCCAAAACACTCCTGGTACAAGCAAATGCAAAAACAGCAGCATTTGGTTGGCCTCAGACATGGAACAATCCAAAACCGGGAGGCTTGCCGACGCTTTCTGAGGTCAACGCGGCGTACCCCACAGGCGGATCACTAGTGTGAAGCAGAAAAGTGGGAGAGTTGTGATCGCTTCAAGATCACTACTCGTAACGCCAGAAATGGAAAGAAGAAGAAAAAGATCCTGCCAGGGTGGCAAGCCCCGAACTCAAGTCTGTAAAGACCAGCAGCGAAACATAGTTGTAGAGTCACAGTCGCTACTGAGGATCTGGAAAGATCACTTCTGCAGACTGCTTAACAGCGATGAGGACACAAATTTTTTTTGAAAAAAAAAAAAAAACACAAATTCCCCATTCAGCTAGGACGATGATCAAGAATGCCGTCCTCCCGACCTAGAAAAAGTTAAGCTTGCCATATACAAACTTAAATCAAATAAGACTTACAGGTGCAGATGGCCTTTATGCCGAACTTTTCAAGGCAGCTGGAGACCAGTTGGAAAGGAGCATGCACTAGCTGATCTACATGATATGGTCGGAAGAAAGCATGCCCGATGAATGTAACCTCAGTATCGGATGCCCGTTCCTAAAGAAGGGAGACCCTCACAATTGCGCCAGTTATAGAGGCATAAGCCTCCTTAACGTCGCCTATAAGATCTTGTCTGCTGTAATATGTGAACGTCTGAAACTCCACGTCAACAGCTTGATAGGTCCTTATCAATGTGGTTTTAGACCAGAGAAGTCCACAATAAACCAAATTTTCACATTACGGCAGATCTTGGAAAAAATCCGAGAATATAATATCGATATACACCGCATCTTTAATAGATTTCAAGGCCGCGTATGGCAGTATTTACAGAGACGAGCTGTACAGAGCCATGTCTAGTTTCAGCATCCCTGCAAAACTCGTACGACTATGCAGGATGACTTTGGAGAACATCGGCGGTGGCGAAGTGGGCTGAGCCGATGTGGTGCGGTGACACGGCGCGCGGCTGGCGTACCCCACGAGCTGGTCACTAGTGTCAAGCAGTTAACTGGGAGAGTTGTGATTCCTTCAAGATCACGATGCTCGTAATGATGGAAAAACTGATGATGAAGGCGATTCATTAACATAAAAACCACATAAAAACCATGACATCACAATTGAATCATTTCAACTTAACAGACGATCGTTAAAAAACTAGACATTCTGACTTTTGTCTTGTAACTTGTCTTTAGCTTGTGGGACTTATCTGCACCGACAAGTACAAATGAATTCAATTTCAAAATTGATTTTGATTGCAGGCTTATAATTTATATTTTCTTCATAAGAAAAGCAAAAGAAATTTTACTTTTCTTTGACTCAAGAATAAAATTTTACTCGAACGATATAACGTGTGGATCTTGTATTTTTTTATGTTTTCAAGGTAAAATCGATAGTCAAATCGAACCTACATCTTCTTTACTACTGCCTTTCCTAGCTTCTTATCTTGTTTTTCAATGGCATTCATTTAAATATCAATTTTATCTTTTGATATAAGTAGGGTGCATTCTACACCCGTGGGCGTGTACTATTCGGGAAGGCTCTGAATGGTGTCAACTTGGCGTTATAGTACACGTCAATTGTTCTTACTATACCTCCACGCGGTAACCACTATGCACTGGGAGGCTTCACCTGGAGTTGACCTACTAAGCTAGTAAGTGCTAGTGTTGACAAAGGAACGCAGATGAAAAGAAATGTGTGATCAACACTATAAAGCTCTGCAAGTATTGACTAACTGTCCGAATCTAAGTGTTCTACCAGAGCTATTAGCAAATGTACCAGCGGATGAATTCGAATAACAGAATCAACAGTGGACTTCAGCAGTCAAAAAAGCAGGAACCTCTGAATGAACCCATTTGGCTTAAGAATCTTTCAGGATCTTTCAATACTGGGACAGGGTATTGAAGTATGGATGGTGGCGAATGAGCTCCTAATGAGCCAACGGCAGCTCTCACACCCCTGTAGCAGGGTAATGCCAGTGGATAAACCGGCCCATAAAGGGTCCGAAGGGATCCCAAAAGAAACTGGCCCTCCAGGTTGGGGGTTGTGCGTGGGGTTAACTACCCAACCACGGAAAAACATCTGGTTCCGAAACAAGCTGTTGGATAACGATAATATGATCAGATATTTGGGAGCTAGACCCAAATTACTTCCTAAGATAGGGAAACAAAAAGTTTTTTGATCATATTACAGAGTTTTCACGGTTTGTTTTCGAAAATCTAATTCTAATCGTATAAGTTAAAAGGAAAATTGTTTTTTTAAAGCAAATATGACAATCTGCAGCAATTAAAAAGTAAGTTTGTAGGCACTCACCATCAATTTATTTTTAATTTACATTGAAAAAGCAGAAGCACACATCATTCACACCCGCGAGGGACTAAAAAAACATCACTTTTCTAATATTTCCTGAAAACAAGGGCCAATGCACCCCGCGAATTCACACCCGCGAGGGACTAAAAAAACGTCACCCAACTTTCCACCCGCGAGGGACTTAAAAAACAGCACTTTTCTAATATTTTCTGAAAACAAGGGTCAAAGCACCCCGCGAACGCACACCCATCTTTCCACCCGCGAGGGACTAAAAAAACATCACTTTTCTAATATTTTCTGAAAGCAAGAGCCAATGCAACACAGCCTGGATATAAATGAAGATTAAATTTTCTCAAATTTCAAAAGAACTATGCAAGATTAAACAAGAAACATTGAAATAAATAGCGACCATTTTGATTTGATTTTCTTTTTTTCATACACATTCGAAACAAGCGATATTAAAACAAAAGAAACTTCTATTTTCTTCATCAAAACACAACATAACATTTAGAAAACTAAATTGAACACTTGCTTTATTCAGAGCTTAGGAATTCCAATTTTAAACTAAGTAAAAACCTTGCCGTATGGTTGGAGAGGAACAAAAATGAAATACACTGCCACTGCACACACAACCTCGACTTTACTTACTAATGATGGCTTTAAATTGCCTAAATTTGGTTCCACACTTACTTTGACTAAACAATCGAATGGAAATTGTGAGTTTAAAGTCGAAACTTAATAAATTTTCATTGGAAAAAATTAATTTTCTAAGAAACGTCACTTCACTTTCACGATCCATTGCAGTTTAGTTTGATTAAATTTGCCATTTGCAAATCACATCTGTCTCTTTCTATCACACTGAGTGAATTGAAAAGATGGCGTCAGCCGCCGAAACCATTTGAATTTGATTGAATTTGAATTTGAATGTTTCAGCGAAAGAATTGTTTGTAAGCTTGTAAATGTTTCTTTCTTAAACTCCCAGGTCTATTAATTCATTTATTAAAATTACCAAATTTTCAGTGATCGAAGGTGCGTTGAATAATATTCTTTTCTTTGATAAAGGCTACAAGAAACTGTTCGATTCACTACGCAACAATGGTTTTGTCACAGAGAGCAAACTGTATATGTATTTCAGGAGGTTTTTTTGCCCTGAATTCAATCTCAAAATTGCTCTGGCACATCACGGTTTCGAGATATAAGGCATTCAAAATCGAAAAAAACAGATTTTAGTTACTTTCGAGTCTATGTTTAACGTGCAAATTCGAACCTGAAAACAAACCATAGGTTTTCCAATAATTTGATGTGCGCCGAATGGAAATCTGGCCTCAAAATCCCTCTATTACATCAAATTACTGAGATATTTAGCTTCAAAAGTTGTAACATACTTGACCATGCACTATTTCGAAGCCTAGAAAGGCCAGGTATTCTGGTTGGGAGGAACCTAGAACAAGTTGGGCTTGCCATATTCAAACTTGAATCAAATAAGACTGCAGGTGCAGACGGCCTTAATGCCGAACTTTTCAAGGCAGCTGGAGACCAGTTGGAATGGAACATGCACCAGCTGATCTGCATGATATGGTCGGAAGAAAACATCCCCGATCCTAAGAAAAGGAGACCCTCACAATTGCGCCAATAATAGAGGGATATGCCTCCTTAACATCGCGTCGCTTATAAGATTTTGTCTGCTGTAATATGTGAACGTCTGAAACCCCACTTCAATAACTTCATAGATCCCTATCAATGTGTGCATAATATCGGTATACTATACATCATCTTTTTATCGATTTCAAGCCCGCATATGACAGTATTTACAGAGACGAACTGTACAGAGCCATGTCTAGTTTCAGCATCCCTGCAAAACGCGTACGACTATGAAAGATGACTTTGGAGAATTCACGCTGCTCCGTCAAGGTCGGTAGAGAAATCACCGAGACCTTTGATGTTGAAAAAGGCTTTAAAAAAAAAACAGTCAAGCGATTTCTTCAACATCAGACTTGAAAAGATTGTACAAAACTCAAACGTCAGCACCAGAGGAACAATCTTTCAAAAGTCTGTACAATTACTCGCCTACGCAGACGATATTGACGTAATGGGAAGAAAAAAGCGTGATGTCATAGGTGCTTTTGCGTGCATTGAAACAGAAGCGGCAAAAATAGGTTTGATGGTTAAAGAGCGCAAACGAAGTATATGTTGTCACCAAACAAGGAAGGAAGGAAGAATAGACAGACATAACTTCGAAGCAGTACAGGACTTCGTCTATCTAGGATCCGCTATAGAAACGGAAAACAGCATCAGTGCGGAGATCAAACGGAGAATAACTCTTGCCAACCGTTGCTTCTTTGGGTTAAGAAGGCAATTGAGAAACAAAACCCTCTCCAGAAAAACCAAGGTAACCCTGTATATGACCCTGATCATCCCAGTTTACGGCGCGGAAGCATGGACTTTATCGAAAGCGGATGAGGAAACCCTTGGTCGTTTTGAAAGAAAAATTCTACGAATGATCTTTGCTCCAGTATGCGAAGACAGTGTGTGGAGAAGAAGATACAACAACGAGCTGTATGCTGTACCGCGACATGGGCATGGCCAGAAGAGTACGAATCGCGAGGCCACGATGGTTGGGCCATGTAGAGCGGATGGACCCAAACGGTCGACGGGTTTTCGAAAGCACATTGCAGGGAAATCGCGGAAGGGGAAGACCTCGTCTTAGGTGGCACAATCAAGTGAATGAAGACCTCAACCGACTTAGAGTGCAAAACTGGAAAGAGCTCGCCCGAAATCGAAGTCGTTACAGAAGGATGTTGGTTGAGGCCCAGGTTCACCCCGAACTGTAATGCCCACCTAAGTAAGTAAGCAAGTAGATAAGTGTGTACAAATGAGCTTCCTCTAAGTTCAGTGCCGCTTAAGTCTCTGAGATGCAAAAAAAAATAAAAATTATGAAATGCATCAAAATGATCCAGAATTATGTTAACAAGTAAAAATGTCACATCTACCTACTTACTTACTTAGGTGGGCCTTACAATTCGGGATGAACCTGAGCTTCAACCGATTTCAATTTTTGCCCCAAATTGAAATCTGTTGAAGCTCTCTCCAGTTTTGCACTCTTATTCGGTTGTCACATTTAGGGCTCGGAAAACGCAAACATTTTTTTATTCATCCACCATCCTCAAGGGAATTCTGGGTTGGAATAAAATATTAACGTCGCTTCATTAATGATAAAATTCTTATAATCTCAAGGCATAGGGACCTCACCTACTAATAGTCTTCCACTCACTTCAATCTCATACCCCAATTTGTTGAAGAAGTGGTTTTGTGCCCATGGCTTAATGATGTTTCAAAAACTACCCTTCGTTCTTTCTGTGTATGAAATATGAATATCCTACAAAGATACTATAAAAAAAAAGTTGCCTTTTACTATAAAAACACAATCATGGCTTAACCAAATACCAGGTATGGTGTTTGTATATTGTTACACTTCATCTACCATGTCACATATAAAATTAGTTTTATTGACTTCTGGCCAGCCGCTGCCATACACCATACTAACTTTTCATAAACTCTTAGTAATCCTTCAATTATATGTTGATTGCAATGCTAATGGGACAACAAGTGTGATTTTTAGGAACATCCAAATGTTGATTAGAAAGTTACACGCGTGCACACACACAACCTTTGGTTGACCAACTTTGATAGAATGTTGATCCTTTCGGACTATTAGATGGGAATTGTGCGTGCACATTGCATGGGGTGCGGATAGGGTAAGTGGCATTTGATCCAATGGAGTTGATTATTATTTTTTTTATTGTTGGTGTTGATATACACACAATATTGGTGATTTTAACATTTAATGCAAGTAAATTTGAAATTAGAATGCATTTTTGGGTGGTTTTAGTGAGAGCGTTTAACCTCTACACCACATAAGGATTACATATATGTTGTAATAAGGGGTGTAGCGGGAGGTAGGCACATGGTATAGTCTCACTCAATGCTTCCGTTGAATTTAAATTCACCTCTAGATGCGCTTAAACGGGAGGAGAAGACAAGTCAATTTTTGTGATCCAATTTCGTTCGCAATTCGCCATGTTTATTAAATAACATAGCGCGTATGAAAGGGCGACCGTAAGAACTGACCAGTTGCCTATTTAGCAGCATATTGGATATTTAATCATTTATTTTAACAGATGCTTTTACATTTTTCTTTCCCATCAAAATAATAGGAATCTTCTAAAACCCTTTGAATTGGAAAAACTGCTTTTCGCTACGTCGTTGCCCATTGCGTAAAATGTTGTCTGCTACCTGGTAAGTTAGAGTCCCAGGAACATCAAGTTAAGTCAAAGAAGGGAAGAAGAGCTCTTTTCCTAACATGTTCGGCATGTATTTCGCTCTCTGCCGGTCTTAACGTTTCGGTTCGCCTGTAGTTTTCAGAGCCTTATTCCATTTAAAACACAGTTTTATGGGAAGAAGTCGAATTACTAGCGTGAAGCAGGCAACGCTCGCATAGCGCTGTTAATGAAAAAGAAAAGACAAAACATCTCAACTGTGGTTTGAGCCCGGTTTGTGAATCGTAATGCAGGGGAAGCGGAGTCTTGTTAAGCATTACATATCGAGTAGTATTTGACTGTACTTCCGAAGTTGATCTCAAGGTTCAACTGATTAGCATTCCTATTGAGCTGGGCTTTGGCCAAATTGTTTCAGGGGAGGAATGCAACTCGCCATTTGACTAGAGCACCGTTATGAAAAAAATATTATTTATAATTATAAATAAAGGATTAGCTTACATTTTTTGTAGAAATTTTTGTGAACTCAAATCATTGCTTTTGGTTTAAAAACTACGAATAACGAAATTCTCCAACACAAAAACGAGCTTTTACAAAAATTCAAAACTCAGATTTGACTTCAAAATAAATAACATTTTTATATTAGTAGCAAATGAAGAGAAAGTGTAGGAGTGTAAACGCAAACGGGAGCTGTTGGAAAACAAATAACCAAACGAAATAAATGCACTTAGAATCCGCTACAGTTCAAAGTAACTCCAAGTTTGTTAGAATGTGTAACTAGCACTCGTTTAAAAACTTTCTTAATACCAACAACGACGATACCTCCTGCGACGTAAATTGTTCTTCGCTTTGTGTCACTATTTTTCATTTTAGAGCCTTAATTTTCCTTTTCAAATATCTATATCGGTATATGTACCGGCTTTAAAGAGGGCAGATCAAAAAATTGTATTGCTTGCGCCAAATCTACCAGCATGAATCAACATCAGGTGGCCATAAACACAAATGCTCTATTTGTCGAGCTAAACACCAAAAGTTGGAAGCATACCCATACTATATATAGCACATGCAAAGAATAAACATAAACAAATTAGCCAAGCTTGTTGACCCTTAACCAACATTAAAGCCTCAACTAAGTGCTCTTCCGGCAACCAAAGCAGCAACCCTTTTTGCAACTCCCATACCATCTACCTATCTCACCTATTTTCATGCAGTTGGGTTATATCAACTATACTATGGTTACCCGATCTATCTATTTAAAAAAACAATGAACCAGTGTATGCTGGATGGACCTGGAGCCTTTGCTCCTGCTGATGCTGGGCCTGTTATTATTGTCATTTAAAATCACTAAAAAGGTCTGCATCGAGGTATGAAAACAGTAGTTGCACTTATGTTACAACATGGAGTTGAAAATATACTTATATGTATTACAAAAAAAGAAAAAAAACAAAAACTGTTCGTAACTTGGCGAAGGGAGCAAATTGGAGGAAAAGTCTGTACGTCAGTTCAAGTGTCCGCAATTACAACATGATACACGTAATACCTACGAAGACAACAACTATTTTGTATGTTTGTGTCTGCAGCGATAGACAACCGCACAAAGGACAATAGGGCGGCAAAAGTGCTTTTATCTTTCTGGTTGATAGTGATGCCGATGCCGATGCCGTTGCTGTTGATGTTGCTCTTGCTGTTGCTGTTGCTGTTGTCGTTTGAACCTTCTTTCATTGATGAATAACTTTTGGACTTTAGGATGGCGAAAATAAAACAAATGCTAGACAATAAGTTGAATGACAGTTCGTACACCAATGATAAAGAAACAAACGAACGAGTACCTTTAAAACAATGATTGCATATGCCTATAAGTACCTGCTCTATGAACAGCAGTGGCTTAGTGGTTTTGAGAGTTTAGACTAAAAAAAAGCGATTTGTGATCAGTTTAATTCCTCAGAAAAGAAAACGAATGGGCTTTCTGAAATAAAAGCAGGCAAAAGTCCCCTGTTGGAAAGAAAATTGTCAAAAAAAAAAACAAGGAAATATGGTAGTTAACATCTACACGCTAGAAACAAAGTTTTCTTATGTAAACTTCAAAAAATCTCCTATAACTTTTCAATTCACAAACTATTGATGAATAAAATGTGAAAAATTAAAACGATGGCCAAGAAGATTTCATTGGAGAAAAAAAATAGGGTGGCGCAACAGAGCGAGGAGCCCCTGGGCCTATCGCATTTCTCACAACAATGCCTTGTGAGGGAATGGAGGGGACCTACAATTTTCTGCCGGTTCCGAACGGCTTATTGAGAAAGCGCTTCTCATGGCAAGTAAATTACAAAAGGAGGACTTGCCAATTCCTCGCGAAAGGCGATACCCGTGGAAAAACATTTTTGGCTCTGCTAGGATTCGAACCTCGAACCAATGGGTTAGCAGGTGGACATGCTAACCATCACGCCACAGGTATAACGATTCATTGGAGAAGTCAGAAAAAAAGTTCTGCACTCCTAAAATTTTGGCAGTGTCTCTACACTCCAGCAGTTGTCGAGGGAAGCTCGAGTTTGCTTCCAATGTAGTTACAATACACTAAATGGAAATAAGGTGATGAATAAAAAGCCTGATTAAAAGGCATGGGCCGTAAATCTCTGGTATTTGAGAGAAGCAACAACCAGAACTGTAACAGAAAGAAGGACCTTACTACAACTGTTTGACTAAATCATAGGTTTGGCGAACCATCACTATGCGCTATTTCAATTTCTTAAGTTAGATCTGTTGAGTATTTGATTTAATGGACGTGTGTATGTGTATATGCACCCAAGGTGTATTTGTTGTAGGTGGTGTTACAACGCATTTTTAAAAAATTCTCTCAGACGGAACCAAACAACTTTTTTTAGCTCTACACCGCATTTTGAGTAATATGAGTGAAAAAATGCGTTGTACGTGGTTTAGGTTGGTGTTACACCGCGAAGAGAACCAATTGCAGTCGTTTCAGTTCAAAATCTCCTGTCTCTTGGCGTTGAAAGAGGAAAACAGAAACTCAGGGCTAGAACCGCTCAAGAAGGAATGAAGAAAACTTTTCAACCGAGCTAAACAATTTAAAATCTTAATAGACTGGGACTCCTACAAGGAATCCCCCAAAACATATAAATATGAACTGAGGAAAAATAAAAGAACTTCCTGGAGAAACTTCTGTGGAAAAATAGAAGATATCTCAGACGCTTCTAGATTAAGAAAAATCCTTTCAAAGGGTCCAACCATGCCTAGCAGTTTGAAAACAGCTGACGGCTGGACAGAATCCTGTGAAGAAACGCTCAACTTGCTTCTGGACACTCACTTTCCAGGCAGAACTTATGCAACTATGATTCCATAGAATCAGGTAGCATAATAACAAACAAAATAGTTTTTCCCGATTACAAGGGGAAAACTATTTTGGGCCAATAACAGCTTTGACCCATACATCCCCTGGACCAGATGGTATAATTCTAGCCGAACTTCAAAAGGCAGCAGATATCATTATCCCTGTCCTTGAAGTGATTCTTATCGGCTGTACACTTTCAACTATTTTTATCCCCACTCAGTGGAGAGAGGTCAAGTTTTTGTTTATACCTAAGGCTGGGAAATCATCCCACGTAAACCCAAAACATCTCCGACCAATAAGTCTATCATATTTCCTTCTTAAAACTTTAGAATGACTGATTGGTATCCACCTGCGAATAGTTATAGTTCCAAAATTGTTCTCTACAGCACAACACGGCCCTACACTCTACACACCCTGCTTCGTACTATAGAATATTCCCTCCATCACAAAGAATACACTCTGGCCGCTTTCCTTGACACAGAGGGTGCCTTCAATAACGTCAGAACATCTACACCTTGGGTGCATATAGACACGTCCTTTTGAAATATATGTGTAAAGATGCAAACGATTCACTTCAACTTCTATAAAAACACCCTTTATGTGTTGTTCCAACATAAACAATCTTGCAACTAATACTATTCCTTTATATGCCTTCAATTTAAACAATGATTAAAGTTATTGTTTCCCATCAGACCTCTCAATACTGGATAATCGATATTCCAACAACAGGATATGATATATACCTTTTTGTGTGAAAAGAGTTGTCATCAGCAGAATAAACAATAAACCATGTTAAACAGAAAAGCACACTTCTGTAGCTGAACATTTAAAAAAAACATTTGTCATTGATTGACTTGCACCCAAAGTTCCCAGGATATAGGCATTATGGGCAAACCTTAACTACCAATTTCGAAATCATTCAAAAATCCGAAAGAAACGACTTGTTTTAAATCACCTTTAACATGTATGTGTCATTTGACAAACAGGAATCTATATCCACCTCCGCGGTCCTCTCAAACCAATTTAACCAAAGAAGAATGTGATTAAAATTTTGCCTTCCACTCAACAGCGAAAAAAAATATGAAAGGAAATTAAAAATTACGGAAAACAAATACCGCCCAGTACACCATTCAAAAAAAAAAATACACAAAAAAGAAAACAATTTCAGAAAAATTACAAAGCAATCAAAGGGAAAACAATTTAGCTATTGAAAGGAGGAAAACATATTTTTAACCCGGAAAGCGAGGTAAGAGTAATTCATGTGTGTTTCTGAAAGAATTACAGTATCAGAGCAGCGTCAACGACTTCCTCCAAATTGATTTCCCTAAGTTTTTCTTTATACATGCATAGGTAGGAGTTTGTTTTATTTTCCTTAGTAGCTTCCTTTTTTTTCAACTTATCGCAACTGATTGGGATGATGGGCGACTTGACACAGCGGGTTGTAGATTGTATTGCAACCTTGTGACTTTTTCTGGTGAGAGTTTTTCGAGGGAGAGTTTTTGTTCCTTGGTTGTTGTTGTGCTTTTCTCATTTAATATTATTTCAGTTAATTTACTCCTGATTCTGATGTTATTAGGTTCGGGGGATTATTCATCGTTTGGGTGATTACGGATTCCTGATGTTTTGATTCAAAGAGCAACGACTGATTTACTTAATTATAAAAGAACTTGTTTCTGGCATTGGTGATATTTGCAGGATCAACCAGTCCATGTTCCATTTTCTTCGGTTCATGGCTGATGGTGGTTCATTATTGTTGGTTGAATGCTGGCGCACTCTTTATGCAAACTAATGTTTGTATGTGAATCGCATCACAAAAACTTGTTTTGATTGATAAGTTTAAGTTGTTTGTTTGTTTTGTTTGATTAGAAGAAGCAGCAATCTGCATGTCGGCACGGCGCTGAGCCACGCCGCGCCGCGCCGCTGCAGTTTCATTAGTACCTACATACTAGTCAACTCTATCTTGTTCGATAAGTTTTATCTGTCACCTGTCTATCTTTTATAACTTTCTATAGTCTATACACTAGGTATATCAACTTTACGCACAATGTTGCACAAGTGTTGCATTTCAGAGTGTGTTTGGTGTAGAAGCATATTTTCTTACTAATTACTTAACAACGTGATTCAAATCTTATTTCCCCGTGCGCAGTCATGAGAAAAGTTTAAGAATAACGTTATAGCCAAGTAAAACTTTCAGATCAAGGAAACCAGCTTGAAAGCAGACCAAGATTAAAATCAGCTCAATTGCAATAGGTTTCGTGCACACGCAGGTAGACAAATCACACTAACCGAAGATGGAAGAAGAATCAAGGACTTTAGAAACAAACTAGTATTACTATTATATGTATGTATCTACATAGTGATTTGCGTAGAATAAAGCAATTTGAACGGGTATGTTGGTTGTGTCAAAAAAACTATACATCCTACATCGCGAGAGACGCGGTCTTTTTGTCTCTTCGTTTGACGAGATAAGCAATATTTCGATCGACATTTATTTGACAATCATTCATTTTAGTGGTGGGAGGCTTGAGTAGTTTATTTGAAAAAGAAAGCGATGCCGGAAGCCGTAGAAGGTACCGTATGCCCTACCGTACCGATGACTCTTTCTGCTCTCTCTCACGAAACAACTCGTAGGTTGGAGTGAACAGCTGAAAGATTTGGCTCTGGCCGGTTCAGCTGTTCATCGGAGTAGTACTGCACCAGGACCGGTTAGTTTGTCCGCCTGTTATGCGGGAGGTTCCTCGGTCGAATCTCAGAAAGTGAAAATGAATCGCCTTTCGTGAGGAATTGGAAAGTCTTCCAACTCCCGATTATACGTTCGGAGTCCGCGGAAAATTGTAGGTCCCTTCCATAGTCTCACTAAGCATGGTTCTGAAAAGTCCGCTAGTCCCCGGGGCTGTCCAAACCTCAGTATCTAGAGGATGGAAGTATAACTAGCATTGACTGCTCAGCACAAAGAAGACGCCAGGTTGACCAAAGACCCTAATTTGTACTGCATCCTCTTGGTAATGACAGCGAGGTCGGAAGAGATCGCACCAATCATTTTAAGACAATCTCTTCTTACCGATGCTGTCTCAAAAGGAAGAAGTATTCTACGAAAATTCTTGGTGGTCCAACCAGAACCCCGGTGAATAGATACGGATCGAAAGTCGAAAGGTTTGCGAGCCTAGAAAGGTCGAGTTCTTGGACTTGGATATCTGCCAGCGCTTTTCAAACTCGACGATAAGCATTTCGACTTTTCTCAGATTTTCGATTTGTCTTACCATCTTATCTTATCAGAAATTATGAAAATAATCAATAATTAAACTGAGCTACAAAATAAACAAAATTGCAATTACTTTTGATGTGAAATAGTTTAGGTAATTGGTATGGTTGAGTGAGTACATCATATTAATGCACTATACCAATAGCTTTCATCATTAATGTGATGTTCCTCCTACTCAACCATACCAACCACATCAACCAAGTCACATCAAAAGTTATTTTTCGCTGTAGCACAGTCTGAGTACAAATTTCATACTGATGCGGAAATGTATGATTTACAGAAGAATTTTAAATTCGGGGAGGGTTCAAACCCCTGTGATCCTCCCTGGCTTCTTCTTCTTCTTCTACCTTGTTTTTAGTTATTTGCTATGCAAAAGTTTTCTTTGGTATCTATCAACTAATATGCAATTATAGAAAAAACAAACTGAACGCATTTTGTTTGGAGCAGTTATCATACTTTATGATTGGTTGCAAAACAATATTCGGTTTAGGTATTTGCTAGTTCATTTACCGCGTACCTCAAACTGTTAATTCTTTTCAGGTTAGTTTAGCTATCGTTTGACAGATAGAGCTATGTCTGCTTAACTTAAAGGATTTTTACAGTAAAGGCGATATTAAAGCTCGAAAATAAATGCAAAGGCCCAAATCTATATATCAGTCAGCCGTAGTTATAAAGACATCTCAGAAGATGAAAAGACTAACACACTTTTGAATGACAAAGCATTTTGTCCTCGAAGCTAACGAAAAGTGGGAATTTTTTCAAGTTTTTGCAAGTGCTCCTTGAGCAAAATGCTAGGAAGAGCATTGATTTCACCAAATCTTTGGATGGATGCGTTCAAGTTTATGAACCACAAAAAAAAGGATATGTGATCGTCAAACTTTTAAAAATCAAAGTGTGAAGGATTTAGATAGCAGAAAGGTTTTTATCGGTGATTTCCTAAAGCACTTGACTACAAATACTCATTTCGTAACTGAAACAAAATTGAATTAACTTCGTTTTGATGAAGCTCATCTTTGGCTCAATTTGTTCGTCAGTAAGCAAAATATGCGTTATTTTTCGAGTGAAAATCCACATGTGCTGAATGAACCACCATGTCATCCAGAAAAAAAATAGCTGTTTGGTGCGACTTGCATGCTTGTGGGTTGTATTTTTTCATCTTATCGACGAAAATCGCTCCATGATTACCGATTCATTTCTGGCACGAACCGGAAGATACGGACTTATGCGATATGTGAATTTAAGAGGATCCACATTCCACAAGCCACACAGCACACGTAACAATTGATTTATTGAAGAGTAAATTTGATGAGCCTGTTATCTCAAAAAATGTGCTTGTTGATTTCCACCTTGTTTGTACGTTTTAAAGCCTCTAGAGTCTAGACTATTTTCTTTGGGACTACTCTAAGTCATTGGTTTATGTCAACAAGCCGACGATGTTGGATAAGTACAGAGCCGACATTAAACACCTACTCTATTATACTGTGAAAATATAATGTTACTCGTTCAACAAAATATACATCTTTCAATTATTCCGTGAGCCATTCTTACAACAAAAACGGTTACTAAATTACTCATTCCATTATTAAGGGTTTTGCAAACTATTCAGTACCTTAATGTTCACAATATTAGAGATTGTTTTATGATTTCCGCTTTGATAGCCCTAATTGAATATAATTGCTATAGAAAAAAATAAATTTTGGTGAAATTAATCAACATATGTACTTACCTATTTTATGAAACCAAATGATTTCCTGCAAAAGAGAAAAAACACAGGATTTAATGGTATACTTATTTCGAAAGAGGAATGTATTTAAGTAAACTGCAGTTGAAGAGTTGCCGGTTTAAAAATTACTAAGCAGTTACAGGTGGTGGCGCAAATTTAATGGCTGCATTGATTTTAGAAATGGTATCAGCTTAAGCGTTGATCCAACAGAATTTCAATAGATCGTTAGTGAAAGATAATTTTTAATAATTGATTTCTTACTAAAGCGACAAGACTTAAGCTCGCCGGAGTACGAAAGTAAATCTTGGATAATGTAGTCACCCCTAACAATTTCGGATTACGAATGCTAAAATCATTGTTGTAACGAATGCTTTGCAAGATATTTAGAATTTGTTAATAATAATTAACAGTGACCAATTTCGTAGGAAAGCATTTACTAAAAAGGGCGTCTGTGAACTGTGATGCTTCCTTTTTGACATTCACAGTCCGAAATTATTACGATGGGCAATGTTATAGTGGTTATTCGCTTCTACATGTACTCAATCACCGGTATACGTTTTAAACCTTCTGTTCGTCGAGGGCAGACGATATTTTCAATACTTTTGAACATATTTTAATATAAAAAATGTTGAACCAGGAATAAGCCTTTGCTCGTCTGATGGCCTTTTATGGATTCAAATATGAACCTTAGAGTGGCTCTCTTACATAAAATTACTGAGCCTGTAATTACTGTAATCGAAAATGTGCCATAGCATTCTTCTCACACAATGTTATTTAAAGATTCAAACGAAAACCAATGTGTATGATCTCATACACTTTTGTTTGATTCAATTTCCACTTCTAGGCTTCCATAATTGAAAACTCTGAGCATTTATTCAATAATTCATTTTATTGCTGTTCTCTGTCGTGTTATGTTCTTGTCACTTTAGGAATTTATAAAGTGTTAAGCATTAAAATTTTTTTTTTACATAAGTAACACTATGTATGTATTACGACCAGGTTCCATATAAGCTTGCCCATTATCCGCTAATCTGAATAAATTTTAATCGATTGAAAGTGTTGCGTGAATTCAGTGAGGAGTATCCTCCAGTTTTGCACCCTTAGGGCAAGGCCACGCACTGAGCGGAAAATTGAAACAAAATTGAAAGCAGAGCGATACCGCCAGCTTTCAATTAAGGTCTAATTTTATGACTTTGCCTCTTAATACGCGGCCGTGCCCTCAATCTGTTTAAGTCCTCTTCCACTTGATTGCGCCACCATAGGGTCTTCCTCTTCTTCGACTCTCTTGCAAAGTGCTTTTGAAATTCCGTCAAGCTGGACCGTGAGAGTCTATCCGCTCTAAACGTATCATCCATCGTTGTCTTGTGATACGTACTCTTCTAGCTATGTTCATTTCGCGGTGCAGCTCAAACAGTTCGTTGTTGAATCTTCTTCTTCACACATCGTTTTAACGAACGGGACCAAAGATCGCTCGGAGTATTTTTTTCACTGAGGTCCTCTACTTTCTTGAAGTTATGACTGTTTATCGTGATATTTTGACCAATTATTGATGATAGCATATAACTATGTTCATACTTCGTCTTGCAACCATTCAAAATTGCAATACTTTTTCGATTTCTATCGGAATAAAAATGTTCATACTTTTAAGCTGTTGCAAGATGTCTTACAACGGAGTCTTTGCTTCTATATCAAAATAAAAAATAATGATCCAACGTAAATCTCCCAATATGTTTCACCAACAATAAATAAACTGAATTGGTTAATACAATACATACCTCTACACGAAACTTGCTTAAATCGACTTTTGTTCAATTGAACAAAAAGTTATCTTCCGATGAGTAAACTATTAAAAAAAAAAAAAAAAACAGTATTTTGTGTTCTGAAATAAGGAAAATATATTACAGATAATTATTTTATTCATTTACATTAAATCCATTATGTACTGATGTAAGCAAACATTATACACTGTTTTAATATCGTTGTATTCCTAAATATCTAAGAAAATAATTTGTCGTTTTTTTTTTTGTTTTTTATTTCTTTATTTTGTTTTGTTTGACTCGGTTAAATAAATAGATTTGTATTATTTACTTTCACTTCTTTCACATGCCTTCGGTATGTGTAAGACAATGACCCCTTTCCCTTTCATCCAAATAAAACATTTGATCGTTTTTAAATGCTTAGCCATAATTTGTTATAAATATTTTATTTATAATTAAATTCTTATTATTCCTGTATACATGCGTTTCTTTTTTAAGTTATTATGCTAGATTTAAGATGAAATTACGTTTGATTTTAAGCATTTCTGATTATGACATAAAGTAAAATGGTGTTTACGCACAATTAAATGAAAAAAAAAGAGTTTTAACAAAAAAGTTCAATACGAGTTCTTTCGAAGCAAAAAAATTAATTTTGAAAATTTTGGATTAGATATATCATTTCACACCAATGCGTAAGTTTCACAAAATATGGTGATTATATTATTACATTTGACGTTTAATTAACATTTTATATATGACCAAAGCCAAAAGGAATTGAAAGTGAAATAGTGAAAAATTCTTTCAATACTTATCCGGTCCTAAGGTAAAAAAGCTACGAACTAACAGCCGTATTCTGCAATTCGATCGGACTTTTCGTTCATGAGATGAGAATAGGGTGGAAAACGGAGCTAAGGTTTGAAAGAATCCGCTTCCAACTAGACGTGACCCTGACTAAGGCATTTTTACATAATACACAAGCCGCACACCATCACTCTATTTTTACACATAAGCAGTGTGCAAGACAACGACATGGTTTTAGCGCTCATCAAAAAAAGATCGCAGAGCTGAATACCCAACTCTGCAAAGCTCTTTTTTGGAAGGTGGATGGTAGTTTACAACTTCTCAGTATATTTTGATAAGAAGTCTGTGAAAGTGATTGTGCTTATAGATTTTGTAGGGTCCTGGCAAACAGGATTCATGCATCTTTTGAATTTTATGTGTTTTTCTTTAATTTTCGATAGTTCTTAAGAAATCACTCTTTAGGTAGGTAGCTGGGGATGATGATCGGCCCTATCGAGGTAACCGTCGGAGCGGAGTTCTCTCCGATCGCAGACATTTTGCTTCGTGGTAGTTCTCCGATCGGACGATCCGACGTTCTCGGATAAGTTTTTGTGGCGGAGATTTTAGTTTTGGAAATGCAATGCATTGCCGTTTTTGTGAAAAATTTCTTACGACGACAACTACTTCGAAGCAAAATTGAATCTCCGAAAAAAGATGCGTTGCGAAGATATTTCCGCTCCGACGGTTACCTCGATAGGGCCGGATATATGTATGTATTAATATTTGACTAAACACCCACCGCCTCAATGGGTTCCTCTAGGTTTCATTAGCGCTTGCTTATTGTCTCAAAACTCAATTTTTTATATAGGTAGATACTATTAATTTACTTTTGCCACTTTTATAATATCATATTTTGCAAAACCTATCATTAATATGTACTTAAAGCATCATTATGAGTACTTTTTTTTAATTATTCAAAACACACATCGTCCCCCCGGGGGAAAATTGGCTTATCAAAATATCAAATATCAAATCGTTTTTCTGAAAAACTCTAGATGTTGAGACAAGCCATTTTGCTTCTGAATTGATAAATCATTTAAAATTATTGCATTGCACATATATACTTCATTATTTGAACACATTTTTCAATGTGATACCGTATGATTTATTTATTTGGTCAACCAACCAACATAACCTGTCTATATATGTGTCTTGGACTAGCTTTGATAAAGGAAACCTACACCATTAGCTTCTTCATTAGTTTAAGAATTAAATTGAAACTTGCACGCATAAATATTTACTTTACGAGAATTTGGAAATTTTTATCTCATTAAATCGAAGTTCAGTTTTGTAATAGAATTTATGAACTTTGAAAAACAAATTACCTATAAATACTAAAGTAATATAGGAAAAAAGCAGAAAGAACGAGGATCGAAGGTTCTTGTGCCGATTCAATTGTGACAATCAACAAATATCGAGGACAAAACCAGATCGTTAGTATTGCATTGCATCTTACTTCATTGGAGATTAACTCAAAATACCTCTTACGGGATAAGGGAACTGGTGGGTTACTACCTTAATAAGTGTGACCCAAACGCTTATAACAGCGTCTTGGCTAACATAGATACAAACGAAATTGGTGAGTGTTTTTTTAAATTTATTATAGAAAAATATCAAGAAATCTTTTATACCGAGAAAACTCCAGCTTTTTAACCTTTTTAGGTATAAAAACCTAAAAATAGGACAGGAGTGATTCGGTTAAAATAGCTGAAGAAATCCAATCAAAAACTAGTACGGTTCAGTTGAGGCTTCGTTATCAGATCACATTAAAATTGAGTTTAATTTAGATGGAATTGTTATTGGAAACCTTTCAGAAGAAACCCTTAAAACCAAATGGGATCTATGATGTTTTCCAACAGTTTTAAAAATTTGTCAATAGTTTTATGGACAGTGACAAATTTCTATACTACAAGGGTGTCTATGAACTACGATGTTTCATTTTTGGCATGAATTTTGCTGTCGGGAATTGTTACGGATCGCCTTGTGATATAGAAATCATCTCATAAAATAGGAAATATAGCATCTACCAATTAATCATTTCGAACTTGACAATGTGTTGGGCGAGCTCAAAAGGAATATTACTGATCAAGCTGCTCCATAAGTTCAACAAAATAGAAGACATTGTCCTGAAAGCGTAAAGAAAAAAAACTAAGAAGACTATTTAACAATGCGAAAAGTAATGGTAACTGGCAAGGATACCATGACGGGCTCGCAGCTTATAGCAAAAAACTAAGAAAATCAAAAAGGAGAAGCTTTGAACTTTTTTATGAAAACATAACTTCAACTCCAGTAACAGCTAGACTTCATAAATCAGGTAATAATGTACGTGTAAATATTGAAGGGTTTTCAATTACAAGTCTATACCAATCGCTATTTTATACATATGAAACGAAAAATCATACGTTTTGAATATAAGGTTGAATTAATTAATAAATATTTCATAGTTAACGGTTCACTTTCAATCCCTTCAGTTATTCATGAAGAAAATTTGAACAAAACAAAAAAAAAATTATATATATATATATATAGAAGAGGAATTTGTTTGTATTACAAAAGGCTATTCCCTTTTTTTCTTTTTTTGATAAACTTAAGTTAGGTGAGTTGAAATTATTAGTTATATATAAAAATGTAAATACGTACACATCCTGCACATGTTCATTTTGATTTGATATTTTCATTATAAAATTGTATATTATATTCTTTTTCCCATGTAGGCTTGTTCATTTCATAACTCACAACACGTAATTAAATACTGAAAAAAAAAATTAAAAAATGTTTAATAGCAGTGAAGTGAAAAACGGGAAAGCAAATTGAAATTCTGTTGCCCAAATATTACCTTTCGAAATTCTGTTTTTGTTGAAACAATTATTTTTTAATGAAAGCAAATTTGAATTAACTTGTCTTGTTACTTGTTAGGCTCAGTACCACGCGTCTAACTACAACTTTTTAAAAACACAAATTCAATACCACCTTCACTATTTACTTAAGAATACTTATCAATAAAGCGGTCTTCTTGTGGCAACGTTACATTACAACGATTGAGGGACAAATTCAAGAAGATAAGCCCAATAAGCGATAATAGTTTCAGATCGAATAAAAGAGTACAGCTTTTAGCGAAAAGTTAATTCCACAAGCTTTGGCGAACTTCAACTCAGGAATCAGTGCCCCGTATTTTGTAACTATCGCATCGATAAAAGCAGTCGATAAACGGTGGAAAATGGAACGAAATCCTACTAAATTCATAGAATTTCGTTCCATTTTCCACCGTTTATCGCCTGCTTGTATCGAGGCTATAGTTACAGAACAGGGGCACAGCTCTTTTTCTCAATAATTGATTTCAAAAGTGTGAATAGGAATCATTCGACGTTCATATCACACTTAACTTTTTTTAAATCTATAATAAGTGTTGATCAGAAAAGCTTTAGTCTTGGCAGTTTTACGTTTCTCATTACAAACGTTTAAGTTTCTGACTGCTGTTAGATTTTCATAAAAAAAAATATTTTCCTAGGTACACATTTCAGCATAATTTTAATCGTTAAACCGGTGGCAGAAGATATAATCTGTTTGGAATGAAACATTATGCTAATCAGCACGACTCTTATAAATCTCTATTGAAAGAAGTGCACATCGATCGAAAGTTTTTTGTTCCAGAATATTCAATAAAGATCTTGATCATCAAAAACGACTTCTAAAAACGGTTAACGCAATGAAATGGAATGACTGGATCATATTTAAATCAATAAATATTTGGACACATCTCCGTATATGACAGATTCGTGTGTATCTCAGCCAAAATTGTTTTATCGTCGAGGTTTACTTATTTGCATTTATTAATTTACCCGTTCGAAGCCGTTATTTCCATAATTTGCAAAGTTTTCTTGCAAAAAATGATGGCAAAAGTTTTGTAAAACGAAAAACAGAATTTTTAAAGTACAATTCTAAAAAAGGTCTTGCTGTAGCCAGAATTTCTTGCCCAACCCGTAAAACAAAAAAAAAACCAAAATGAAGAAAAACAAGGAATGAGTAAAACAAGAGAGGAAATAAATTAGAAGCAAATAGTGCGTGAAAGAAAATGGTCACAAAATAATTTAAAAAAGAAATAAAAGGAAAGGAGATAAAGCACAAAACAAAAGAAAAATAAAACTGTTTAGTATTGAGTACCCGAAACATCTTGTTCAGTATTCCCGCGGTTGGAAGATCCTGATGATTTATTAGAACCATTCGTTATAGTCACTGTAAGAAAAAAAATTTGTATCGCATTTTAAATTTTAGCTAGATCTTTGTAAAAACAAAAATGAGCGATTAAATGAACCCACATTAGCTGTGTGGTGACACTGGGTGATGCTGTCGACTAGCTGACAGAAGTTTTTATTGAGGCAGTGGATGAAATCAAACAAAAAAAGGATATTAGTAGGATCAAGCGGTATAATTTGGAAAAAGGGAAAATGGCGAGCAATTCATTTCCGACATTCAAAGTTATCAACAAAGACCAAAATGCAGACAGAACAGTACAAAACACAGTACAAACACGTGCCTTAAGAGAACCAAATTATTGATAGAAACACTTCCAACAAGCTAAGGATAACCTACCAACAAGCTTAAGAAACATGGTGATGAAATGGCGAAGCCAAAGCAGTGAAAGTTGATATCGAAGCTTCGTCAAAGCGTCTCTTTACTAATGTCATGAGCACGGACGGTATCGGGGGATGGGATATATTTCTACCCAGCGGTTGTTGCAAACCAAGTAATTCAAGAAATATGGCATAACAACAAGCATGAGGGGCAACCATCTTCAAAGTAGCCGCTCAAAGATTCAGAAAGCTAGAGAAATAAACAGTTTTTTTTTTTTGAATAAAACAAAATAAAAATAGAACAAGCTTATTCCAAGCTTATAAGTGGTGATAGTCTGCCTAAGCAAAGGAGAGTAAGTTGTCTTCTACCAATATACAAAGGAAAGGGAGACACGATTATTGTGATAAATAACGGTCGATCAAGCTTATCTCCTACTCTTTGAAGATCTGCAAAAAATAATAAAGGAGGTTTGTCGCGGGTTGATCGACAACAGGTTCAATTGAAAGTGTAAGGATACTAACGGAAAAACATCGCCATTCCTTATAGGATTGGCATGTTATGCTGGTTGACATCAAAAAAGCATTCAATCGACAATAACGAGAATTAATATGGTGGCCCATATCAAAGATATACTAGATGGTAGTAAAAACCAAGTTAAGTTGAAGGACGAATCTACACCGCGATTGTACATCAAGCACTCGTATGGATCATATGGTTTTCTGCTGAGTAATAGCTATTCCTGCATTGATTGCTCCTCGATTAAAGAGTAGCTCTGGTAAATTCACTCGTGTTTAATGCATTAAATTAAAAACCGAAAATACATCATGTGACACATTCATTGAGTCTCATTCGTCTCAGTCTCATTCGGCTTTCAAAGTATACGGAATATACTTTACTTGGGGAGTTATGTCTAGGGACGGAAACGATACATCGATGTTTTCAAAACATCGATGTTTCGGTTATAAACATCGATGTTTTGAAAACCGATACGTCGCCGATACATCGAAAACAAAACTAAAAAACATCGGCATCGCACATTCATTTCCTTCAACATTCCCTAGATGTGTAAAGTGTAATCCTTGAACAAAAACATTTTTTGATCACTGAATTGCAACAACAATCTACCCACAAACGAGAAACAGCAATGTCAAGAGCCTGTAGATATTTTGTAAGTTAGTAGGTATATCTAAGAAAAGGGCAACTCGTTCACTGAAAAACATTTTTGTAAGATTCGGCTCAAGGATTTATTCACGCACACGTAAGACATAATTCGTGACAATTGTAGTTTGATCATTAAATGAGTGCACCATTCCTTTTCTGCTTTGTCGTGGGAGGCGGGACAGTGCGACATAGATAAGTAATGAGGTAAGTTTGTCTATTGTCTTTCCTTTAGCCATCATAAAATCATAAATTCTTAAATTCAATTGACGGCAGAAATAGATGAATGCAAAATACCTCATTCATGATTCGTTTGAGTTGCGACTTGCGAGCTGTCAAAGTTAAGTGTATTCAAAGAATATCATATGAAATCTCTTTTTCCAAAGCATGTACAAATTCTAATGCTATATCTTCCCATCATTTATCGTTGCCACGTCTGTCCCCAGCGGGCGTTTGTTCTCGGAAGCTGGGGCAACAATACATTCGATCTCAAGTTTCTTGGATTTGAACAAATAATTTCAATATTTTTAATATTAGCGGAGTTTCATTGGGAATCTGTATTCACTTCAGCAAAACATCACAAAACATCGCACATGGGAAAACAACAACTCTAAAGTGAACAACGATAAGTGGACAAAAATAAGTCTCTTGCAGATGTGAACAACAGGGATGGCTGGTAAATGGAGTTTATGAAATAAAGTTGTATAAGTGAGTACAGCGTTTCATTGAGCAAGTGAATATAGAAGTGAATATATAAGTTCCCAATAAAACTCGTCTATTAATTACATTCAAATAAATGTTTTGCTTCGCAAATTCCAAATTAATCCTTTCGATTTGTGTTTTTTTTAGGTGGAAATTAGTAAAGGTCTTTTGAGTTTTGAAATTTCCTTATTTAGCTACAATACACGAAAACAAAGCAAATTTTGTTCGTTATTGACAACATAGTTAAAACATCGGAAAAACATCGATGTATCGTTGTTATGACTGATGTTTTTTTGACATCGATGTTTGTCGGAGACATTCGATGTTTGCCAACATCGATTTTTCTCATAACGATGTTGCAACCCTAGTTATGTCTCTCTTCTCTAAAGTTTCTAAAAATGGAGTTAGATTTGGACTGCAGTTGAAAAAGCTTAAAGATTTTCTCTGTTATCGTAAGAAAATGAAGAATAAGTCATTCGGGCCTAACGAGGTATTCGTTCGGAGAGGAAAACTTTGATTTTGTACGATTCGGAGGTTTTTGTTTAGAAATATTCTTCCAAATAGGCGTTGCTGATAATTACGCTACGCTCCAAACGGGTACTTCGCTTTGTTATTATTCAAAACTTGTTGAACTAAAGTCAATAGCCGAGTTCACACTGTACAATTAGTTGGACAGACTTTGGCTTGAACGGCCAATGCTTGATAAGTCTGAACCCTCAGACGACCGCTTGACGAACTTGTTGGATGGCTTTCAAATATTTTTGAAAATGTAGAAGTTGGACGGAGTGGAAGAGTATGTGACATAAAGTTGGACGACAAGCATGGTAAGTGTTAACGCAAACTACATCCGATCATCCAATTTCCATCAAACAAAGTCTGTCCAACTAATTGTACACTGTTAACTCGGCTAATCACGGCAAAAGCCATGATTAATCAAAATAGCATCACAATTTAAAACATCTAATAAAAGTGCAACACGATGAAGAGTTAATTAACTGCTCCGTTCATTATATGTTCACAGATTTTTCTCATATTCATTTGGTAGAAAGATCGAAAAATTAGTAAATTATAAAAATCAAAAGTGTTTCGGAAATGACGTACATTGCAGTTGTATGAGCGACAATGTTGGCCTTAAAGTTTCTGTTGATATTCTTTTTGACTGTGAAGAACTTAGCTCATCAAAATTCAAGGGAAGTGCCAAATTTTCTCAATAAAAGGATCAGGTCTTTGATATGGCAGTGGGATATGCAGCTAATGTCTCTTGAAAAACATGAAATTTAGTACTTACTTTGGTTTGTTTGATGGATTATTGATGTAATGTCACTTTGTGATGCTGAAATATCTTTACTCGTTAGAACATCTGAACTACTTGATCCTAAAAAGATAAAAGAAGAAAAAATTAACACACATAGACGTTCATTGCAGAGTGACTATCAATACCAATACCTGATGAAATATGACGTTCAGTAAGTCCATATTGGATTGGTTGATATCCATGGCTTGGATTGTAGGTTGCTGAATAAAAAAAAAACAAAGACAATTTTAGTATTTTTAATGATGATGTAAGGATTAACAGAACACTATAAAGGGACAGTAGGTGCAAAAAAAAATTATACAAAAACTTCAACTTACCAGAATATGGCATGTATATAGGAGGATTGGGCAGCGGGGCAATGTCGCTAGTAATACTTTCTGTATCACCAAGGCTGACAGTAGAACGACCTAATTGAAAAAAAGTTGTTGATATTTTTCGATATTAATTTCTAGTATGCTTACAATTTTGTTTTTTGCCATCACTTAGCACGTAATAGCATTGTTCAGAAAATGTCAGTTTGTTGACGGTATGCTTTATTAGGTTGTTGCGCAACATTGATGATACTATACGTCTAGCTTCTCGCCTGTCTTGTACATCTTCTACATTCTCCAAAACCCAGTTTACAGCATCGGCACCTGTTTTTATGATTTTGGTGTATTTTATATAGAAAAAAAAGATCGTGGTGGTGGTTTATATACAACTTACCAATAAATGCATTTGGAATAGTAATTTTAAGCCACATTCTATCACGAATCTCAAGACCACTGTCTGGCTTTGTCATAGCTTTGACAACATCCTCCAGATTATTTTGGTCCAGGCGTTCTTTGATTGGCTCTGATATATCGGGTATAATACTATCATGTGAAGCAAGGGCCTGTGTGTGAGCGACCCAGGCACCAGGATCGATCGGGCGGACAGGTTCAGTTCGTGGAATAGTAAAATATCCTAAATTGAAAAACAAGAAAAGTTAGAAGTTGTACAAATTTACAAGACAAAAAACAAACACAACACAACTATTAAAAAAAAAAACAAACAAACAAACCTTTTGGATTTGGATCCCAACATTTAGCGACAACTAGTTTGATTGGGCCGGGCTTTTGAACAACTTCTCTCAAAACTCGCACAGCTTCATCATTAGTCATGTTTTCAAAATTAACATCATTTACCTGAAGGAATCAATTAAATTAAATTTATAAGAAGTTTTTCTCTTTTAGTTCCGTTGCAAAAAGTTAATTAAAATGTGAAATGAGAAGTTCTTCTAGTTAAGGTCCGTTACAAACAGTTAGCTGAAATGTAATAACATTTTCTTTTTTGAAGTGAAACTTCTTATGCGACTTCCAACAAGGTTGCGTCAAACGTTTAACGCAGGTTATCGATAACATTCTTTTCGACACTACTCGCTTTGCTCATTTGTTGATACAACAGTTGTGTCAATTCCGCGTCGTTCAGCCAGGCGATTTAATTGTAGTGAAATGTGTTCTTCGGTGGAAGTTTAAAGCTTCACTTCTTCCGCGCGGATATTTTTTTTCTTTCAGCGACACGTAACACGAAATATATCTGAATACGTACAGTTCTAAATGTTGTCAGTTCACGCAGTCTCAGTTAACTGCTCTACTCGGAACAGTGGTCTTTATCACATGGCACGCCGCGTCGCGTCGTAACAATTTACGACTTTGCAATGAAAGTTTTGCTACGAAATTTGTCACTGTTGATAAAGTTATTAACAAGTTCTAAATATCTGTTGCAAAACATCATTACGACGATGATTTTAGTCCATTTTATTTGGCATTCGTAGTGCGAAAATGTTACGACGGGTGTAGTGATAGGGGTGAACATAAAAAAAAACCTATCATCTAGTTTCAGCCCAATTTACCTGTAAGATCATATCACCTGGTTCAATACGTCCATCTAATGCAACGGCACCGCCTTTCATAATACTTCCAACATAAATTCCTGAAACAAAAGTCGTTAAATAAATGAGGAATAACAATATTCTGGGTCATCGTAACCGATTCGAATAAAAATAAAAGTTTGCGGTTACGATGAAAGCAGATTGATTATTTTGCCTACCGCCGTCTCCTCCACGATTGGATTGCCCGACAATGGAAATTCCAAGAAAATTAACTGCTTCCATGTTGATGGAGACCGTAATTATGTTTAATGACATGGTGGAGTCTGTGATTGAACTGTAGCTAGATGTTCGGGACATGCTAGGCGCTCTTTTTTTACGCCTCTGAGGTTTCTTTCGTACCTGCAGCCTCTGTATGCTGCTACATTCTGTCATATCACGATCCAATGTGAGCTCGCTTTCAGTTCCAAAGAGGCTTGTTGAATCCAAATCGCTTGAAAGAACTGAAGCTGATTGATAGGTAAGAGGTGGCATCATTTGATTGGGCACTCCACCACCTACTCCCATACCGACACCCATTAAACCACCAACCATACTACCACCTGTGGTCTGTATATTTCCAACTCCGACATTTACACCGCCAATCATTCCTTGACCAACTGAGGTTATAATCTTTTGCTGGTTCCGAGGATTAGTACATGTGCGACTGTCGATTTCGCTCGTTGGAACCTCAGAGCAGTTATCAGATTGGTTTGAACCGTCCGCCGATACAAGCTTCAATTTTAATATAGAACTTTTAAAGAGATATGGAGACAAGAAATAAATAAAACTAACCCATGATACAACACGCCCATTGAAACAAGGCAATATAGTAGAATCATCTGCGATTTCCTCTTTGACAACGCTAATTTAAATGCAAATTGAAACTCAATTAAAAACTGCTTTTATCTGATACACCGAACAAATCTCAACTCACCCAAAATCCGCATCCATGGACTTGAAGAAATACTTATAGCTGTTGCTTTGCTTGTTCAGTACCATTTTAAAATCTTTTAGTGTAACCTGCGACGAGGGCAGAGCAATTTTTACCAGATACGGTGTTGTCTCGTCGTCAATATGATATATTACTTTGGTTTCTTGGCAGTTTTTGTCTTCCATGTTGGGATTTATTTTGCTTCAACTGTCCTTGAATTATAATTTTTGTTTAAAAAAAAAAACTATTCCTCAACCCTCTTTTTTTGTAATTTTTTGACGATTATTTCAAGAAGCCCCTTTCACGGGGTTTGCTACTTAATCAAGAAACATCTGGGAAACAGGAAATACAATTAAGAAAGAACTTTTGTAAGAAGGTATTCACTAACTTGGAAGAGATTGTTGTTTATTTAAACAAATTGCGTCCCTTTCCACACTTTATTTTCAAAGAAAACATCCACTTTGTCAATTCAACATGATAAAACATTAGTTTATTTTGCTAAAACATGAAAAACAAGAAACTAAACGGAAAATTCTACGCAAGGCTTTGCCCATTTCTTAAATTGTTCATGTTCTCTGTCGTGTCTGGTCCTTGGTGTTCTGGCTCTTTCTCTCTGAGAAAATAATTTGGCTTGCACTGAATGTTTTTTTAGGTTTTTTTTTTTCTTTGGTTTTTTTTTTGTCGAAAACTTTTCAAAACACACCCCGGTATTGTTGCTTGTTTTTCAACACTTTGGGCTTTAAAAACTTAGAACACACAAAATTTAATTCAGTTTAAAAGCGAATTAATTGGAAAATTAAAATGAAGAAATTTCTACTTGCTCTGTCTATTGGTTCTTCTAACTGTAAAAGTAGATCGAGTAGTCCCTTTCCACAAAAATTATCGAGATGG
This sequence comes from Melanostoma scalare, assembly GCA_949752695.1. Lineage (NCBI taxonomy): Eukaryota > Metazoa > Arthropoda > Insecta > Diptera > Syrphidae > Melanostoma > Melanostoma scalare. Next base: position 18,276,268 of record OX456987.1, on the reverse strand, counting down.
GGGAAAAAACAACAAATGCAAGCTATTGAAAACTGATGATTTTTTTCCTTGAGAATATGACTGTTTTTTCACTTAAATTATTCACTTTGAGCGGGAAATAAGGTGCATTAACTATTTCAGATTTCAATTTTATTTTTATCATTTAATTAAAATTTCTTACGATAGTTAATTTATTTTGCTGACAGAACAAACACGACCAACTTAACTTTACACGAACGAAAATTGTGTACCGTTCCGATTTCAATGTGGATTGTGGATATAGTTTTTAAAGTAGGTGCTGCCATACAGCATTTGTTTGTTTCGATAATCTAGTACATTTCCATTTCACATACATACATTCCACCTCAGAATATTGGGACTGGCCATCACGAAGCGTAGCGGCCAAAAGTAAAACTAAGCTGGGGCACAACAATTGACATTTTGTATGGAAATTGCCACTTTTCCAACAAAATTGTTGAAAAATACAATGTTTTGCTGATCAAATATATGAAATTCTTATTAATAAAATGTAAAGAAAAATATGAAATTAAAGTAAATACAGTCAAAAAGTTTACTAGAAGTGTTCAAAAGGCAAATGCAAAATCGAGCTGTGATTAGCCCCGTTCACACTGTACAATTAGTTGGACAAACTTAGGTTTGACAAACCAATGCTTGATAGTGTGAACTCTTCATACGACCGCTTGTCCAATTTGTTGGATTGTTTTAAAATTTTTTTGATTTTTTTGAAAATCTAGAAGTTGGACGGAGTGGAAGGGTATGTGACATAAAGTTGGACGAAAAGCTTGATAGGTGTAAACGAAAACTACATCAGACCATCCAACTTCCATCAAACGAAGTTTGTCCAACTAATTGTACAGTGTGAACTGGGCTATTGTCAACAAAGCATTAAGGCCGGCCACTGACTACACAATATAACTGCGCAAACTGACTTGAGCAAAAATCAAATCGTTTTGATTTTTACACAGTTAATTGCACAAACAACCCCATTCACAACACAAATGAACTGCGCAAACTCCAATTTGCGCAGTTTTATTGTGTAGTCAGTGGCCGGCCTAAGTTGAATAATATGAATTCAAATTTCCACAAAAGCACAAATCAGGCTCTTAATTAAGAATATGCGTTAGTTTAAAACAATAAAATATCAAAGACCACTCATAATTAAATGAATATTTAAGTTATACAAAATTTATCATCCCCTCAACAAAATATACGTAGAACTTTGTTTCCATTTTTCCCATACAAAAATGGCTTAAGCTTTAACATTTAAAGATGCTAATGCGCATATAATTTAATCACTTTTGTTTGATTTTATATTTTATTGTTTAACGTACTTATTTTAGGAACAAATAACTCAACTATTTTAGGAACACCAACTCAAATTTGGCGTAGACTTGGCAAAGCCAATTTGGTGTCAATTGATCGGGGACAATTTGGAAAAGTCTTTTCCTAATTTGGAAAACGATAGTTTTACTAAAAAATACAAAAAACAAAATACTAGTGAGCCGCTGTACCTTTTATTAGCAGCCAATTAAACTAAAATGCTAAAAACTTTTTTTCTATACTTTTCCAAATTACAAAATTACTTTATTTAGTTTGCAAAAAGCTTGAAACCAAAGCAGTTCATGAAATTGTGACTTTGATACTGTTTTAGTCAAAAATATTTTTAATGTGTTTTTCAAAGGAAAATTGAATTTTTACAACTAAAATGCTAATAACTTTTTTTCTGTACTTTTCCAAATTACAAAATTAGTTTTAAATTTAAAAAAAGGTTGATTGAATTTGGAAAACCAAAACAATTCATGAAATCTGTGTCAACATCAAATTTGACATATGCCTGTTTTTTGTGCGTGTCAGTGGAAAATGTAATTTTTTCTCATAATTTTTCGTCTTTCATATTTTTCGGTTCGTATCAGTAGCTCATATTACAATCAAAGAAAAGTTTTTCTCAACATTATTTTTTCGAGTTTGCAATAAAGTAAACAATTATGACTGATTGGAAAATTTTGAAATAAAAATAAAAAATTTCAATGTAAAATTCTTGTCTTTGCTTTCATTCAGTTGTCAAAATTCTGCATCAACCATCCATGCTGTTCGATTACAAAATAAAATGTTATAACATAATTGGCCCAGTCACGCTGACATTTGGCGTTTTTCTTTTTTAGTTCCGAACCGTGAACTGAACGGAGAACGAACAGCGTGAACGTGTTCTGAACTGAGCTTTGTTAAGTTGGCTGCGCTCAGACTCTTGCTCTAGATGCCCCGTCATATTATTTCGAGCACGTAGAGCGCGCTCGCGTAGTGTTCTGAAGAAAAAAGAAAAGCATTTTGAGCGTTCAGATGTCGCTGAACTGAAAAAAAAATACTCTTACGTTTTTGACGTTTCACTTCTCTGTTCGGAACCAAAAAAGAAAAACCCCTATTGATTAGCATTTTTGATGGTAAGTCGAGTCGACATAGCGAAAATTATTGCAGGTGGAGGCGGCGGGTAATGGTTTTCCCTCTTATTCTTTATTCCTCTATGTCTAATGGCAGCACCGACAAGAAAATGTAGTAGATGTGAATACTTATATGTGCGAGTGAGAGCTGCATATTACATATTCTGTTTCCTTATTGTGCGGTTCTTTTCTGTTTCAAAAGCTGTTCCGTTATCCTCGATGTTCGTGTCGTGAAAATTAAAATCCGCGTGATCCTGTGTCAAAAAAAAAATCTCTTGTAAAATTCAAAAGTCAAAGTAGTAAAATATATACATATTCTGTTTCCTTATTGTGTGGTTGTTTTCTGTTTCAAAAGCAGTTTCGTTCTAATCGATCTTCGTGTCACCTGTCAACCGTTGTCGTAAAATAAGTTTAATATCATGGGCAACATAGATGATGTTATAAAGATGCTGGAGCACGCCAAAAGGGGTAAGCATTTACTATTACTATTGTAAAATAAAAATGTTAGTTTTGAAATTTTTTTTTAGTAGGCCGACAGCCAACTTTACGCCCAGAAAACAGGCGACGCAGTCGATCCTGTGATCTTAAAATAAAACTACATGTTGAAGTATTTAAACAAGAAGAGAAAAAAGATAGCTTGAGCCTCCCGAAACAAAATGGTATGTTAGGATGTATGTATGTAATTTATACTTTATAGGTGTGTTTAGTGACCTGCTCTAGATCGATCTAGAGCTGAAAAAACAGCTTTTTGGTGTTTAATGACAATTTTTCTACTCCGAGCAACAACTTTTTATGTTAAATGACCTGCTCTAGATCACTTTAGAGCAGCATTTTTTGCACTTGCTTTTGAGTAAGAGCAGATTGGAGCAAAGTGTCAAAATCAGCTGTTGACATTTGATTCAAATATTTTTGTTTATATTTTGCGTTTTCCAATCTATTTGAAATCGATTTAAACTTAAAATCAATTGAATTAACATCACGGTGCAGTGCAATAACACCCGCGGCAATAACCCCTGCAGGGGTTGTTTCCCAAACGAAAAGGAAATAGCCCCTGCAGGGGTTATTTCCTTTTTAATGTGGCAATAAAAACCGTAGGTCTTATTGCCTTTTACCTGTGGGGATTATTTCCAATTTCAAATGGAAATAAAGCCCACCATAGCAAACCTAATAGAACAAAACAAATTTTACAAAATAACCATATTCGCTTTATTTTAAGAAACTAAAGAAAAACATTTAAAATAATAAATAATAGAAAAAAAAACAATTTAAAATTCAGTTCTGAAATTTGGAAAATATGCTTAAATTTAATAACTATGCAAATATTTTACTTGTAAGCTTAACTATTTGTTTACAATTATTAATTTCACTAATGCAAAAAAATAGTCCTGCTGTTAAATTTATATTGGTATATTTTTGTTAATTGCAGGACTACTTTTTTGCATTAGTAAAATTAAAAAAATTCAAAATAGGAAAAAAAATAATCGTCATTCGCGCAGCGGAAAATTTTTTTTTGCCCCAGAGAGAATCAATTTGGGGTGTGAAAATAAAAAAATTCGCGCGAATTTTTTTATTTTCACACCCCAAATTGATTCTCTCTGGGGCAAAAAAAATTTTCCGCTGCGCGAATGACGATTATTTTTTTTCCTATTTTGAATTTTTTTAATTTTACTAATGCAAAAAAGTAGTCCTGCAATTAACAAAAATATACCAATATAAATTTAACAACAGGACTATTTTTTTGCATTAGTGAAATTGAAAAATTCGCGACTGTAATACTATGCGTTGTTGCTTCTATTAAAATTGTTTAATGGAGAGTTCCAACCTGCTTGACAACAATATTTGAAACCGTAATTTTTTGCGTTGTTGCTTTTTATAACAATTTTTTAATGGAGAGTTAAAGCTTAACCCATGTGTGGGGCTTGTTGCCAATTCAAATTGGCAATTACACCTGCAGGTGTAAATGCCTTTTTGTTGCAGGTGTTATTACCACATTAAAAAGGAAATAACCCCTGCAGGGGTTATTTCCTTTTCGTTTGGGAAATAACCCCTGCAGGGGTTATTGCCGCGGGTGTTATTGCACTGCACCTAACATCACATGTTAGTTTAGTTTTGATTCCAATGTTTCCGAATATAGATTTATGTTATAATAGGATACCAAACATAATTTTTCAAACTAGCTAAGGTCACAAAATGTGTGCTGCCTTCTTATCAGCTGACTTTTGGCACCAGCTGACTCTGCTCTAAGTTGCCTGACATTTTTCATGTTTCTTGCTCTGCTCTGAGCTGCGCTGCTCTGCTTTTTTTCATTAAACACACTTTATTTGTTGCGAATGTAAAACACTACGGTTTGTGGTAATTTTAATTCTGTCCTTATTCTTGGAACTTAATTCTTTTTATACTTAAATTATGCTTACTCTTACGCACAGAGTATAACCAGAGAGTCCACTGCAGCAATGTAGTGCGTTTTGCCTACAAGCTAAATCAAACCGGATGCCCGCACCGGATGCCCGCACTGGCCTTCACTTCCCACAGATCAAAGTCAGTTGAGTTTGAAAAGTAAAAAATTTTTTTTTGGTTGCAAAAAAAATCGATAATTTTTAGTTTTCATACAGCCTAGAATTTAGAAAAATGAATTTAAGTTGCAGGAAATATTTTTTTTTTCCATTTTGACCAGTATTTCACTGAAAAAGACAAAAATTAGTAAAAAATTTCATACCGATGCAGGCGTTTTGTTAAGTTTTTACAGTTCATACTAGTGAGCACAGAGCCTCAAACTCAGAAATAGGACGCCATATTGAAAAATTTTTTGCAGGTCTTTTTGACAGCTCATAGGGTTGTCAAGAAAACCTGGGTCAACCCTGGGGAAAGTGCAGCGAACGGACCTAATAATAATTATCTAGAACAATACGAAATTTGTTTATTTGTGTCATTCGGCAATGCTGGTCAATAGGTCGGTAAATAGTTGTGTAATTCGGCTGGTGGCTGCGTTACGTTGCTTAGTAGGTTGGTAGATGTGGGTTGGCTCTGTTGATGTTTCAACAATCATTTAGTTTTTCTATTTTTTCTATTGTCAGAGCTTTACAACATGCGTTTAATGTTTCACAAAATGTATTGGACAAAATATATAAATCATTTTCAAAGTAGATATTTGAGAATTCTTTTTCGTTCAGAAAAGCATCAAACCGCGGTGTTATATAACGAATAGTTTTATACTTTCTTTGCTGTAAAACATGATTTTGTCTAATTTTAACTTCTACTCTTTTTGTTTCATGGTCTGCTATTTTATCCTCTGCGTTTATATTCACTTTGACTTGAGAGTTTAAATCACTGTTTGTAATAACATAATCTATTAAAGTAGACGAAAATTTGGTTGTTCTCGTAGGTTGATTCACTAATTGCGTAGGCCCCTGATCCGATCCGATCCTTTGTCAGTAAATCTAAATTAAAATCACCAGTCATTAAGATATTATCTTCATTTTCCAGCGAATAAACACACCATTCCGAAAAAAAAGTTATAAACTCTGCTACTTAGGAGCTAGGAGATCTATAAAGCACTATCAATGTCCACTTTTCTTCATTCAACCATACATACACTTTGATAACCCATACAGAATTCAAAAAATTTAAATTGTCTATCATTTGAAATCGTATGCCTTTTTTCAAATAAATTACCACTCCCACAGTGTGTCTAGAGTGAGAAGTACCAGTTATATTTTTGTTATCATCAACACTTATTTCTGTCTCATCTATATTTCTTGTGGTACAAGTTTCCGTTAACATTAGAAAATCTGGCTTATAGTTTTGTATTAAAATTTCCACTTCACTCTTATTGGCTTACAATTTTTGGGAGTTTAAATAAAAGAAAACAAAAGATTCTGAACTCAAACTTGTTTGCTACAAGTATTTAGTTTTTTCAACTTTAAGTTTTCTCTTGTACACTTCACAGTCGTTATCAAAAGCATTATGATTTGTATCTAGATTTAACTTTAGTTCATTGTTCATTCTCACACAATTCACACAATTTAGACACTTATAGTTAAGCGTTCGATCCCAATATGACATCCACCACATTAAGAACACAGTTTGTTTTCAGCCTTTCATTCTTTACTAGTGTGATTAAAACCCAGACATTTGAAACATCTTTTGACATATCCAACACTAAGCTTACCAGCCTTCATAACTTGATTAAAACATTTGTGATTCACTTCAATAACGGCACTAAAAGATTTTTTATTAACGTTTTTCCACATCGCTTTTAATTCTAAGTTTACATTCTCATCTTGAAACATTTCATTCTGTTTTTTTTAAGCAACTCAATAACACATTCGCATCTAATTTCTCGGACAAATTACATATTTTTATGCTCGGATTATTTCTTTTCAGAACGTCGTAATTATTTTCCAAACTTTCTTCTACTTTTTCTTTTACTTTGTTCACTGATTCTATGTTCTCATATGACACAACTATTGCGCCCTTATCCACTTTTTTAATTCCTGCAACCTGTATTTCAGAATCTCCAAGATTCACACTCAATTTCACTTCCGACTTTGTTTTATTAGCATCTTGGTGCTCTTTCGGTATAATTAAAACGGAACCCTTTTTCACTGCACTCGTGTATGTTTTCTTCTCTTTACCCAAACTTTCATCGATTGTTTTCTTTATTTGAGACATTATCAAACTTGATCCCGATCTCATCACAGTTTTCTTTTATTTTATTTTTTTTAATATTTTCCTCGATGTGTTGAAGCGATTTAAATTTTTCCCGGCACAATTCACATAAAATTAAAAGATTTGTTTTCCACTGACTTGTTTATATCATATTCAGTTAAATTAATGCATTTGGGATGGAACAAACTTCCACATCCGCCATTACATACAACAAGTGCTGAGTCTTTATTATTATTGTTGCGGGTGAGCTTTTTACACTCACCGCAAGTCCCACTAACACTCATATAATTTTTATTTTTATTTAAGCACTTTGATCCGTTTTCTTCACTTTCACTCAATAAAATTTAACTATTTAAAATTTACAAAAATTATTTGTTTTATATTCTTTAAACTAACTCGAATTTTCGCGCAATAATTAATATTAAAATAAAATTCATCAAGCAGTAAAAAGACGGGAACCTGTGGTGGCTCCAATTACAAATAAATTGCCGAAATCCGAGTTGCCTTCAACATCAAGTAAAAGAATACCCGCATACGACTACAAAGCCAGGTTCAGCAATCTGCTGGAGAAATATAGAACTAAAGAGACAAATTCAAAATTAGAGAGAGAGCAGTTCGAGAAAGAAAAAAAAGATTTTGAGGTGAGTATCGTATGGATATTATTATTATTATGATAACTAAGCCCCTATGTATTATATCGCATAGGGTTTCATCAAATTTCGGGCACACTTATAATGTGATGTCATCAGCATAGCCAATGTACCTTAGTGCTTTGCAAAGTTAGTTTTTCTAATAGTTCATCTACTACTAGACTCCAAAGTAGGGGCGATAAGATCGCTCCTTGTGGGTAGCCTCTTGTTATGATGATTTTCTGAATCTTTTGGCTAGATTGTGTTTCTTCCGATCTTGTGCTAAGCATTGCACTAAACCACTTTTATTGGAATCGGAGTGTTCTTCCTCTGAAGTGCTTTGTTAACTGCCTCATGCGAGTTATTATCAAAGGCACCCTCAATATCCAAGAAACAACCGATCGTTGTTTCTTTTTGGATGGTGGTTGAGAGGTGGTATAAGGCAGTATTTTGTATTTTGTTGTTGCTTTTATCATATTAACCTCTTGTTGAAACAAAAATTCAAGGCACCTGCCGGCTGCCTGGTGCTTGGTCTTAGGTGTTATTTATTTATTGCATTAGTTCAAGAGCTCTGCGATTTCATATAACAAAATACTAAAACACATCTTTTTACAGGAAATAATTTTGGCACTCAAACAAGAAAACGCACAGCTGAGATCAGCAAATAACAAATTTGTTATTGCTAATATCAAAACTGAAAATGGATCGCAAGGACCAGGATAAATAAAAATATCTTTAACACCTCGGCCTCATTTGGGTGAATTAAAGCAGTTATTCCCGCTGTACATATTAGTAGTAATTTTTAGTGTTTGTTAAAACTTATTAAATTTTTGTTTTTTAATATTAAATTTGTTAATTGTTAATAAATGTATTTTCTTTCGGCTTTGTTGGTCGCTTTTTCCTGACGTTTCGGCATTTATATTAGTTATGGTTTGCATATTGAGAAATGAATTTTCATAACTCTTTTTAAACTTACTACTTCTGTACCATTTTGCTCAGTTTCTATGGCTATCTGCTTTGAACGATTAGTGCTGTTAGGTGTTTGTTCCAGGACATTATAGGTATCGGCTACAGCTTGTTCATTCCTGTTTTCTCAATCATATGGTCGAAACATGTTTAATTTTTTTTTAACAAGAAAGTATAATATGAAATGAACAATAACAATAAACAAACATGCTTATTTTGACATTCTATTCGATAGAAAGTTAGTCGAATTCGAAAGGAGTGCATTTTGAGACTCGAATGATTCGAATGTCAAACATGTTAAATTTTCCAATCATTCGAGTTTAATTAATTTCTTATCTCTGATCTCGCATCTGAATCGAGATTAGCCCTGTTCACACTGTACAATTAGTTGGACAGACTTGGGCTTGAACGACCAATGCTTGATAGTGTGAACCATTCAGATGACCGCTTGTCCTTGTTGGATGGTTTTCAAAAATTTTTGAAAATCTAGAAGTTGGATGGAGTGGAAGGGTATGTGACATAAAGTTGGACGACAAGCTTGATAAGTGTGAACGCAAACTACATCAGACCATCCAACTTCCATCAAACGAAGTCTGTCCAACTAATTGTACAGTGTGAACAGGGCTATTCATAAAAGTGCTTTTTCGGGGCAAAAAAAGTGATCTGATCCCTACATGGAACGTATTTCGAGCAAAAAAGCATTTTTAAAAGTGCTTTTGTGTACCACTGGAAATCGACATAACAACAGTCAACAGCCCTAAATATGTATGAAAGAATAAAACATTTTTTTGAGAATATAGCTTCTGAATATATTCTGAATAAAAACTATTCTTTGAGTTTCCTGTTTACAAATCAAATATCGAGCCGTTCTGGAAATAGAGCTCGTCCTCGTCTTGGCTTGTTTCCAAAACTTTCTCAGTAAAGGTGGTATAAAACGGTGCAGTGCAATAACACCCGCGGCAATAACCCCTGCAGGGGTTGTTTCCCAAACGAAAAGGAAATAGCCCCTGCAGGGGTTATTTCCTTTTTAATGTGGCAATAAAAACCGTAGGTCTTATTGCCTTTTACCTGTGGGGATTATTTCCAATTTCAAATGGAAATAAAGCCCACCATAGCAAACCTAATAGAACAAAACAAATTTTACAAAATAACCATATTCGCTTTATTTTAAGAAACTAAAGAAAAACATTTAAAATAATAAATAATAGAAAAAAAAAACAATTTAAAATTCAGTTCTGAAATTTGGAAAATATGCTTAAATTTAATAACTATGCAAATATTTTACTTGTAAGCTTAACTATTTGTTTACAATTATTAATTTCACTAATGCAAAAAAATAGTCCTGCTGTTAAATTTATATTGGTATATTTTTGTTAATTGCAGGACTACTTTTTTGCATTAGTAAAATTAAAAAAATTCAAAATAGGAAAAAAAATAATCGTCATTCGCGCAGCGGAAAATTTTTTTTTGCCCCAGAGAGAATCAATTTGGGGTGTGAAAATAAAAAAATTCGCGCGAATTTTTTTATTTTCACACCCCAAATTGATTCTCTCTGGGGCAAAAAAAATTTTCCGCTGCGCGAATGACGATTATTTTTTTTCCTATTTTGAATTTTTTTAATTTTACTAATGCAAAAAAGTAGTCCTGCAATTAACAAAAATATACCAATATAAATTTAACAACAGGACTATTTTTTTGCATTAGTGAAATTGAAAAATTCGCGACTGTAATACTATGCGTTGTTGCTTCTATTAAAATTGTTTAATGGAGAGTTCCAACCTGCTTGACAACAATATTTGAAACCGTAATTTTTTGCGTTGTTGCTTTTTATAACAATTTTTTAATGGAGAGTTAAAGCTTAACCCATGTGTGGGGCTTGTTGCCAATTCAAATTGGCAATTACACCTGCAGGTGTAAATGCCTTTTTGTTGCAGGTGTTATTACCACATTAAAAAGGAAATAACCCCTGCAGGGGTTATTTCCTTTTCGTTTGGGAAATAACCCCTGCAGGGGTTATTGCCGCGGGTGTTATTGCACTGCACCTTGAACAAGGTTTTCCATAAACTCGCTCTAGCTTTTTGCTGTGGCGAGTTGAGTGCTGTCAAATGGCATGTATTTTATTTTAATGACATGGATGTGTGGTGGTTTGTGGTTTAGCGTTTTTTGAGGACTGGAAAACCCAGGTCTTTTTGACAGCTCATAGGGTTGTCAAGAAAACCTGGGTCAACCCTGGGGAAAGTGCAGCGAACGGACCTAATAATAATTATCTAGAACAATACGAAATTTGTTTATTTGTGTCATTCGGCAATGCTGGTCAATAGGTCGGTAAATAGTTGTGTAATTCGGCTGGTGGCTGCGTTACGTTGCTTAGTAGGTTGGTAGATGTGGGTTGGCTCTGTTGATGTTTCAACAATCATTTAGTTTTTCTATTTTTTCTATTGTCAGAGCTTTACAACATGCGTTTAATGTTTCACAAAATGTATTGGACAAAATATATAAATCATTTTCAAAGTAGATATTTGAGAATTCTTTTTCGTTCAGAAAAGCATCAAACCGCGGTGTTATATAACGAATAGTTTTATACTTTCTTTGCTGTAAAACATGATTTTGTCTAATTTTAACTTCTACTCTTATTGTTTCATGGTCTGCTATTTTATCCTCTGCGTTTATATTCACTTTGACTTGAGAGTTTAAATCACTGTTTGTAATAACATAATCTATTAAAGTAGACGAAAATTTGGTTGTTCTCGTAGGTTGATTCACTAATTGCGTAGGCCCCTGATCCGATCCGATCCTTTGTCAGTAAATCTAAATTAAAATCACCAGTCATTAAGATATTATCTTCATTTTCCAGCGAATAAACACACTATTCCGAAAAAAAAGTTATAAACTCTGCTACTTAGGAGCTAGGAGATCTATAAAGCACTATCAATGTCCACTTTTCTTCATTCAACCATACATACACTTTGATAACCCATACAGAATTCAAAAAATTTAAATTGTCTATCATTTGAAATCGTATGCCTTTTTTCAAATAAATTACCACTCCCACAGTGTGTCTAGAGTGAGAAGTACCAGTTATATTTTTGTTATCATCAACACTTATTTCTGTCTCATCTATATTTCTTGTGGTACAAGTTTCCGTTAACATTAGAAAATCTGGCTTATAGTTTTGTATTAAAATTTCCACTTCACTCTTATTGGCTTACAATTTTTGGGAGTTTAAATAAAAGAAAACAAAAGATTCTGAACTCAAACTTGTTTGCTACAAGTATTTAGTTTTTTCAACTTTAAGTTTTCTCTTGTACACTTCACAGTCGTTATCAAAAGCATTATGATTTGTATCTAGATTTAACTTTAGTTCATTGTTCATTCTCACACAATTCACACAATTTAGACACTTAGTTAAGCGTTCGATCTCAATATGACATCCACCACATTTAGAACACAGTTTGTTTTCAGCCTTTCATTCTTTACTAGTGTGATTAAAACCCAGACATTTGAAACATCTTTTGACATATCCAACACTAAGCTTACCAGCCTTCATAACTTGATTAAAACATTTGTGATTCACTTCAATAACGGCACTAAAAGATTTTTTATTAACGTTTTTCCACATCGCTTTTAATTCTAAGTTTACATTCTCATCTTGAAACATTTCATTCTGTTTTTTTTAAGCAACTCAATAACACATTCGCATCTAATTTCTCGGACAAATTACATATTTTTATGCTCGGATTATTTCTTTTCAGAACGTCGTAATTATTTTCCAAACTTTCTTCTACTTTTTCTTTTACTTTGTTCACTGATTCTATGTTCTCATATGACACAACTATTGCGCCCTTATCCACTTTTTTAATTCCTGCAACCTGTATTTCAGAATCTCCAAGATTCACACTCAATTTCACTTCCGACTTTGTTTTATTAGCATCTTGGTGCTCTTTCGGTATAATTAAAACGGAACCCTTTTTCACTGCACTCGTGTATGTTTTCTTCTCTTTACCCAAACTTTCATCGATTTTTTTCTTTATTTGAGACATTATCAAACTTGATCCCGATCTCATCACAGTTTTCTTTTATTTTATTTTTTTTAATATTTTCCTCGATGTGTTGAAGCGATTTAAATTTTTCCCGGCACAATTCACATAAAATTAAAAGATTTGTTTTCCACTGACTTGTTTATATCATATTCAGTTAAATTAATGCATTTGGGATGGAACAAACTTCCACATCCGCCATTACATACAACAAGTGCTGAGTCTTTATTATTATTGTTGCGGGTGAGCTTTTTACACTCACCGCAAGTCCCACTAACACTCATATAATTTTTATTTTTATTTAAGCACTTTGATCCGTTTTCTTCACTTTCACTCAATAAAATTTAACTATTTAAAATTTACAAAAATTATTTGTTTTATATTCTTTAAACTAACTCGAATTTTCGCGCAATAATTAATATTAAAATAAAATTCATCAAGCAGTAAAAAGACGGGAACCTGTGGTGGCTCCAATTACAAATAAATTGCCGAAATCCGAGTTGCCTTCAACATCAAGTAAAAGAATACCCGCATACGACTACAAAGCCAGGTTCAGCAATCTGCTGGAGAAATATAGAACTAAAGAGACAAATTCAAAATTAGAGAGAGAGCAGTTCGAGAAAGAAAAAAAAGATTTTGAGGTGAGTATCGTATGGATATTATTATTATTATGATAACTAAGCCCCTATGTATTATATCGCATAGGGTTTCATCAAATTTCGGGCACACTTATAATGTGATGTCATCAGCATAGCCAATGTACCTTAGTGCTTTGCAAAGTTAGTTTTTCTAATAGTTCATCTACTACTAGACTCCAAAGTAGGGGCGATAAGATCGCTCCTTGTGGGTAGCCTCTTGTTATGATGATTTTCTGAATCTTTTGGCTAGATTGTGTTTCTTCCGATCTTGTGCTAAGCATTGCACTAAACCACTTTTATTGGAAATCGGAGTGTTCTTCCTCTGAAGTGCTTTGTTAACTGCCTCATGCGAGTTATTATCAAAGGTACCCTCAATATCCAAGAAACAACCGATCGTTGTTTCTTTTTGGATGGTGGTTGAGAGGTGGTATAAGGCAGTATTTTGTATTTTGTTGTTGCTTTTATCATATTAACCTCTTGTTGAAACAAAAATTCAAGGCACCTGCCGGCTGCCTGGTGCTTGGTCTTAGGTGTTATTTATTTATTGCATTAGTTCAAGAGCTCTGCGATTTCATATAACAAAATACTAAAACACATCTTTTTACAGGAAATAATTTTGGCACTCAAACAAGAAAACGCACAGCTGAGATCAGCAAATAACAAATTAGTTATTGAACTAAATGCGCTCAATGCTCAATCTCAAAACTGAATATGGATCGCAAGGACCAGGATAAATAAAAATATCTTTAACACCTCGGCCTCATTTGGGTGAATTAAAGCAGTTATTCCCGCTGTACATATTAGTAGTAATTTTTAGTGTTTGTTAAAACTTATTAAATTTTTGTTTTTTAATATTAAATTTGTTAATTGTTAATAAATGTATTTTCTTTCGGCTTTGTTGGTCGCTTTTTCCTGACGTTTCGGCATTTATATTAGTTATGGTTTGCATATTGAGAAATGAATTTTCATAACTCTTTTTAAACTTACTACTTCTGTACCATTTTGCTCAGTTTCTATGGCTATCTGCTTTGAACGATTAGTGCTGTTAGGTGTTTGTTCCAGGACATTATAGGTATCGGCTACAGCTTGTTCATTCCTGTTTTCTCAATCATATGGTCGAAACATGTTTAATTTTTTTTTAACAAGAAAGTATAATATAAAATGAACAATAACAATAAACAAACATGCTTATTTTGACATTCTATTCGATAGAAAGTTAGTCGAATTCGAAAGGAGTGCATTTTGAGACTCGAATGATTCGAATGTCAAACATGTAAAAATTTCGAATCATTCGAGTTTAGAAATGCACTTCTTTCGAATTCGACTAACTTTCTATCGAATAGAATGCCAAAATAAGCATGTTTGTTTATTTATATGTTATTGTATTCATAACCCCTTGATGAGCGTGCTAATTATAAGAAGAAAAAAAATTTAGGTCCCTATTATGAGTAGCGAATCCAACGTTCGATTGGAAGCGAATGCTTTTGGGAGCTTCTTTTATAGCGGTTTTATAAGCTGTAGAAACTTTGTAGAAAACTTTTTTTTTCGATGTTTAAGGTATGTCAGATAAGAGAATGAACGAAGTTTAATGATAATAATCCAATAAATGAGTTTCTCTAAAACATTCGCTTCCAGTCGAACGTTCGATTCGCTACTCATAATACGGACCTTATTTCCCTTACCCGCAGTCAAAGAGGATGTTATGATCCTAAATTATTCCTGAAAAAGATAAAAAAAAAAGCAGCAAACAACCACCAACACTGTTCGTTTATAATACCTTTTTTTTTTTGCACTCCAACACTACTGCTTCTCAAATGGTATGCCCGATGTGCTTTGTCCATTAGAAATATTTCAAATTCGTTCTCTTGTTCGGATGGATTTCACACCTAAAGAAAAAATGCATAGCTGAAATGTAACCAAAGAATGAAATGAAATGTAAGAAAACTAAAAATAAGAAAATTTACCTGGTAAGCTGTTGATGTTGTGGAATGGCTGCTGGTTGGTAGAGTGGTAGCGAGTAAGGCTGTGTGTGAATTGGGTTAAAATTTCTCACCTTGGTTAAATTTTGACATTTGTTTTGCGGTGGATTCAGATGTTAAATTTTTGCTGTGTGAATTGGGTTAAAAGGGTTTTTTTGAAACACTATTTTCTCTTAAATTCCTTTATAGTTAAAGAAATTTCCCTGCAAAATTCCTTTTTATCATTGAAATTAATTTATTTTTTACTTTAAATAAAGCAACTTTAAGAATGTAAATTTAATATTACGTTCCAAAAAGTGTTAAGATCTCCATTTTGCCTATTTTCTCTTGTTCTTGTACTACTATTTTCATATGTTGAAACAATAGTCCCGCATTTTGTCAAAATATTTCCCATCACGGATATTTTGATAATGGGTGTATGAACACTTGTTTTTGCAGCACTGACAACAACAGCAAAAAAAATCATCGATTTGAGATCTGTTTACAAAATGAATAACAATTTGAAGAAATGTTTTACAATAATTTTATTTATTTTAATGAATATTTATTTTAATGAAAGAATGTCTCGCAATGAAAAATTCTTGAAGTATTTTTGAAAATATAATTTTGCATATATTCAATTATTCATGTTTGCATTTGTTGCTCAATTTGTATTTGAATGAGTTTTAGTTTTTCTTCGGGAAACCCTAAGAAACAATAATTTTATTTTTATAAATATGTACATATGTTTTTCGATAAAAAAAGGTCAAACTTACATTTATTGTAAGGTTTTCACGTAATTATTTCTTGTTGTCCAATTTTTCGTGTGCCGTCCATACTGCTAAAAACTACTTTCTGCTTTGTTTACTGTTTGTTCGACAAAAAAAAGTTATGAATGCAACAAGAACTAGACACACCTCTCTTTTTTGACAAACGTCAAGCTCGCGGAGCAGGCTAAAAGGGGTTAAAATTTTATCCCATCTTTTTCACCACGCTAGTGTCATATTTTAACCCATTTAACCCAATTTTAACCCAATTCACACACAGCCTAAATAGATTCTTTTTTTATTCATGTCAAACATGAATGAAAAAGGGCATGAGTAGTAATATGCGAGTGCGAAGAGCGCCGGCGTATAGTCTTTGGGGGCATTTACCTCGTTTCCACTTAGAATCGGGTAATCGAATCGGATTATGGTTCAGATTTCGATGCAAGTATCTATTTACCTCACTGAATCGAGTAATCTAGGTATACAACACATACCTTTCGAATCGATCCAGCTACAAGAGCTGAATCGGATCGGGTAATCCTATTTCAATTCGATGTAGGTATACACTGGCACTAATTCGAATTGAAGTGTGATTCAATTCTAAGTGTAAACGAGGTAATCCACTTTCGCTTTTTGGGGGGCTAAGAGAATTTAAAGAACAAGAGGGAAAACCACACTAACACATTGATACCACCCCACAAGCTGGTGCACGCACTTATTCACAAAATTTCACTAGCACCACTTTATATTCGGATCTCAACACTGGGCTTACACAAAATTTCACTAGCACCACTTTATATTCGGATCCATACACAGGGTTTACACAAAAAATTGTACCAATACTACTTTATTCTCGCCTGGGAACCGGTTTTTGTTTTTTTTTTTTACTTTAAGTCACCCTAAGGCTACGTCTGGCAGAATTTTTGGATTTAAAACTTTTTTTTTGGGTTTGTAAATAAAATTTATTTGTGATTATATACTTTTTAAGTATTTGGAAATAAAAATTTAAGCATCAAAATATTAAAATATTTTCTTTTTTGTTAAACATTTCTCTGAGTAATCTCCTCCCTTCTATTTCTTCTTTTTTAAAAAACGTTTCTTAAGAGAAATAGACAGAAAAGTATGACTGTTAAAAAAATATATACTAAAGCAAAACATTAACCAATAAATATGAATTCATTTTGCATTTGTTTGATGAAAGAGATTCCAACTTAAGCTTTCGATTCTCTTCTTGAAGCTGTGTTGAAAATTTAAGCAGTTAATTAATTGAATTAAAAAAAAAATCAAAAGTAAAAGAATTGAAAGCGGATATCAAACTATGTAGACATTTTTTGAAAAACTTATCTCAGTCAAAATATTGAAATGCAGCAATCTTGTAGATATTATGAAGAGCTCAGAAAGCCTTCATTCATCTCTATAGCACAATTACTTACAAAGCACCAACACTTTAAGTTTTGATTTTTTGTTTTTATTAAAAGCTCGGTAGAAATTTTTTTAAAAACTTGTCTCAATCAAAATCTTTAAATGTGGAATTTTTGTCTACGTTGTGTTGAGCTCAGAAAGCCATCATTCATCTCAGTAGCACAATTATTAACAAAGCTCCAACACTTACCGCCGTATTAATAAACGCGGAATAACTGGGAAATACTTATTCCATGGATTAAGTTACCATTATACCATTTTCCATTTAATTAAAGCCACCATTATACCATTTTCCACTTAATCCATGGAATAAGGCTTAGCCCAGCTATTCCGCGTTTATTAATACGGGGGTTAAGGTTTTCAATTTTTCTTAACACAAAAAAAAATTAAAACTTAAAGTGTTGGCGCTTTGTAAGTAATTGTGCTACAGAGATGAATGAAAGCTTTCTGAGCTCTCCATAATATCTACAAGATTGTTGCATTTCAATATTTTGACTGAGATAAGTTTTTCAAAAAATGTCCACATAGTTTGATATTTAGCTTTTGGTATTAAAAAAAAGTTAAGACAAATAACCGAGCTGAGGGAGCGAATCACAATATAATGAGTCCCAATAGAATCAGTATAGTTGCATGCTTATGAGTTTTCACATCTTGCCCAACTTTACGAAAAAATGTAGTTTTTAAAAATCAAAAACTTTGGTGTTGTTCAAACCGTCCCCTTAAGAATTTCTAAGTAGTGTGGTGAAAATTAAATTTCAGGTTATGTTTCAGGCTGTGTGTGAATTGGGTTAAAATTTCTCACCTTGGTTAAATTTTGACATTTGTTTTGCGGTGGATTCAGATGTTAAATTTTTGCTGTGTGGATTGGGTTAAAAGGGTTTTTTTGAAATACTATTTTCTCTTAAATTCCTTTATAGTTAAAGAAATTTCCCTGCAAAATTCCTTTTTATCATTGAATTTAATTTATTTTTTACTTTAAATAAAGCAACTTTAAGAATGTAAATTTAATATTACGTTCCAAAAAGTGTTAAGATCTCCATTTTGCCAATTTTCTCTTGTTCTTGTACTACTATTTTCATGTGTTGAAACAATAGTCCCGCATTTTGTCAAAATATTTCCCATCACGGATATTTTGATAATGGGTGTATGAACACTTGTTTTTGCAGCACTGACAACAACAGCAAAAAAAATCATCGATTTGAGATCTGCTTACAAAATGAATAACAATTTGAAGAAATGTTTTACAATAATTTTATTTATTTAAATGTCTTATCAATTAATTCTATTGAACCGCAATGAAAAATTCTTGAAGTATTTTTGAAAATATAATTTTGCATAGATACATTCATGTTTGCATTTGTTACTCAATTCGTATTTGAATGAGTTTTAGTTTTTCTTCGGGAAACCCTAAGAAACAATAATTTTATTTTTATAAATATGTACATATGTTTTTCGATAAAAAAAGGTCAAACTTACATTTATTGTAAGGTTTTCACGTAATTATTTCTTGTTGTCCAATTTTTCGTGTGCCGTTCATACTGCTAAAAACTACTTTCTGCTTTGTTTACTGTTTGTTCAACAAAAAAAAGTTATGAATGCAACAAGAACTAGACACACCTCTCTTTCTTGACAAACGTCAAATTTTAACCCATTTTAGCCTGCTCCGCGAGCAGGCTAAATGGGTTAAAATTTGATCCCCTCTTGTTCACCACGCTAGTGTCATATTTTAACCCATTTAACCCAATTTTAACCCAATTCACACACAGCCTCAAGCTGCCAAGTAAAAAAAAAAAAATTCACCACGCATATACTTCCACAACTTTTTTGCGCCTTTTTGCTGCCGCTCACACGTATTCACAGATGGAGGCTGCGATTACAAAAACAACAATGTAAACAAATGGAAGTTGCGGGGCAAGAGACGTAATGGTTTTCCCTCTTGTTCTTTAATTTCTCTAAGGTATACGTACACACAATTTCGAATCGATCCAGCTACAAGAGCTGTATCGGATCGGGTAATCCTATTTCAATTCGATCTAGGTATACACTGGCATTAGTTCGAATTGAAGTGTGACTCAATTCTAAGTGGAAACGAGGTAATTGTGTATTGCTTGTTAATAAAGTCTGCGAACACTAGTTCTCAGCTGTTAAATAATGTCAACAATAATGAAAAAAAGCTAAACACCGAATTCGTATTAAATTTCATCAATTTTGCAAGATGAATAACAATTTGAGGAAGTATTTTACATTCACAGTATGGTTTTCCAAAAGATCTTGGTTTTCTTGTTCGTCGTTCCAGCGTTGCGCTTTGAAAAATAATTTCAAATGTAATTTTTTTCTTTCTTGAGAAACGTCAAAATTCAACCACTTATGTCAAAATTTAACCTGGTCTGGAGCTGGGTAATTTTTAAAACAATTTATTCTACACGCTAGTGTCAAAATTTAACCAGACGTCAAGTTTTAACCCACATTTAAACCCAATGCGGACACGGCCACAGAGTATAACAGAGAGTCCACTGCAGCAAGGTAGTGCGCAGTGCGTTTTGCCTACAAGCTAAATCAAACCGAAAAACCGCACCCGGAAAACCGCACTGGCCTTCACTTCCCACAGATCAAAGTCAGTTGAGTTTGAAAAGTAAAAAATTTTTTTTTGGTTGCAAAAAAATCGATAATTTTTAATTTTCATACAGCCTAGAATTTAGAAAAATGAATTTAAGTTGCAGGAAATAACTTTTTTTTCCATTTTGACCAGTATTTCACTGAAAAAGACAAAAATTAGTAAGAAATTTCATACCGATGCAGGCGTTTTGTTAAGTTTTTACAGTTCATACTAGTGAGCACAGAGCCTCAAACTCAGAAATAAGACGCCTTATTGAAAAATATTTTGCGGGTGTTTCGGGCTGGAGGGGTGGAAGTGGATACTCTGTATTATCTACTCTGTGGACACGGCCTTAGGCCGTGTGTGAATTGCGTTAAAATGTGCGTTAAAATTTAACCCGCGTTAAAATTTGACACTAATGAGGTGAATAAAATGGGTTAAAATTTATTGAGCTGTGGAGCAGGTTAATGGTGGATTTACATGCATCTGCAAGTGCAGATGAAAATCGGAAAAAGACACAAGATGTAAAATTCATACTTGTCTGATAGAGAGGGAATGAACTTCCTAGTTATGGTTGCAGATGAAAAATTATGGGTGCAGATGAACATGTTCATCTGCAACCATAATTTTTCATCTGCAACCATAATCCTATTCGTCTCTCTTTTTAACTTTTGTGCTTTGTAATCTTCATCCGTTTCGCTTTACTTTTCTGCACTTCCACAGTTGCAGATGCATGTAAACCCAGCATAAAATGCGTTAAAATTTTACGTTTCTAGTGATAGAGAAATTTGCTCTTGCTTTTGCATTCAATTCAAACAACGAAATATGAATCATGAAAAAAAACGAAGGCAGGCTGGAAAACCATACATTAAGCGTTAGTTTGAAAGCAATTAATCTATATTAATTTAATAGGCGTGTTTTTTTTATGCTAGTATATAGTACAGCATTTGAGTTAAAAAAAACGATATATCCACAGTATTTTCAGTTCTATTTTCAGCAACAAGATGGTGCTCAACGTCAAAGCTTGTTGTCACTTTTCAAAGCTCTCTGTGAAATTCAAGATGAAACAAAATCAAGTTCATACCAGGTTTGTTTCGTTAATTGGTCTATCAAATGAATAACGATACAAAGCCAGGTATGAATTTGTATTTTTTTTCTTATTTTCCATACATCAGATTCTCTCTTACAGCTCTTTTTTACTATTTTTGGAGGCATCGTCTAGCAGTGAAGAAAGCTCTTTGTCAAAGTCAGCTGATTTGTTGAAAAAAACTTTCGGGTATGTTCGGGGAGTATGTAAAAAGATATTCACCCCGATTATAGAATCCGAAAAATGGACTGCGGAAGCGATCCGCACGAGTTTGGATATTTTTGCTATTATCGAGCCCGCATTGAATCCGACGTTGTGAAAGTGAAAGATTGTTGATAATACAGGTTAAAAAAGTCGTATTACCGAATCCGTTGTTCATCCGCAGTCCATACAATTTTTTACGTTTCTCATCCGCACCAAAATTGTTGCTGATTTTTAAAAAAAAGTTCAATAGATTGGAAACAACCAGGAGGATATTTGCGTAGTGAGAAAACATGATAAATATTTTCATATTAATCTAAATGGCAACATGATTTATCAGGAGGAAAATGATTATGTTGGAGATTTTAAGGATGATATCGCTGTAGTCTATAAGGAAAGGATGGTAAAGCTACACATATTAATCATTTGTGTTTGTATTACTTTACTGACAATGGTCTGGTTTGGATCAAACAGTTTATTCAATTTTAGACAAAATCTCAACCAGTCGGTAGTGGCCCAGTCTTCAGTTTTGTGGTTTCACCCAACCAACACTATACCCACTTAACTCCTGGCTGATGCAAAAGTACCGCCAAGCCCAAACAAGAGAGCAACTTGCCTTTAACGAAGCGGTTGAAAATGTGCTCGTGTTCAAAGACAACGCTTATCTGCGTCTGTTCGCCCGATGGTGAATTCTCCAGCGCTAATACGATCTCGAAGCTCGTATAATCGAAGCCATCGCAAAGGCCTGCTGCGCTCTCCACAACTTGTTTGAAGAAAACGAAGATGGTTACCGCGAAGAATGGGGAGATGCAGTAGACACTTCCAAATGTAACACCAAGTTTGATGTTGAAAGGAGGAAAGACTCCAAACAAGCCTTAAAGACAAGAGATTACCTAACCGATGTAATTTACAGCTCAACTGAAACACAAAGATGAGGAAATATAAAAAACAAAAATCTCTAAGTTGATAAAAAAAGCTTTTATTCCTTTTACTAATCAAGCTCAGTATTAGTACAATCGCTGTGGTGGTCCTATAGATGACGTGATGTGCAGCGAACGCACATTCTGCCAGTGCTTCTTCAACAGTGAAACCAAGAAATTGGTAGACAAATGAATGTTCTGTACGACCGACCGCGACGGACAGGCACAAAACTTTCTTCATTTGGAATCGTACTTGCCCAACATAGATTCTTGATGCGACAAAAGACCAGGGAACTTGCCAGCTTTGTTCAAACCGGTTCCCAACAAACGTGGAATCTGCTTGATAAGCAACTCAGAAGCCAGAATAGCATCGTAGGACTTGGCTAGTCTCTTGACCAGCTTTTTGTTCTTGTTGAGCTTCTTTAGTGCTTCAGCGTCCATGCAATCAACGTTGTTGGCCTTAGCTTCATCGCAATATTATATATTGCATTCCAGAGCATTTCTGTTAAAAAAAAAGGCTATGAAATCCATCTGAATTGAATTTTATTCTTGTGTATTTTATATAAATTCTAATTTCTTAATTCTTTTTTTACAGATGGAGAATGATAAATGTCAAAACAAACCAGCTGACAAATGGTTTAGGGTAATGGTAAAGTGGTGCTGCGGATCGACATTGCAGTTCATCCGCTGGATTCAAAAATTGAATTCAATGCGGATGCGGATGCCTTGCGGATCGGATGAAATCCGCGGGAATAGATTATTGCGGATTCCATAATCGACATTATTAAAAACTAATCTTTGATGAGATTTTCCATTGGTAAACAGAATCAATTTATTTTTTATCCAAATCTTTGGGAAAGCAATTCTACGCTATTGACCAGTCTTTTCGATAGATTAAGGAGGAAAATAAGTTGTTTCTATTTACGAAACCGTGAAATTGAACTATAATACTACCGCACAAATAAACACAACCCAAATTAAATTAATTTGAAACACGTACTACTAGTCCCAAACTTGAATTTCTATTGAAGAATGTTTAATTTTCATACATAAACTTTCCCTTTTGATCATATTTTACTGCTTTGTTTGTTTGTTTGATTTTGTTTTTTTCTTATATTGGGCTATATTTTTTAGTCAAATAATTCCATGAGAAAAGCTATTAGCTTCAGCAAAAAAAAAACTAGTGCAAAATCCTGTATTATATACACCACCAGGTAAGAAACAGGGCGAAAATTCAATATGAATATAGTTTTTATTTCTTTAATTTTTAATCGAGAGAAAAAATTTCTTTGCAAATACCACATTTTTTTTGAACACGTCCTTTCGAAAAAGATTTGATGAACTGAAATCAATGGTGGTGCCATCTTATTTTCAAAGCTGGAAACTATCAATCCACAGCAATGCCATCCCTGTTTTCACTGCGGAAAATTACGACAGTAAAATGATTTGTTGTTGTTCCCCAAGGGAAATTTTTACTGTACTATATACTAGCATAAAAAAAAACACGCCTAATGCTTTTGTTTTCTAGGGTCTCACCAAGAAAAAATAAAACTAATTGAAATTAGTATAAAGTGGAACTGTGATTCACCTCTCGATTCTACATAGTTAGTAGTAAAATTAATTGTAAAACACAGATTTTTTCTGTTTGAAATTCAACAATTTGACTTCCAAGTGTTTCCAAAACAAGCAGTATTAAAATTACATTCATTTTACTTAATTTTGACAAAAATAATGAAAATCGTGTGACTTCAAAAATGTATTTTCTTTGTTGATAAACTCACTTTTAAAATAAATTTACAAAACAGAATATCCAAACACCAATAATTATTAATTTTAATTCAGCAAATAAGCGAAAACTTGTAGAACAAAAAAATAACCCAAGAATACCGAGCAAAGTTCGATTCTCATATATGTTATTTTCCTTGTTTTGACAAGTAAAATCTGAAGTTCAGATTTTCAGCCAAGATTTTCCATCTGGAAGTCTATGTTCGAAAATCTGAAATTCCTCGCATTCAACGCACCAGATCTTCGAAAACTACTGTCAGTTTTCGTCACTCTGATTGGTCAAAAAAGTCAGAAGTTTCAGCTAACATTTAGCTGACAGTTAGATTTTTCAGATTTTCGAACATAGATTTTCAGATGGAAAAAGCAGTCTGAAAATTCTTAAAAAAAGTTCTAGTTGTCAAAACAAGGAAAACAACGTATATGACAATCGGACTTTACTCGGTATTCTTGGGCTAGTTTTTTATTTTACTAGTTTTCGCTTAATTGTTGAATTGAAATTGATTATTATTGATGTTCGGATATTCTGTTTTGTAAATTGATATTGAAAGTGAATTTATCAGCAACGAAAATATATTTTTGAGGGCACATGATTTTATTTTTTTTTATCAAAATTGATTGAAGTGAATTTAATTTGCATACTACCTTGCACAAACACGTGGAAATCGAATTCCTTAATTTCAAAGTGGGAAAATCTGCATGTTTTCCAATTCCTTTTACCACTAACCATGTAGAACCGAAAGGTGAATCACAGTACAATTTTATATATAACACAGAGCTTAAATTGCATTCAAGAACTGACAGATTGAATATCGAAGATTCGAAAATGCTGTGAATGCGGGCATTCTAAATGGCATCTGAATTGTCATCTGAAAATCTGAAACTTTTTACAAGGGAAAAGTGACAGAATCTTAAGTCAAGATTTTCGAACATAGGTCCCAGGAACGCGGCCATTGCGTTCATCACAAGTTAGATTTTCAGATTAACTAACTTTTCTCGGCCTCTGATTGGCCAGACGTTAAGTTTTTCAGTTGACAACTCGTCAGCTGTTAGTTTTTACCGATTCAGTTTTTCAGTCAGGAAAAGAAGGCTGAAAATCTAGATTCAGTTTATTAAGCTGTCAGATGCGATAAGTGACATCAAAAATGTATACTTGCCATTTTTATTGAAAAAATACAATTAATTAGTTCTTACTCCATTACTGATTGTTTTTTACGCTTATGAAGTGTTTATCGCAGTAAAGTCAACAAGTTAATGAACTTTTTTTACATATGCTAATAGGGCTTTTCGCGATAGTGTCACTGTCAAAAGAGAGAGAAAAAAAAATTTACAGCTGAATTCACTTGTATGAAAACATTCTTGGCGGTACTAGGCAAAAACATAAAATTGTTTCAGAATTGTTATTTAGTGAAGTGAATTTGTAGTAAAAAGATTGAAACAGTGTGTATATTGAAATTGCGAACTCTTAAGAACAAAATAATATAAAAGTGTTGTGAAAATACCCTTGAGTTGTTGTGTGAAACAGTGTTCAAACTGGTTCATACCATACAGTGAACACAAAACTGTAGACTTCAGTTTTCCACGACTGTGGAATAGAACTCCTAGATTGAAAAATCGCTAAGAGGAAAGGCGCATGCCGTTGTTGGCTCCTTTCAAACATCTGAACATTAAATTGGCTTGTTTCTGTTCCACACATTTCATTTCAGGTACCTATGTAAACATGGTTATAAGGTATATTAGATGCTTGATTATAGTAAGAACTCCTAGTAAGAACAATCTAAATACAGATTGGGTATTGTTTATCTAGATTTCTGAATTTTTGCGTGTATAAGCTTGGTACCCCAATCTGGAATTAGATTATCCAAAAGTTTTGCATTCTTCCCTGGAGTTCTTATTAATGATCTACTTGTATACAACCTACAACCTGATATTTACCTTCCTGAAATGAAATGTCTGGAACAGACACGAGCCAATTTAGTGTTCAGATGTTTCAGATGTTTCCTCTTACCACATTCTGTGCCTTTCCTCTGAGAGAACTTAGAAATTCTGTTTTATACTCGAGGAAAACTATAGGATCTACGGATTTCTGTCTTCATTGTATGGTTTGAACATTGTTTTAGACAGCGATTCGCGGGCATCTTCACAACACTTTTATATTGTTTTGTTTTTAAAACGTCACAGTTTTGATAAACACAATTTTTTTCCTTTTTTCATGAACCTACGTCTTTGAAAAACTAATTTAAACTACATATTTCATATTTCTACGTACTGCCGCCAGCAATATTTTCATACAAGTGACAATTTGACGTTTAAGAAATACGAGGTATAATTAGAAAGAGATAGCTTCGCGAAAAGCCCTATCAAAACCGTCGCACCTGACATATCTTGTTAGATAACCGTTCAACGCAAAACTGAATAAGTTTTTCAGTTAATCTGAAAATCTGAATTTTGATGAACGCGCCCATTAGTAGAGCAGTGTGAACTGTTCTTTTGTCGCTTATGCTGTCAAATGTCAAACTTAACTTGAGTCAGAGATAAGAAATAATTAGATGGCAAACCTTTACTTCTCTTGCCCCGCAACAACCATTTGTTTACATTGTTGTTTTTGTAATCACATCCCCTGTCTGTGAATTGACTTTACACAAGATCTCACTACTACCACTTTGAGTACAGCTTCCAACACATTCCCCCATTTTATTTCTATAAATTCCATCTTAAGGCCACGTCTGGCTGCCGTTTTGTATTTTGAAAGCGTTTTACTATCCTAGAAACATTTAGTAAAAACTTTTGTTTTTATTTTCACACTACAATTTTTCTATATTCTTTTCTTTAAGTTTGATAAATTGAAAAACGTTTTTTTGAAAAGAAGAGATTTTGTAACAATATAGGAGTTTCTTCTGATGCACACAGTTTTGGTCTGATGGTGGACCGGGTTTTAGGCATGTGCGTATGCATTTGAAGTCCCCGCGTGGCCAAGCTTTGAATTTCACAATTTTAATATATATCGAAAAGTTTTTACTAAATGTTTCTTGCTTTCAAAATACAAAACGGCAGCCAGACGTGGCCTTAAGATGGAATTTATAGAAATAAAACAGTGGAGGTGAGTTTATTTTCAAACGTCAAAACGTTTTAGTATTTTTTATTTATTTTCAAGAGAAAATTTGTTTCAGAAAAGATATTTCCTTTAAATTGAGTTTCTGATTTCCATTGCATAGGAAAATTGTTCTAAAGTATTGCACTACGTACTGTTCGCTACTTCGAAACTTCAAAAGCAGTCTTGGTTTCAAACGTGCTGAATTTTTATCACTTCTATATCAGAAAATTTATGGCTGTGAGAACTTGTATATTTTTACTTGGCATTTAATTTTACTGTGTCTTCTTACAGATAGCATCATTTCCTTGCCGCACTGGCTAAAATCCTTTCCTCAGGAGTGCCTTACATGCATAGAAGTCTACAAAAAATTGATCTTCTGGTTTGATTTTGTTGCAGTGTGAGATGTCGCTCACTGTTTTTCTATAAAATTGGATGAAAAACGCTGCCTTTTATGTGACCAATTGATGTCCAACCAACTATATATGTACAAGGCATTGAAAAAACACTTAAATCTCAAACACATAATTCGATCCAATCAATTTGTCACAGATCCATTACGACGTTTAGTGAACCCAAAATGAACACACTCAGTGGGTTGCAGAGCATCAAAAAATTAAACTATCGGCGTTTAAATTCAAACCTATTTCCACTTTTAAACAAACTGCTTATCGCAAGGATGAGCTTACCACTTTGATTGGTCTAACTCGTTCCGGGAAGACAACATTCATGTCTGAGCACTCTCTAGATCCCTAGAGACAATATGTTGGTTATCCTCTTGATGACAAGCTCCACGAGTATTGGACAAGTGAATTCAAAAAGTATCCCATGTATTTTATGACTTTTAATGGTCAACAAAGTATTAAAATGGTAATGGAAGCCATAGAACATGCTCAGGAAAAGTGTTCGCTGTCAATTGACTAAAAACCCTTTATTGTTTGGATATGGATTGCAAATTAAAACAGCACACAAACTATTTTCATTTTAGAATGTAGCATAGCGATAGCATACATTTATTATTTTGAATGGTAGACAACTCTAAAGTAAATTAAAATAAAATTGTTTGTTCGACTCATGCCTATCATGCTTAGAAGTTCTGTATATTTAACACAAATAAAGTAAATATGATGAAAATTATGAAAAACAATCATTTGGTTATAATTCTACTAAAGTTAAAACATTATAAACTCATTATTGTAGGTCCCCTCCATCCACAAGGCATGGTTGTGAGAAATGCGTTAGGCTTTGGGGCTACTCGCTCTGTTGCGCCAGAGATAAGTTTTAAGATAAATTAATTACTTATCTCTGTGTTGCGCCACCCTATTTATTTAATTATTTTTGTTTTACAATCATTCGAAATCAAATTAAAAAAGAATTCAGTTGAACCAACATCAGATTTTAGATTTTAACCCAATGATTGCATCAATAAACTTTTCTTGTATAAATAAACTTTTCTTAACCGATGGAACTACTATTTTCTCCTAGCACTCCACAAGCCTTGCGAAACAATCGTAAACAGTGTTTAATTTTCAAAACAGATGCGAAATCAATTTTTTCATTATAGCTTCAGCAAACGTTTTTTTTATCACTTTAGCACGTGACATGAACGGCCTTATTTTAAAACAAATATTTGGTTTATTTTAATGAGTAGCTATTCCTAGGTTTTAGCCATTTCGGAAGCAAATCGAAACTTGCGTACATATATGAATAAAAACAAAAGGTTTTTGTTACAAAAGCATTATTTTACTTTATTCTTAATATCTGTTGTTCTTTTTATCACTATTTACTATCCCGAAAAAATGGAAACTTACTCACACAATGGAAAGATGTGTTAAAAATAATTTAACATTTGACAATAACAGTAAAGATGTTTAGGTGCTTTTATATCTGACTCGAAAGATGGAAACACATTTTTTAAAGATAGTTTACAAACATTTAGGCCGAGTCTTCGAGTTGAATTGAAAAAAAAAATTAGAAATTAAACTGAATTAAATTTTTGCTTTGCCTTAACAATGATGCAGAGATGTAAATTATATCAAGAAAGTCCAAAGATACTCCTTTCACTCAAATTGTGGAACTTATTAAAGAAAGATGCAAGATGCATTGATTTGTTAGTTCTCGGGCACGAATCTTCTTACAATTCTGTCTTCTTTTCTTTACCGTTGCGATCGTAGCCCTTCAGTTATGTGGTTGCATGCTTGACAATGTGTTTAAGGAAGTCATTAACCTCTCGGCCTTCGTTGTACGAAACAGGTTTGTCTTTTTTATCTTTAGGTAGCCAAAACAGAGTGGGGAATCCACGGACGTTAAATTCTGGTGTTTATCTATATAAAATAAAATATATCAAATTAATGTTTAAAAAAGAAGAACCTTCTTACCCTCATTGCTCTTTGTTGCCTCCTTGACAGTGACTCTTATTCCATTTGCTTTTTGGTGCGAATTGGGAAAGCATGGAAGGTTTTCTTATCCGCTCCAGGTGGAGCTTGGCAGTAGAGGAGTTTTTGCATTAACCCGAAATGCTTTGCAATGTATTCCTGGAAAACAGAAGAAAAAAATATTAGTTTATAAAGATAATATCAACAGATTCCTTGGAAAATACCTGACTTTTTTTGAAGTCTTGTTGGGATAATATCAGAATGCGATACCACAGTCGGATTATATTAGAATTTGTATGTATTTGTATTCAGACATCAAACCTGGATCCGGAATTATCGGGTAGCTCATAATTTGCAGCTATATGGAGATTCTGTTGGTCTGTATTTACTGAATTCTATCAGTCCACGTCCTGTGTCTTCTTCCTTTTCTCCGCCTGACCCTTTTTGGTCTTCTTTTTCTTCCGTCGTCATCGCTATGTTCTATATCAAAAAAATTTGAGTATGTATTAAAAATTGCACTGATAAATAGTTTAAAAAAATGTATGCTGTTTCCACACCACCATGAGGTAAGCACAGTGGCGCGTTAACCTTTTTTTTGTGGTGGAAGGTTCCCCAAGAGGCCTATAAACACCCAAACTACTAAAATAATGTACATGCATAAAAAAAGCAAATTCAAATCACAGAAATTATAAAATAAAAGGAAAAAAAATCACAGAAAACTTACCAATAAAATATTAAGAAAAAATTTACAGCAATTTTAACTTAAATTTAAATTACCTAGTTAAAAAAAATTAATAGAAATTTAATAGACAAAATCACCGAAATTTTACTCTAAAGGAGGAATTTTAATTACGGAGCTTAGAGATGTGCAACACGAAGACTTTTGTTTCTAAAACAAGGCTCACTAGCATTTCTATTCCAGAATTTTAAATAAAAGTGTACTCTAATTCTTACAAAGTATTTCAAAATATAGTCAGGTGGTAGGTTTTCACAACAAGAAAAGCTAAAGTTCGGCCTGATAACTATTTCTAAATGATCTAGGACGTTGTGGAAATGTGAGCAATGTGGGAATAGCTAAAGAGAAGACTCACCGCAGTTGTGCTTCAAGCACTCACATGAGGTTAACAAAAGTATACGAGCAAGTTCATGGCAACTGAAATGAATATGCGTGCTCTGCAAGACATCAATGGAAAATAATCGTATTAGAACAACCAAAATCTGCTGGTATTTTCATGTTCAAAACAAAGATTCAGAAATCCCTGTCTGAAAGGCAATATCTTACAACGTTTAAACACGTTCAGATAAGTGAGAGAGATGCCCATTAAAGATTACGATGCTCGTAAAGTCTAAAAAGAAGTAATAAGAAGTGAAACGAATCAAAGGTTTTACGAACCTTATTAATTGTGTTATTGTAGTCAACCTGCATCAAATCTTTTCAAAAGCAAAGATTCAAAGATTGTGAATTTGTGAATATCAAATTAAAAATCTATAATGTCTCGTTCTACAAAATCAATTCACCGAGACGCATAGAAGTCTAGAAAGGCATTCGAAAAGATTGGCAACGCTTGCTAAGCACAGGAACAAAAGGAAGTTATTATATATCTTTTATCCTGAAATAAGACTGTCAATTTATCTCAAGAAGTTCAATTATTCTCAGTTCCATCTCAGACCTTTAGACTCTAGACTGGTGCTAAATTTTTTTTTCTAAATGAAGACTGTAAAAATAAGATTATAATCAGAAATATAAATACGTAGGTATGTAAATGATGTATGTATGATTGTACATCCCCGACTACACTCTAAACGTTTAACATTTTTTAATCAGTTCAGTATACAAATTGTTGTTTGCCTGTTGAATTTTGCTGGATAAATAAATCTTCAATGATAAACTTCCAGAATAAAAACATACTATGAACAAAAACTCGATGATGATGCTCAAAAAGGTAGACAAGAAGAAGAAAGACCGAAGTTGAAAAAAATTCACTTAAAGTCGGAGTATGAATCATTCAAATCACTAAAATTGAAAAATATATAAATAAAAAATAGCTTACCGAACATTTGGGTTAACACCATAAAGATGTTCATACGTGCTACAGCCCATAGCACATACAAACTGGGGATTTGCCATTTTTCCAGATAGTTATCTTTTCCAGATAACACAGCGTTTTAATAGAAGCTGGAAACAAGAGTTGTGAATCAAATTCTAAACTTTAGGCTTATCTTTTCCAGATAGATATCTATCTACATATCTAGATAGAATAACAAGGCTTCAATCTATTTATTATTTTTTAGTATTTTTTAATTCACTTCACAGTTCACAATGCAAATCTATCGCTTATATCAATTTATGAGTATATAATTATGAAATTATGACTTCACAGATCAGAACACAGCGCAAATTGCAAATTCCTTTGAAAATTGAAAATAGAAATTTAATTTTCCGCCTTTTTTTCGGCAGATGGCAGATGGCAGATGTTTTTGTTTTCACCACGAAAAAATTGCTCACAAAAGTTAAGGACAAGGCTATACTTTTTTGCGAAAAACTGAAAAATACTGTTCCCGTACTTTTTGCAAACTACGAGTTACATTTTTTGATAATTTTTACTATTGATTAATAATTATTACTGTGTTAACATTTTTCTTCTTATTTTTTCAATCAATTTATTATTTTGAAGTTTTAATTAAAAGCCTGTATTTAAAGGCGAATTTTAGAATAAATTTGTAAGACCTGTTGGGATAAGGCTTCTAGTCTTACATCACTTAGTTAGTAGTTTAGTTTTAAAAATACGTGAAGTTGAGTAGGATCGGGTACTCGAATCGGATTATGATTCAGATTTCGATGCAGGTATCTACTTACCCACTGAATCGAGTAATCTAGGTATACAGCACTCTCTTTTGGTTTTGGAGGTCCATATTACTTTATAAAGGACATAATATATTAAAATATGTAATAGTTTTTGACATTTTATTTTGTTAAAACTAAAAGGTAGTCTGATGTCCAAAATCAAAACTAGAGACAAATCTAAATTTTATTACAACTGCCTGCAAAAAAAAGAAATACTTGCATTGATTAATGCATGAGCGCTGTACAACTACCAATAATAACAATATTGATACTAATAATAAAATAACTCTAACTTTAGATTAAGCATTTACCTATTAAGAACAATTGCAATAGAAAACTATTAGTTTAATTTATTCGTTCACTTAGGTAACAAAAACAATAAGGACTGATGAAAACTGTGAGCAACAGAAGAAGCTCTTCTATTGTTACAAAATCTCTTGTTTTCAAAGAACGTTTGTTAATTTATCAAACATAAAGAAAAGAATATATAAAAATTGTAGTGTGAAAATAAAAACAAAAGTTTCTATAAAATGTTTTAAGGATAATAAAACGCTTTCAAAATACAAAATGGAAGCCAGGCGTGGCCTTAAGGTGGAATTTATAGAAATAAAACAGTGGAATGTGTTGGAAGCTGTACTCAAAGTGGTAGCAGTGAGATTTTGTGTAAAGTCAATCCGTGGAAGCTGTACTCAAAGTAGTAGTAGTGAAACCAGCTTGTAGGCAGTTTCAATGTGTGTGTGAAGTTTGCCATCTACTTATTTCTTATCTCTGGTGTGAACGCAAACTACATCAGACCATCCAACTTCCATCAAACGAAGTCTGTCCAACTAATTCTACAGTGTGAACAGGGCTATTCATAAAAGTGCTTTTTCGGGGCAAAAAAAGTGATCTGATCCCTACATGGAACGTATTTCGAGCAAAAAAGCATTTTTAAAAGTGCTTTTGTGTACCACTGGAAATCGACATAACAACAGTTAACAGCCCTAAATATGTATGAAAGAATAAAACATTTTTTTGAGAATATAGCTTCTGAATATATTCTGAATAGAAACTATTCTTTGAGTTTCCTGTTTACAAATCAAATATCGAGCCGTTCTGGAAATAGAGCTCGTCCTCGTCTTGGCTTGTTTCCAAAACTTTCTCAGTAAAGGTGGTATAAAACTTGCCAGGCTGCTTTGGGTCCCAGTTATCGTTTATCGTATCATTCGGTATAATGTTGGGATACTTGTCAGTTGGATGTTGGTAGAACTTACAAATTGTATTCGCAGTCCAGTCGTCGATAAGTCTTGGACGCATATCATATATTTCTTGAAAAAAATTAAATACCTGTTGCTTGTTTGAAAAGTTGTTGAAATGTACACGCTGTCGCCTCTGCATATGCTTGCCCCACATGAAAGTTAAGTGATGATGAAAGCATTGAAATGAGAGATCATCACCAGCTGCATGTGCTATATCGAGCCACTGCTGCAAACAATCAGTTGTTGTTTGCTCTGCACCGGTGAATAATGAAGGGTTTGCTAGTATTCCTCTTGCCACCATTACTCCGTCAGCTTGTGTTTGTTTATGCAGTTGGTCGGCATCCAGTAGTGTTCTAACGTTTCCATTCACAACAAGCGGAATTTGGATTGATTTTTTTATTTCTGCCATAGCACCTATGTCGAGTGGGTGTGAATTTTTCTGCCATTGTGTGCGACCATGAACAACTAGAAAAGTAACGCCACACTTCTCCAACTGTCGACAAAGATCTACTGTCGGTTTGGTATCCTCCTGTAGCAGACGCAATTTAATAGAAACACTGAACTTACTAGGCGTATTTCGACGCAATGTCTTAACAATATCTTCTATTAGCTCGGTTTTACGCAACAAAGCGCATCCATATCCCTTGCATATGGCCCATGACTGCGGGCAGCCGCAATTCAAATCAACTCCGTTGACATAAGGAATGATGTATTGTGTCGCTTCTAACATTTCTTTAGCATTTTCTGCTGCAAATTGGGCAATAAGTGGGTGATCATCTGGAGTGTAAAATGTGATTAGATTTATTCACGACATTCATACACGATACATTACCTTGATTCGTTGTAAATTCATTCAGACGTGCCTCTTCACTGCGACTAAACGAATTGGCCACTATCATTGGTGTGTAACAAAGCCGTACTTTATTTTGTCGCAACAACCGACGAAACTGAAGCCTAGGTTTTATAAGTAACATACTTTTGTATACGCAAAATTTTGTCAACTTACTTGCTATACCGCACCATTGGAGCGGCAACGTTCAAGTATCTATTTTGAGCCGTTTCGCTTCTAAACAGCTCAGTTATGTCTTGTAACTCATGCATATTTTTCACCCTTAAAATGTGTAAAAATTTTGGAAAAGTATGCATACGCTTTTATATGCGTAATGATTTGATGATAATTACCACCAAAACAAAAATGTTTTCTTGCAATGCGGCGTCAGATATTGAAATTGGTTATTTTTTGAAGATTTTGACGTTTCCATCTTTCTTGAGTGCTGTCTGTGAATATTGTAGTAGAGGCATTTATTACGTTTTCACCAAAGAAGAAATACAACGAGATGGCAAACAACACACATACACAACGGCATCTATCCTCATATTTTACAAACCCTATTCTATTTTCAGATTTAAGCCTTCTGTGAATAGCGTTAAAATGTGTGTTAAAACTTCTACCACGATTAAAATTTGACGCCTTGTTTGAGATGGGATCAAATTTAGCCATTTGCTGTGTGAATTGCGTTAAAACAATTATTTTAACCAAGATTTCTGCGTAGGTTAAAAAAATTTCCCTCGATAACTTAAGGAATTTCCTTGAACAAAAACTGGTTTTCTTTTTCACGGAAAAATAATTTCTCTTGCAAAACATATTTTTAAGAAAACGAGGTTAATAAAATGTCTCTGAAACTAAAAACAATTCTTTTTATTTATTGTTCTCGACTCTAATGTCATATTTCAAAACAACAATAAAAAATATTCAAACAGAATTCCTATTTTGATTAATTGATTTATTCGGTATGGTAGCACTGAAAATTAGTTTTCATGACTGATATCTTTTATACATTTCAAAAGAAACAAAACAATAAATTCGTATTTGGGTTAGAAAAATGACAAATTGAAAATATTTTGTATTAATTCTTTTTTTTTTCATCCAGACAGACAAAAAAAAAGTTCATGGACCGACAGATCTCTTCGAACTTTCGAAATTTGTCTTGAACCCGGCCAATTTCGATTTCTGAAACTAATCTCGTTTTCCATAACGTTGGAATGTCGGATCTGACAGATAAAGTTTCCAAATCACTCCCAAACGTTTTCCAAAATGTGTTTTGGAGACAACTTTTGGAGTGATTTCTTCACTCCCGTTTCTGTTCAGGTGCAAGGGAGTGAACACCAATACATGAACAAACTGTCATCTGACTGCTTGACAAAGCCACCCGCAGTTTCTATTTAATTTTTGTCGGCTCCAAAAGCCTGCGATATTTATTAAATTTTCTTTAGAAAACCATTAAATAATTTTTAAAATTCAAGTGAACGATTTGTAGTCTTGTTTTCTGCTTTAACATGAAAAAAAAAATATAGCAAGTTTACCACTACCAATGCAATCACTCCAAATATGTCACTTTGCTTAAAACGAATTCCAAAATAATCGAAAAAGGAGTAAAAAGAGTGAATTTGTTTTTGGAAAACGACACAAAATCCGGAGTGAATTGAAGAGTTGGAGTGACGGATTTGACAGTAGAATTATAGGTTATCTGTCAAAAAATCACTCCAACTCTCTAATTCTCTCCGCATTTTAGTTTAGGAAATCGATATAATGTAATTTTTTTTTTAATTAGAACCCGGAGTGAGTTGGAGTGACGGATTTGATAAACTCTCCAATTCACTCCAAAACGTTTTCCAAAAATCGATTCGTAGGAATAAAGAACAAGAGGTACCACGTTTCCACTTAGGATCGGGTAATCGAATCGGATTATGATTCAGATTTCGATGCAGGTATCTACTTACCTCACCGAATTGAGAAATCGAATGCAAAAGGAATTGAAGTGTGTACCCATATGCATGTAAGTGTGTGTGTGTGTGCAGTTTCCACTGGCTCACTTATGTCGTTTTCCATTGGTCGTTCGGAAGCCTTCTGAACGCTTCTCAAATCATTCCATTGGCATCAAATGACAGTTCCTCTCCTCGAAAGAAGAGAAATTTGATTCTTGATTTGAAGAAGGAAGCGAAACCAGAAGCACTCACACACTGAAACACTGTTGACGTCAAAATTGACAAATGTGATTTGCCACCTCTAAAAATTTAAAAAAGTGACCTGAAAACAATTATTAATTAATAAATTTTGAGAGATAAGTTCTTAAAACATTTTAAGACATATTCCTGTCGTTTTAAGTGAATTATGAAAAAAATGAAGAAAGTGAATGAAAAAAAAAATAGCGCTCGACGTTTCACACCGATACACAATACAAGCAAATAAAAATGTTACTTTGGCATCCCGGATCGGAGAGTTTTTCCGGATTACTAATTTAAAACGACATTAAATTTTAAAAAAAAGACACACCAACACAACCTCTGTCAATTTATTAGCGCTATAACACGAAACTCGATTTTTTTTGTGCAAATAAATTGGAAAATATTTGGAAAAATTTGGAAAACAATTTTCGCAATTTGGAAAAGTCCCAAAAAGTTATTAACAATTTAAAATTTGTTTATTTCATCAAGCAGATATATAAAATACAGCATATATAATATAATCTTATAGACTAAAGAATTCAATAGATAAAAATGAAAAGAGAAAAAAAAAAATTTAAAAGAAAATACTAGTAATAAAGAAAAAATGAAAATAAAAGACATATCCGTGGATAATGAAAAACTGGAAACTAAACTTAAACCACCAGTTGAGAAGACTTTAAATAATTCAAAATGTTTTTTTTAAAAGACTCGCGGCTTTGTTGAGAAAAAAAATTTACATAAATACAAATTTTATTAGCTTCTCTGCAACACCGTGTTATGGCTTATGGGTTCATTTAAGCCATAATTAGTACGATGATAAGGAATATTAAAAAGAAGGCTTGGACGCAGCGGTCTTGACGGAGCATATACATTTACTAAGGACAGTAGCATAGGACAATTAATATGGCTTGACATAATATCACGTAAGAACATTACCGAAAAATATTTACAACGATTATACAACGACTGAAGGCCAAAAAGTTGACATCTAGTGTTATAGCAAGGAATAGCGATATTCCAGTTTAAACGGTAGACAGCTGCTCGAGTGAATTTTTTTTGAATATTTTCGATCCGCAAAGAATGAATTTGATAATAAGGATCCCAAACCACACAACAATATTCCAGCGAAGATCTAACATATGCATAGAACAGAGACCTAAGAGTATACGGATCTTTAAACTCTTTAGAGTTTCTAAGTATGAAACCTAACATTGAATTAGCTTTGGCAACAACGAAATCAATATGTGACTTAAGACTGAATTGATTGTCAAAGATAACCCCTAAATCTTTCTGTTCTGTTAACTTCATCAGGTCAATGCCATTGATTGAATAGTTAAACATTAAAGGAGATGAGCATCTAGAAAAAGATAGAGACTGAGACACTTAGAAACATTTAA
This sequence comes from Melanostoma scalare, assembly GCA_949752695.1. Lineage (NCBI taxonomy): Eukaryota > Metazoa > Arthropoda > Insecta > Diptera > Syrphidae > Melanostoma > Melanostoma scalare. The sequence goes on along the minus strand of OX456987.1, from coordinate 18,238,210 downwards.
GAAAAGTTGGTTTGAAGAACACCACTTTGATAAGGACTGAAGGTCGCATTGAAGCAAAAGACAATCTAGATTTGACTTAATACAGCGATAAATTTTAATATCATCTGCAAACATCAAACAAGAGGAATTATTTAGGAAATCAGGGATATCATTAATAAGAAGCAGGAACAAGAGGGGTCCCAAGTGACTTCCTTGGGGAACACCAGACGTGACATAAATAGCATCAGGACACACATTGTTAATTCGAACAAATTGTTTTCTTCTACTAAGATAGGATTCAAACTATTTAAGGATGGTAGAGAAAAAAACAAAGGACTCCAGTTTATTAATTAAAACTTTATGGTTAACTCTGTCGAATGCCTTTGCGAAGTCGGTGAAAATTACATCGGTTTGAAAACCATTTTCAATGTTGTTGATTATTTCATTGCTAAACAAACTTAGATTAGTAGTTGTTGATCGACCAGCTATAAATCCATGTTGATAAGGTGATATAATTTCCTTTAGAATAAAAGAAATCTTCTCATAAACAATTTTTTCAAACATTTTTGGAATGGTTGATAATTTATGCTTATTGGGCGATAATTTGAAACTTCTTGTTTAGAACCGGATTTATGAATAGGTAAGACATAAGATACTTTCCAGTCATCAAGGAAAATTCCCTTATCAAGAGATCCATTAAACAACAAAGTTAATGGCTTCGAAAGGGCGGCAGCGCAGTTTTTCAAAATGATAGGAGGAATGCCATCAGGTCCCGGTTGCTTATCATCTTTAAGACCTGTTAAGGCAATTTCAACATCTTTGTTGCTTAAAAGTAAGCTACCGATATTGATTGGAGTTGAACACATATTAGGGGAGGAACTAGTAGAGACACTTGAGGGTGAATAAACAGAACGAAAAAAACTTCCAAAAAGATTACAAATTACGACAGGATCACTTGAAGTAGTGCCAGTGTACTGCATGCAATTTGGGACACCATTTGAGCATTTCTTGTCATTAATATATGTCCAGAAATATTTACTATTAATCTTCAGATTGGTTTCAGTTCGAATTAAGTAGTCTTTATGCAAGAATTTATTTAAAAAATCAAATTCTTTTTGCAGACGTAAATATTTTAGTCGGAAACATTCATTGGAAGGAGATTTGCGAAATAATTTGTAGGATTTATTTTTTTTGTTATTATTGCACAAGCGCTTATTGAACCATGGAGGTTTAGAATTTTTTTTAGTACTTATTTTAGGAACAAATAACTCAACTATTTTAGGAACACCAACTCAAATTTGGCGTAGACTTGGCAAAGCCAATTTGGTGTCAATTGATCGGGGACAATTTGGAAAAGTCTTTTCCTAATTTGGAAAACGATAGTTTTACTAAAAAATACAAAAAACAAAATACTAGTGAGCCGCTGTACCTTTTATTAGCAGCCAATTAAACTAAAATGCTAAAAACTTTTTTTCTATACTTTTCCAAATTACAAAATTACTTTATTTAGTTTGCAAAAAGCTTGAAACCAAAGCAGTTCATGAAATTGTGACTTTGATACTGTTTTAGTCAAAAATATTTTTAATGTGTTTTTCAAAGGAAAATTGAATTTTTACAACTAAAATGCTAATAACTTTTTTTCTGTACTTTTCCAAATTACAAAATTAGTTTTAAATTTAAAAAAAGGTTGATTGAATTTGGAAAACCAAAACAATTCATGAAATCTGTGTCAACATCAAATTTGACATATGCCTGTTTTTTGTGCGTGTCAGTGGAAAATGTAATTTTTTCTCATAATTTTTCGTCTTTCATATTTTTCGGTTCGTATCAGTAGCTCATATTACAATCAAAGAAAAGTTTTTCTCAACATTATTTTTTCGAGTTTGCAATAAAGTAAACAATTATGACTGATTGGAAAATTTTGAAATAAAAATAAAAAATTTCAATGTAAAATTCTTGTCTTTGCTTTCATTCAGTTGTCAAAATTCTGCATCAACCATCCATGCTGTTCGATTACAAAATAAAATGTTATAACATAATTGGCCCAGTCACGCTGACATTTGGCGTTTTTCTTTTTTAGTTCCGAACCGTGAACTGAACGGAGAACGAACAGCGTGAACGTGTTCTGAACTGAGCTTTGTTAAGTTGGCTGCGCTCAGACTCTTGCTCTAGATGCCCCGTCATATTATTTCGAGCACGTAGAGCGCGCTCGCGTAGTGTTCTGAAGAAAAAAGAAAAGCATTTTGAGCGTTCAGATGTCGCTGAACTGAAAAAAAAATACTCTTACGTTTTTGACGTTTCACTTCTCTGTTCGGAACCAAAAAAGAAAAACCCCTATTGATTAGCATTTTTGATGGTAAGTCGAGTCGACATAGCGAAAATTATTGCAGGTGGAGGCGGCGGGTAATGGTTTTCCCTCTTATTCTTTATTCCTCTATGTCTAATGGCAGCACCGACAAGAAAATGTAGTAGATGTGAATACTTATATGTGCGAGTGAGAGCTGCATATTACATATTCTGTTTCCTTATTGTGCGGTTCTTTTCTGTTTCAAAAGCTGTTCCGTTATCCTCGATGTTCGTGTCGTGAAAATTAAAATCCGCGTGATCCTGTGTCAAAAAAAAAATCTCTTGTAAAATTCAAAAGTCAAAGTAATAAAATATATACATATTCAGCCGTATTTATAATCGCATTTTAAACTCCGCGGAACTTTAAAACACGCTTAATCGTTGATTAAAACAAAAATCGTATTTATAATCATTTTTCGGCAGTGAATAAGGGCTGATTAGCTTAAACGCAGAAATGTGTGTTTTAAGCGTGTTTTAGCGTATAAATGTCATTTGATTTTGAGTATTGAGTTGTCATTCAGTGGTTTATTTACATCTTTGAGAATTTTAAAAATAACTAAAATGGAAATGTACTCAAATTACATTAACTTTATAAATAATTTGGATGTAGTAAATGTGTTTTCAATTGACAGAAATATGCATTGTTTTCCTTTTTTGTAAATTCGTTTCTTACAAGTTTTCCAGTTCGGAAACGTTTTTGATTTTCGCTTTTTGGACAAAACAACAAAATTAAAGCCAAAGAATAATAGAATATATACATATATATAGAACAATGCATATTGCGTGACCAACATTTCATCGTCCATAGGTTAGAAAATATAAACAAAAACAAATTTCTGTTGTCAGTTCAACCATTGAGAAACCAAAATAAGAGAGTTTCTTTATGATTTTGACATAAATGATGATTAACTAGTATGGGCGAAAAAAATGATTATAAATAAGGATTTTTTATTCACTGATTAAAGTCTTAATAAGTTCTTAATCACTGAATAACTAATATGCGTTTTAAGCGTGTTTTAGCGAAATCTAATAAATACGGCTGATTCTGTTTCCTTATTGTGTGGTTGTTTTCTGTTTCAAAAGCAGTTTCGTTCTAATCGATCTTCGTGTCACCTGTCAACCGTTGTCGTAAAATAAGTTAAATATCATGGGCAACATAGATGATGTTATAAAGATGCTGGAGCACGCCAAAAGGGGTAAGCATTTACTATTACTATTGTAAAATAAAAATGTTAGTTTTGAAATTTTTTTTTAGTAGGCCGACAGCCAACTTTACGCCCAGAAAACAGGCGACGCAGTCGATCCTGTGATCTTAAAATAAAACTACATGTTGAAGTATTTAAACAAGAAGAGAAAAAAGATAGCTTGAGCCTCCCGAAACAAAATGGTATGTTAGGATGTATGTATGTAATTTATACTTTATAGGTGTGTTTAGTGACCTGCTCTAGATCGATCTAGAGCTGAAAAAACAGCTTTTTGGTGTTTAATGACAATTTTTCTACTCCGAGCAACAACTTTTTATGTTAAATGACCTGCTCTAGATCACTTTAGAGCAGCATTTTTTGCACTTGCTTTTGAGTAAGAGCAGATTGGAGCAAAGTGTCAAAATCAGCTGTTGACATTTGATTCAAATATTTTTGTTTATATTTTGCGTTTTCCAATCTATTTGAAATCGATTTAAACTTAAAATCAATTGAATTAACATCACGGTGCAGTGCAATAACACCCGCGGCAATAACCCCTGCAGGGGTTGTTTCCCAAACGAAAAGGAAATAGCCCCTGCAGGGGTTATTTCCTTTTTAATGTGGCAATAAAAACCGTAGGTCTTATTGCCTTTTACCTGTGGGGATTATTTCCAATTTCAAATGGAAATAAAGCCCACCATAGCAAACCTAATAGAACAAAACAAATTTTACAAAATAACCATATTCGCTTTATTTTAAGAAACTAAAGAAAAACATTTAAAATAATAAATAATAGAAAAAAAAACAATTTAAAATTCAGTTCTGAAATTTGGAAAATATGCTTAAATTTAATAACTATGCAAATATTTTACTTGTAAGCTTAACTATTTGTTTACAATTATTAATTTCACTAATGCAAAAAAATAGTCCTGCTGTTAAATTTATATTGGTATATTTTTGTTAATTGCAGGACTACTTTTTTGCATTAGTAAAATTAAAAAAATTCAAAATAGGAAAAAAAATAATCGTCATTCGCGCAGCGGAAAATTTTTTTTTGCCCCAGAGAGAATCAATTTGGGGTGTGAAAATAAAAAAATTCGCGCGAATTTTTTTATTTTCACACCCCAAATTGATTCTCTCTGGGGCAAAAAAAATTTTCCGCTGCGCGAATGACGATTATTTTTTTTCCTATTTTGAATTTTTTTAATTTTACTAATGCAAAAAAGTAGTCCTGCAATTAACAAAAATATACCAATATAAATTTAACAACAGGACTATTTTTTTGCATTAGTGAAATTGAAAAATTCGCGACTGTAATACTATGCGTTGTTGCTTCTATTAAAATTGTTTAATGGAGAGTTCCAACCTGCTTGACAACAATATTTGAAACCGTAATTTTTTGCGTTGTTGCTTTTTATAACAATTTTTTAATGGAGAGTTAAAGCTTAACCCATGTGTGGGGCTTGTTGCCAATTCAAATTGGCAATTACACCTGCAGGTGTAAATGCCTTTTTGTTGCAGGTGTTATTACCACATTAAAAAGGAAATAACCCCTGCAGGGGTTATTTCCTTTTCGTTTGGGAAATAACCCCTGCAGGGGTTATTGCCGCGGGTGTTATTGCACTGCACCTAACATCACATGTTAGTTTAGTTTTGATTCCAATGTTTCCGAATATAGATTTATGTTATAATAGGATACCAAACATAATTTTTCAAACTAGCTAAGGTCACAAAATGTGTGCTGCCTTCTTATCAGCTGACTTTTGGCACCAGCTGACTGCTCTAAGTTGCCTGACATTTTTCATGTTTCTTGCTCTGCTCTGAGCTGCGCTGCTCTGCTTTTTTTCATTAAACACACTTTATTTGTTGCGAATGTAAAACACTACGGTTTGTGGTAATTTTAATTCTGTCCTTATTCTTGGAACTTAATTCTTTTTATACTTAAATTATGCTTACTCTTACGCACAGAGTATAACCAGAGAGTCCACTGCAGCAATGTAGTGCGTTTTGCCTACAAGCTAAATCAAACCGGATGCCCGCACCGGATGCCCGCACTGGCCTTCACTTCCCACAGATCAAAGTCAGTTGAGTTTGAAAAGTAAAAAATTTTTTTTTGGTTGCAAAAAAAATCGATAATTTTTAGTTTTCATACAGCCTAGAATTTAGAAAAATGAATTTAAGTTGCAGGAAATATTTTTTTTTTCCATTTTGACCAGTATTTCACTGAAAAAGACAAAAATTAGTAAAAAATTTCATACCGATGCAGGCGTTTTGTTAAGTTTTTACAGTTCATACTAGTGAGCACAGAGCCTCAAACTCAGAAATAGGACGCCATATTGAAAAATTTTTTGCAGGTCTTTTTGACAGCTCATAGGGTTGTCAAGAAAACCTGGGTCAACCCTGGGGAAAGTGCAGCGAACGGACCTAATAATAATTATCTAGAACAATACGAAATTTGTTTATTTGTGTCATTCGGCAATGCTGGTCAATAGGTCGGTAAATAGTTGTGTAATTCGGCTGGTGGCTGCGTTACGTTGCTTAGTAGGTTGGTAGATGTGGGTTGGCTCTGTTGATGTTTCAACAATCATTTAGTTTTTCTATTTTTTCTATTGTCAGAGCTTTACAACATGCGTTTAATGTTTCACAAAATGTATTGGACAAAATATATAAATCATTTTCAAAGTAGATATTTGAGAATTCTTTTTCGTTCAGAAAAGCATCAAACCGCGGTGTTATATAACGAATAGTTTTATACTTTCTTTGCTGTAAAACATGATTTTGTCTAATTTTAACTTCTACTCTTTTTGTTTCATGGTCTGCTATTTTATCCTCTGCGTTTATATTCACTTTGACTTGAGAGTTTAAATCACTGTTTGTAATAACATAATCTATTAAAGTAGACGAAAATTTGGTTGTTCTCGTAGGTTGATTCACTAATTGCGTAGGCCCCTGATCCGATCCGATCCTTTGTCAGTAAATCTAAATTAAAATCACCAGTCATTAAGATATTATCTTCATTTTCCAGCGAATAAACACACCATTCCGAAAAAAAAGTTATAAACTCTGCTACTTAGGAGCTAGGAGATCTATAAAGCACTATCAATGTCCACTTTTCTTCATTCAACCATACATACACTTTGATAACCCATACAGAATTCAAAAAATTTAAATTGTCTATCATTTGAAATCGTATGCCTTTTTTCAAATAAATTACCACTCCCACAGTGTGTCTAGAGTGAGAAGTACCAGTTATATTTTTGTTATCATCAACACTTATTTCTGTCTCATCTATATTTCTTGTGGTACAAGTTTCCGTTAACATTAGAAAATCTGGCTTATAGTTTTGTATTAAAATTTCCACTTCACTCTTATTGGCTTACAATTTTTGGGAGTTTAAATAAAAGAAAACAAAAGATTCTGAACTCAAACTTGTTTGCTACAAGTATTTAGTTTTTTCAACTTTAAGTTTTCTCTTGTACACTTCACAGTCGTTATCAAAAGCATTATGATTTGTATCTAGATTTAACTTTAGTTCATTGTTCATTCTCACACAATTCACACAATTTAGACACTTATAGTTAAGCGTTCGATCCCAATATGACATCCACCACATTAAGAACACAGTTTGTTTTCAGCCTTTCATTCTTTACTAGTGTGATTAAAACCCAGACATTTGAAACATCTTTTGACATATCCAACACTAAGCTTACCAGCCTTCATAACTTGATTAAAACATTTGTGATTCACTTCAATAACGGCACTAAAAGATTTTTTATTAACGTTTTTCCACATCGCTTTTAATTCTAAGTTTACATTCTCATCTTGAAACATTTCATTCTGTTTTTTTTAAGCAACTCAATAACACATTCGCATCTAATTTCTCGGACAAATTACATATTTTTATGCTCGGATTATTTCTTTTCAGAACGTCGTAATTATTTTCCAAACTTTCTTCTACTTTTTCTTTTACTTTGTTCACTGATTCTATGTTCTCATATGACACAACTATTGCGCCCTTATCCACTTTTTTAATTCCTGCAACCTGTATTTCAGAATCTCCAAGATTCACACTCAATTTCACTTCCGACTTTGTTTTATTAGCATCTTGGTGCTCTTTCGGTATAATTAAAACGGAACCCTTTTTCACTGCACTCGTGTATGTTTTCTTCTCTTTACCCAAACTTTCATCGATTGTTTTCTTTATTTGAGACATTATCAAACTTGATCCCGATCTCATCACAGTTTTCTTTTATTTTATTTTTTTTAATATTTTCCTCGATGTGTTGAAGCGATTTAAATTTTTCCCGGCACAATTCACATAAAATTAAAAGATTTGTTTTCCACTGACTTGTTTATATCATATTCAGTTAAATTAATGCATTTGGGATGGAACAAACTTCCACATCCGCCATTACATACAACAAGTGCTGAGTCTTTATTATTATTGTTGCGGGTGAGCTTTTTACACTCACCGCAAGTCCCACTAACACTCATATAATTTTTATTTTTATTTAAGCACTTTGATCCGTTTTCTTCACTTTCACTCAATAAAATTTAACTATTTAAAATTTACAAAAATTATTTGTTTTATATTCTTTAAACTAACTCGAATTTTCGCGCAATAATTAATATTAAAATAAAATTCATCAAGCAGTAAAAAGACGGGAACCTGTGGTGGCTCCAATTACAAATAAATTGCCGAAATCCGAGTTGCCTTCAACATCAAGTAAAAGAATACCCGCATACGACTACAAAGCCAGGTTCAGCAATCTGCTGGAGAAATATAGAACTAAAGAGACAAATTCAAAATTAGAGAGAGAGCAGTTCGAGAAAGAAAAAAAAGATTTTGAGGTGAGTATCGTATGGATATTATTATTATTATGATAACTAAGCCCCTATGTATTATATCGCATAGGGTTTCATCAAATTTCGGGCACACTTATAATGTGATGTCATCAGCATAGCCAATGTACCTTAGTGCTTTGCAAAGTTAGTTTTTCTAATAGTTCATCTACTACTAGACTCCAAAGTAGGGGCGATAAGATCGCTCCTTGTGGGTAGCCTCTTGTTATGATGATTTTCTGAATCTTTTGGCTAGATTGTGTTTCTTCCGATCTTGTGCTAAGCATTGCACTAAACCACTTTTATTGGAATCGGAGTGTTCTTCCTCTGAAGTGCTTTGTTAACTGCCTCATGCGAGTTATTATCAAAGGCACCCTCAATATCCAAGAAACAACCGATCGTTGTTTCTTTTTGGATGGTGGTTGAGAGGTGGTATAAGGCAGTATTTTGTATTTTGTTGTTGCTTTTATCATATTAACCTCTTGTTGAAACAAAAATTCAAGGCACCTGCCGGCTGCCTGGTGCTTGGTCTTAGGTGTTATTTATTTATTGCATTAGTTCAAGAGCTCTGCGATTTCATATAACAAAATACTAAAACACATCTTTTTACAGGAAATAATTTTGGCACTCAAACAAGAAAACGCACAGCTGAGATCAGCAAATAACAAATTTGTTATTGCTAATATCAAAACTGAAAATGGATCGCAAGGACCAGGATAAATAAAAATATCTTTAACACCTCGGCCTCATTTGGGTGAATTAAAGCAGTTATTCCCGCTGTACATATTAGTAGTAATTTTTAGTGTTTGTTAAAACTTATTAAATTTTTGTTTTTTAATATTAAATTTGTTAATTGTTAATAAATGTATTTTCTTTCGGCTTTGTTGGTCGCTTTTTCCTGACGTTTCGGCATTTATATTAGTTATGGTTTGCATATTGAGAAATGAATTTTCATAACTCTTTTTAAACTTACTACTTCTGTACCATTTTGCTCAGTTTCTATGGCTATCTGCTTTGAACGATTAGTGCTGTTAGGTGTTTGTTCCAGGACATTATAGGTATCGGCTACAGCTTGTTCATTCCTGTTTTCTCAATCATATGGTCGAAACATGTTTAATTTTTTTTTAACAAGAAAGTATAATATAAAATGAACAATAACAATAAACAAACATGCTTATTTTGACATTCTATTCGATAGAAAGTTAGTCGAATTCGAAAGGAGTGCATTTTGAGACTCGAATGATTCGAATGTCAAACATGTAAAAATTTCGAATCATTCGAGTTTAGAAATGCACTTCTTTCGAATTCGACTAACTTTCTATCGAATAGAATGCCAAAATAAGCATGTTTGTTTATTTATATGTTATTGTATTCATAACCCCTTGATGAGCGTGCTAATTATAAGAAGAAAAAAAATTTAGGTCCCTATTATGAGTAGCGAATCCAACGTTCGATTGGAAGCGAATGCTTTTGGGAGCTTCTTTTATAGCGGTTTTATAAGCTGTAGAAACTTTGTAGAAAACTTTTTTTTTCGATGTTTAAGGTATGTCAGATAAGAGAATGAACGAAGTTTAATGATAATAATCCAATAAATGAGTTTCTCTAAAACATTCGCTTCCAGTCGAACGTTCGATTCGCTACTCATAATACGGACCTTATTTCCCTTACCCGCAGTCAAAGAGGATGTTATGATCCTAAATTATTCCTGAAAAAGATAAAAAAAAAAGCAGCAAACAACCACCAACACTGTTCGTTTATAATAGGTGTGTTTCTTTACTGAAAATTCACACGAAATGCACCGAAAGTCGGTGAAAGTCAGTCAAATGTCGTTCCAGCACAGCGATTTTTCGCAGCAGTGCACAAAAGAGAGTGCTCACGAGAGAGAAAAAAATTTCCCCACCCTGTGAATTTCTGCCACCTAAATTTCTGTGGGCAGAAATCGTGCACAGCCAAAACAAATACAACAACTGTCAAACAGACATTTTTCCAAGCGTTGCTGCGAATGTTTGTCCAACACCGTTTCTTTACTTTTGAGACAATTACGCTCTTTCAGAGAGTTTGTGAGAGAGTCTTACCCCCACTCCTTGAAATGTGACAGATTGTGAATTTCTGTGCACAAAGTAAAGAAACACACCTAATACCTTTTTTTTTTTGCACTCCAACACTACTGCTTCTCAAATGGTATGCCCGATGTGCTTTGTCCATTAGAAATATTTCAAATTCGTTCTCTTGTTCGGATGGATTTCACACCTAAAGAAAAAATGCATAGCTGAAATGTAACCAAAGAATGAAATGAAATGTAAGAAAACTAAAAATAAGAAAATTTACCTGGTAAGCTGTTGATGTTGTGGAATGGCTGCTGGTTGGTAGAGTGGTAGCGAGTAAGGCTGTGTGTGAATTGGGTTAAAATTTCTCACCTTGGTTAAATTTTGACATTTGTTTTGCGGTGGATTCAGATGTTAAATTTTTGCTGTGTGAATTGGGTTAAAAGGGTTTTTTTGAAACACTATTTTCTCTTAAATTCCTTTATAGTTAAAGAAATTTCCCTGCAAAATTCCTTTTTATCATTGAAATTAATTTATTTTTTACTTTAAATAAAGCAACTTTAAGAATGTAAATTTAATATTACGTTCCAAAAAGTGTTAAGATCTCCATTTTGCCTATTTTCTCTTGTTCTTGTACTACTATTTTCATATGTTGAAACAATAGTCCCGCATTTTGTCAAAATATTTCCCATCACGGATATTTTGATAATGGGTGTATGAACACTTGTTTTTGCAGCACTGACAACAACAGCAAAAAAAATCATCGATTTGAGATCTGTTTACAAAATGAATAACAATTTGAAGAAATGTTTTACAATAATTTTATTTATTTTAATGAATATTTATTTTAATGAAAGAATGTCTCGCAATGAAAAATTCTTGAAGTATTTTTGAAAATATAATTTTGCATATATTCAATTATTCATGTTTGCATTTGTTGCTCAATTTGTATTTGAATGAGTTTTAGTTTTTCTTCGGGAAACCCTAAGAAACAATAATTTTATTTTTATAAATATGTACATATGTTTTTCGATAAAAAAAGGTCAAACTTACATTTATTGTAAGGTTTTCACGTAATTATTTCTTGTTGTCCAATTTTTCGTGTGCCGTCCATACTGCTAAAAACTACTTTCTGCTTTGTTTACTGTTTGTTCGACAAAAAAAAGTTATGAATGCAACAAGAACTAGACACACCTCTCTTTTTTGACAAACGTCAAGCTCGCGGAGCAGGCTAAAATGGGTTAAAATTTTATCCCATCTTTTTCACCACGCTAGTGTCATATTTTAACCCATTTAACCCAATTTTAACCCAATTCACACACAGCCTAAATAGATTCTTTTTTTATTCATGTCAAACATGAATGAAAAAGGGCATGAGTAGTAATATGCGAGTGCGAAGAGCGCCGGCGTATAGTCTTTGGGGGCATTTACCTCGTTTCCACTTAGAATCGGGTAATCGAATCGGATTATGGTTCAGATTTCGATGCAAGTATCTATTTACCTCACTGAATCGAGTAATCTAGGTATACAACACATACCTTTCGAATCGATCCAGCTACAAGAGCTGAATCGGATCGGGTAATCCTATTTCAATTCGATGTAGGTATACACTGGCACTAATTCGAATTGAAGTGTGATTCAATTCTAAGTGTAAACGAGGTAATCCACTTTCGCTTTTTGGGGGGCTAAGAGAATTTAAAGAACAAGAGGGAAAACCACACTAACACATTGATACCACCCCACAAGCTGGTGCACGCACTTATTCACAAAATTTCACTAGCACCACTTTATATTCGGATCTCAACACTGGGCTTACACAAAATTTCACTAGCACCACTTTATATTCGGATCCATACACAGGGTTTACACAAAAAATTGTACCAATACTACTTTATTCTCGCCTGGGAACCGGTTTTTGTTTTTTTTTTTTACTTTAAGTCACCCTAAGGCTACGTCTGGCAGAATTTTTGGATTTAAAACTTTTTTTTTGGGTTTGTAAATAAAATTTATTTGTGATTATATACTTTTTAAGTATTTGGAAATAAAAATTTAAGCATCAAAATATTAAAATATTTTCTTTTTTGTTAAACATTTCTCTGAGTAATCTCCTCCCTTCTATTTCTTCTTTTTTAAAAAACGTTTCTTAAGAGAAATAGACAGAAAAGTATGACTGTTAAAAAAATATATACTAAAGCAAAACATTAACCAATAAATATGAATTCATTTTGCATTTGTTTGATGAAAGAGATTCCAACTTAAGCTTTCGATTCTCTTCTTGAAGCTGTGTTGAAAATTTAAGCAGTTAATTAATTGAATTAAAAAAAAAATCAAAAGTAAAAGAATTGAAAGCGGATATCAAACTATGTAGACATTTTTTGAAAAACTTATCTCAGTCAAAATATTGAAATGCAGCAATCTTGTAGATATTATGAAGAGCTCAGAAAGCCTTCATTCATCTCTATAGCACAATTACTTACAAAGCACCAACACTTTAAGTTTTGATTTTTTGTTTTTATTAAAAGCTCGGTAGAAATTTTTTTAAAAACTTGTCTCAATCAAAATCTTTAAATGTGGAATTTTTGTCTACGTTGTGTTGAGCTCAGAAAGCCATCATTCATCTCAGTAGCACAATTATTAACAAAGCTCCAACACTTACCGCCGTATTAATAAACGCGGAATAACTGGGAAATACTTATTCCATGGATTAAGTTACCATTATACCATTTTCCATTTAATTAAAGCCACCATTATACCATTTTCCACTTAATCCATGGAATAAGGCTTAGCCCAGCTATTCCGCGTTTATTAATACGGGGGTTAAGGTTTTCAATTTTTCTTAACACAAAAAAAAATTAAAACTTAAAGTGTTGGCGCTTTGTAAGTAATTGTGCTACAGAGATGAATGAAAGCTTTCTGAGCTCTCCATAATATCTACAAGATTGTTGCATTTCAATATTTTGACTGAGATAAGTTTTTCAAAAAATGTCCACATAGTTTGATATTTAGCTTTTGGTATTAAAAAAAAGTTAAGACAAATAACCGAGCTGAGGGAGCGAATCACAATATAATGACTCCCAATAGAATCAGTATAGTTGCATGCTTATGAGTTTTCACATCTTGCCCAACTTTACGAAAAAATGTAGTTTTTAAAAATCAAAAACTTTGGTGTTGTTCAAACCGTCCCCTTAAGAATTTCTAAGTAGTGTGGTGAAAATTAAATTTCAGGTTATGTTTCAAGCTGCCAAGTAAAAAAAAAAAAATTCACCACGCATATACTTCCACAACTTTTTTGCGCCTTTTTGCTGCCGCTCACACGTATTCACAGATGGAGGCTGCGATTACAAAAACAACAATGTAAACAAATGGAAGTTGCGGGGCAAGAGACGTAATGGTTTTCCCTCTTGTTCTTTAATTTCTCTAAGGTATACGTACACACAATTTCGAATCGATCCAGCTACAAGAGCTGTATCGGATCGGGTAATCCTATTTCAATTCGATCTAGGTATACACTGGCATTAGTTCGAATTGAAGTGTGACTCAATTCTAAGTGGAAACGAGGTAATTGTGTATTGCTTGTTAATAAAGTCTGCGAACACTAGTTCTCAGCTGTTAAATAATGTCAACAATAATGAAAAAAAGCTAAACACCGAATTCGTATTAAATTTCATCAATTTTGCAAGATGAATAACAATTTGAGGAAGTATTTTACATTCACAGTATGGTTTTCCAAAAGATCTTGGTTTTCTTGTTCGTCGTTCCAGCGTTGCGCTTTGAAAAATAATTTCAAATGTAATTTTTTTCTTTCTTGAGAAACGTCAAAATTCAACCACTTATGTCAAAATTTAACCTGGTCTGGAGCTGGGTAATTTTTAAAACAATTTATTCTACACGCTAGTGTCAAAATTTAACCAGACGTCAAGTTTTAACCCACATTTAAACCCAATGCGGACACGGCCACAGAGTATAACAGAGAGTCCACTGCAGCAAGGTAGTGCGCAGTGCGTTTTGCCTACAAGCTAAATCAAACCGAAAAACCGCACCCGGAAAACCGCACTGGCCTTCACTTCCCACAGATCAAAGTCAGTTGAGTTTGAAAAGTAAAAAATTTTTTTTTGGTTGCAAAAAAATCGATAATTTTTAATTTTCATACAGCCTAGAATTTAGAAAAATGAATTTAAGTTGCAGGAAATAACTTTTTTTTCCATTTTGACCAGTATTTCACTGAAAAAGACAAAAATTAGTAAGAAATTTCATACCGATGCAGGCGTTTTGTTAAGTTTTTACAGTTCATACTAGTGAGCACAGAGCCTCAAACTCAGAAATAAGACGCCTTATTGAAAAATATTTTGCGGGTGTTTCGGGCTGGAGGGGTGGAAGTGGATACTCTGTATTATCTACTCTGTGGACACGGCCTTAGGCCGTGTGTGAATTGCGTTAAAATGTGCGTTAAAATTTAACCCGCGTTAAAATTTGACACTAATGAGGTGAATAAAATGGGTTAAAATTTATTGAGCTGTGGAGCAGGTTAATGGTGGATTTACATGCATCTGCAAGTGCAGATGAAAATCGGAAAAAGACACAAGATGTAAAATTCATACTTGTCTGATAGAGAGGGAATGAACTTCCTAGTTATGGTTGCAGATGAAAAATTATGGGTGCAGATGAACATGTTCATCTGCAACCATAATTTTTCATCTGCAACCATAATCCTATTCGTCTCTCTTTTTAACTTTTGTGCTTTGTAATCTTCATCCGTTTCGCTTTACTTTTCTGCACTTCCACAGTTGCAGATGCATGTAAACCCAGCATAAAATGCGTTAAAATTTTACGTTTCTAGTGATAGAGAAATTTGCTCTTGCTTTTGCATTCAATTCAAACAACGAAATATGAATCATGAAAAAAAACGAAGGCAGGCTGGAAAACCATACATTAAGCGTTAGTTTGAAAGCAATTAATCTATATTAATTTAATAGGCGTGTTTTTTTTATGCTAGTATATAGTACAGCATTTGAGTTAAAAAAAACGATATATCAACAGTATTTTCAGTTCTATTTTCAGCAACAAGATGGTGCTCAACGTCAAAGCTTGTTGTCACTTTTCAAAGCTCTCTGTGAAATTCAAGATGAAACAAAATCAAGTTCATACCAGGTTTGTTTCGTTAATTGGTCTATCAAATGAATAACGATACAAAGCCAGGTATGAATTTGTATTTTTTTTCTTATTTTCCATACATCAGATTCTCTCTTACAGCTCTTTTTTACTATTTTTGGAGGCATCGTCTAGCAGTGAAGAAAGCTCTTTGTCAAAGTCAGCTGATTTGTTGAAAAAAACTTTCGGGTATGTTCGGGGAGTATGTAAAAAGATATTCACCCCGATTATAGAATCCGAAAAATGGACTGCGGAAGCGATCCGCACGAGTTTGGATATTTTTGCTATTATCGAGCCCGCATTGAATCCGACGTTGTGAAAGTGAAAGATTGTTGATAATACAGGTTAAAAAAGTCGTATTACCGAATCCGTTGTTCATCCGCAGTCCATACAATTTTTTACGTTTCTCATCCGCACCAAAATTGTTGCTGATTTTTAAAAAAAAGTTCAATAGATTGGAAACAACCAGGGGGATATTTGCGTAGTGAGAAAACATGATAAATATTTTCATATTAATCTAAATGGCAACATGATTTATCAGGAGGAAAATGATTATGTTGGAGATTTTAAGGATGATATCGCTGTAGTCTATAAGGAAAGGATGGTAAAGCTACACATATTAATCATTTGTGTTTGTATTACTTTACTGACAATGGTCTGGTTTGGATCAAACAGTTTATTCAATTTTAGACAAAATCTCAACCAGTCGGTAGTGGCCCAGTCTTCAGTTTTGTGGTTTCACCCAACCAACACTATACCCACTTAACTCCTGGCTGATGCAAAAGTACCGCCAAGCCCAAACAAGAGAGCAACTTGCCTTTAACGAAGCGGTTGAAAATGTGCTCGTGTTCAAAGACAACGCTTATCTGCGTCTGTTCGCCCGATGGTGAATTCTCCAGCGCTAATACGATCTCGAAGCTCGTATAATCGAAGCCATCGCAAAGGCCTGCTGCGCTCTCCACAACTTGTTTGAAGAAAACGAAGATGGTTACCGCGAAGAATGGGGAGATGCAGTAGACACTTCCAAATGTAACACCAAGTTTGATGTTGAAAGGAGGAAAGACTCCAAACAAGCCTTAAAGACAAGAGATTACCTAACCGATGTAATTTACAGCTCAACTGAAACACAAAGATGAGGAAATATAAAAAACAAAAATCTCTAAGTTGATAAAAAAAGCTTTTATTCCTTTTACTAATCAAGCTCAGTATTAGTACAATCGCTGTGGTGGTCCTATAGATGACGTGATGTGCAGCGAACGCACATTCTGCCAGTGCTTCTTCAACAGTGAAACCAAGAAATTGGTAGACAAATGAATGTTCTGTACGACCGACCGCGACGGACAGGCACAAAACTTTCTTCATTTGGAATCGTACTTGCCCAACATAGATTCTTGATGCGACAAAAGACCAGGGAACTTGCCAGCTTTGTTCAAACCGGTTCCCAACAAACGTGGAATCTGCTTGATAAGCAACTCAGAAGCCAGAATAGCATCGTAGGACTTGGCTAGTCTCTTGACCAGCTTTTTGTTCTTGTTGAGCTTCTTTAGTGCTTCAGCGTCCATGCAATCAACGTTGTTGGCCTTAGCTTCATCGCAATATTATATATTGCATTCCAGAGCATTTCTGTTAAAAAAAAAAGGCTATGAAATCCATCTGAATTGAATTTTATTCTTGTGTATTTTATATAAATTCTAATTTCTTAATTCTTTTTTTACAGATGGAGAATGATAAATGTCAAAACAAACCAGCTGACAAATGGTTTAGGGTAATGGTAAAGTGGTGCTGCGGATCGACATTGCAGTTCATCCGCTGGATTCAAAAATTGAATTCAATGCGGATGCGGATGCCTTGCGGATCGGATGAAATCCGCGGGAATAGATTATTGCGGATTCCATAATCGACATTATTAAAAACTAATCTTTGATGAGATTTTCCATTGGTAAACAGAATCAATTTATTTTTTATCCAAATCTTTGGGAAAGCAATTCTACGCTATTGACCAGTCTTTTCGATAGGTTAAGAAGGAAAATAAGTTGTTTCTATTTACGAAACCGTGAAATTGAACTATAATACTACCGCACAAATAAACACAACCCAAATTAAATTAATTTGAAACACGTACTGCTAGTCCCAAACTTGAATTTCTATTGAAGAATGTTTAATTTTCATACATAAACTTTCCCTTTTGATCATATTTTACTGCTTTGTTTGTTTGTTTGATTTTGTTTTTTTCTTATATTGGGCTATATTTTTTAGTCAAATAATTCCATGAGAAAAGCTATTAGCTTCAGCAAAAAAAAAACTAGTGCAAAATCCTGTATTATATACACCACCAGGTAAGAAACAGGGCGAAAATTCAATATGAATATAGTTTTTATTTCTTTAATTTTTAATCGAGAGAAAAAATTTCTTTGCAAATACCACATTTTTTTTGAACACGTCCTTTCGAAAAAGATTTGATGAACTGAAATCAATGGTGGTGCCATCTTATTTTCAAAGCTGGAAACTATCAATCCACAGCAATGCCATCCCTGTTTTCACTGCGGAAAATTACGACAGTAAAATGATTTGTTGTTGTTCCCCAAGGGAAATTTTTACTGTACTATATACTAGCATAAAAAAAAACACGCCTAATGCTTTTGTTTTCTAGGGTCTCACCAAGAAAAAATAAAACTAATTGAAATTAGTATAAAGTGGAACTGTGATTCACCTCTCGATTCTACATAAGGTGCGTTTTTTTTATGCTAGTATATAGTACAGTAAAAATTTCCCTTGGGGAACAACAACAAATCATTTTACTGTCGTAATTTTCCACAGTGAAAACAGGGATGGCATTGCTGTGGATTGATAGTTTCCAGCTTTGAAAATAAGATGGCGCCACCAATGATTTCAGTTCATCAAAGCTTTTTCGAAAGGACGTGTTCAAAAAAAATGTGGTATTTGCAAAGAAATTTTTTCTCTCGATTAAAAATTAAAGAAATAAAAACTATATTCATATTTAATTTTCGCCCTGTTTCTTACCTGGTGGTGTATATAATACAGGATTTTGCACTAGTTCTTTTTTGCTGAAGCTAATAGCTTTTCTCATGGAATTATTTGACTAAAAAATATAGCCCAATGTAAAAAAACAAAATCAAACAAACAAACAAAGCAGTAAAAAATTATCAAAAGGGAAAGATATATGTATGAAAATTAAACATTCTTCAATAGAAATTCAAGTTTGGGACTAGCAGTACGTGTTTCAACTTAATTTAATTTGGGTTGTGTTTAATTGTGCGGTAGTATTATAGTTCAATTTCACGGTTTTGTAAATAGAAACAACTTATTTTAGTTCTTAACCTATCGAAAAGACTGGTCAATAGCGTAGAATTGCTTTCCCAAAGATTTGGATAAAAAATAAATTGATTCTGTTTGCCAATGGAAAATCTCATCAAAGATTAGTTTTAAATATCTTTTTACATACTCCCCCAACATACCCGAAAGTTTTTTTTTCAACAAAACAGCTGACTTTGACATAGAGCTTTCTTCACTGCTGGACGATGCCTCTAAAAACTGTAAACTAGAGCTGTAACAGAGAATCTGATGCATGGAAAATAAGAAAAAAATTACAAATTAATACCCGGCTTTGTATCGGTATTCATTTGATAGAACAAATAACGAAACAAACCTGGTATGAGTTTGATTTTGTTTTATCTTGAATTTTACAGAGAGCTTTGAAAAGTAACAGCAAGCTTTGACGTTGAGCACCATCTTGTTGCTGAATATATAACTGAAAATACTGTGGATAAATCGTTTTTTTTCAACTCGAATGCTGTACTATATACTAGCATAAAAAAAAACACGCCTATAGTTAGTAGTAAAATTAATTGTAAAACACAGATTTTTTCTGTTTGAAATTCAACAATTTGACTTCCAAGTGTTTCCAAAACAAGCAGCATTAAAATTACATTCATTTTACTTAATTTTGACAAAAATAATGAAAATCGTGTGACTTCAAAAATGTATTTTCTTTGTAGATAAACTCACTTTTAAAATAAATTTACAAAACCGAATATCCAAACACCAATAATTATAATTTTAATTCAGCAAATAAGCGAAAACTTGTAGAACAAAAAAATAACCCAAGAATACCGAGCAAAGTTCGATTCTCATATATGTTATTTTCCTTGTTTTGACAAGTAAAATCTGAAGTTCAGATTTTCAGCCAAGATTTTCCATCTGGAAGTCTATGTTCGAAAATCTGAAATTCCTCGCATTCAACGCACCAGATCTTCGAAAACTACTGTCAGTTTTCGTCACTCTGATTGGTCAAAAAAGTCAGAAGTTTCAGCTGACATTTAGCTGACAGTTAGATTTTTCAGATTTTCGAACATAGATTTTCAGATGGAAAAAGCAGTCTGAAAATTCTTAAAAAAAGTTCTAGTTGTCAAAACAAGGAAAACAACGTATATGACAATCGGACTTTACTCGGTATTCTTGGGCTAGTTTTTTATTTTACTAGTTTTCGCTTAATTGTTGAATTGAAATTGATTATTATTGATGTTCGGATATTCTGTTTTGTAAATTGATATTGAAAGTGAATTTATCAGCAACGAAAATATATTTTTGAGGGCACATGATTTTATTTTTTTTTATCAAAATTGATTGAAGTGAATTTAATTTGCATACTACCTTGCACAAACACGTGGAAATCGAATTCCTTAATTTCAAAGTGGGAAAATCTGCATGTTTTCCAATTCCTTTTACCACTAACCATGTAGAACCGAAAGGTGAATCACAGTACAATTTTATATATAACACAGAGCTTAAATTGCATTCAAGAACTGACAGATTGAATATCGAAGATTCGAAAATGCTGTGAATGCGGGCATTCTAAATGGCATCTGAATTGTCATCTGAAAATCTGAAACTTTTTACAAGGGAAAAGTGACAGAATCTTAAGTCAAGATTTTCGAACATAGGTCCCAGGAACGCGGCCATTGCGTTCATCACAAGTTAGATTTTCAGATTAACTAACTTTTCTCGGCCTCTGATTGGCCAGACGTTAAGTTTTTCAGTTGACAACTCGTCAGCTGTTAGTTTTTACCGATTCAGTTTTTCAGTCAGGAAAAGAAGGCTGAAAATCTAGATTCAGTTTATTAAGCTGTCAGATGCGATAAGTGACATCAAAAATGTATACTTGCCATTTTTATTGAAAAAATACAATTAATTAGTTCTTACTCCATTACTGATTGTTTTTTACGCTTATGAAGTGTTTATCGCAGTAAAGTCAACAAGTTAATGAACTTTTTTTACATATGCTAATAGGGCTTTTCGCGATAGTGTCACTGTCAAAAGAGAGAGAAAAAAAAATTTACAGCTGAATTCACTTGTATGAAAACATTCTTGGCGGTACTAGGCAAAAACATAAAATTGTTTCAGAATTGTTATTTAGTGAAGTGAATTTGTAGTAAAAAGATTGAAACAGTGTGTATATTGAAATTGCGAACTCTTAAGAACAAAATAATATAAAAGTGTTGTGAAAATACCCTTGAGTTGTTGTGTGAAACAGTGTTCAAACTGGTTCATACCATACAGTGAACACAAAACTGTAGACTTCAGTTTTCCACGACTGTGGAATAGAACTCCTAGATTGAAAAATCGCTAAGAGGAAAGGCGCATGCCGTTGTTGGCTCCTTTCAAACATCTGAACATTAAATTGGCTTGTTTCTGTTCCACACATTTCATTTCAGGTACCTATGTAAACATGGTTATAAGGTATATTAGATGCTTGATTATAGTAAGAACTCCTAGTAAGAACAATCTAAATACAGATTGGGTATTGTTTATCTAGATTTCTGAATTTTTGCGTGTATAAGCTTGGTACCCCAATCTGGAATTAGATTATCCAAAAGTTTTGC
The DNA here is from genome assembly GCA_949752695.1 of Melanostoma scalare. Classification (NCBI taxonomy): domain Eukaryota; kingdom Metazoa; phylum Arthropoda; class Insecta; order Diptera; family Syrphidae; genus Melanostoma; species Melanostoma scalare. Next base: position 18,216,766 of record OX456987.1, on the reverse strand, counting down.
ATTCTTCCCTGGAGTTCTTATTAATGATCTACTTGTATACAACCTACAACCTGATATTTACCTTCCTGAAATGAAATGTCTGGAACAGACACGAGCCAATTTAGTGTTCAGATGTTTCAGATGTTTCCTCTTACCACATTCTGTGCCTTTCCTCTGAGAGAACTTAGAAATTCTGTTTTATACTCGAGGAAAACTATAGGATCTACGGATTTCTGTCTTCATTGTATGGTTTGAACATTGTTTTAGACAGCGATTCGCGGGCATCTTCACAACACTTTTATATTGTTTTGTTTTTAAAACGTCACAGTTTTGATAAACACAATTTTTTTCCTTTTTTCATGAACCTACGTCTTTGAAAAACTAATTTAAACTACATATTTCATATTTCTACGTACTGCCGCCAGCAATATTTTCATACAAGTGACAATTTGACGTTTAAGAAATACGAGGTATAATTAGAAAGAGATAGCTTCGCGAAAAGCCCTATCAAAACCGTCGCACCTGACATATCTTGTTAGATAACCGTTCAACGCAAAACTGAATAAGTTTTTCAGTTAATCTGAAAATCTGAATTTTGATGAACGCGCCCATTAGTAGAGCAGTGTGAACTGTTCTTTTGTCGCTTATGCTGTCAAATGTCAAACTTAACTTGAGTCAGAGATAAGAAATAATTAGATGGCAAACCTTTACTTCTCTTGCCCCGCAACAACCATTTGTTTACATTGTTGTTTTTGTAATCACATCCCCTGTCTGTGAATTGACTTTACACAAGATCTCACTACTACCACTTTGAGTACAGCTTCCAACACATTCCCCCATTTTATTTCTATAAATTCCATCTTAAGGCCACGTCTGGCTGCCGTTTTGTATTTTGAAAGCGTTTTACTATCCTAGAAACATTTAGTAAAAACTTTTGTTTTTATTTTCACACTACAATTTTTCTATATTCTTTTCTTTAAGTTTGATAAATTGAAAAACGTTTTTTTGAAAAGAAGAGATTTTGTAACAATATAGGAGTTTCTTCTGATGCACACAGTTTTGGTCTGATGGTGGACCGGGTTTTAGGCATGTGCGTATGCATTTGAAGTCCCCGCGTGGCCAAGCTTTGAATTTCACAATTTTAATATATATCGAAAAGTTTTTACTAAATGTTTCTTGCTTTCAAAATACAAAACGGCAGCCAGACGTGGCCTTAAGATGGAATTTATAGAAATAAAACAGTGGAGGTGAGTTTATTTTCAAACGTCAAAACGTTTTAGTATTTTTTATTTATTTTCAAGAGAAAATTTGTTTCAGAAAAGATATTTCCTTTAAATTGAGTTTCTGATTTCCATTGCATAGGAAAATTGTTCTAAAGTATTGCACTACGTACTGTTCGCTACTTCGAAACTTCAAAAGCAGTCTTGGTTTCAAACGTGCTGAATTTTTATCACTTCTATATCAGAAAATTTATGGCTGTGAGAACTTGTATATTTTTACTTGGCATTTAATTTTACTGTGTCTTCTTACAGATAGCATCATTTCCTTGCCGCACTGGCTAAAATCCTTTCCTCAGGAGTGCCTTACATGCATAGAAGTCTACAAAAAATTGATCTTCTGGTTTGATTTTGTTGCAGTGTGAGATGTCGCTCACTGTTTTTCTATAAAATTGGATGAAAAACGCTGCCTTTTATGTGACCAATTGATGTCCAACCAACTATATATGTACAAGGCATTGAAAAAACACTTAAATCTCAAACACATAATTCGATCCAATCAATTTGTCACAGATCCATTACGACGTTTAGTGAACCCAAAATGAACACACTCAGTGGGTTGCAGAGCATCAAAAAATTAAACTATCGGCGTTTAAATTCAAACCTATTTCCACTTTTAAACAAACTGCTTATCGCAAGGATGAGCTTACCACTTTGATTGGTCTAACTCGTTCCGGGAAGACAACATTCATGTCTGAGCACTCTCTAGATCCCTAGAGACAATATGTTGGTTATCCTCTTGATGACAAGCTCCACGAGTATTGGACAAGTTAATTCAAAAAGTATCCCATGTATTTTATGACTTTTAATGGTCAACAAAGTATTAAAATGGTAATGGAAGCCATAGAACATGCTCAGGAAAAGTGTTCGCTGTCAATTGACTAAAAACCCTTTATTGTTTGGATATGGATTGCAAATTAAAACAGCACACAAACTATTTTCATTTTAGAATGTAGCATAGCGATAGCATACATTTATTATTTTGAATGGTAGACAACTCTAAAGTAAATTAAAATAAAATTGTTTGTTCGACTCATGCCTATCATGCTTAGAAGTTCTGTATATTTAACACAAATAAAGTAAATATGATGAAAATTATGAAAAACAATCATTTGGTTATAATTCTACTAAAGTTAAAACATTATAAACTCATTATTGTAGGTCCCCTCCATCCACAAGGCATGGTTGTGAGAAATGCGTTAGGCTTTGGGGCTACTCGCTCTGTTGCGCCAGAGATAAGTTTTAAGATAAATTAATTACTTATCTCTGTGTTGCGCCACCCTATTTATTTAATTATTTTTGTTTTACAATCATTCGAAATCAAATTAAAAAAGAATTCAGTTGAACCAACATCAGATTTTAGATTTTAACCCAATGATTGCATCAATAAACTTTTCTTGTATAAATAAACTTTTCTTAACCGATGGAACTACTATTTTCTCCTAGCACTCCACAAGCCTTGCGAAACAATCGTAAACAGTGTTTAATTTTCAAAACAGATGCGAAATCAATTTTTTCATTATAGCTTCAGCAAACGTTTTTTTTATCACTTTAGCACGTGACATGAACGGCCTTATTTTAAAACAAATATTTGGTTTATTTTAATGAGTAGCTATTCCTAGGTTTTAGCCATTTCGGAAGCAAATCGAAACTTGCGTACATATATGAATAAAAACAAAAGGTTTTTGTTACAAAAGCATTATTTTACTTTATTCTTAATATCTGTTGTTCTTTTTATCACTATTTACTATCCCGAAAAAATGGAAACTTACTCACACAATGGAAAGATGTGTTAAAAATAATTTAACATTTGACAATAACAGTAAAGATGTTTAGGTGCTTTTATATCTGACTCGAAAGATGGAAACACATTTTTTAAAGATAGTTTACAAACATTTAGGCCGAGTCTTCGAGTTGAATTGAAAAAAAAAATTAGAAATTAAACTGAATTAAATTTTTGCTTTGCCTTAACAATGATGCAGAGATGTAAATTATATCAAGAAAGTCCAAAGATACTCCTTTCACTCAAATTGTGGAACTTATTAAAGAAAGATGCAAGATGCATTGATTTGTTAGTTCTCGGGCACGAATCTTCTTACAATTCTGTCTTCTTTTCTTTACCGTTGCGATCGTAGCCCTTCAGTTATGTGGTTGCATGCTTGACAATGTGTTTAAGGAAGTCATTAACCTCTCGGCCTTCGTTGTACGAAACAGGTTTGTCTTTTTTATCTTTAGGTAGCCAAAACAGAGTGGGGAATCCACGGACGTTAAATTCTGGTGTTTATCTATATAAAATAAAATATATCAAATTAATGTTTAAAAAAGAAGAACCTTCTTACCCTCATTGCTCTTTGTTGCCTCCTTGACAGTGACTCTTATTCCATTTGCTTTTTGGTGCGAATTGGGAAAGCATGGAAGGTTTTCTTATCCGCTCCAGGTGGAGCTTGGCAGTAGAGGAGTTTTTGCATTAACCCGAAATGCTTTGCAATGTATTCCTGGAAAACAGAAGAAAAAAATATTAGTTTATAAAGATAATATCAACAGATTCCTTGGAAAATACCTGACTTTTTTTGAAGTCTTGTTGGGATAATATCAGAATGCGATACCACAGTCGGATTATATTAGAATTTGTATGTATTTGTATTCAGACATCAAACCTGGATCCGGAATTATCGGGTAGCTCATAATTTGCAGCTATATGGAGATTCTGTTGGTCTGTATTTACTGAATTCTATCAGTCCACGTCCTGTGTCTTCTTCCTTTTCTCCGCCTGACCCTTTTTGGTCTTCTTTTTCTTCCGTCGTCATCGCTATGTTCTATATCAAAAAAATTTGAGTATGTATTAAAAATTGCACTGATAAATAGTTTAAAAAAATGTATGCTGTTTCCACACCACCATGAGGTAAGCACAGTGGCGCGTTAACCTTTTTTTTGTGGTGGAAGGTTCCCCAAGAGGCCTATAAACACCCAAACTACTAAAATAATGTACATGCATAAAAAAAGCAAATTCAAATCACAGAAATTATAAAATAAAAGGAAAAAAAATCACAGAAAACTTACCAATAAAATATTAAGAAAAAATTTACAGCAATTTTAACTTAAATTTAAATTACCTAGTTAAAAAAAATTAATAGAAATTTAATAGACAAAATCACCGAAATTTTACTCTAAAGGAGGAATTTTAATTACGGAGCTTAGAGATGTGCAACACGAAGACTTTTGTTTCTAAAACAAGGCTCACTAGCATTTCTATTCCAGAATTTTAAATAAAAGTGTACTCTAATTCTTACAAAGTATTTCAAAATATAGTCAGGTGGTAGGTTTTCACAACAAGAAAAGCTAAAGTTCGGCCTGATAACTATTTCTAAATGATCTAGGACGTTGTGGAAATGTGAGCAATGTGGGAATAGCTAAAGAGAAGACTCACCGCAGTTGTGCTTCAAGCACTCACATGAGGTTAACAAAAGTATACGAGCAAGTTCATGGCAACTGAAATGAATATGCGTGCTCTGCAAGACATCAATGGAAAATAATCGTATTAGAACAACCAAAATCTGCTGGTATTTTCATGTTCAAAACAAAGATTCAGAAATCCCTGTCTGAAAGGCAATATCTTACAACGTTTAAACACGTTCAGATAAGTGAGAGAGATGCCCATTAAAGATTACGATGCTCGTAAAGTCTAAAAAGAAGTAATAAGAAGTGAAACGAATCAAAGGTTTTACGAACCTTATTAATTGTGTTATTGTAGTCAACCTGCATCAAATCTTTTCAAAAGCAAAGATTCAAAGATTGTGAATTTGTGAATATCAAATTAAAAATCTATAATGTCTCGTTCTACAAAATCAATTCACCGAGACGCATAGAAGTCTAGAAAGGCATTCGAAAAGATTGGCAACGCTTGCTAAGCACAGGAACAAAAGGAAGTTATTATATATCTTTTATCCTGAAATAAGACTGTCAATTTATCTCAAGAAGTTCAATTATTCTCAGTTCCATCTCAGACCTTTAGACTCTAGACTGGTGCTAAATTTTTTTTTCTAAATGAAGACTGTAAAAATAAGATTATAATCAGAAATATAAATACGTAGGTATGTAAATGATGTATGTATGATTGTACATCCCCGACTACACTCTAAACGTTTAACATTTTTTAATCAGTTCAGTATACAAATTGTTGTTTGCCTGTTGAATTTTGCTGGATAAATAAATCTTCAATGATAAACTTCCAGAATAAAAACATACTATGAACAAAAACTCGATGATGATGCTCAAAAAGGTAGACAAGAAGAAGAAAGACCGAAGTTGAAAAAAATTCACTTAAAGTCGGAGTATGAATCATTCAAATCACTAAAATTGAAAAATATATAAATAAAAAATAGCTTACCGAACATTTGGGTTAACACCATAAAGATGTTCATACGTGCTACAGCCCATAGCACATACAAACTGGGGATTTGCCATTTTTCCAGATAGTTATCTTTTCCAGATAACACAGCGTTTTAATAGAAGCTGGAAACAAGAGTTGTGAATCAAATTCTAAACTTTAGGCTTATCTTTTCCAGATAGATATCTATCTACATATCTAGATAGAATAACAAGGCTTCAATCTATTTATTATTTTTTAGTATTTTTTAATTCACTTCACAGTTCACAATGCAAATCTATCGCTTATATCAATTTATGAGTATATAATTATGAAATTATGACTTCACAGATCAGAACACAGCGCAAATTGCAAATTCCTTTGAAAATTGAAAATAGAAATTTAATTTTCCGCCTTTTTTTCGGCAGATGGCAGATGGCAGATGTTTTTGTTTTCACCACGAAAAAATTGCTCACAAAAGTTAAGGACAAGGCTATACTTTTTTGCGAAAAACTGAAAAATACTGTTCCCGTACTTTTTGCAAACTACGAGTTACATTTTTTGATAATTTTTACTATTGATTAATAATTATTACTGTGTTAACATTTTTCTTCTTATTTTTTCAATCAATTTATTATTTTGAAGTTTTAATTAAAAGCCTGTATTTAAAGGCGAATTTTAGAATAAATTTGTAAGACCTGTTGGGATAAGGCTTCTAGTCTTACATCACTTAGTTAGTAGTTTAGTTTTAAAAATACGTGAAGTTGAGTAGGATCGGGTACTCGAATCGGATTATGATTCAGATTTCGATGCAGGTATCTACTTACCCACTGAATCGAGTAATCTAGGTATACAGCACTCTCTTTTGGTTTTGGAGGTCCATATTACTTTATAAAGGACATAATATATTAAAATATGTAATAGTTTTTGACATTTTATTTTGTTAAAACTAAAAGGTAGTCTGATGTCCAAAATCAAAACTAGAGACAAATCTAAATTTTATTACAACTGCCTGCAAAAAAAAGAAATACTTGCATTGATTAATGCATGAGCGCTGTACAACTACCAATAATAACAATATTGATACTAATAATAAAATAACTCTAACTTTAGATTAAGCATTTACCTATTAAGAACAATTGCAATAGAAAACTATTAGTTTAATTTATTCGTTCACTTAGGTAACAAAAACAATAAGGACTGATGAAAACTGTGAGCAACAGAAGAAGCTCTTCTATTGTTACAAAATCTCTTGTTTTCAAAGAACGTTTGTTAATTTATCAAACATAAAGAAAAGAATATATAAAAATTGTAGTGTGAAAATAAAAACAAAAGTTTCTATAAAATGTTTTAAGGATAATAAAACGCTTTCAAAATACAAAATGGAAGCCAGGCGTGGCCTTAAGGTGGAATTTATAGAAATAAAACAGTGGAATGTGTTGGAAGCTGTACTCAAAGTGGTAGTAGTGAGATTTTGTGTAAAGTCAATCCGTGGAAGCTGTACTCAAAGTAGTAGTAGTGAAACCAGCTTGTAGGCAGTTTCAATGTGTGTGTGAAGTTTGCCATCTACTTATTTCTTATCTCTGGTGTGAACGCAAACTACATCAGACCATCCAACTTCCATCAAACGAAGTCTGTCCAACTAATTCTACAGTGTGAACAGGGCTATTCATAAAAGTGCTTTTTCGGGGCAAAAAAAGTGATCTGATCCCTACATGGAACGTATTTCGAGCAAAAAAGCATTTTTAAAAGTGCTTTTGTGTACCACTGGAAATCGACATAACAACAGTTAACAGCCCTAAATATGTATGAAAGAATAAAACATTTTTTTGAGAATATAGCTTCTGAATATATTCTGAATAAAAACTATTCTTTGAGTTTCCTGTTTACAAATCAAATATCGAGCCGTTCTGGAAATAGAGCTCGTCCTCGTCTTGGCTTGTTTCCAAAACTTTCTCAGTAAAGGTGGTATAAAACTTGCCAGGCTGCTTTGGGTCCCAGTTATCGTTTATCGTATCATTCGGTATAATGTTGGGATACTTGTCAGTTGGATGTTGGTAGAACTTACAAATTGTATTCGCAGTCCAGTCGTCGATAAGTCTTGGACGCATATCATATATTTCTTGAAAAAAATTAAATACCTGTTGCTTGTTTGAATAGTTGTTGAAATGTACACGCTGTCGCCTCTGCATATGCTTGCCCCACATGAAAGTTAAGTGATGATGAAAGCATTGAAATGAGAGATCATCACCAGCTGCATGTGCTATATCGAGCCACTGCTGCAAACAATCAGTTGTTGTTTGCTCTGCACCGGTGAATAATGAAGGGTTTGCTAGTATTCCTCTTGCCACCATTACTCCGTCAGCTTGTGTTTGTTTATGCAGTTGGTCGGCATCCAGTAGTGTTCTAACGTTTCCATTCACAACAAGCGGAATTTGGATTGATTTTTTTATTTCTGCCATAGCACCTATGTCGAGTGGGTGTGAATTTTTCTGCCATTGTGTGCGACCATGAACAACTAGAAAAGTAACGCCACACTTCTCCAACTGTCGACAAAGATCTACTGTCGATTTGGTATCCTCCTGTAGCAGACGCAATTTAATAGAAACACTGAACTTACTAGGCGTATTTCGACGCAATGTCTTAACAATATCTTCTATTAGCTCGGTTTTACGCAACAAAGCGCATCCATATCCCTTGCATATGGCCCATGACTGCGGGCAGCCGCAATTCAAATCAACTCCGTTGACATAAGGAATGATGTATTGTGTCGCTTCTAACATTTCTTTAGCATTTTCTGCTGCAAATTGGGCAATAAGTGGGTGATCATCTGGAGTGTAAAATGTGATTAGATTTATTCACGACATTCATACACGATACATTACCTTGATTCGTTGTAAATTCATTCAGACGTGCCTCTTCACTGCGACTAAACGAATTGGCCACTATCATTGGTGTGTAACAAAGCCGTACTTTATTTTGTCGCAACAACCGACGAAACTGAAGCCTAGGTTTTATAAGTAACATACTTTTGTATACGCAAAATTTTGTCAACTTACTTGCTATACCGCACCATTGGAGCGGCAACGTTCAAGTATCTATTTTGAGCCGTTTCGCTTCTAAACAGCTCAGTTATGTCTTGTAACTCATGCATATTTTTCACCCTTAAAATGTGTAAAAATTTTGGAAAAGTATGCATACGCTTTTATATGCGTAATGATTTGATGATAATTACCACCAAAACAAAAATGTTTTCTTGCAATGCGGCGTCAGATATTGAAATTGGTTATTTTTTGAAGATTTTGACGTTTCCATCTTTCTTGAGTGCTGTCTGTGAATATTGTAGTAGAGGCATTTATTACGTTTTCACCAAAGAAGAAATACAACGAGATGGCAAACAACACACATACACAACGGCATCTATCCTCATATTTTACAAACCCTATTCTATTTTCAGATTTAAGCCTTCTGTGAATAGCGTTAAAATGTGTGTTAAAACTTCTACCACGATTAAAATTTGACGCCTTGTTTGAGATGGGATCAAATTTAGCCATTTGCTGTGTGAATTGCGTTAAAACAATTATTTTAACCAAGATTTCTGCGTAGGTTAAAAAAATTTCCCTCGATAACTTAAGGAATTTCCTTGAACAAAAACTGGTTTTCTTTTTCACGGAAAAATAATTTCTCTTGCAAAACATATTTTTAAGAAAACGAGGTTAATAAAATGTCTCTGAAACTAAAAACAATTCTTTTTATTTATTGTTCTCGACTCTAATGTCATATTTCAAAACAACAATAAAAAATATTCAAACAGAATTCCTATTTTGATTAATTGATTTATTCGGTATGGTAGCACTGAAAATTAGTTTTCATGACTGATATCTTTTATACATTTCAAAAGAAACAAAACAATAAATTCGTATTTGGGTTAGAAAAATGACAAATTGAAAATATTTTGTATTAATTCTTTTTTTTTTCATCCAGACAGACAAAAAAAAAGTTCATGGACCGACAGATCTCTTCGAACTTTCGAAATTTGTCTTGAACCCGGCCAATTTCGATTTCTGAAACTAATCTCGTTTTCCATAACGTTGGAATGTCGGATCTGACAGATAAAGTTTCCAAATCACTCCCAAACGTTTTCCAAAATGTGTTTTGGAGACAACTTTTGGAGTGATTTCTTCACTCCCGTTTCTGTTCAGGTGCAAGGGAGTGAACACCAATACATGAACAAACTGTCATCTGACTGCTTGACAAAGCCACCCGCAGTTTCTATTTAATTTTTGTCGGCTCCAAAAGCCTGCGATATTTATTAAATTTTCTTTAGAAAACCATTAAATAATTTTTAAAATTCAAGTGAACGATTTGTAGTCTTGTTTTCTGCTTTAACATGAAAAAAAAAATATAGCAAGTTTACCACTACCAATGCAATCACTCCAAATATGTCACTTTGCTTAAAACGAATTCCAAAATAATCGAAAAAGGAGTAAAAAGAGTGAATTTGTTTTTGGAAAACGACACAAAATCCGGAGTGAATTGAAGAGTTGGAGTGACGGATTTGACAGTAGAATTATAGGTTATCTGTCAAAAAATCACTCCAACTCTCTAATTCTCTCCGCATTTTAGTTTAGGAAATCGATATAATGTAATTTTTTTTTTAATTAGAACCCGGAGTGAGTTGGAGTGACGGATTTGATAAACTCTCCAATTCACTCCAAAACGTTTTCCAAAAATCGATTCGTAGGAATAAAGAACAAGAGGTACCACGTTTCCACTTAGGATCGGGTAATCGAATCGGATTATGATTCAGATTTCGATGCAGGTATCTACTTACCTCACCGAATTGAGAAATCGAATGCAAAAGGAATTGAAGTGTGTACCCATATGCATGTAAGTGTGTGTGTGTGTGCAGTTTCCACTGGCTCACTTATGTCGTTTTCCATTGGTCGTTCGGAAGCCTTCTGAACGCTTCTCAAATCATTCCATTGGCATCAAATGACAGTTCCTCTCCTCGAAAGAAGAGAAATTTGATTCTTGATTTGAAGAAGGAAGCGAAACCAGAAGCACTCACACACTGAAACACTGTTGACGTCAAAATTGACAAATGTGATTTGCCACCTCTAAAAATTTAAAAAAGTGACCTGAAAACAATTATTAATTAATAAATTTTGAGAGATAAGTTCTTAAAACATTTTAAGACATATTCCTGTCGTTTTAAGTGAATTATGAAAAAAATGAAGAAAGTGAATGAAAAAAAAAATAGCGCTCGACGTTTCACACCGATACACAATACAAGCAAATAAAAATGTTACTTTGGCATCCCGGATCGGAGAGTTTTTCCGGATTACTAATTTAAAACGACATTAAATTTAAAAAAAAAGACACACCAACACAACCTCTGTCAATTTATTAGCGCTATAACACGAAACTCGATTTTTTTTGTGCAAATAAATTGGAAAATATTTGGAAAAATTTGGAAAACAATTTTCGCAATTTGGAAAAGTCCCAAAAAGTTATTAACAATTTAAAATTTGTTTATTTCATCAAGCAGATATATAAAATACAGCATATATAATATAATCTTATAGACTAAAGAATTCAATAGATAAAAATGAAAAGAGAAAAAAAAAAATTTAAAAGAAAATACTAGTAATAAAGAAAAAATGAAAATAAAAGACATATCCGTGGATAATGAAAAACTGGAAACTAAACTTAAACCACCAGTTGAGAAGACTTTAAATAATTCAAAATGTTTTTTTTAAAAGACTCGCGGCTTTGTTGAGAAAAAAAATTTACATAAATACAAATTTTATTAGCTTCTCTGCAACACCGTGTTATGGCTTATGGGTTCATTTAAGCCATAATTAGTACGATGATAAGGAATATTAAAAAGAAGGCTTGGACGCAGCGGTCTTGACGGAGCATATACATTTACTAAGGACAGTAGCATAGGACAATTAATATGGCTTGACATAATATCACGTAAGAACATTACCGAAAAATATTTACAACGATTATACAACGACTGAAGGCCAAAAAGTTGACATCTAGTGTTATAGCAAGGAATAGCGATATTCCAGTTTAAACGGTAGACAGCTGCTCGAGTGAATTTTTTTTGAATATTTTCGATCCGCAAAGAATGAATTTGATAATAAGGATCCCAAACCACACAACAATATTCCAGCGAAGATCTAACATATGCATAGAACAGAGACCTAAGAGTATACGGATCTTTAAACTCTTTAGAGTTTCTAAGTATGAAACCTAACATTGAATTAGCTTTGGCAACAACGAAATCAATATGTGACTTAAGACTGAATTGATTGTCAAAGATAACCCCTAAATCTTTCTGTTCTGTTAACTTCATCAGGTCAATGCCATTGATTGAATAGTTAAACATTAAAGGAGATGAGCATCTAGAAAAAGATAGAGACTGAGACACTTAGAAACATTTAAGAAAAGTTGGTTTGAAGAACACCACTTTGATAAGGACTGAAGGTCGCATTGAAGCAAAAGACAATCTAGATTTGACTTAATACAGCGATAAATTTTAATATCATCTGCAAACATCAAACAAGAGGAATTATTTAGGAAATCAGGGATATCATTAATAAGAAGCAGGAACAAGAGGGGTCCCAAGTGACTTCCTTGGGGAACACCAGACGTGACATAAATAGCATCAGGACATACATTGTTAATTCGAACAAATTGTTTTCTTCTACTAAGATAGGATTCAAACTATTTAAGGATGGTAGAGAAAAAACAAAGGACTCCAGTTTATTAATTAAAACTTTATGGTTAACTCTGTCGAATGCCTTTGCGAAGTCGGTGAAAATTACATCGGTTTGAAAACCATTTTCAATGTTGTTGATTATTTCATTGCTAAACAAACTTAGATTAGTAGTTGTTGATCGACCAGCTATAAATCCATGTTGATAAGGTGATATAATTTCCTTTAGAATAAAAGAAATCTTCTCATAAACAATTTTTTCAAACATTTTTGGAATGGTTGATAATTTATGCTTATTGGGCGATAATTTGAAACTTCTTGTTTAGAACCGGATTTATGAATAGGTAAGACATAAGATACTTTCCAGTCATCAAGAAAAATTCCCTTATCAAGAGATCCATTAAACAACAAAGTTAATGGCTTCGAAAGGGCGGCAGCGCAGTTTTTCAAAATGATAGGAGGAATGCCATCAGGTCCCGGTTGCTTATCATCTTTAAGACCTGTTAAGGCAATTTCAACATCTTTGTTGCTTAAAAGTAAGCTACCGATATTGATTGGAGTTGAACACATATTAGGGGAGGAACTAGTAGAGACACTTGAGGGTGAATAAACAGAACGAAAAAAACTTCCAAAAAGATTACAAATTACGACAGGATCACTTGAAGTAGTGCCAGTGTACTGCATGCAATTTGGGACACCATTTGAGCATTTCTTGTCATTAATATATGTCCAGAAATATTTACTATTAATCTTCAGATTGGTTTCAGTTCGAATTAAGTAGTCTTTATGCAAGAATTTATTTAAAAAATCAAATTCTTTTTGCAGACGTAAATATTTTAGTCGGAAACATTCATTGGAAGGAGATTTGCGAAATAATTTGTAGGATTTATTTTTTTTGTTATTATTGCACAAGCGCTTATTGAACCATGGAGGTTTAGAATTTTTTTTAGTACTTATTTTAGGAACAAATAACTCAACTATTTTAGGAACACCAACTCAAATTTGGCGTAGACTTGGCAAAGCCAATTTGGTGTCAATTGATCGGGGACAATTTGGAAAAGTCTTTTCCTAATTTGGAAAACGATAGTTTTACTAAAAAATACAAAAAACAAAATACTAGTGAGCCGCTGTACCTTTTATTAGCAGCCAATTAAACTAAAATGCTAAAAACTTTTTTTCTATACTTTTCCAAATTACAAAATTACTTTATTTAGTTTGCAAAAAGCTTGAAACCAAAGCAGTTCATGAAATTGTGACTTTGATACTGTTTTAGTCAAAAATATTTTTAATGTGTTTTTCAAAGGAAAATTGAATTTTTACAACTAAAATGCTAATAACTTTTTTTCTGTACTTTTCCAAATTACAAAATTAGTTTTAAATTTAAAAAAAGGTTGATTGAATTTGGAAAACCAAAACAATTCATGAAATCTGTGTCAACATCAAATTTGACATATGCCTGTTTTTTGTGCGTGTCAGTGGAAAATGTAATTTTTTCTCATAATTTTTCGTCTTTCATATTTTTCGGTTCGTATCAGTAGCTCATATTACAATCAAAGAAAAGTTTTTCTCAACATTATTTTTTCGAGTTTGCAATAAAGTAAACAATTATGACTGATTGGAAAATTTTGAAATAAAAATAAAAAATTTCAATGTAAAATTCTTGTCTTTGCTTTCATTCAGTTGTCAAAATTCTGCATCAACCATCCATGCTGTTCGATTACAAAATAAAATGTTATAACATAATTGGCCCAGTCACGCTGACATTTGGCGTTTTTCTTTTTTAGTTCCGAACCGTGAACTGAACGGAGAACGAACAGCGTGAACGTGTTCTGAACTGAGCTTTGTTAAGTTGGCTGCGCTCAGACTCTTGCTCTAGATGCCCCGTCATATTATTTCGAGCACGTAGAGCGCGCTCGCGTAGTGTTCTGAAGAAAAAAGAAAAGCATTTTGAGCGTTCAGATGTCGCTGAACTGAAAAAAAAATACTCTTACGTTTTTGACGTTTCACTTCTCTGTTCGGAACCAAAAAAGAAAAACCCCTATTGATTAGCATTTTTGATGGTAAGTCGAGTCGACATAGCGAAAATTATTGCAGGTGGAGGCGGCGGGTAATGGTTTTCCCTCTTATTCTTTATTCCTCTATGTCTAATGGCAGCACCGACAAGAAAATGTAGTAGATGTGAATACTTATATGTGCGAGTGAGAGCTGCATATTACATATTCTGTTTCCTTATTGTGCGGTTCTTTTCTGTTTCAAAAGCTGTTCCGTTATCCTCGATCTTAGATTAATAAAGAACAAGATGGAAAACCATTACCTCTCTTGCCCCGCAACTTCCATTTGTTTACATTGTTGTTTTTGTAATCGCAGCATCTATCTGTGAATACGTGTGAGCTGAAAAAAAAATGGCGCAAAAAAGTTGTGGAAGTATATGTGTGGTGAGTTTATTTTCATTTGACGTTTCAGATTTCAGTCATTTTATTTATTTTCAGAAGAGGAATTTCTTTACAGTCGAGATCGTAATACATTTTTTCCTAATAAAATACCATAAATTGTGTTAAAATTGTATATTAAAGTGACCACTATTCTATCTTCGACAATCGAAGATAAAAATTCCGCGTCATAGTTGCATTTTTGATGTGAATTTTGAGCTTATCATACATTTGTGCGTTTCGTAAATGGAAACAAGATTCTTCGTATCATGAAGTCGGTTGGCCTTAAGCCCGACATCCCAGAGGATCTGTACCATTTGATCAAGAGGGTTGTTGCTATGCGCAAGCATTTGGAACGTAATGTCGAGGCAAGTACTGTCTCCGGGGGAAATATTTCGTGTGAATATTACACACATTGAGAATCCTCAACAATTTTTTGTTATCAAGGTAATTTTTATTTTAGCCTGCTTGTAAAATACGGATCGGTTCCTTTGAGAAACAAATCATGTCACGAAATGGTGCGTAAATCGTTAAAGTAGTTCACAACTAAAGACTTACAAATTTCTTTATCCGAATATTCGTGCGGGTTCATGTAAGCCAAGCAACATGTAAATACAGTTTGTGGTAAGAGCGCTTTTTATGTAACATTTTGATTTGCAAAAGACTGTCATTGTGTCATTGTTTTTCACTACAGCAAACAGTCGATGATATACCAATGCACGGGTTGTGAAACACTAACATTGCAACCCTTAGGAGTAGCTAAACCTAATCCCACAGAACATATGCCGAATCGAGTTAAATTTGGCCTCCCAATTGGACCTGAAGTTGGTCAAAACTGCACTTATTGTGGGCACAAACATCATGTAAGAGAAAAAGATGTGGAATAAACTTGATATTTACTATTTTCCTTTTCCTTTTCAGTTAGGTGGTCCGATATGGTCCGCTCCCATACACGACAAAACATTCGTCGATGAAGGATGAACTCCTGACTGAAATCCAAAAGGAACCCCTCAGTCATTTGGGCACTAACAGACGATTAGTTGGAATGTTGAGTGTAATTAGCGAAGAGCTTGACGATGTACCACTCTATTATTCGCTGGACAAACTATGTTGTGTAGTAAAGTTGGAAATCATGCCTGTACTTAAATTTCGATCAGCGTTACTGCACGCTGGGTACAAAGTGTCCTTTTCTCATGCCTGCAAGAAATCCGTCAAGACCAATGCGCCACCCTCCATAATCTGGGATATACTTCGCTGTTGGAACGCACTTCATCCCGTCAATGCAGATCGAATGCTCGAAGGAACTCCAGTTAAAGCGATTTTAAGCATACCTTCCAAAGTGCAGTATGAGTTGAACGATATACATCCCGATGCCAACCCCGACAGCAGGAAGAATGCCCTCTCGAGGTTCCCGGAAAACCCAACAGCGCACTGGGGTCCAGGAACTAGGGCAACCATTATGTAAGTGTATGTGAAAAAACTTGACTTTGATTTATTAATTTTTTTTTTTCTTAGGATTGGCGAGGACAAAATCTTAAAAAGTTTTAAAAATCAAAATAAGAACAAAAAACAGAAGACGACTTCTCTACAAGCTGAAAGTGAACACCCTAGCAAACATATAAAATTAGACGAGGAATCTTCCTTGTAAAGTTTCAAATGCGTGTTTTGTATTTTATTTTTACAAATAAACGATTCTATTTGACGTAATTTGTTAACCATTTAATAATGGAAGAAATTTCCATCAGCCGGTTGCCTTGAGTAGCCGTTGTTGGTAAGATGAGTGCGATGTCCACTATTGAGATATTGGGCCCATTCAAAAATGTAGTCACTACGTAGTGAACTCTTCTGATTGGTTAAAATCGACTACAAAACGAGTGGAAATTTCCCCTTTAACGTATGTAGTTGAAAATTTTCAGCTACAAAGTTAGTCTGACGTTTGAGAATCAGCTGTTGGGTAAACACACGAAAAATTACAAAGTGCAAAGTGAAATTTTTTCGACAATTTTTATCAAATTGAAAGCAGTGAAGAGATATGGAATTAAAGTTACTCAATATAAAAGATAAGATTGTTTAAAGTTCCCGAAACGCAATTGTTTCGTGTTTTTGTGTGCTTATTTTGACAGTTTAGGGTTGACTACATTTTTAGTGCGTTTTGCATTCAGAAAGCTAGTCGACTTTCCACTACGTAGTGACTACATTTTTGAATGGGCCCATTGAGTTTGACACTATGTGGAGAAATTTTCTCTTTTGTGCCGCCTAAAAGAAGTTACAATTACTATTTTATTGAAAAGAGATTCAACTGTTATCAGAAAACATTACTGATTCTCAATGGATGCCCCAGTGGATCTGCTTTCTTGACGACAATATTTTTTGTATTCCTTAGCACCCAAAATGTATCTTCAGAAACCGTTTCCTTCAGACATTTTATTTGCATTCGCTTCCACAGCACCACTAGTTTGATTAGGTTCTACATTTTGGTCAGTTTCATCTGCTTCCATTGCCACATCTTTGATATTATCGCTGCTTTCATCTTTTTTGATAATATTCTCCGTCCTGGTTTCTTCCTGGTCACATTTATTGTCGCTTTGTTTTTTCTTCTGTTCATCCTTTCGTCGATCGCAATCCGAAAGAATTTTTTTACATCTAGAGAAGTCATAATCTCGTTTACGCAGCTTAATTTGGAGTTCTGAAACAGTGATATATATTCAAAAACAATATTTTTATTAAGTTTTTATTTTTTACCCGTTGATATCCTATTGAAAGTAGATGTTTTTGTATTTGGATAATAAAAATCAGCCTTCATGTTTGAAACTATTGTTTTTGCTTGTCAATTTAAAACATAACCTGAAATTTAATTTTCACCACACTGAAAAATTCTTAAGGGCAGGGTTTGAACAACACCAAAGTTATAGTTTTTTAAAAACTAAATTTTTTTTTTGTAAAGCTGGGCAAAATGTGAAAACTCATAAAAATGCAACTATACTGATTCTATTGGGACTCATTATATTGTGATTCGCTCCCTCAGCTCGGTTATTTGTCTTAGCTTTTTATTAATACCAAAACCTAAATATCAAACTATATACACATTTTTTGAAAAACTTATCACAGTCAAAATATTGAAATGCAGCAATCTTGTAGACGTTATGGAGAGCTCAGAAAGTCTTCATTCATCTCTGTAGCACAATTATTTACAAAGCACCAACACTTTTAGTTTTAATTTTTTTGAACAAATTGAAAGTGGACATTAAACTATGTACACATTTTTTGAAAAACTTATCTCAGTCAAAATATTGAAATGCAGCAATCTTGTAGACATTATGGAGAGCTCAGAAAGCCTTCATTCATCTCTGTAGCTCAATTATTAACAAAGCACCAGCACTTTTAGTTTTCAATTTTTCTTAACACAAAAAAAAATTAAAACTTAAAGTGTTGGTGCTTCGTTAATAATTGAGCTACAGAGATGAATGAAGGCTTTCTGAGCTCTCCATAATGTCTACAAGATTGCTGCATTTAAAGATTTTGATTGAGACAAGTTTTTAAAAAAATTTCTGCCGAGCTTTTAATAAAAACAAAAAATCAAAACTAAAAGTGTTGGTGCTTTGTTAATAATTGCGTTACAGAGATGAATGAAAGCTTTCTGAGCTCTCCATAATGTCTACAAGATTTCTGCATTTCAATATTTTGACTGAGATAAGTTTTTCAAAAAATGTGTACATAGTTTAATGTCCACTTTCAATTTGTTCAAAAAAATTAAAACTAAAAGTGTTGGTGCTTTGTAAATAATTGTGCTGCAGAGATGAATGAAGGCTTTCTGAGCTCTCCATAATATCTACAAGATTTCTGCATTTCAATATTTTGACTGTGATAAGTTTTTCAAAAAATGTGTATATAGTTTGATATCCGCTTTCAATTATTTTACTTTTGTCTTTTTTTTTAATTCAATTAATTAACTTCTTAAATTTTCAACACAGCTTCAAGAAGGGAATCGAAAACTTAAGTTGGAATCTCTTTCATCAAACAAATGAAAAATGAATTCATATTTATTGGTTACTGTATTGCTTTAGTATATATTTTTTTAACAATCATACTTTTCTGTCTATTTCTTTTAAGAAACGTTTTTAAAAAAAGAGGAAATAGAAGGGAGGAGACTACTCAGAGAAATGTTTAACAAAAAAGAAAATATTTTAATATTTTGATACTTAAATTTTTATTTCCAAATACTTAAAAAGTATATAATCACAAATAAATTTTATTTACAAACCCAAAAAAAAGTTTTAATTCCAAAAATTCTGCCAGACGTAGCCTTAAGGTGACTAAAAGTAAAAAAAAAAAAAACAAAAACCGGTTCCCAGACGAGAATACCAATACTACGGTACAATTTTGTGTAAGCCCAGTGTTGAGATCCGAATATAAAGTGGTGCTAGTGAGATTTTGTGTAAGCCCAGTGTTGAGATCCGAATATAAAGTAGTGCTAGTGAAATTTTGTGAATGAGTGCGTGCACCAGCTTGTGGGGAGGTATCAATGTGTTAGTGTGGTTTTCCATCTTGTTCTTTATTAATCTAAGTCCTCGATGTTCGTGTCGTGAAAATTAAAATCCGCGTGATCCTGTGTCAAAAAAAAATCTCTTGTAAAATTCAAAAGTCAAAGTAATAAAATATATACATATTCTGTTTCCTTATTGTGTGGTTGTTTTCTGTTTCAAAAGCAGTTTCGTTCTAATCGATCTTCGTGTCACCTGTCAACCGTTGTCGTAAAATAAGTTAAATATCATGGGCAACATAGATGATGTTATAAAGATGCTGGAGCACGCCAAAAGGGGTAAGCATTTACTATTACTATTGTAAAATAAAAATGTTAGTTTTGAAATTTTTTTTTAGTAGGCCGACAGCCAACTTTACGCCCAGAAAACAGGCGACGCAGTCGATCCTGTGATCTTAAAATAAAACTACATGTTGAAGTATTTAAACAAGAAGAGAAAAAAGATAGCTTGAGCCTCCCGAAACAAAATGGTATGTTAGGATGTATGTATGTAATTTATACTTTATAGGTGTGTTTAGTGACCTGCTCTAGATCGATCTAGAGCTGAAAAAACAGCTTTTTGGTGTTTAATGACAATTTTTCTACTCCGAGCAACAACTTTTTATGTTAAATGACCTGCTCTAGATCACTTTAGAGCAGCATTTTTTGCACTTGCTTTTGAGTAAGAGCAGATTGGAGCAAAGTGTCAAAATCAGCTGTTGACATTTGATTCAAATATTTTTGTTTATATTTTGCGTTTTCCAATCTATTTGAAATCGATTTAAACTTAAAATCAATTGAATTAACATCACGGTGCAGTGCAATAACACCCGCGGCAATAACCCCTGCAGGGGTTGTTTCCCAAACGAAAAGGAAATAGCCCCTGCAGGGGTTATTTCCTTTTTAATGTGGCAATAAAAACCGTAGGTCTTATTGCCTTTTACCTGTGGGGATTATTTCCAATTTCAAATGGAAATAAAGCCCACCATAGCAAACCTAATAGAACAAAACAAATTTTACAAAATAACCATATTCGCTTTATTTTAAGAAACTAAAGAAAAACATTTAAAATAATAAATAATAGAAAAAAAAAACAATTTAAAATTCAGTTCTGAAATTTGGAAAATATGCTTAAATTTAATAACTATGCAAATATTTTACTTGTAAGCTTAACTATTTGTTTACAATTATTAATTTCACTAATGCAAAAAAATAGTCCTGCTGTTAAATTTATATTGGTATATTTTTGTTAATTGCAGGACTACTTTTTTGCATTAGTAAAATTAAAAAAATTCAAAATAGGAAAAAAAATAATCGTCATTCGCGCAAATTATGCTTACTCTTACGCACAGAGTATAACCAGAGAGTCCACTGCAGCAAGGTAGTGCGTTTTGCCTACAAGCTAAATCAAACCGGAAAACCGCACCCGGAAAACCGCACTGGCCTTCACTTCCCACAGATCAAAGTCAGTTGAGTTTGAAAAGTAAAAAATTTTTTTTTGGTTGCAAAAAAAATCGATAATTTTTAATTTTCATACAGCCTAGAAGTTAGAAAAATGAATTTAAGTTGCAGGAATAAAATTTTTTTTCCATTTTGACCAGTATTTCACTGAAAAAGACAAAAATTAGTAAAAAATTTCATACCGATGCAGGCGTTTTGTTAAGTTTTTACACTTCATACTAATGAGCACAGAGCCTCAAACTCAGAAATAGGACGCCATATTGAAAAATTTTTTGCGGGTGTTTCGGGTTGAAGGGGTGGAAGTGGATACTCTGTATTATCTACTCTGTGCTACAAGCTAAATCAAACCGGATGCCCGCACCGGATGCCCGCACTGGCCTTCACTTCCCACAGATCAAAGTCAGTTGAGTTTGAAAAGTAAAAAATTTTTTTTTGGTTGCAAAAAAAATCGATAATTTTTAGTTTTCATACAGCCTAGAATTTAGAAAAATGAATTTAAGTTGCAGGAAATATTTTTTTTTTCCATTTTGACCAGTATTTCACTGAAAAAGACAAAAATTAGTAAAAAATTTCATACCGATGCAGGCGTTTTGTTAAGTTTTTAGAGTTCATCACTAGGAGCACAGAGCCTCAAACTCAGAAATAGGACGCCATATTGAAAAATTTTTTGCGGATGTTTCGGGTTGAAGGGGTGGAAGCACAGAGTATAACCAGAGAGTCCACTGCACAGAGTAGATAATACAGAGTATCCACTTCCACCCCTTCAACCCGAAACACCCGCAAAAAATTTTTCAATATGGCGTCCTATTTCTGAGTTTGAGGCTCTGTGCTCACTAGTATGAACTGTAAAAACTTAACTAAACGCCTGCATCGGTATGAAATTTTTTACTAATTTTTGTCTTTTTCAGTGAAATACTATTCAAAATGTAAAAAAAAGTTAATTTCTGCAACTTAAATTCATTTTTCTAAATTCTAGGCTGTATGAAAATTAAAAATTATCGATTTTTTTTGCAACCAAAAAAAATTTTTTTACTTTTCAAACTCAACTGACTTTGATCTGTGGGAAGTGAAGGCCAGTGAGATCATCCGGGTGGGGTCATCCGGTTTAGTTTAGCTTGTAGGCAAAACGCACTACCTTGCTGCAGTGGACTCTCTGGTTATACTCTGTGGTCCACTGCAGCAAGGTAGTGCGTTTTACCTACAAGCTAAACTAAACCGGATGACCCCACCCGGATGATCTCACTGGCCTTCACTTCCCACAGATCAAAGTCAGTTGAGTTTGAAAAGTAAAAAATTTTTTTTTTGCTGCAAAAAAAATCGATAATTTTTAATTTTCATACAGCCTAGAATTTAGAAAAATGAATTTAAGTTGCAGGAAATAACTTTTTTTTCCATTTTGACCAGTATTTCACTGAAAAAGACAAAAATTAGTAAAAAAATTTCATACCGATGCAGGCGTTTTGTTAAGTTTTTACAGTTCATACTAGTGAGCACAGAGCCTCAAACTCAGAAATAGGACGCCATATTGAAAAATTTTTTGCGGGTGTTTCGGGTTGAAGGGGTGGAAGTGGATACTCTGTATTATCTACTCTGTGCTACAAGCTAAATCAAACCGGATGCCCGCACCGGATGCCCGCACTGGCCTTCACTTCCCACAGATCAAAGTCAGTTGAGTTTGAAAAGTAAAAAATTTTTTTTTGGTTGCAAAAAAAATCGATAATTTTTAGTTTTCATACAGCCTAGAATTTAGAAAAATGAATTTAAGTTGCAGGAAATATTTTTTTTTTCCATTTTGACCAGTATTTCACTGAAAAAGACAAAAATTAGTAAAAAATTTCATACCGATGCAGGCGTTTTGTTAAGTTTTTAGAGTTCATCACTAGGAGCACAGAGCCTCAAACTCAGAAATAGGACGCCATATTGAAAAATTTTTTGCGGATGTTTCGGGTTGAAGGGGTGGAAGCACAGAGTATAACCAGAGAGTCCACTGCACAGAGTAGATAATACAGAGTATCCACTTCCACCCCTTCAACCCGAAACACCCGCAAAAAATTTTTCAATATGGCGTCCTATTTCTGAGTTTGAGGCTCTGTGCTCACTAGTATGAACTGTAAAAACTTAACTAAACGCCTGCATCGGTATGAAATTTTTTACTAATTTTTGTCTTTTTCAGTGAAATACTATTCAAAATGTAAAAAAAAGTTAATTTCTGCAACTTAAATTCATTTTTCTAAATTCTAGGCTGTATGAAAATTAAAAATTATCGATTTTTTTTGCAACCAAAAAAAATTTTTTTACTTTTCAAACTCAACTGACTTTGATCTGTGGGAAGTGAAGGCCAGTGAGATCATCCGGGTGGGGTCATCCGGTTTAGTTTAGCTTGTAGGCAAAACGCACTACCTTGCTGCAGTGGACTCTCTGGTTATACTCTGTGGTCCACTGCAGCAAGGTAGTGCGTTTTACCTACAAGCTAAACTAAACCGGATGACCCCACCCGGATGATCTCACTGGCCTTCACTTCCCACAGATCAAAGTCAGTTGAGTTTGAAAAGTAAAAAATTTTTTTTTGGCTGCAAAAAAAATCGATAATTTTTAATTTTCATACAGCCTAGAATTTAGAAAAATGAATTTAAGTTGCAGGAAATAACTTTTTTTTCCATTTTGACCAGTATTTCACTGAAAAAGACAAAAATTAGTAAAAAAATTTCATACCGATGCAGGCGTTTTGTTAAGTTTTTACAGTTCATACTAGTGAGCACAGAGCCTCAAACTCAGAAATAGGACGCCATATTGAAAAATTTTTTGCGGGTGTTTCGGGTTGAAGGGGTGGAAGTGGATACTCTGTATTATCTACTCTGTGAGCTAAACTAAACCGGATGCCCGCACCGGATGCCCGCACTGGCCTTCACTTCCCACAGATCAAAGTCAGTTGAGTTTGAAAAGTAAAAAATTTTTTTTTGGTTGCAAAAAAATCGATAATTTTTAATTTTCATACAGCCTAGAATTTAGAAAAATGAATTTAAGTTGCAGGAAATATTTTTTTTTTCCATTTTGACCAGTATTTCACTGAAAAAGACAAAAATTAGTAAAAAATTTCATACCGATGCAGGCGTTTTGTTAAGTTTTTAGAGTTCATCACTAGGAGCACAGAGCCTCAAACTCAGAAATAGGACGCCATATTGAAAAATTTTTTGCGGATGTTTCGGGTTGAAGGGGTGGAAGCACAGAGTATAACCAGAGAGTCCACTGCACAGAGTAGATAATACAGAGTATCCACTTCCACCCCTTCAACCCGAAACACCCGCAAAAAATTTTTCAATATGGCGTCCTATTTCTGAGTTTGAGGCTCTGTGCTCACTAGTATGAACTGTAAAAACTTAACTAAACGCCTGCATCGGTATGAAATTTTTTACTAATTTTTGTCTTTTTCAGTGAAATACTATTCAAAATGTAAAAAAAAGTTAATTTCTGCAACTTAAATTCATTTTTCTAAATTCTAGGCTGTATGAAAATTAAAAATTATCGATTTTTTTTGCAACCAAAAAAAATTTTTTTACTTTTCAAACTCAACTGACTTTGATCTGTGGGAAGTGAAGGCCAGTGAGATCATCCGGGTGGGGTCATCCGGTTTAGTTTAGCTTGTAGGCAAAACGCACTACCTTGCTGCAGTGGACTCTCTGGTTATACTCTGTGGTCCACTGCAGCAAGGTAGTGCGTTTTACCTACAAGCTAAACTAAACCGGATGACCCCACCCGGATGATCTCACTGGCCTTCACTTCCCACAGATCAAAGTCAGTTGAGTTTGAAAAGTAAAAAATTTTTTTTTTGCTGCAAAAAAAATCGATAATTTTTAATTTTCATACAGCCTAGAATTTAGAAAAATGAATTTAAGTTGCAGGAAATAACTTTTTTTTCCATTTTGACCAGTATTTCACTGAAAAAGACAAAAATTAGTAAAAAAATTTCATACCGATGCAGGCGTTTTGTTAAGTTTTTACAGTTCATACTAGTGAGCACAGAGCCTCAAACTCAGAAATAGGACGCCATATTGAAAAATTTTTTGCGGGTGTTTCGGGTTGAAGGGGTGGAAGTGGATACTCTGTATTATCTACTCTGTGCTACAAGCTAAATCAAACCGGATGCCCGCACCGGATGCCCGCACTGGCCTTCACTTCCCACAGATCAAAGTCAGTTGAGTTTGAAAAGTAAAAAATTTTTTTTTGGTTGCAAAAAAAATCGATAATTTTTAGTTTTCATACAGCCTAGAATTTAGAAAAATGAATTTAAGTTGCAGGAAATATTTTTTTTTTCCATTTTGACCAGTATTTCACTGAAAAAGACAAAAATTAGTAAAAAATTTCATACCGATGCAGGCGTTTTGTTAAGTTTTTAGAGTTCATCACTAGGAGCACAGAGCCTCAAACTCAGAAATAGGACGCCATATTGAAAAATTTTTTGCGGATGTTTCGGGTTGAAGGGGTGGAAGCACAGAGTATAACCAGAGAGTCCACTGCACAGAGTAGATAATACAGAGTATCCACTTCCACCCCTTCAACCCGAAACACCCGCAAAAAATTTTTCAATATGGCGTCCTATTTCTGAGTTTGAGGCTCTGTGCTCACTAGTATGAACTGTAAAAACTTAACTAAACGCCTGCATCGGTATGAAATTTTTTACTAATTTTTGTCTTTTTCAGTGAAATACTATTCAAAATGTAAAAAAAAGTTAATTTCTGCAACTTAAATTCATTTTTCTAAATTCTAGGCTGTATGAAAATTAAAAATTATCGATTTTTTTTGCAACCAAAAAAAATTTTTTTACTTTTCAAACTCAACTGACTTTGATCTGTGGGAAGTGAAGGCCAGTGAGATCATCCGGGTGGGGTCATCCGGTTTAGTTTAGCTTGTAGGCAAAACGCACTACCTTGCTGCAGTGGACTCTCTGGTTATACTCTGTGGTCCACTGCAGCAAGGTAGTGCGTTTTACCTACAAGCTAAACTAAACCGGATGACCCCACCCGGATGATCTCACTGGCCTTCACTTCCCACAGATCAAAGTCAGTTGAGTTTGAAAAGTAAAAAATTTTTTTTTGGCTGCAAAAAAAATCGATAATTTTTAATTTTCATACAGCCTAGAATTTAGAAAAATGAATTTAAGTTGCAGGAAATAACTTTTTTTTCCATTTTGACCAGTATTTCACTGAAAAAGACAAAAATTAGTAAAAAAATTTCATACCGATGCAGGCGTTTTGTTAAGTTTTTACAGTTCATACTAGTGAGCACAGAGCCTCAAACTCAGAAATAGGACGCCATATTGAAAAATTTTTTGCGGGTGTTTCGGGTTGAAGGGGTGGAAGTGGATACTCTGTATTATCTACTCTGTGAGCTAAACTAAACCGGATGCCCGCACCGGATGCCCGCACTGGCCTTCACTTCCCACAGATCAAAGTCAGTTGAGTTTGAAAAGTAAAAAATTTTTTTTTGGTTGCAAAAAAATCGATAATTTTTAATTTTCATACAGCCTAGAATTTAGAAAAATGAATTTAAGTTGCAGGAAATAACTTTTTTTTTCATTTTGACCAGTATTTCACTGAAAAAGACAAAAATTAGTAAAAAATTTCATACCGATGCAGGCGTTTTGTTAAGTTTTCACAGTTAATACTAGTGAGCACAGAGCCTCAAACTCAGAAATAGGACGCCATATTGAAAAATTTTTTGCGGGTGTTTCGGGTTGAAGGGGTGGAAGTGGATACTCTGTATTATCTACTCTGTGGGTGGAAGTGGATACTCTGTATTATCTACTCTGTGCTCTTACGTATATTCCAACATACTGCTTACACCTGGTCACTACCAATTATTGCTTACTAATTGGTTATTGCTAGTGTAATACAGTTATGCGGACGGTCATAATAGGTTTGTTCGTTGAAGCGCTAGGGTCGCCAAAAAGCGTTTTTTGAGAAACCTAAAGTCGCACTTAATGTCAAATTGAGTGTTTTTTGAGCCCTAGGGTTGAACAAGGTTTTCCATAAACTCGCTCTAGCTTTTTGCTGTGGCGAGTTGAGTGCTGTCAAATGGCATGTATTTTATTTTAATGACATGGATGTGTGGTGGTTTGTGGTTTAGCGTTTTTTGAGGACTGGAAAACCCAGGTCTTTTTGACAGCTCATAGGGTTGTCAAGAAAACCTGGGTCAACCCTGGGGAAAGTGCAGCGAACGGACCTAATAATAATTATCTAGAACAATACGAAATTTGTTTATTTGTGTCATTCGGCAATGCTGGTCAATAGGTCGGTAAATAGTTGTGTAATTCGGCTGGTGGCTGCGTTACGTTGCTTAGTAGGTTGGTAGATGTGGGTTGGCTCTGTTGATGTTTCAACAATCATTTAGTTTTTCTATTTTTTCTATTGTCAGAGCTTTACAACATGCGTTTAATGTTTCACAAAATGTATTGGACAAAATATATAAATCATTTTCAAAGTAGATATTTGAGAATTCTTTTTCGTTCAGAAAAGCATCAAACCGCGGTGTTATATAACGAATAGTTTTATACTTTCTTTGCTGTAAAACATGATTTTGTCTAATTTTAACTTCTACTCTTATTGTTTCATGGTCTGCTATTTTATCCTCTGCGTTTATATTCACTTTGACTTGAGAGTTTAAATCACTGTTTGTAATAACATAATCTATTAAAGTAGACGAAAATTTGGTTGTTCTCGTAGGTTGATTCACTAATTGCGTAGGCCCCTGATCCGATCCGATCCTTTGTCAGTAAATCTAAATTAAAATCACCAGTCATTAAGATATTATCTTCATTTTCCAGCGAATAAACACACCATTCCGAAAAAAAAGTTATAAACTCTGCTACTTAGGAGCTAGGAGATCTATAAAGCACTTTCAATGTCCACTTTTCTTCATTCAACCATACATACACTTTGATAACCCATACAGAATTCAAAAAATTTAAATTGTCTATCATTTGAAATCGTATGCCTTTTTTCAAATAAATTACCACTCCCACAGTGTGTCTAGAGTGAGAAGTACCAGTTATATTTTTGTTATCATCAACACTTATTTCTGTCTCATCTATATTTCTTGTGGTACAAGTTTCCGTTAACATTAGAAAATCTGGCTTATAGTTTTGTATTAAAATTTCCACTTCACTCTTATTGGCTTACAATTTTTGGGAGTTTAAATAAAAGAAAACAAAAGATTCTGAACTCAAACTTGTTTGCTACAAGTATTTAGTTTTTTCAACTTTAAGTTTTCTCTTGTACACTTCACAGTCGTTATCAAAAGCATTATGATTTGTATCTAGATTTAACTTTAGTTCATTGTTCATTCTCACACAATTCACACAATTTAGACACTTAGTTAAGCGTTCGATCCCAATATGACATCCACCACATTTAGAACACAGTTTGTTTTCAGCCTTTCATTCTTTACTAGTGTGATTAAAACCCAGACATTTGAAACATCTTTTGACATATCCAACACTAAGCTTACCAGCCTTCATAACTTGATTAAAACATTTGTGATTCACTTCAATAACGGCACTAAAAGATTTTTTATTAACGTTTTTCCACATCGCTTTTAATTCTAAGTTTACATTCTCATCTTGAAACATTTCATTCTGTTTTTTTTAAGCAACTCAATAACACATTCGCATCTAATTTCTCGGACAAATTACATATTTTTATGCTCGGATTATTTCTTTTCAGAACGTCGTAATTATTTTCCAAACTTTCTTCTACTTTTTCTTTTACTTTGTTCACTGATTCTATGTTCTCATATGACACAACTATTGCGCCCTTATCCACTTTTTTAATTCCTGCAACCTGTATTTCAGAATCTCCAAGATTCACACTCAATTTCACTTCCGACTTTGTTTTATTAGCATCTTGGTGCTCTTTCGGTATAATTAAAACGGAACCCTTTTTCACTGCACTCGTGTATGTTTTCTTCTCTTTACCCAAACTTTCATCGATTGTTTTCTTTATTTGAGACATTATCAAACTTGATCCCGATCTCATCACAGTTTTCTTTTATTTTATTTTTTTTAATATTTTCCTCGATGTGTTGAAGCGATTTAAATTTTTCCCGGCACAATTCACATAAAATTAAAAGATTTGTTTTCCACTGACTTGTTTATATCATATTCAGTTAAATTAATGCATTTGGGATGGAACAAACTTCCACATCCGCCATTACATACAACAAGTGCTGAGTCTTTATTATTATTGTTGCGGGTGAGCTTTTTGCACTCACCGCAAGTCCCACTAACACTCATATAATTTTTATTTTTATTTAAGCACTTTGATCCGTTTTCTTCACTTTCACTCAATAAAATTTAACTATTTAAAATTTACAAAAATTATTTGTTTTATATTCTTTAAACTAACTCGAATTTTCGCGCAATAATTAATATTAAAATAAAATTCATCAAGCAGTAAAAAGACGGGAACCTGTGGTGGCTCCAATTACAAATAAATTGCCGAAATCCGAGTTGCCTTCAACATCAAGTAAAAGAATACCCGCATACGACTACAAAGCCAGGTTCAGCAATCTGCTGGAGAAATATAGAACTAAAGAGACAAATTCAAAATTAGAGAGAGAGCAGTTCGAGAAAGAAAAAAAAGATTTTGAGGTGAGTATCGTATGGATATTATTATTATTATGATAACTAAGCCCCTATGTATTATATCGCATAGGGTTTCATCAAATTTCGGGCACACTTATAATGTGATGTCATCAGCATAGCCAATGTACCTTAGTGCTTTGCAAAGTTAGTTTTTCTAATAGTTCATCTACTACTAGACTCCAAAGTAGGGGCGATAAGATCGCTCCTTGTGGGTAGCCTCTTGTTATGATGATTTTCTGAATCTTTTGGCTAGATTGTGTTTCTTCCGATCTTGTGCTAAGCATTGCACTAAACCACTTTTATTGGAATCGGAGTGTTCTTCCTCTGAAGTGCTTTGTTAACTGCCTCATGCGAGTTATTATCAAAGGCACCCTCAATATCCAAGAAACAACCGATCGTTGTTTCTTTTTGGATGGTGGTTGAGAGGTGGTATAAGGCAGTATTTTGTATTTTGTTGTTGCTTTTATCATATTAACCTCTTGTTGAAACAAAAATTCAAGGCACCTGCCGGCTGCCTGGTGCTTGGTCTTAGGTGTTATTTATTTATTGCATTAGTTCAAGAGCTCTGCGATTTCATATAACAAAATACTAAAACACATCTTTTTACAGGAAATAATTTTGGCACTCAAACAAGAAAACGCACAGCTGAGATCATCAAATAACAAATTTGTTATTGAACTAAATGCGCTCAATGAGCTAATCTCAAAACTGGATATGGATCGCAAGGACCAGGATAAATAAAAATATCTTTAACACCTCGGCCTCATTTGGGTG
Organism: Melanostoma scalare; assembly: GCA_949752695.1. Lineage (NCBI taxonomy): Eukaryota > Metazoa > Arthropoda > Insecta > Diptera > Syrphidae > Melanostoma > Melanostoma scalare. The sequence goes on along the minus strand of OX456987.1, from coordinate 18,186,593 downwards.
AATTAAAGCAGTTATTCCCGCTGTACATATTAGTAGTAATTTTTAGTGTTTGTTAAAACTTATTAAATTTTTGTTTTTTAATATTAAATTTGTTAATTGTTAATAAATGTATTTTCTTTCGGCTTTGTTGGTCGCTTTTTCCTGACGTTTCGGCATTTATATTAGTTATGGTTTGCATATTGAGAAATGAATTTTCATAACTCTTTTTAAACTTACTACTTCTGTACCATTTTGCTCAGTTTCTATGGCTATCTGCTTTGAACGATTAGTGCTGTTAGGTGTTTGTTCCAGGACATTATAGGTATCGGCTACAGCTTGTTCATTCCTGTTTTCTCAATCATATGGTCGAAACATGTTTAATTTTTTTTTAACAAGAAAGTATAATATAAAATGAACAATAACAATAAACAAACATGCTTATTTTGACATTCTATTCGATAGAAAGTTAGTCGAATTCGAAAGGAGTGCATTTTGAGACTCGAATGATTCGAATGTCAAACATGTAAAAATTTCGAATCATTCGAGTTTAGAAATGCACTTCTTTCGAATTCGACTAACTTTCTATCGAATAGAATGCCAAAATAAGCATGTTTGTTTATTTATATGTTATTGTATTCATAACCCCTTGATGAGCGTGCTAATTATAAGAAGAAAAAAAATTTAGGTCCCTGAGTAGCGAATCCAACGTTCGATTGGAAGCGAATGCTTTTGGGAGCTTCTTTTATAGCGGTTTTATAAGCTGTAGAAACTTTGTAGAAAACTTTTTTTTTCGATGTTTAAGGTATGTCAGATAAGAGAATGAACGAAGTTTAATGATAATAATCCAATAAATGAGTTTCTCTAAAACATTCGCTTCCAGTCGAACGTTCGATTCGCTACTCATAATACGGACCTTATTTCCCTTACCCGCAGTCAAAGAGGATGTTATGATCCTAAATTATCTGAGCTTCTTTTATAGCGGTTTTATAAGCTGTAGAAACTTTGTAGAAAACTTTTTTTTTCGATGTTTAAGGTATGTCAGATAAGAGAATGAACGAAGTTTAATGATAATAATCCAATAAATGAGTTTCTCTAAAACATTCGCTTCCAGTCGAACGTTCGATTCGCTACTCATAATACGGACCTTATTTCCCTTACCCGCAGTCAAAGAGGATGTTATGATCCTAAATTATTCCTGAAAAAGATAAAAAAAAAAGCAGCAAACAACCACCAACACTGTTCGTTTATAATACCTTTTTTTTTTGCACTCCAACACTACTGCTTCTCAAATGGTATGCCCGATGTGCTTTGTCCATTAGAAATATTTCAAATTCGTTCTCTTGTTCGGATCACAGAGTAGTAGTAGGCCTTAGGCCGTGTGTGAATTGCGTTAAAATGTGCGTTAAAATTTAACCCGCGTTAAAATTTGACACTAATGAGGTGAATAAAATGGGTTAAAATTTATTGAGCTGTGGAGCAGGTTAATGGTGGATTTACATGCATCTGCAAGTGCAGATGAAAATCGGAAAAAGACACAAGATGTAAAATTCATACTTGTCTGATAGAGAGGGAATGAACTTCCTAGTTATGGTTGCAGATGAAAAATTATGGGTGCAGATGAACATGTTCATCTGCAACCATAATTTTTCATCTGCAACCATAATCCTATTCGTCTCTCTTTTTAACTTTTGTGCTTTGTAATCTTCATCCGTTTCGCTTTACTTTTCTGCACTTCCGCAGTTGCAGATGCATGTAAACCCAGCATAAAATGCGTTAAAATTTTACGTTTCTAGTGATAGAGAAATTTGCTCTTGCTTTTGCATTCAATTCAAACAACGAAATATGAATCATGAAAAAAAACGAAGGCAGGCTGGAAAACCATACATTAAACGTTAGTTTGAAAGCAATTAATCTATATTAATTTAATAGGCGTGTTTTTTTTTATGCTAGTATATAGTACAGCATTTGAGTTAAAAAAAACGATATATCAACAGTATTTTCAGTTCTATTTTCAGCAACAAGATGGTGCTCAACGTCAAAGCTTGTTGTCACTTTTCAAAGCTCTCTGTGAAATTCAAGATGAAACAAAATCAAGTTCATACCAGGTTTGTTTCGTTAATTGGTCTATCAAATGAATAACGATACAAAGCCAGGTATGAATTTGTATTTTTTTTCTTATTTTCCATACATCAGATTCTCTCTTACAGCTCTTTTTTACTATTTTTGGAGGCATCGTCTAGCAGTGAAGAAAGCTCTTTGTCAAAGTCAGCTGATTTGTTGAAAAAAACTTTCGGGTATGTTCGGGGAGTATGTAAAAAGATATTCACCCCGATTATAGAATCCGAAAAATGGACTGCGGAAGCGATCCGCACGAGTTTGGATATTTTTGCTATTATCGAGCCCGCATTGAATCCGACGTTGTGAAAGTGAAAGATTGTTGATAATACAGGTTAAAAAAGTCGTATTACCGAATCCGTTGTTCATCCGCAGTCCATACAATTTTTTACGTTTCTCATCCGCACCAAAATTGTTGCTGATTTTTAAAAAAAAGTTCAATAGATTGGAAACAACCAGGAGGATATTTGCGTAGTGAGAAAACATGATAAATATTTTCATATTAATCTAAATGGCAACATGATTTATCAGGAGGAAAATGATTATGTTGGAGATTTTAAGGATGATATCGCTGTAGTCTATAAGGAAAGGATGGTAAAGCTACACATATTAATCATTTGTGTTTGTATTACTTTACTGACAATGGTCTGGTTTGGATCAAACAGTTTATTCAATTTTAGACAAAATCTCAACCAGTCGGTAGTGGCCCAGTCTTCAGTTTTGTGGTTTCACCCAACCAACACTATACCCACTTAACTCCTGGCTGATGCAAAAGTACCGCCAACCCCAAACAAGAGAGCAACTTGCCTTTAACGAAGCGGTTGAAAATGTGCTCGTGTTCAAAGACAACGCTTATCTGCGTCTGTTCGCCCGATGGTGAATTCTCCAGCGCTAATACGATCTCGAAGCTCGTATAATCGAAGCCATCGCAAAGGCCTGCTGCGCTCTCCACAACTTGTTTGAAGAAAACGAAGATGGTTACCGCGAAGAATGGGGAGATGCAGTAGACACTTCCAAATGTAACACCAAGTTTGATGTTGAAAGGAGGAAAGACTCCAAACAAGCCTTAAAGACAAGAGATTACCTAACCGATGTAATTTACAGCTCAACTGAAACACAAAGATGAGGAAATATAAAAAACAAAAATCTCTAAGTTGATAAAAAAAGCTTTTATTCCTTTTACTAATCAAGCTCAGTATTAGTACAATCGCTGTGGTGGTCCTATAGATGACGTGATGTGCAGCGAACGCACATTCTGCCAGTGCTTCTTCAACAGTGAAACCAAGAAATTGGTAGACAAATGAATGTTCTGTACGACCGACCGCGACGGACAGGCACAAAACTTTCTTCATTTGGAATCGTACTTGCCCAACATAGATTCTTGATGCGACAAAAGACCAGGGAACTTGCCAGCTTTGTTCAAACCGGTTCCCAACAAACGTGGAATCTGCTTGATAAGCAACTCAGAAGCCAGAATAGCATCGTAGGACTTGGCTAGTCTCTTGACCAGCTTTTTGTTCTTGTTGAGCTTCTTTAGTGCTTCAGCGTCCATGCAATCAACGTTGTTGGCCTTAGCTTCATCGCAATATTATATATTGCATTCCAGAGCATTTCTGTTAAAAAAAAGGCTATGAAATCCATCTGAATTGAATTTTATTCTTGTGTATTTTATATAAATTCTAATTTCTTAATTCTTTTTTTACAGATGGAGAATGATAAATGTCAAAACAAACCAGCTGACAAATGGTTTAGGGTAATGGTAAAGTGGTGCTGCGGATCGACATTGCAGTTCATCCGCTGGATTCAAAAATTGAATTCAATGCGGATGCGGATGCCTTGCGGATCGGATGAAATCCGCGGGAATAGATTATTGCGGATTCCATAATCGACATTATTAAAAACTAATCTTTGATGAGATTTTCCATTGGTAAACAGAATCAATTTATTTTTTATCCAAATCGTTGGGAAAGCAATTCTACGCTATTGACCAGTCTTTTCGATAGGTTAAGAAGGAAAATAAGTTGTTTCTATTTACGAAACCGTGAAATTGAACTATAATACTACCGCACAAATAAACACAACCCAAATTAAATTAATTTGAAACACGTACTGCTAGTCCCAAACTTGAATTTCTATTGAAGAATGTTTAATTTTCATACATAATCTTTCCCTTTTGATCATATTTTACTGCTTTGTTTGTTTGTTTGATTTTGTTTTTTTCTTATATTGGGCTATATTTTTTAGTCAAATAATTCCATGAGAAAAGCTATTAGCTTCAGCAAAAAAAAACTAGTGCAAAATCCTGTATTATATACACCACCAGGTAAGAAACAGGGCGAAAATTCAATATGAATATAGTTTTTATTTCTTTAATTTTTAATCGAGAGAAAAAATTTCTTTGCAAATACCACATTTTTTTTGAACACGTCCTTTCGAAAAAGATTTGATGAACTGAAATCAATGGTGGTGCCATCTTATTTTCAAAGCTGGAAACTATCAATCCACAGCAATGCCATCCCTGTTTTCACTGCGGAAAATTACGACAGTAAAATGATTTGTTGTTGTTCCCCAAGGGAAATTTTTACTGTACTATATACTAGCATAAAAAAAAACACGCCTAATGCTTTTGTTTTCTAGGGTCTCACCAAGAAAAAATAAAACTAATTGAAATTAGTATAAAGTGGAACTGTGATTCACCTCTCGATTCTACATAGTTAGTAGTAAAATTAATTGTAAAACACAGATTTTTTCTGTTTGAAATTCAACAATTTGACTTCCAAGTGTTTCCAAAACAAGCAGTATTAAAATTACATTCATTTTACTTAATTTTGACAAAAATAATGAAAATCGTGTGACTTCAAAAATGTATTTTCTTTGTTGATAAACTCACTTTTAAAATAAATTTACAAAACAGAATATCCAAACACCAATAATTATTAATTTTAATTCAGCAAATAAGCGAAAACTTGTAGAACAAAAAAATAACCCAAGAATACCGAGCAAAGTTCGATTCTCATATATGTTATTTTCCTTGTTTTGACAAGTAAAATCTGAAGTTCAGATTTTCAGCCAAGATTTTCCATCTGGAAGTCTATGTTCGAAAATCTGAAATTCCTCGCATTCAACGCACCAGATCTTCGAAAACTACTGTCAGTTTTCGTCACTCTGATTGGTCAAAAAAGTCAGAAGTTTCAGCTAACATTTAGCTGACAGTTAGATTTTTCAGATTTTCGAACATAGATTTTCAGATGGAAAAAGCAGTCTTAAAATTCTTAAAAAAAGTTCTAGTTGTCAAAACAAGGAAAACAACGTATATGACAATCGGACTTTACTCGGTATTCTTGGGTTAGTTTTTTATTTTACTAGTTTTCGCTTAATTGTTGAATTGAAATTGATTATTATTGATGTTCGGATATTCTGTTTTGTAAATTGATATTGAAAGTGAATTTATCAGCAACAAAAATATATTTTTGAGGGCACATGATTTTATTTTTTTTTATCAAAATTGATTGAAGTGAATTTAATTTGCATACTACCTTGCACAAACACGTGGAAATCGAATTCCTTAATTTCAAAGTGGGAAAATCTGCATGTTTTCCAATTCCTTTTACCACTAACCATGTAGAACCGAAAGGTGAATCACAGTACAATTTTATATATAACACAGAGCTTAAATTGCATTCAAGAACTGACAGATTGAATATCGAAGATTCGAAAATGCTGTGAATGCGGGCATTCTAAATGGCATCTGAATTGTCATCTGAAAATCTGAAACTTTTTACAAGGGAAAAGTGACAGAATCTTAAGTCAAGATTTTCGAACATAGGTCCCAGGAACGCGGCCATTGCGTTCATCACAAGTTAGATTTTCAGATTAACTAACTTTTCTCGGCCTCTGATTGGCCAGACGTTAAGTTTTTCAGTTGACAACTCGTCAGCTGTTAGTTTTTACCGATTCAGTTTTTCAGTCAGGAAAAGAAGGCTGAAAATCTAGATTCAGTTTATTAAGCTGTCAGATGCGATAAGTGACATCAAAAATGTATACTTGCCATTTTTATTGAAAAAATACAATTAATTAGTTCTTACTCCATTACTGATTGTTTTTTACGCTTATGAAGTGTTTATCGCAGTAAAGTCAACAAGTTAATGAACTTTTTTTACATATGCTAATAGGGCTTTTCGCGATAGTGTCACTGTCAAAAGAGAGAGAAAAAAAAATTTACAGCTGAATTCACTTGTATGAAAACATTCTTGGCGGTACTAGGCAAAAACATAAAATTGTTTCAGAATTGTTATTTAGTGAAGTGAATTTGTAGTAAAAAGATTGAAACAGTGTGTATATTGAAATTGCGAACTCTTAAGAACAAAATAATATAAAAGTGTTGTGAAAATACCCTTGAGTTGTTGTGTGAAACAGTGTTCAAACTGGTTCATACCATACAGTGAACACAAAACTGTAGACTTCAGTTTTCCACGACTGTGGAATAGAACTCCTAGATTGAAAAATCGCTAAGAGGAAAGGCGCATGCCGTTGTTGGCTCCTTTCAAACATCTGAACATTAAATTGGCTTGTTTCTGTTCCACACATTTCATTTCAGGTACCTATGTAAACATGGTTATAAGGTATATTAGATGCTTGATTATAGTAAGAACTCCTAGTAAGAACAATCTAAATACAGATTGGGTATTGTTTAACTAGATTTCTGAATTTTTGCGTGTATAAGCTTGGTACCCCAATCTGGAATTAGATTATCCAAAAGTTTTGCATTCTTCCCTGGAGTTCTTATTAATGATCTACTTGTATACAACCTACAACCTGATATTTACCTTCCTGAAATGAAATGTCTGGAACAGACACGAGCCAATTTAGTGTTCAGATGTTTCAGATGTTTCCTCTTACCACATTCTGTGCCTTTCCTCTGAGAGAACTTAGAAATTCTGTTTTATACTCGAGGAAAACTATAGGATCTACGGATTTCTGTCTTCATTGTATGGTTTGAACATTGTTTTAGACAGCGATTCGCGGGCATCTTCACAACACTTTTATATTGTTTTGTTTTTAAAACGTCACAGTTTTGATAAACACAATTTTTTTCCTTTTTTCATGAACCTACGTCTTTGAAAAACTAATTTAAACTTAAATATTTCATATTTCTACGTACTGCCGCCAGCAATATTTTCATACAAGTGACAATTTGACGTATAAGAAATACGAGGTATAATTAGAAAGAGATAGCTTCGCGAAAAGCCCTATCAAAACCGTCGCACCTGACATATCTTGTTAGATAACCGTTCAACGCAAAACTGAATAAGTTTTTCAGTTAATCTGAAAATCTGAATTTTGATGAACGCGCCCATTAGTAGAGCAGTGTGAACTGTTCTTTTGTCGCTTATGCTGTCAAATGTCAAACTTAACTTGAGTTCGTTTTTGACGGTAGAATAATAAAAAAATTCGTTTCGCAAGTTGCTGGTTGGCGAGTGGTTGTTAGAGTTTACAAACTAAAAATTAATAAATGGGTGCAAATCAATCATCTACCGAAACTCGAAGTGTTTCAATGGATAATCCAACACCCTCAGGTGTAATCGATATATCAGAAGAAGTTGTACAACGTCTAAAACTGGGAATCAGTAAAGGTAGAGTATGCTCGAGCAATGTCGGCAAAAACAACAAAATTTATCATCACATTTTTTTTTGTTATATATCAATGCCATTAGAATTGTTATGCAACTTTTTGTTGAATTTATATCGTTTGCATTTTGCAAACAAAACTGTTTGTTACCATGCATATGATTCTCAATGAAGTAGAAACAGTGATTTGATACTGCATCTGCAAGTTAACGCATTACTAAAGTAAAACTTGGGTAATGGTGCCCCAAGAAGTGATAGTTTGTACAGCTAAATGTACAGTTTCGAATCGGAAAAAAGTATATGCCTTTCATATAAAGCTGATTTCTTTATTCTTACATCTTTGAAAAAGAGCTCCAAAATGATTTGTTGATTGGGAAATAAGATTTTTATTCGGGTTGTAAGCCATTCCTCATACCTTCCTCAAAGAAGTTTCGCAAGTTTTCAAAGCTACTGTCAAAAGTAATATAAAGCTTAAAAGTGTTTGCTGATTTGAAATCAAATCAATTCTTATTAGCAGTTGAACTACATCCTAATCTTGTGCTTTTTTCGTTCTCATTTATTTCCATTCAAAGTGAAAAAGGAAGAGACTAAAGCTGAATCTTCGCGATCTGTACCAGTGACAGAGCCCAAAAAAGCTTCGCCGCCAACACCACCACCACCACCACCACCACCATCACCACCATCAGTGCAACAAAAACCAGAAGCGCAACCAGCTCCTTCAAAGACGTTTAATCCCAATTCAATACCAGAACCCCCCGTGATTTCGCCTTTTCCTCGTTTTGCCGATGAGCCGATTATTACCTCCATGGAAATGCGCCGCCAAAAGGAAATCGAACTAAGGCAAAATGATGAAATGTGGAGAGCTCGAATGGAACAGCTTGAACAGACTCTTAACAAAACAAATGCTATTATGGAGAAAGAATATGAAGCAGCTGTTGAGGAGGTGCGAAAGCGTTTTATAAACTCTTCGGGTACTCATAAACAGCCACCGTGTCAGGACTTAAAAGCTCAATTGATTGCTTGCTACCGTGCCTATCCTGGTGAAACTTTGAATTGTGCAGAGGAAGTAAAACGATTCGCAAAATGTGTTGATGTTCATCGCATTCAGAAAATAGACAGAGAGCAAGCATCAGCTAAAGCTGCTTAGAAATTTCATGCTGTCTAATAGGGAAGTCCCACAGTCGATTGTAGAATACATAGATAAAAACAAAGATCTAGTAAACTGAATACTGAATACTTATTTTTCTTATTTATATTTTTTTTAAAGGCGCGTCTGTAATAGGAACCCCAAAGGAGATGGGTTGTTCTTGTTGATTTAAAAATAAAACTAACAAGAATACAGTAAAAATAAGGAGAAAAAAAAAGTTAGCACATGGCCCAGAACTCTTAAATTTGGACAAAATCGTCTTGTTTTCTTCAAGCTAAAGCATTCAGCCTGGTTAACCTATTGGTAAACAGGCAGAAATGCTACCATCACGCCACGGGTACACGGGTAATTGTAGCGTGGTTTGTATAAAGTCGGTAAAGCATTTAAATATAGTGTTCAAATATATTGGGCAAGTTTTTATTTGATACATCTGCAAAGTATATGAACTCTGAAAGCCTTTTATAGATTTCTTTTCAAACGTCATAGTGCTCTTCGGTGCTTATTTGCTTGTGTCGTAAACACAATGTCTTCATTCGTACCTTGGCTACAAGTTAGTAGTCCAAAACAAAAGCTGGTGCATATCATTCAAATTGGAATAGAGTGTTTCGTCGATTGCAACATCAAATAGTCGGTATTGAGGTCCATCAGCCGCAACGGCACAGCTAGGATTAACAGCAACTGCAACTGCCAAGTTTTAGTCGTAAGTGTGCCTGTGACAATTTGCCGCGATTGAGGTGGATTTATCGCAATTGCAGTCGATCAGCCGTTGATTAGAGCTATTGCTTCTGTAGCAGTCATTTGTCAGTGCAAGGGAATAACTTTTTGACGATTCATCGAGAAACGACAACACTAAACTATTTTAGCACCCAAAAAAAAAAAAAAATTTCGTTACACTTAACCATTTAAATTTTGTATGAGAATCAACAATAGTATTTCGCCGCTACAGGAAACAGTGCGAGTTTCCCAATCGACGCTCGACGCGTTGGTTCTGTCAATAATAGGTAAGCTCTGGCAGACTACTGAAATTTGGGTAGTCAGTCATTACACGCAGAACATTGTAGTATTATTTTATATTTTTTTTTATTGATGTTAAATGAGATTCTGTTTGCTCCGAGGAAGCATATTTCATATAAAACCAACACTCATTTCAGTATTTAAGGATATGTAAAAGAACTTTGTACCCCAAAGTAAAATCAAAAATGAAACCAAGACAAAAACCGCAAACTTTTTTCCATATGAAATTCACTGCACAACCTTTCAGAAGCAAAAATCAGATTCTTTTCTCTACGTTGGACACGGAAGCCTAGTTTGTGTAGTGTAGACAAACACACATACATATAACAAAAATAAAAAAATACAATTTTTTGACAAGTGATAAGGATATTAACTGAATGACATTATTTATAAATGCTTTCAGCAAACCAATGAGTTGATAGGCAAAGGTTTTAACAATAAAGGTTTCCACTTTATGAAATTCAGTTCATTCGATGAAAAACAGGGAAACATACTGAAGTCACTGTACCGAAGCCGAAGCACACTAGTATAGCTGTACCGAATTCGACATAATTGAGTTAGTACAAGTAATTTGAAAGAATTGAAAATGCAAATCGAACTGACTGAAAACGAAATTCATAATTTACCAAGCATCATCAGACGCATAATTTTAATATCCGCTGTGCAGTTTTGACTTTTAAAGCGACAATATTACTTGAAGGAGCTTCTGTTGAAGTAAAATTGATCGTTTTTAGTCTCTTCAATATTACTGTCAAGTATAATTGAAACATTGACGAAAATCAAATCTGATTAGGTTTTCATCAAGTTTCACTGTAACTCGTGTTATTGTGTAGTGCGATTGGGACACTACAGAAGGAGAAAATTGTCAATGTTCATTGAACGTGTGGTGGCGATTGTTCATCAATTTTACTTGACAAGAGAAAACGCCAATGATACTTGTCAAGTATCATTGATCGTCTGTAGAGCGCTTAAAGGATGCGACATTGAGGGGTTTCTTTTCGTATCATAGGTTCACTTGGTTGTTACCGCTGCTTACCTTGACAGAAAGTCAGTACCATGCCACTGCGCAACGACATGGCGCTTTACATTCGTACAACGTTGGCAAATATAAAAAATTTCTTCTGGTTTCAGACCAATATTCGGGCTCATGTTGATTTCCAATTAACAAAAAAATTTACTGCAGTCAATCTTTTTTTTTTTTGAGACCGATTCACACAGATTCTAACAAACATAACAATTTGGACATATCGAAAACGTCAAACCAAAATTCCAAGAAAAACAAAAAATAGTGGCCCTTATTGCGAGTGTCGTTTGGTTGTCGATAAACGACGGTTGTCGATAGTCGAACGTCGAAAATAAAATTTGGTATTGCGTATTCTTATTGTTCGATACTTTCAATTTTGAATTCGGTCGTTATCGTCTGTATTTTTGCGTTCGACTATCACTGAAATTAATTCAAATGTCAAATTATAGCATTTGTTCACAATGACTAATTTCATTATTCACAGTAACAGAAATCCTTGGCGATAGAGATACGCAATACCAAAAGGAAAATTTATCGAAGCTTTCGACCCTTGTCGCATCGAATGTTAGACGACACTCGCAATAAGGGCCAGTGCGTGGAGTCCCTCCGCGCGGAAGAAGTGAAACTTCCTAATGTGGAAATGAAAGTTGAAAGGGGTAGGAATAGATTTTTAGTGATCTCATATTTTTGCTTTAAAAGAAAAAGAAAAAAGACGTATGGAATACAATACCAGGAACCTTTCTGAAACCGTTGATTGGCCAGTGTCAGTGGTAGCTGACTGACAGACCAATGAAGACCGCAGTCTTAACACTTAAGCCCAAGACAGACAACATTTACATACATGTTTAGACATGATCAAACACGTTTAGACATGATCAAACACGTTTAAACATGATCAAACATTTTAGACATGATCAAACATGTTTAGACATGATCAAACATGTTTAGACATGATCAAACATGTTTAGACATGATAAAGCATGTTTAGACATGATCAAACATGTTTAGACATGATAAAGCATGTTTAGACATGATCAAACATTTTTGAGCCGGGCTTACATAAATGGAAATTTCTTATACATATAACTTGATTATGCCTCCACTAACTACTAAATACTCATTACTATATTAAAATTCTAATAAAATCTTACTGTAACCACTCACCAGAAGTTCTGATTTGTTATTGTCTTCCAAATGAAATTCCGCAGTCTGTTGACTGCTTTCGAGGAGAAACTCTAATCGATTTATGCATTTAGTAAGCACTTATCTACATACATATATTAAACAAATTAAAAGAAACTGCATTAAATAATTTTCTATCATTTCATTGGAGAAGAAAAGAAAACACAACACTGATCGACTTTTCATTGAGCAATTGATATCATTTTCTCACGCACAGACATGATTTTCTTCAAAATATTCCCACCGAAAAACACATTTTACTACAATGAAATCGTCGGGATGAATGGCGCGGAATTGATGACAGCAACTTATTAGCAGTGCCAAAAAGTATGCTATCGATAATATTCCGTGTTAAACGTATAACGCTTTCATGTTTGCAAGTCACATAAGAAGTTTCATTTCAAAAAATTAAAAGTACCAGGACTACTTTGTGTGAATTTGTCAATTAAGAAAATATTTGATGAGAAAAAATATAAAAATTGTGTGCATAACAATACAAATTGAGTTCTTGTGTTCTTTGGTGCTTGTTTTCTTTTCAACTGTCAGCTGGACACACACACATTCATAAAAAAAACTTGTTACTATTTAAATATCCGAAATAAAAATAAATAGGGTGCCGCAACAGAGCGAGGAGCCCCAGGGACTAGCGCATTTCTCACAGCCATGCCTTGTGAGGGAATGGAGGGGACAATTTTCTGCCGGTTCCTAATGTCTAATTGAGAAAGCGTTTTTCATGGGAAAGAATTAACTAACGGAGGACTTGCCATACCCGTGGAAAAATATTATTCCCTCTGTTGGGATTCGTAGCACGAACCTCTGCATTAACAGGCGGACATGCTAACCACCACGCCACGGGTACCAGTGTACCCGTGGCGACTGCAGTTGACTGCAAATGGTTTAAAGAAGATCGACATTAGGTTTAGAAACTTAAAATTTTGCTTTGATTTTACGCAAAACATGCGAGCCCGAATGCAATTACATATATTGGTTTCTTATGTATGGTAGTTTGATGATAAAGTCACACGCTCTGCCTTGATTAACATCAAGCGTAAGGGCGTATAGGCAGTAATAAATACTTACCTTTGAAAGCCATAACAACATACCTACACATTCAAACGCAACCGTAAGATTTGTCTCTCTTTTCTTGTTCCTCTGCGGTGTTATGAACATTTCGGAGGGATAAACTCACCCAAAATTTAGCTCTACAAAAAAGAAAAATCAGTTTTTAATAATCTTTATTATTATTTGATTTGATTTTATTTTTGCCATTTTACAATCAGAGTATACATTAATGCTTAATCGGCTAAAGAATAGTATAATGTAATAATATTGAGTTATGGGAATATAAACAAGAATTTAGTGCAACATTATTTAACTCCATTCCAGGTTAAAAAAAAATATATCAATTTATTGTTTTATTTTTAAACAAACGAAATAGTCGAATTTGAAACCAAATTTTTTAAAGAAACGTATCATATAACTGTTCATTTGAAACGTATCAAAAGATGTCCACATCCACATTTTTGTTTTTTATTGTCATGGAGCTACAACTGGCCTAAACGTTTATTTATTATTTAATTGTTTGTTTTTGTTTTAATACTTACAAATTAATGTCTGTTATAAATAAGAAGAAAAGTTTTGGCCGCGAGTTTGCCTGTGCTGATTATAATTCTTATAGTTCGATCAATAAAGTAACTGGATAAAAATCATTCAGCCACTTGTGTAAGGGGACTTAAAGAATAAACTAAAGATAGAAACTTAAGATAAACATTAATTAACGAAATGATTTTCAGGTTAAAAGGAAAATTTGTTCAACTTTAAGACTGTAGTGCTATTTACAGATGCTCAGGTGCATATACTGAGAGTGAAGATTATTCTAATGCTTTATTGAAACCTTAGAAATTATATTATTTCTCGATTTGTTTCTCTTAGTTTCAAAAGTCTTTCTCTGTTTCACAGATACGTTGTTTTTGTACAAAGTTATAAAGTGTAGTACAGATTTAAATCGCCAACAAGCAAAAGTTTAGAGTGTCTGTCCCGATAGATATGCAATACTATCAAACATTGTTGACTGTAGTACATCTACACACAACTAGCAAAAGCCAAAAAAAAAAAAACCAATGACTTTCGCGAAATGATATAAATTGCATTTTCGATTATATAAAGAACGTCATACTACAGTGGAACAGAAAGGAAATAATACAAAGGTTTGTCTGTTGTCCTACTTTTATTATTTACATACTGTACCAAGTATGACATATATCCCAGCAAAACCTTGATAACAGTTAAGTTCCCACATGAGATGCATTTTATTCCACACTTCATCTTCAAACATAAGTATATATGTAGTTTGGCAGATTTAATAATGGAAAATAAAACTTAACCGTTCAGTTAAGTAAGGAAGGAAAAAGTATCTCGAAAATAAAAACGAAAAAAGGGATTGAACTGTTTAGTTTCAGTAGCGCTTTCTTTTCTACTCTCCTTGCTTTTATAGTATTCGAACCTTAAACGCGCTAGCTCTTAATTGCATCTTTTTCGAAATACTTTGTAATTTTGCAATACATTCATATTATTAGCTTACTTCTGGGACAGCATATGACACATTCGTCTGGTCAAATCCGGCTTACTCGCAGTACAAAACTGTGCAACTATTTACATTTTGTCGATTGGTCGAGCAACTTTTTCCATAGATCAAACTGTTCATTTGACTTAATCATGTGTACACTGATGGTTTTACGAATATTACAAGGATTAAAGGCTATCCTTCGATTGAGGAACTCATTGACATGAATTCGCTTGATACCTAATTGCTGGGCTACAATACCAGTCGTAAAGACATCCTCAAGCTTAAGGTAAGTCTGTTCAAGTGCTTTAGTATACAGATCATGTATTACATCTGCCGTCATTACATAGGCAGGCCCTGTTGTAAATGATGGAAATATCGTTGCTGCAAACTGTACATTGGAAACGTAGTATTTGGACTTTTTATTTCTAATAGGTTTCCATTTTTTGGCCAATCGGCCGTATATGACGCGTTTGTCTTTTTGATGTTTATCGATGAAAGCCATCAATTTTGGAACATTAATAAACATATCATCATCGGTCTTAAGTACAAATTTAGCTAATGGACAATGCTGATCAACCCATTCTAAAGCTGATATGGTTTTCAAAGTGAGATTGTTGTAACTATCAATAAAGTGGCCTCTTATGAGATCACCATACATGTAATTTTCTTGATTCAATATATTTTCAAGAGTTTGATTGTTTGTTCTACCAAGAATGAATGCTATAGCTACATCACGTCGCGTTCCATAGTGCCCCCAAGTCTGACGTATAGACATTCGAGCTTCTTGGTGCGATTGTGCAGAAGTAATTATTATTAGCAATTTAATGGACTCCCCTTCATCAGGGCAGAGTTGGGGATTTACATCGAGATGACCGTACTCGTAGATTTGCCGCGTTGGAATACCTTGTGTTGGATCTATGATTGCCTGAACGCTAGACGGTTTCAAACGATTCGCTGGTATAAGAGCGGACGGCGGTTGTGCAATGGATGATTGTGGAGAAGTAAGTGAGGGTTTGCTGTTAGAGCTTTTCGGCGAGGACAATTTAAGAATTGCCTTGTTGTCTTTTGTGTACACCGCTAAGTTTTGATCTTGCAATCCCGATTGAACTGGCGGCATACCTTTTATAAGAAATGCAAAATAGTTGTAGAAAAATAGATATTTCTAAGCTTACTTACTACTTGGAAAAGACGTCATGTTCTTTAAAATTTTATCAGCATTCAAAATAAACGCTTCGAGATTAGAGGTTGGTAGGAACAGAGACTCAGATTCTGGTACAACTAATGATGTATTGATGTCTGAAAGTACATACAGTATAGAAAAAATTAAAGCAACATATTCAATACCTTGTTATTGATACATATGTATGTATGGAGATCGAATTTATTATTATTATTATTTTTTTACATACAATTAAGCACAAAAAAAAACACTAGCAACAAAAGCTTTACAAAAAAACAAACAAAAGAATCTTGTAAAAGTTGGGATTCCTACGGAACCCCCCAAAAAAATCCCCATTGATTAAAATCCCCAAAAATTATAAAACAACTAGCTAATATCCCCACAGAGATAATGCACATGGACGAAATTCACACCTAAACAATCTTTTATGCCGAAATCCCTACGAAATCTCCAGATGCCCAGTGTCCGTGTACATCTAAATTATGTGCATTTAGTTTTCAGAAAAATCTCATGAAATTATCTCATTGTGATACTAATTAATAAATATACTGATTAACAGTTTCTAAACAACAGCTATGAATGTATGATTGCATCCACTTTTTAGTCTGACTTACGTATTCATGGTGCGCTGTCTTAGTTAAGAAACTAAATTTCTTTTTCATTATAAAACATTAAGAATGAAGAGAAACTTTTTTTTAATTTTTTTCTTTTCGTTTCATTTAACACTTTGAAAGGGACCTTATTTTGTTCGCATTATTGTAACATATTACGTTTTTGAATATTTTTTGTTAACGTACAAATTTTGAAAATGTATTTTCATTTCAATAAACATAACAAATTTTATAAAGAATTTTATGTTTACTCTTTGTAATACATTTTCCTGCAAACATCGCATGATTCACTACTTGAACATATTTGTTTTGAGGATATTCGTTTGGGGATTTTCTCTTTGGGGATTTCAGGGCTGGAAATTTTAATTTGGGAATTTTGCGTTTGGGGACTTCCGTTTGGGGCTCATGTTTTGGGACAAACGTCACCAACCCGTAGAAGTTACATTAATGATGTCTCTATCACGCTATATATTTTTATTGTAATATGATGCAACACTTTGTAAATCATAATGTACTTGAATTCAAACAATTTAGCTATCGTAATTTCTTTGAATTGTCAATCCTATGAAATAGAACTTATTGAACTACAAAGGTATTGTGTTCTCCATCGGGTAAACTTCAAAAAATATATATGAATGCAAATAGAGTGTAAAAATCTAAATGTCTTTTGAGTCTAATAACCAACTAAAAATAAAAGCTACACATTTTTTATATATAAAAATACAAATAATTTAAATTTTAAAATCACTTACACATGTTTGGTTGTCTTTCATTTGATATTTGTGCTGCATCACTTATTTTGCTTCTATCGGCAGTGTTTCCAGTACTGCCACTACTGCTTTGATGTGAGTATTTTAGGTTATCGGTTAAATTGTTTAATTTACTATCTATGTTACGTATCTTAACTATCGTATTGCTGTTGTATTTAAGGTCTCTACTACCACCAACTTCGTCTCTATTATCTAGATTATTTGCATAGTTGAAATATTTTTCCGATATAGATGATGAAGACGAAGATACCACTGGCAGGACTCTAAGGTGATTTGGCAATCCCATTGATGTATTTGAGTAATACGAGGCGTAGATAAAAATTGTCAATACAACAGCACCAATGGCGATAAGTAATCGCAAAATGCGCCCATTTTGAACACTGGCCATTTTGTGAAAATTTTTTGACACACTGCTTTTGATTTTCTGTTTTATTTTGTTTTTATGATGTAGTGTGACTTTTGATCCAACGAAGTCGAAAAGGAGTTCCTTGTTTGCAACGATCTTATTCGGGTTCTTTTTTTATTTTTTTTTTTTTTTTTTTTTATTTATTATTATTATGTAAAGCAAACTACTTCTAGACTATTCGTATTAACGCTTTCCACTTGCGGTGAATTATGCACACGTGATAATATAAATGCTGATGAAGATACTGCCTAAAGTGCGTGTTATAGCTAGTCAATAATTCTTGCGGCCCGCGATAGCTCCGGGCCCTTGCTATAGCTGAAGCTCGAGGCTTACAATTTTGTTGTTGATGTTGGAGTTTCACAATTGCGTTAGCCACTGGCCACTTCATTTATGAATCTTTCTTTTGTATTTCTGCTATCCAATTGTAACACCAGGGTTTACACCGTCAATCGTTTAACTGCGTTTATTTAACTGTGAGAAAAAGAAAAAAAAAAGAAAAAAATAAATACATAAGGAATCAACCGCACGTATTTTTCAGTAGAGTAAGCTCTGAACAATCTAAACAAAAAAATAAATCACATTTTTGGCCAATATTTTTGTTATTGACTTTCACAGGACCAAGAATTTAGTCTAGTCGCTCTTATGTAGTAGATTACAGAGGAGGTAATCCTCTCTCAACATTGGTTCTTTCTTCATCACATTTGGAATGAATAACCTAATTTCTGTATTGCAATGCGTTCGTTTTTAATTTCGATGTTTCTCTATGTTGCAGTGTCAAGATCATCGTTGTTGGAGTGTCAAAAATAAGAATAAAATACTTCTTAAACCTAACTGAAAAAAACTCGTTTTTGATGAACAAGAAGAGTAATTCTTCTTCTTCTTCTTATTTTACTGCGCCACGAGCATCGTAATCTCAAATGGATCTTACTAGTGGTAGGCATGTGTGCTATGCCCTCAGAAGGCTTCTGCAAGCCTCTCATTTTAGGACTGCTCCATGTCTGCCTACAACTCCGATGTCGTCCCATTAGCTTGTGCCAGGAGTGTTTTAGTCCGCCCTTCTTTTTCTTTCTTCGCGATATGAAAGTTGAATGATATTGTCTTTTTGATGGGGTTCGTTCGCTGCATCTCTCCTAGGAACATGACAATACCAAATGAGACGATTTTGTTCTATTTCCCGCAAGAAGGCATTGTCAACCACATAAATTGAAAAAAACTCAAATAGTTTAGTCAATCAAGTCTAATGAAAGATCGATAGCCTTTATAGTGCAACCCCGATAAAGGTTTCTCCCCCACTTAGACAATACTGCATATTGAGAACGACAATAAAGCCTGAATCACAATGTAACTTTAACTTTAACAAGAGTCAGCAATAGCAGGGTTGAGAAAGTGTGCACTACAATGTACGTAAAGAGCTAAAGCACATTCTTGACGAATATACGATTGGGCACCGTGAAATATCAACTGCAACTTATTATTAGATATACTCTGGTTTGGATCTTCTTAAAACAAAGTGAATCTCAGAAATAGTCTTATGCGACCCACAACGGAAAAGCTCTTGAAGATTAGAGTGCGACTGCTTCTAGAGATTGAAAATCAACAGTTGTTCAGAAAATTTTGAAATGAATCTGAGCAACAACAATTTTAGGGGCTTTTGACAAATAAACATCGAAACTAATGTCGATTTCCATTGGTCGTTCGGAAGCCTTCTGAACGCTTCCAAACCATTCCATTGGCATCAAATGACAGTTCCTCTCCTCGAAAGAAGAGAAATTTGATTTTGGATTTGAAGAAGGAAGCGAAGCCAGAAGCAGTCACACACTGAAACTGCGCACTGAAAATAACGCTTGACGTTTCACACCGATAAACAAAACAAGCAACGAAACTTCAAAACAAATAAAAGTGTTACTTTGGGATCCCGGATCGGAGAGTTTTTCCGGATTACCAATGGAAATCGACATAAATGTAACATTCTGACAGTTCAACAAAGCATCGATATTAGGTTTGGTAACTTTACTGTAACTTTACCTGCTAAATGCATATAGGAACGACGAATTGACATCTGGGATAAGAAAACGGACTACAGCTGTTTTTTAATGACAGCAAAAATATTTGGATATCTTATCAATTTTGTAAACTGCACCTTGGTAAAATATCAATGTGAGCTTTTTGGTGCTCAGGAAAAATTTTAATGAATGTGTGAACCATATAATATGAACTTTACCACACCTAAGTAGCGAAAGAATACTTATTTTTTTGAAAGGTTGACTAAAATAGTCTGTAATATCCACTTTTCTATTTCAAGAATTAAGTCTAGTCGTAGAATGAATTGAAGAACAATCTCCTCGCTTCATTTTTCTTTAATTAAAAGTAAATATAGAGGATATAGTGTTAGCATCCAGCGAATGCTTATAACAACAAAATGCATTGCAACTTCGTTTCTTTTTTAAAACAGTCTTCGAATGAATCTTTCGTTCCCTTAGGATATCTTATTCGAGTATTTACAAAATCAGCTCAATAATCATTCAATTTCTGTTCTTTATCATATCCCATACACATTTCTTAAGAAATGTTCTTTCTCCCTTTCTCTAGCCCTTTCAAGAATCTTCACATTATCGTTATCTCAAAAAGAATTTTCCCAGGTCTGGAAAACCTTTTTTATAATCCCCCTAAACAAAAAAACCTTCGATTTATATCCCAGATCTGTTTGTATGAAATTTTCAGTTTTCAGTGTAGATCTCTCATTTTCCCTCGGCAACATGACTTTCTCAAATGCAAGTCCACAAGCACTAGTCTCATTGAATTTGTTTCGTTCGCCCTTACAGCATTGGAAAAAGGAAAAGAGGCCAATGTTGTTTGCTTCAATCCCATTTTTTGTTTTTTTTTTTTAAGAACCAAATACTTTCTTAGTTTAGTATCTCCGGCGCATTGAAAATTTACTTGATTAATTCCAAAATATATTTTATGAACGAATCAAATTGTCCCAATTTAAAGGCAATTGAAAAACTAAGAAGAGATTAACCCATTTCCGGCGGCTACCAGTTCCAGGTGTGCTAGGAACTTGAAATTTCACACTTTGTCTATTTTGGGGCTAGTTAGAGAAAATCGAAAAAAAAAATTTTGGAAAAGCTTTTAGTTTCCCGGAAAATTGACGTTGCGTTTTCGCAACACCCGCTAAATGTAGTAGCAAAATCATTAAAGAAAAAAAATGTTTGATACGGAGTTTAAATCAGTTTTATTGACAAAATATTCATTAAATATTGGTTTTTGTGTGGTATCCATCAAAGCATTCTGGATGAAGTGCTACGTTACACTTTTTGCAGAAAAAAATGGTTTGACTAGAACATTTCCGATAGCGAAGACGTTTTTCTGTTTTGATGATATTGTGTTTCATGTCATCGAAACGAACCGCTTCATTAGGGTTTCCATCTCGTTGAATAGGCTAACTGCATCTTGTCTCTGATCTCAACAAGGAATCGACAACAAATGCTCTGATTGAGGTAGTCTTTTGAGGATGAATGTGGATATCTTGTCCGGTCCTGTTGACTTTTTTGGGCGGATTCTGAGTAGGAACTGTTGAATTTCTTCAGGAGTGGTGAGCTCAAGGTTGTCTGTTGGATCGCTGGACAGATTTTCATCGCTGAATTGGATGGTCTGTTGGGAGGCTTGTGCGAGTTGAACTGAAAAGTTGCCTTCTTCCAAAAATGCAGGGTCCAAAGGTGGATTTGGTTTGAATTCTTCTTCATAGAAGTCCGCAAATCCTTTGGCTTTATCCGCGTCGGCGTCGGTTGAAGCTTCGCCATGGGCTGTAGTTATGGTTTCCGGCATTGGGGGGTTTTTCCCTATAATCCTGTCTGGGTCTTGGCTTTAAGGATTGGAGCCTGTTTTGGAGAAGAATGTCGTTGTGGTAGTTCACTGCGTTCTTGAACATGATGTTTACGCATCTGAGCTCGCTGGAGACCGCCTGGTAGTTGCTGTTGATGGTGTTTAGTTCCCGTTGCTGAATATGTTGTAGCAGCTTCCTCCAGTGTTGCCTGTGGTGGTAGAGCTTCTGTATGTAGTTGGGCAGGTGCTCGTATTCGTCCCGGGAAGTTCTTGGCTGCCTTTGCTTCTGAATCGAAGATTCAATTACGGTTTCCAGATTGTCAATTGCTGTATCAATTTCCTCATTCCGGACGTTTGTGTTGGTTGACGGTAGTGTGATACATTCGTCGACGTCTCTTCGGAGTTTAGCATTGTCTAGCTTTTTGTGGTTGACGAAGCCCACCTCTGGATGGTTCACAGAGATTATCTGGTGCAGGAGGTTGATTGAAAGAAGGACGGCCTCGTGATCTCAATCGCTGGTTATTGTCGTGCAGACGACGTTTCGGAGCTCCGGAAGGATAAATATCAGATTGGATGTTGCGAGGACAAAGTCGAGCGTCGATGGTGTCCTTGGGAAGGTGGGTTTGTGCGACACTACTACCAGAGAGTGATGTTCTATATTTTCGTCCAGCCAATTGACAATTGCATTCCCGTCACTGTTGTCTTGTGTATCCATCCATCTTCGGTGTCTAGCGTTACAATCTCCTCCAATAAGTCCATAGGTGCTTCTGCATAATATCCTTTTCAAGGTATGGAGATCGTCTCTGATGTCTGATGCTGTTGCCGTGCATTTGTTGTAGATGCTGATGACTTTAAAAAATAAATCAATTGGCAAATATTTATATTCGTTTGTGGTTTTACAATACACGACTCATTCACGAATTATTGGTTTCATTTTTTTCTAAATAAATAGCTATGCATTTTCTGTTGAAAAAATAAACTACCTGGGCTATTAGGTTTCTTATAACTATTGTGTACACTGAACAGTCCAATTATTTCTAAGAATTCCTAACCTTTTACAGTGGTTTTTCCAAAATAACTGTGGAATGAATTTTCGGTTCTTTTTTCCTAAGAATTTTTTTTATAAAGTGCACATTATTTAGAAGAAACCAAATTTTATATGCAGTGAAAACCCAACGGAAATTTTTTTTTTCTTTTGGTAAATGCTACTACTTTTGGCGGGTGTTGCGAAAACGCAACGTACGATTTCTACCTCACCTACCAATCAGGTAACCCGTACGATTTGCATCAAATGTATATTGAAATATAATATGAATCTTTCCCTAACAGTTTGTGAAAAAAAATTTTAAATAATAAGATGTTGTTACACTTTTTTAGTTCCTCAAAAAAGGCTACCTCAAAATTTCCGAAATTACAGTTTTTGAAGGTGTTCAAAAGACTACAAAATTAAGTTTTTGAAAAAAATCCAAAAACAGGTCGATTAGATATTTTAATAAACTTTCAAAATCATTTGCTTGTTCATTAAAATAAAGGATCCTTTAAGCTGGAGACGCTCTCAAACATGACGTTGCGTTTTCGCAACGCCAGCCGGAAATGGGTTAAATAACAAAAAAAAATATCACAAATTTTTAGAACTTTACTAAAAAAAAAAAATTCATCAAATCGCAGAAATTGTGATTTTTATAAAACAAAGGTAACCCTCAGAGAGTTGCTAATGGAAATAAAAATACCTACATAACACAGCAAATCTTCCCACAAAACAAAGAAGAGGGAAATGATAACTTGTATCATCATTCATCAGAGTTCTTCCGAAAGGCCTGTTAGTCATTTGAGTAAAAAAATCTTGGTTGACCATACAATTCACGAAGAATTTCAATATCGACAAACAGCATTAATTTATCATTAAATGCCTAAAGCTACTTAATGCACAGCCGAAGATGAAAATCAAACAGTCAATGAATAACAGACTAACATATATTGGTGATTGAATGGCATAAGGAAAATTTATCATGACCGAAAACACCTACCACATCAGACATTTTAACGCAAAAGTAGTAAGCCGCGTCAGCACAAGGTCAGATGTTTTTTCTTCAAGCTTAGAGCCTATGTAAATTTGGCAACAGGTTGATGGCTCAGTAACAATAAAGACGAGTAAGGTTGATAAGGTTAAGTATATATGTACATAATATGAGTTCATTCAGTGAGAATGCAATACAAAAAAAAAAAACCAATTAGCAAGATATATTCGCACGTACACGATTTAAAACTGATTCTATTAA
Organism: Melanostoma scalare; assembly: GCA_949752695.1. NCBI lineage: Eukaryota > Metazoa > Arthropoda > Insecta > Diptera > Syrphidae > Melanostoma > Melanostoma scalare. The sequence continues at coordinate 18,162,870 of OX456987.1, read as the reverse complement.
TACAAAGCCTCGACGGCTTAGTGAGACAAAATAAAGGCAATACAGGTATGGAATTAAAACTAAATGAATATAGCTATGATGTTTGCTCATAATACCCATACGAAAGTTAATTTCTGCGTCTCTTATAACGATAATCAGTAGAGAATAGATGGATATTCTTTACTATTGTTGCTTCAACACGTGAAGGCCAAGGTTTCCAATAAAATATTTTTCTATTCATCATGGTAATGCACCGTGTGCTAAGTGCTACATGCTAAAAACAAAATACACCAACATTTAGTGCACCATCAAGGAACTGTATTTCAATAGCGAATGCTGCGCAGTGCCCACAAAATTCAAAATTTCTATTTTCACAAAGCCTGCCTTAAACTTTAATACATTTTTATTAAAGAAGAAATGGCAGATCTATTGCATCATTTGGCACAACATAAGTGAAACAAAAGACATAAATATTAAAACTCAGATTCACATAAATGAAGCTTAGAAAGAAACTGGCAGTCGCATAAAAGTATTTCATTTTAAACGCGGTTTGCATACTTACGACATTGATAATATTTGTTTAGGAAGGAAAGTTAGAGTTTTTCAGTTTGTGTAAAGTCGCTAGTATTCCTAACTTGTGTTTGGCTCCTTTATATTTTTTTCTGTGTGCGATATTAATGCTCAAAAGACTTCAAATTGATTAAATAAAACTTTTTGAAACCGAACCTGCTCTTTAACCAAGGAACTTTTACTCTTTAAGAATTGTGAACAACAAAGTCTCAAATAAGAAGAAACATGTAATCACATTGAATGTAGGATCTTAATGTAAAGATCATTTCTGCATCATCATAAATCTGGAAAACCAACTCATAAAAATGAAGTTACCACAGACCTTATTCATGATCAAAAACGTACCAACAAAATTTTTTATTAAACAAACAAGTTTCCAAGTCACATCGGGAAATCGTGGCTAAAATAAAGATCCCATTTTTGATTTTTCTTGTTCTTCTTGTTTTGTACGAATATAATTATGAGCAGACTGGTTGCCGTAAAGGTTTCTCATCCATTTAACCTTTTAAGAAACCTGATTAAGCGGAAAAATTACTTTTTTAAGGTGCCAATATATGTTTTTGAGTTTATTGATAGTACGTATCATGTCTACAATTAGTATCGAACCTATACTTACACAGAGATATTGACGTTATGGCAAGTAGAGAATTTAAACTGAAATGGGTTTAATGGTTAATGAGGGTAAATAAAGTACATATATGCTTTCATCATACAAGGACAGAGAACATTAACGAATTGGACACAATGGACTGACATAACTTCCAGGTAGTTCATGCCTTCGTCTACCTAGATACGAGAAATAGCATAAGCGCGGAGATCAAACGGAGAATTTCTCTTGCCAATCGCAGTCTTTTTTGGTTAAGAAGGCAATTGAGAAATAAACCCCTCTTTACGAAAACCAAGGCAAACCTTCATAAAATCCTGATCATCCTAGTCCTTCAATATGGAGTAGAAGCAGGGACTTTATCTTAAGAGAATGAGGAAACTCTTGATCGTTCCCAAAAGAAAAAATACTCTGGGTGATTTTTGGTCTCGTTCTTGAATACACTGAAGATTAAACAACGAACGGTATGAGCTGTAATGTGACATGAGTACAGCTAGAAGAGTATGCATTGCGATACTACGCTTAGGTTAGGTTAGAGGTCCAGGTTGCTGGTAACACCATTACTGACAATGGAGAGCGGTATAGATCAATGATAACCAACTTTTATGGCCGAAATTGGAAGAAGTTGATCTTGACAACATTTGTTTTCCACAAGACGGAGCTACGTGCCACACAGCAAATGTAACAATTGAATTATTGCGAGAAAAGTTTAGAGATTTGATTATTTCAAGAAATGGTGATATTGAATGGCCTCCAAGAAGTTGTGATTTAAGACCATTAGACTATTTCTTGTTGGGGTTATTTGAAGTCATTGACCTTCAAAAATAAATCAGATTCTTTTTCAGCTTTACAAATCAATATTGAACATTCATGATATACGAATTGATTTAGTGGAAAAAGTGCTCGAAAATTGGGTTCATCGAATTTGTTGCTGCAGAAGAAGTCGTGGTGGCCATTTGAATGACATTTTATTTAAAACTTAAATGTATTGATTGAACTGCACATTAAAAAAAAAAATATTTGAATTTCCAAATCAAAAAGTGTGTTTTTTTCTAAGAAGAAATCATCTCACTCTTATTGGAAAACCCTTTTAGAACCGAAATCAACTCCGTCTGTCTGTTTTTCTTCGTTACCGTCTACCGCCCAAACTATTGAACCTATTTGTATGAATTTTGGTGCAGAGATAGTCTGAGGAAGAACATGGGCTGTTTTTGTTATCTCTATGTTCCTACGGGAACGGCAACGTAAACGGGAACCTTGAAGATACTAGATCGATTTCAAAAGTTCTTTCACCGTGAGATGATTTCTGTTAAATTGTCGATAACACAGTTGATCTGAGAAGAAATGTCTATCTTGATCTTCAAATAAATATTGGCAATCGGGAATGGATGTGCGAAAGGTCGATTTCGGCGCCGACTAATGAGATAGTTAAGAATATAATGTAATAAATTATGTCAGACCTGGTAGGGAAAGTTGTCGAATGTCTATCAGTAGACAATATCATGAACACTGAGCAGGTCATATCATACCCTATAGAGATTCGTAAGGAATTTTAGGAGTATCAGGAGTGGCTGCAAGTTGGTGTTCCAGTGTCAATAACGAGAAATCTAGAATTTTACACAACTGCAAATCACACATCTGGAATGCACTATAAAAGTTTTAATAATGACTAAAATGGCGAAAAGAGAAAACTTTTTGATTTCTCGTATTCCTTTAATTCGCACTGATTTGTCATTTTAGTTTAGTTTTAGAGTACAGTTCCCTCAGAAACCGGTAGATATTAGATATTAGTATAAATAAGGCTCAGACGCTTAAAGTTGCAGGTGTTCGTTTAGAAAAAAATCCCATGGCAACTCTATGTGGCACGGTCACGTGTATCAATCTAACCTTTAAAACCTTTTTATTTCGCAAAAGATGGAAAAAGTAAGAACGTGGTGTGCAAACATTGTACTTAAATAAAATAATAATATAAGTATAGGTTACTTTAATACATGAATGTGTTTTATTCGCAAAATAATTAGCCTAAAAAATTAAAAATGCTGCCGAAAGTCACTATTTCACGCGAACGAAGTCGCGGGCACAGCCAATAAGTAATAAAGGTAAAAGGAGAGAATGAAAAATACTTTTATCTTTGGTCTACATCTGATCATTCTATTCGTCTGAACAAAAATTATCAGTTTTTCAACTTCGAGCTCAAACGACCAGAGACCCCGAATGTAAAGATATTCAAAAATTTTAAGATATAGACTAGATTTATGGGTACACTGAAAAGTTTATAAAAAGCCTCACACTTGAAAAAAGGCAAGAATTCTGATTTTGGAGCCAGGGCATAGAACCCCTCGACAGTGTACGGTTTTCTCACTATCTGCAGAAATCAGTCAACATTACATCCACCTAAGATACCTTTAATAACAAATTCTATAGATGTTCCCGTTCCCATCATCCCTACGCAAGAAATTAACAAATATATGCTTGCTCGTGACTCGTTTATCTTCAGTTTCTACCTGAGAGGTTCTGGCCAAAATGGTTTAGGGAAATCTGTATCTTCTTCGATATATTACGCAAAAGTCTTCGTTTTAACTACTCAATTTCTTAGAAAGAAACGTTGATACATAACGTTTTCCCACCGCCATTGAATTTATCGAAACTAGGTGCTTTGGAAATCCTTTTAGAGTAGAAAAAAATTGTTTTGCAAACCCAAAGAGAGCATCACTGTCTAGTTTTTGACGTCAAAGAATTTTTTTGTAAATTACGGAACAGGTTGACACACCACTACGGTGGTGCAGTATGTATGGATATATTATATTAATATATATACGCTCAAATCATGTAGAATAGAGTTTAATTTGAATTAACCCACTGTGTCAGGCACATTGAATATATATTATCTAATCGTCCAAATGTAAAGTAGACAATAAATTAACTATTGATTAGTGTTTGGACTGAAGTGCTGTGCAAACATGTTGAAAGTCAAACCTCGTGTTTTTATTATTTTTGATAGCTGCAGGCCCTATTGGATGACACTGATGACACTCATTGTTTTTTATTGTTATTGTGATGATTGATTGATTATTAAAAAAAGAAATAAAACTTCGGTTGACTTTGGTAAGGCTAAGCGAACACCTGGTAAATTTAAACTGAACCTCAGGGGTGATTCAAGGGCGCCTTCAGGGTTAACCAAACAAAAGCTTGTATTACTCAGGTTCTTTCATAAAACAACAATAAAGTGCGATGTTGAACTCATCCTTCACATTACACCCAATATAAATTGGTTGTGTTACAGAAAAGACTTAAGGAGTTAGAACTAAAAACAAAGGAATCTGTACAAAATGCACTTCTTTACCACCTAGGGAAATCAAATGCTGTAGTAAGGTATAGAAATACTAAAATCTGGGAGATTTAATAATCTATAGAAACGAACAACAAAATAAATAAAGCACAACATTTTAATTATTTTTGCGCGTTATTGTGACAGACTTTCTTAGTTTCTTATTACTTAAAGAACTCATCAACAAAGCTGTAACTCTTTAAAAAAAACAATTTTTAGTTTGCAGTCGTATGTTTTTACTTTTAGTAAAAATATGGGAGTTGTGTCATTTAACCAGCAGATTTTGAAGGAGAATTATCCAATGACGAATGCGTCGTAGGAGATTGCTAAACACTTGTGGGCAATTTATAAAGGACACTCCTAAACAGGACCAAATAATTTGTCGATTCATCAAACGAAAAAAAAAAACAAAAGAGAGAAAAAACAAGTAGATATTTGTATTTAAATCGCACCAGCACAGCATAAGACCTAAGGTATGATTTTCATGTTCCTGTTTAGCCTGCGTAGATAAAAAAAGGTGCTGGTTACTTTGAACCGGAACCATGCCAAGACAATACTTTTTTTTTGTTCTTTAATCAGAATTGAAGTACTCACACAGTTAGCACGCACCAGCAACCACTTCATTTCAATAATTCGATTTTCACAAATGTACCCACGTTACTAGTCAACATTATTACAGAAATATTATTGCACTTCAACACAATAAAACCATTGTAAGACAATACGTACATCGAAACACGAAGTTGCACTTGAATCAACACAAAACATATTACAGGTAATGTAAATAATTTTTATTTCTTAACAATAGATTGTAAAAGACAAGGAACGGATAAAAAATAATGTGGACAAAGTTAACAACAATTAAAATCGATGACAGGAGAATTCCAATAATTTTGCAATGTATTAAAATGATATTTCTAGATACAACAAGCGCGCCTCCTGACCATTACAACATTTATCACCAACCACCAAAACGACAGCAGAGTAGAGGAAGAACTGAATAGCGTATTCGATATACTGGACATTTGAATACTAGTTATGGAACTGCTGTTAGTCATCTCTTTCTCTGTTTCTCCATTGCAACTCATCCACAGCGACACGTGACTATTCGAAGAAGCTCATTACGAATGTAACAACTGTCAAATTGATATTCAACTGTAGTCCGTTCTTTTTTGATTTGGATGTTACGCGAAGTAACATCAGCTCTCATTCGTCGTTTCTAAATGCAAAAAAGATACGAAATATAACATCGATGTCGTTCCTAAATGTCATGTTGAACTGTCAGAATTTTACGTTTTGTAACTTTTTCCAACTCAACTTTGGAGCTTGGGTTAAGATGTTAATCTGTCAAAACCCTCTAAAATTGTTGTTGCTCAGATTAATTTTGGTTATTCTTTCATTAATCTTCCAAATTTCTCTGAACAGCTATTGATTTTCAATCTCATTCATTTCAGAATTCTTTTTTTATCAAATACTAATTTTATTTTCGGAAATACTTTATTCATATTTTTGACATGCCAACGAAGGGTACCACTCAGTCGTTAATAAATGAAATCATTAGTGCAAATTTATAGTCAGCGCGTTCTTAAGAGAAAGTGCCGGCTGTTTTTAACATCACTCTAACTTTAAAATAAGGTCATTAAATACAAACGATTTATAAACGCCACACTAACTAGAGATAACTTTAAAATGGACTTGGCTAAAATGAATGTGAACAGTACTAAAATTATTACAGTTTAGGCCCTAATGACATAGGCCATAGAATATTACACTTATATTCAACTGAATACGTGTATCAAAGATAGATCTCGTATAACAGTTTACAATAGCAACAATAAAAAATGTTTATCCATTTTGCGGTTTCAAATGTCGTTTTCCAAAAACCAAATCGGAAGTGAATTGGAGAGTTTTTATGTCAGATCTGACAGATAAAGTCTCCAAATCACTCCCAAACGATTTCCAAAATGCGGTTTGGAGACAGCTTTTGGAGTGATTTTTTTTTGGGATCACTCCCGTTTCTGTTTAGGTGCAAGGGAGTGAACACCAATACATAAACAAACTGTCATCCTGACTGCTTGTCAAAGCAAGCCGCAGTTTCTATTTAATTTTTGTCAGCTCCAAAAGCCCGCGATAGTTAATAAATTTTCTTTAGAAAACCATTAAATAATTTTTAAAATTCAAGTGAACGATTTTTAGACTTGTTTTCTGCTTTAACTTGAAAGAAAAAATCTAGCAAGTGTACCACTACCAATGCAATCACTCCAAATCTGTCTTCTTCTATCCATTTCCGGCGTTACGAGTAGTGATCTTGAAGCGATCACACTCTCCCACTTTTCTGCTTCACACTAGTGATCCGCCTGTGGGGTACGCCGCCTTTCATCCTTTTCGACACATGCATGCTCCATTTAACTGCGTGAACACAATGGCTGAAGAAACGCAGCCGCAAGAGATGTCAAAACACTAAATACAAGCGAATACAAAAACAACACAAGACGGAGCGTAAAAGTTAACTTGATTTTAACTCTTGCGGCTCCGGCTCCGTATGCGTATGCATATGCATTGTGTTCAGCCAGTAATGAGTTTGATTTCCCTTTTACTACACCGGTGATCTCCAGTCGTGTAAGCCCCGGGATCTGCATACATACTTGGGGAGAGTTTTTAGGTGGTATGTGTGTCGCTAGACTCACTTTGATGTTAGTCGTCTAGATATGATTGTTCCTTTAGTCGCCATTTACGACAAGCGGGGAGGCGCTGCAGTGCTATTCTAACCCGACACTGCACGGGGAGCACTCCAAATCAGTCACTTCGCTTAAAACGAATTCCAAAATAAAACGAAAAGGAGTGAAAGAGTGAATTTGTTTTTGGAAAACGACAAAAAAGTATAGGGCTGGAATTCGACATCTGTCAAACTAAGTTGTTGAACCAATTAATTTTTTTTCAGTTGGAAGTCTGACATTTACGAAAATGGATCGCTTAACTATCGCACAACGCATATAAATTTTTGAAACCTTTATTTATTACGAGATACATTTCCTAGCCGCGTAATTTCACATATCAACCGGACACCAAGATCAGGCGATTTGACACAACTGGACTTTGTTTGTGGGGCTAAGTGAAAGACCGTGCTTATGCATATAAACCTTTAACTTTTGAGCACTTAAAAACCAACATTCGTCAAGTTATCAAAAAATGGATAACCCTTTTAATCAATTGGGAGGTTGCGGGGCAAGAGAAGTAAATTTTTCCCTCTTGATTTATTCCTCTATGGCGATGGCGTTCGAAGCAAACCGACATAACTCAACTCTGCCCAAATTTTTTCACCACACTCAACTGAAATACGTGCTACCATACACCGAAATCTGACTACACATACATCTGCAAATAAAAATATGTGTAATTTGGTAAAGAGTGCGAGGGCGCTTGACTCATGGCCTACGGGTCACTTCAATAGAATCGTTAACATTTGCCCACTTCACTTTACAATTGTTTCTGTCAAATTCAAACAAAACATTAATTTTAGTTACTTTCTCATATTTGTGTTGCTCGGTTTTCTAAATTTTTAAACTGAAAGTCTACATAATTGTATAAATACATCTTTACGGTAATTCTTGCATTTGGTGTCGTGGTTTTAAATTAAAAAACATTAAAGTAATATGGAACCTTACTTCTTCAATAATCTCAAAAGCATAAGGTGAGACTAAAAGGTGTTTTTCAAAATTCTTGATTTAATATTATGTTTTGAAATGTGTCATCACATAAATTACCAACGAAATTTTGATTTCACTCTTTTCCCATAGATATCCACGACTATATCGTGTACAAAGCATGTGATATGATAAAAGAAATAACAACTCGAGAACATTGCGAATAAAAGTTAAGCAAGTTTTTCTCTCAATTTTCTTGGTTATTTATCTTTAGTACAAACAAAAGCAGTTGTTGATATGCAAACGTAAATATACTTAAATTGTTGTCTAGCAAATCTTCAGGGTTAGAGAAAAAACTCGTTCTTCACTAACAACATGTGTGTGTAGATAATTTTTTTAACGATTAGGTAGGTATAACTAACTATTGAAGGTCTATTTTCACAAATCAAAGTATTATTACATTATACAAACTCATATCTTCCTAAAGATAAGCAAACAATTATTGGAAATTCCATGGCATACCTACTCCTGCAGAAACACCTTTAAAAATCAAAAACTAATTGTATTTTTCTTTATCTGTAGAAGTTCGTTGACAGCTTTTTTATACCTGGACATACAATATAAGCCGGTTGGTAGAAAAATAAAAAAAAAACAAAATCTGTTTGTCTATAAGTCGTCAGTTAACTCCAGTCAAGGTCAGGCTATAAGGTATATCTTCTTTGACAGGGCTGTGCAAATCAAGTTTGCGAGTATATGTGAGTTCTGTTTTCATTTCAATTAAGGTACCTACTTACCTTGGTAGTTTTTTCTGTGTTACTTTTATCATTCATGTCTTGACCTTATATTTATATTGCTAGAAAACTACTGCGTCAACGCAAAACGTAGTTCGAAATCAGTTTCGTGAGAGCTAAATTAGACTAGAGAAACATTTGAGTTAGAGTTTAAATTTACATTTAAAAATTAAGATTATAGAAACAGTTGAAAGATAAGTAGAAATTATAATATGTGGTATAATGCATACCCGCATAATGCATACATCTCACATTTGTCATCCTGGAATATCAATGCCGATCGGATCTTCAACTAGTCTATATAAAAGACTGGGAAGTAAAATTGTTGGTACCCGTGGTGCGATGGTTAGCATGTCCACCTGCTAACCCAGAGGTTCGTGGTTCGAATCCCAGCAGAGGCAAAAAAATGTTTTTTCCCGGGTATCGCCTTTCGCGAGGAATTGGCAAGTCCTCCGTTAGCAAATTCATGCCATGAAAAGCGCTTTCTCAATTAGCCGTTCGGATCCGGCATAAAATTGTAGGTCCCCTCCATTCCCTCACAAGGCATGGTGGTAAGAAATGCGCTAGGCCCAGGGGTTCCTCGCTCTGTTGCGCCACCCTATTTATTTTATTTTTATTTTATTTTAAGTAAAATTGTTTAGGCTGTGCCTTCGTTCAAAATAAAAAAAGGCGGAGGAGACAATCTCTCCAACAAAACATTTTGTACCCTGAAGGTATAGTTCATTTAAATTATATTTAATGTTTTATCTCAATTCAAAGTAAAGTTGATAGACAACTAGTTTTCCCTAATTCGACGTCAATTTTAAGTCCTCTTCTACACACGGAGCTCCTTCAATGGAACTGAACTTATACGAAACTGAATTCTGTTTCAACTATCCAATTTGAAAAGGGAGATTTATGCTTTTTGGTTAATCAATCTAATGATGTGAAGAAGGGTTGCTTAATGAAGTAAAATATATCAATATAAAGAATTTGATTTGATTTTCGAGATGATTGATTGTTTTTGTATTTCTTTTTTATCGGGTCTCTTTCGTATCTTGTTTTTATAAGCAAGAGATAATCCTGTGGTTCAAGAAACTACCTTTGGTTCCTCAAGCTGAACTCCTTGTCTTTATATTTTTTGATGAAGTATTTTATTGGTTGGTGTAAATTTTTTACTACGAAAATAGCAAATTATCAGCGACTTGAAGGGGAAGTGGTCCCCATAGCATAATGTTTACAATATCTGGTTATAATTTTACGCGGGTATCGCCTTTAGAAAGGAATCGATAAGTCATAAGAGATTACACTGCCACGAAAAATGCTTTCTCCGTTTAGTCGTTCGGAATTGACATCAAATTTATTTACCCTTCACAATAAACTATGCTTGTGTGTGTCAATTTTTTTTTATCAATTAATTTGGTATACAATTTTATTTCATTACAGAGCCAAATAATAAAAGATGTCCCTTCAAGACACGGATATACTCCTGAATACTTTTCAAATAAAAAAAAAACGATGTCGGGCGCTTCTCAACTTTGGAACAATTATTTACGAGCGAGAAAATAATGTCAAGCAAAGCGGTTAGAAAAAAACAAAGAAAACAAATGTAAACAGTTCATAGGTAACTCAAAATAGCTCTTTTTCTTTTCTCAATTCAGATAAAACAATCATTCCGGTGAGTGATATTCTAGCCGTTTTGCAGTCAGAAAACCGACAAACTAGAGATCAGACAAATGCCTCCGATGAAAGTGAACAGCAATCGTCCGCACCGGTATCGTGTAATTCTTCGCCCGCACGATCAGCGATTGAGAAGAAAAAGTCAACTAAAGAGTATCTTACAATTCACTTTGCAAAACGTATCATTAGATCTCCTCAAGACTGCAATCGATGGCAGAAACATACTGTTGTATTTCAAAGCGCTGATGCACGTGTTGTTTCTCATTGGTACGATGCATTGCAAAAAATTCTTAGCAAACAGAAGCGCTTGCGTAACGTTCTCGTGTTTATAAACCCTTTTGGGGGCCAAAAACGTGGACTTGAGACTTATGAGAAGTATTGCAAGCCAATTTTTCAATTGGCTAACATTGACGCCAGTTGTATCATTTCTCAGCGAGCTAATCAAATTCATGATATTGTGATGACACACAATTTAGATCAGTATGATGCAGTGTGCTGCGTTGGAGGTGATGGCACCTTTGCCGAAGTTGTTAATGGTCTTATTTTTCGAACCATGAAAGATTTAGATCTAGACGTGCTTAAACCGAAGTATATTCCGAAGCCAAAAATACCGGTTGCAGTTATACCAGCCGGTAGCACGGACACAGTTGCTTTCAGTTTGCATGGCACGTGTGACGTTGCCACAGCAGCTATACATATGGTCCTGGGTCAGAAGAGGGGGCTGGATATTTGCAGTGTGCAGAATCCAAATGGTCTTATACGCTTCTGTGCTAGCATAATGTCATATGGATATTTGGGTGATATTGCTCTGCAGAGTGAAAAATATCGTTGGATGGGACCAAAGCGTTATGAATACGCAGGTGCAGGTTTTTTTTCTAAAATTTTGACAGTAGCTAAGTATTTTTTTCTTTTTATTTGTATTCATTTTAAGGTTTCAAAAGTATCTTGATGAACACGGGATATCCTGCTGAAATACGAATTCTTTTGTCCAATTCAGATATTGAAGATAAAAAATCAGACGATATCGTAGATAATTCTAGTGGGAGTAATAAGAGCAGTAATCAAGAACTAGATGATAAGAAATGTTTTGTTAATTGCCAACGGTGCTCCAGCTCAAGCTTTTTGGCCAACGAAGCGTACAAAACTCATGACGAGGAGGAACAAAGTACCATTTCAAGGGATTGCAATAAAAACAATAATGATTTTGATTCCGCTGGCCCGTTAGCATCATCGACAACAACGAGAACATATACTAAAACAAATAGCTGTGATAATCCGGTTGAAAAATCAGATTCAAATTCGAGTGTGATAGAAAAGCAACAATATAAAGTTTCAAAAACTACAAAGAATTCAGATTTTAATATTGAGGTTGATGTAAATCCAGCAACAGCAACGAGAACACCAACAACTATAGCGTCACAAAGCAACCAAATGCTGTGGAAGGCCATCAAAGGTGGCTTCTTTATGATAAGTGGAGCAAACATTACATGTGCCTGTTCTCGCAGTCCGAACGGAATGGCCAAATATTCTCATCTAGGTGATGGTTCAATCGATTTAATACTAGTTCATAAAACAACATTCCTAAACAACATTCGTTTGCTCATTAAAATGGTCAACAAAACTGGTGATATAGTAAGTTTTGTTTACTTTATTAATATAAATGTAAATACATTAAAAAAATTTTTATAGCGTGACTTGCCATTTGTTGAGGTATACCGTACAAAGCAATTTTATTTCCGAGCACAACAAAGTGAAGAATTCAGCTGGAATGGGTCTTGTCAACCAATAAATGACGAAGTACCTTCAAAAACAAGTCAATGGAACTGTGATGGTGAGATAGTACACGATCTAGAGATAGTTATGAGGTCATTTTGTTTTGTTTCATAATGTGATGAATTCTATAAACATAATTCTTTTTTTTTATCAAATACAGCTCTCATTGTCAATTGTTGGATGTCTTTATGCGAGGACCTTATCCATTTCATGAGGAAATACCTGGGAATTCATGCTGCATGGGATTTTGCAAGACATGAGGAGCGGTGGCGGTGCAAGCAATAAATTGTTCAATAGTGGCTGTTTTTGTTGTCAGTTATAATGTTGTTACGGGTCAAGACAATTGCACATTTAAATTATTTTTGACTAGTGTACTAGATTTTATTAATATATACTCAAAATAGTTGTCAGGTGGCTTTTATTTTCATAAAAATATATAAAATGTATAAGGAAAACTACTTGGCTTAGAGTTATTTTGAATTCATTTACCTTCTTCAAAAAGATGTCTATTAACTAACGTCGATTATGATCAACGCCTATGAAGTTAAAGCTCTTTATCCAAGCCAGAGAGAGATACAATCCTATATGAATCGATTACCTGATCCGTTGATTTAAATGGGGTACTTATCCAATTCGAAGACCCTCCATTACTCACTGACGTTCTTAAGTCAATGTCAATCCTTACACTTTTATAAAGAGGAATGATTTTTTATATGTTTGTTTGTTTGTTTGTATTCAATAGGCTCAAAAACTACTAGATATTCTTTCGGGAGGAAAACGGGAATGTATACGAGCACGTTCAATAACCTATCGGATAGCCTATTTCGGATACCCGTATCTTAGATACCTTTTTGAACGATTCAAATATCTTTTTCCAGATTGCTGCAGACAACAGCAGTGAAATATTAAAATTCGACTTTTGAAAACAGAAAAACATTCAAAATATCTTTGCTAGACGATTATAACTTATTTTTTTCGATTTGCCATGCGTTTTAAAAGACTCTAATGCTGAAATAAAATCGGCCCTAGCGTGGTATCCGTTCGGAGCGGAAAATTGTCCGCAACGTCGGACGAAATCGGAAAAACTTGCAATAAGCTGTCAAGAAATTTCACAAATAAAGCAATTGATCGCACTTCAACGCAGTTCGCCCTGTGTGTTGAAATAATATTGGAGAAAAATTCCAAAAAGCTGTTCGGAAGAATACTGCAAAGCAAAAACCTCCGAATCGTACAATGCGGAGAATTTTTCTCTCCGAACGGATACCTCGCTAGGGCAGAATAAAAGCACACCAAAACAAAAAATCAACGTGAAAAGAAATAAAAATAAAATTTTTATCAGCTGATCACTTGAATAGAAAGATATACCAAAAATACTCGGATACCTTTAAATAGCTTTTTACTAGCATATTTCACGCTTTCCTATATTGTCCATGTTATCCTGCCTACTCAAAAACACGATACAATTCAACAATGTATGCGTGAATAACACCGATCTCCACCTTCACGGTTTCCTCTTTGGTTTTGATGATCAACACAAGAAAACCAAGCTTTTTTCTACGTTGCCGCAGTGTATGCATTAACAGCCCCGATTTCCCCGTCTACGACTTCGTCTTTGGTTTTGGTGTTCGACTGTTTAACTGGCCACAACACAAGCAAAGGATTAATTTTTTTCGTACCTCTATTGCAAAATGTATTTCACCCTTGTCCATTTCATCGTACCTATTCTTTGTGCCATTCACATTCAATGCGTACATAAGCAAAAAGCAACCCCGATGTACACTTTCTTCATTTGTGTTGGTGCCCAGAAAATTAAATGTTTACAAATTGAATTTACTCTTTCAAATTGCTAGCTTCCACAAAACTTAAGCTCTCTTTCAAAAATAAAAATTTATATGGAACGCATAGCTCGGAACGGAGACTTAATTCTTGCACGGAGACCTAGATTCACCACCGGTAAAAAAGTCTACATAATTTTACTATGGTTTATATATGTATACAATGGTCCAAGGGATTGTTAAATCGAATGATGAACTTACTATAGTTTATACAGGGTGATTTGCATAAGGTGTGACAAAAAGATAGGGTGTGTAGGTTGGACCTAGACAAGCAAAAAATCGTATGGGAGGGGGGGTCCGTTTTCCCCCGTTTAGGCGGGAGGGGCAATTTAAGAAAAAAATCACTTAAAACGGAAAAAAAATTATTTAAAAATAACGGTAATACCTACAGAGTCGTGCTATATCATTTTGAAAAGCCAAAAACCTATCATTAATTTAAATTTAAAAATAAGTTGTTCAAATGCATAGTTTTTCAAAATTTTGAAAAAAAAACATAATTTTTTTTTCAAACCATTTTTTTTTAAATTTTATGTAATTGAGTAGTATTTTTCTGGTTTATTTTCAATGCTCTTACTTATTTTTGATTAAACACAAAAAACCGGATGTCAAAATAACCTGTAGTTTTTGAGAAAACAAAAAATTACAAAAACGACTTTAAAAAAATTTTTTTTTAAAGTTTTTTCGTTATTGGATTCTTAAGTGAAAAAAGAAAATTCATCCTTTATTTCGATAACGAAAAAAAAACTTAAAAAAAAAAATTGAAAAAAAGTCGTTTTTGTAATTTTTGGTTTTCTCAAAAACTACAGGTTATTTTGACATCCGGTTTTTTGTGTTTGATCAAAAATAAATAAGAGCATTAAGCAAGAAAAATACTACTTAATTACGTAAAATTTTGAAAAAAATGGTTTGAAAAAAAAAAAATTTTGGCTTTGAAAACTAATATTTCAAAAACTATTCATTTGATCAACTTATTTTTAAATTTAAATTAATGTATAGGTTTTTGGCTTTTCAAAATGATATAGCACGACTCTGTAGGCATTACCGTTATTTTTAAATAATTTTTTTTCCGTTTTAAGTGATTTTTTTCTTAAATTGCCCCTCCCGCCTAAACGGGGGAAAACGGACCCCCCCTCCCATACGATTTTTTGCTTGTCTAGGTCCAACCTATACACCCTATCTTTTTATCATACCTTATGCAAATCACCCTGTATATGCAATGGTTGAATTTCATTGTGGAACGTAGTTTTATATTTGGTTGTGCTATCGGATAAGAAGTTTGTGGAACGATATTTTTAAATCTGGTGCCTAGATGTATGGAACAAATACGACGTCGAAACAGTTTAAAAGAAATGGGCTCGAAACTGTACAATTTACAGACATTTAAAATCGCCTCAAAACGGGCAATAGTGCCGGTATAAGCAGTGGCTGATATTTTTAAAATCAAGTACTAAAATCGTAGACCGTTATTAGGAGTAGCGATTCGGTTTTGCAAGTTTCGTCTATACTTCTATACCGCTATTACAGATTCAAGAAACAAAAGCTGTGAATCAAGAGAACGGAGGAGAGGATGCCAATGCACGATGTTTTACACCTTTTCAAGGTTCAAGGTGAAATCTATAAGCATTTCCAGGAAGGCGGGCGTTACGGCTAGATTTTGACCATATTTTGAAATCTGAAAATAAAGTGGTGTTAATGAAGTCAGTTTGAGGAAAGATGCCGGGTGTGTGTGTGTATCTCCTCTGTGGTGTAATCTTCGTCAAAGCTTTTCGAAAGGACGTGTTCACAAAAATTGTGATATTTACAAAGAAATTTTTTCTTTCGATTAAAGATTAAAGATATAAAAAATGTATTCATATTGAATTTTCGCCCCGATTTTCACATGCTAGTGTATATAACACCGCATTTTGAACTAATTCTTTTTTGCTGAAAATAATAGCTTTCCACAAGGAATTATTTGACTGAAAAATATAGCCCAATGTAAGCAAGATAAAAGAAAGATATGATATATGTATGTATGAAAATCAAACATTCTCCCATAGAAATTTATATTTGGAACTAGGAGCACGTATTTCAGATTAATTCAATTTGGGTTGTATTTATTAAAGCGGTAATATAGTTCAATTTCACGGTTTTGTAAATAGAACCAACTTTTTCTTTCTTAATCTACCGAAGTTAGGTTGATCATGTTTACCAATGGAAAATCTCATCAAAGATCAGTTTTTAATATCTTTTTACATACTCCCCGAACATACCCGAAAGTTTTTTCAATCGCACAGCTGACATAGAGCTTTCTTCACTGCTGGCCGATGGGGGCGTTCATAGCAATTCATATTTTAAGATTAACTGGCGTTGGACGGTTATCTAGAAAGATATGTCAGGTGCGACGGTTTTGATTGCGATAAACATTTCATAAGCGTAAAAAACAATCAGTAATGGAGCTAAAATTAATTAATTCTATTTTTCCAATAAAAATCACGCTCAACAACAAAATCACCTTCACTTGGCAAGTATAATTTTTTGATGTTACGTCTCGAATCTGACAGCTTAATAAACAGAATCTTGATTTTCAGCGTTCTGTTTTCTGACTGAAAAAACTGGATTCGCATAAACTAGCAGCTGATGAACTGTTAACTGAAAAACTTAACGTCTGACCAATCAGAGGTCGAGAAAAGTATAAGTTAATCAGAAAATCTAACTTTTTAAGAACGCCTTTGCGAAAATTGTAATGAAGCTGTAAGAAATGAATCTGTACATCAGATGAAAAATAAGAAAAAAAAATAATACAAATTCATACCTGTATTTCGTTATTCATTTGATAAAACAAATAACGAAACAAAATAGGTATGAATTTGATTTTGTTTCTTCTTGAATTTCACAGAGAGCTTAGAAAAGTGACAGTAACTTTTGACATTGAGCACTACCTGGTGGCTAGAAACATAACTGAAAATAGTATGGGTAGAGCGTTTTGTTTTTTAACTCGAATGCTGTACTAGCAACTGGCTTAAAAAACGCACCTTGTATGTGTGCCTTTTGGCTTTCAGGTTTCAGCTGTTCTTTAACAAAACAGAAACTATAGAAAGTAGTAGAAGTAAAATAATATTTCCAACTACATAATTACAAACCCTCTTGATTAAAACAGCACATATCCCTTCAACTAAACTGTTCATTTTCCGCATTTCGCATTTAAACGTCAAATGTTTTGTGTTGGTGAATGTGAAATTGTTTGTACCCATAGCTGTTGCCTCTGAATCGGGATTCGCAGAAGTGCTTTTTGCAGGTAAAAAAAAATTGATCTAGTGGCCCAATGGATCGGTTGCCGATTAAAAAGCACTTTTTAAAAGCGCTTTTGTGTACCAATTGTAATCGACATTAGAGTGAGGAATAATAATAGGTTTGTTTGTTGAACTTTACCCAGGGTTGAACCAGGCTTCCTTGATAATCCTATGAGCTGTAAAAAACGGGTTTTTCAGTCTACAGCAGCAGGGGAGATAGGGGCAAACATAGTAATCAACTAATACTAAGTCTGACATTCAAGGCGAGTTTAGGGTTTTCAGAAAAAAAAGCTTTTGGAGACAAGTGCAACACCAGAGCGTCAACAAACAAATCTAATAGCGACATAGGTAGATCGAATGAGATTGTCTTTATATTTTCAGCAAGTTAATAGTGAGAATAGTGAATAGAAGATAAACTGTAAATTAACAAAGTAAGTATCTACCGAACTAATCAGTTTAAACATAGCCTGATTGAATTCTCAATTTTGATATGGCCAATGCAACAGGGAATATCAGAAAATGTTCATTCTGAGCTTTTCCTCTAGAAAAATGTTTGTCATGTCTCAATAGACGGACACACCCCATTCTAGGAAAAAAGTTTGTATACATATATGTTATGTAACATGTGGCTCTCAGAGACATTATTCCAGTTTATGGTGCAAATTATGATTTCAGTGGCAATAACAAAAAATCCAAATTGCTGAACTAGGTACACCATGTTTTTAGATTTTAATGTTCTGTTGAACTCATAACGAAAATCAAAACCCTATAGTTCTAGCTAGTTTGATTGTAGTAGCTTGATTGATTGTAGGCCTAAAATTTTCAGTACCTAGCTTTCATCATATGGATATTAAATGACTACCTACCTATTTTATTTTATAGGGACTGATAACGAATCAGAATGGAATTCTTTTATTTTCATGAACAAAAATATGGAAGTAGAGAACAAATCGAAAGAGAAGTAGTAGTAGTATCCAGAGAACAAAAAAGAAGGCCAGTTCAAGGAAGAAGTCCATCAAGACGTAAAAAGAGTTTGTTTTGTGACATAGAAATCATGCCGACAATCGAAGAGGAGCCATTGGATGGCTTTGGATGCAATCTCCCTAAGCACACACAAAGGGATACAGAAATCGTTTGCCGTTCCACTTTAGAGCCTCAAAATCGTTCATCTGATGAGAACGTACTCAAACTGATCAAGATGATGTTTTTTTTATGTTTGCTCTTTGTGTCATTTGTGTTGTTTTTATTTTTTTTTTCTATTTTGTAATGCGTTCAGATAAATAAATGAGACACAAATAACTTGCAATTGGTTTTTGAAACAGGTCTGACGGCTTAAATAATTGAGCTATGAAAACTTCTTCAACACTCACAATATGACTTAAGGCTATTCTCGATCAATAGTAAGGTAAGCAAACAGTTGAGTCAATACCTATAGTTTGCTTCTATTAATGAAGCCTCTGTATGGATTATTTTGAGCTATTGATGATGATATTGGTGAGCACGATGGATAAGGTGATTTTCGTAGCAGTATTAGAAATTTATTTCTAATATACCAAAGGCACCAAAGGCCTATGCTACGTTCGCTCTTGACCGATTTCAATCTCTCACGCATATGACTTGACTCTATGGTGCGTGGTGTTATGTACATTTCAGAGGAGCGAAATATATAACAAAAAATCTTTGATGAATTTTTTTAAGTATTCAGATTTTGAGATGAAAAAAGGTTTAGGCACACTATTTTTCATGAACTACTTGAATTGATTTTACTCACTCGTCTCTTCATTTATAGGCCCGCAATCGAAATAAGTTCGTAGCAAGTAAGGATAGGTATTGTTAAAATTTGTCAAACTCTGAGTATCACTTAAAAATTTCTCATTCCTTTTTTCGGGGTTACTAATTTTTTAGTATTTACTGCGTCTGAGTGTATGTGTATGTCAAGGATATTGTTTTTATTTTAAGATTAATCCCAACATTTTTAATTATTTCAAAGAGAGATAGAGACAAATAGACCAATCGAATTTAATGTAAACAATGACTAATGGGTTAAGACAGAAAGATACGTACATATGTATGTATATCCGTCGTACAGTGGTGTCGTAGCGGAATAAACACAATGAAGGCATTTTCTTTAAAGCTTTTTTAATGTTTAGCTGGATCTGAAAAATATAACGTACAGCTATTTTTCAAAATATTTTTTGGATTTGGATATACAATAGATCTGTTTCTTTCTGGGCTCTTGCTATTTAAGGTTATTTTAAATGAAAAGCATACGCATTTCGGGATGTTTTTGGCTCGGTGACATTAATTTATCATGCGCTCTCAGCAAATATAGTACATAAAGATACAAAAAAATTTGTTTGAGAAACGTGTTAAGATGAGCTCATAGCAATATTACATTGCCCACCTAACATTGTTTTGTTTTTCCAAACCAACAACGAAAGATTATTCTTTCCATTTTATTTCAAATATCCCGCGTGTAAGTACAAAAACAGACTTAATAAAAGCTCATTAACGATATTTTGCGGATGACAACAAAATATAGAAATTTTTTTTGCAAAATTGGGAGCAGATCTTAAAAACTCTAAGGGAGTGAAGCCGATTTACTTTATCATTATCATATCCATTGTAAAGGGTCCACCAAATAACTTTTTTTTCTTTTTTGAAAATGGGCGCAAAACATCGAGTGTTGCTTCGGCTGTGTGGCACATAGCGCCGTCCTGTTGATACCAAATGTTGTCAATACCCTCCTTTTCAATTTTTGTGAACAAAAACTCGTTCAATATGGCCCGATAACGATCGCCATTGACTGTAACGGCCACTCCTTGCGCATCTTCGAAACTTGGCCCAATTATGCATCTGGACCAAAATCCGCACCAAACAGTGACTCGTTTTGAGTGTATCGGCTTTAAAATGTATGCGTGCGGGTTTTCTGTGCCCCAAATGCGACAATTTTGCTTGTTTACATACCTGCCCAGATCAAAATGAGCTTCATCTGAAAAGATGATTTTTTTGGCAAAATCGGCATCTTCTCTAAGTCGAAACGAAGAAACATCTTCTCTAACTCTAGCGAAGCAAAAACGCAACATATTCGTTATCTGTCAAATCAGACATGAGCTAAGTGTTGCCATTCACGAAATAAGCACTAGTTGAAAAAAACCTTAGATGGCGGACCCGTTATAATGTATGAATAAAGAGGCCTCCGTGCCCTGGGTGCAAAGCTGGTTATATGGAAAATCGAGTTAACTATTCTTATAGGTATACAAAGCCATAGTACCTATATTTAACGCTCCCATTCAATGCGCAACTCTACCTCATCTCTCTTGGCCATAAATAGTTTTTAAAATAACAGAGAAGAAGGTGGGTGTGCTCAAACCAGACAGACCATGCGTCGTCGTCATGGAATACATCCCCTTATATCAGCATGCTAATTGTACATACTCGTATATACCATCAACTTCAATCTTTTTTAACAAATTACAAAATTTCGGAGAGACAAGCTATGTTTTTTACATATATGACAAAATAAATTGAGGGGACCAACTTTCCATGCGCAGTCCCATATATTTAGAACCACCTTTCTTATTGGTTACACTCAGCGTTGCCGCAGTAAAATTTTTCAAGGTGCCATTTTCGGTAACCAAAGGTGCCAACTGGGTGCCACCAGCTCTTCAAAGGTAGAGAGATATTTAAAAACAAAAAAAAACAAATACTTTCCCATTAAGCATCATTACGATTATTTGGGCATGAATTAGTACATACACACACACACGATATGTATGTTTCACTACTTGAAAAAAAAATCCCTTTCAGTCTTTTTCGAATGACTTTATTAAGTTTTCCTCATTAAAATGTATCAAGATCTTAAGGTGCCAAAATGAGAGCTAAAGGTGCCAAGGTGCCAATCGAGACTGAAGGGTGCCAAAATGGCACAATTGTGCCACTTCGGCAACGCTGGTTACACTACTTTCTCTTTTTTAAGGCACATTAGATAAATGTACATAGACTTAATTTACTTATTTAATCTACAAGCAATTTCAGAGCTATCAGTGTTTTAACTGTTGAAATTTTTGTAACTAATCTTTTCATTTACTAGCTATCAGATAATTGATAATTGCACTCCAAGATAAATAATAACTAATATGTGGTACCTACAAGACTTCTATTTCAATTTTTTCACGATTCAGACAGAAGATATCTTTACAAGCTTCATTGAAATTACGGAGTTTGTTACGCGACCTTTTGAATGTTAATAAAGTTGTCTTTGAGCAGGCTCAATTGACCTTGAGCCTGCTCAAAGACAACTTTATCAAGCTTCATTGAAGTCCCTAATAGATCTAGATATAGTTTCATTACTCCCATATATGGACCTGTTTAATTTTTCTTTTAAAAAGTTCGAGATCTCAAAGATCTTGATGGAACATAAGTAGGTAACTGAAGCAAGTAGCGCATGACATTTTATATGGTTGGTTGCATAGTAAGTCTCTTTTCGATGTTACACCATTAATATTTCGCCTAGACTTGTAGATGTTTAATGTACGCAACCTAGTGATTGTGTTAATGTACAACATGACCTAAACAATCTCTCAAATTGGTGTTTTGAAAATAACCTTAGTTTAAACATTAAAAAATGCAGTGTCATCACTTCTAACAGATGTTATTCGACGTTAAAGTATGATTATTGTCTTGGTCAAAACCACCTCAGTAGAGTTGATCAAATAAAAGACCTTGGGGTTATTATTGATAAAGTTAACATTCAGCGCTCATATTGATTATGTAACAGCTAAGGCTAATGCAATTGTTGGTTTCATTAAAAGAAATTGTAAGGAATTTACTGATCCTCACACTTTCCTAACCCTTTTTATATCTCTGGTAAGGTCTATCTTGGAGTATGCTGATATAATCTGGAATCCGGTCTATAAAGTTCATTCAGATCGCCTAGAAAGTGTGCAGAAGCGTTTTACAAAATACATATTCTGGAAATTAAGATGGGACTTCTCTCCTTCTTATGCGGCTAGATGTCAGTTACTGGGAATATTGCCTCTTGTCACCAGACGGAGCTCGCATGACATTATGTTTGTTAGAGATTTGTTGTGTGGTCATATTAACAGCCCCACCCTTTTGTCGCTTATACCTATCTGTACTCCAGCAGATATTTTTATTTGTGAAATATTTTCACTTTTTTTTTTTTATCAAAAAATCCAATTTAATCTGTACATTTATTAATAATAATTGTCAATCGGGCAGACGGCAAAGCCATGCTTTAAAGATTTTTGTAAAAATTTATGTAAATTGTACATTTGGGAAAAGATAATAAATCACAATCTATCTATCTATCTATCTATCTATCTACTCCAGCTAGACCACTGTGGGAAAGACAATTTCTATTTCAGCAATGGCATAGAACAAATAACGGATCTAATGAGCCAATTTCTAGAGCAATTAAATCATTTAATATACATTGTAGTTCTTTAGACTTACATTTATCAAGGGAACGCTTCAAGAACATTTTATTTAGCATATTAAAATAACATTATTTGTAAAATTTTAATTATAATATTTCTATTATTTCATATTTGTAATTAGTCTGTTAAGCAAAATCTTGTAGATGAAGAATAAATAAATAAATAAATAAAAAAATAAATAAATAAATAAATAAATAGACTCCAATGTTCGCCTAGACACCAATGATTTTATTGTGAGTAAATGATATGATGCCTTATAATCAGGTTGCGGGTACCAACGCATTTGGAAAAATATAAATTTTGTAAGATAAATTAGATCCTTTCTAATCGATCAGAATATGTAATGAAAGCAGGGCTTCAGATGACATCAGCATACTCCAAAATCAATCTCACAAGAGAATCCAAGCAAAACATTGCTATGTAGGATAATAAATGGGCATTAATCGTGTGGTCTTTGAAGGGTCATTGTAAAGGTCAAAGGAATGACATAAGGGAACGACCTTATCTTGAAAGGAGCAATCAAGTGAAAGAGGACCTCAATCGACTTGAAATGCATATGACTTTAGATATCTCGCCAGAAATCGGAATTCGAACCCTAGCAACCCCGGTGCAAATTGCTATGGCGCATATTTTGAATATGTTTCAGCGACTTCCTATAAAAGACCTAGAACTTCCAAAAAAACCTAATCAAACACTGGAAATGTATCTAAGCTTTACCATTTGTGATTTTAACTTTCCCTTCTACTACGAGCACCTCGCAGAAACCTATGAGCAGTGCCCTAGACACGACGCGAAGTGAAAATTGTTCTGGGCGATTTTTACACAAAACTAGGGAATACGAGATTTACAAGAAGGAAAAGAAGGGAAGAACACCGAATTCTCAAAAAGGTAAAAACAAGATGAGAAGCGCACGTTTGAGGAAATTGAGAGATACCATGACAAAAATGGGGTTCGGAAGTTTTACCAAAAGGTAAAAAGATCTAGCAAGGGTGGCAAAGCCTGAACTGAAGCCTTTAAATACCAGCAGAAAAACATTGTAATAGAGGAGCAGTTGCTACTGAGGATCTGGAAAGACCACTTCTGCAGACTGCTTAGCGACGATGAAGAGACTAATTCCATTGTCAGCCAGAATGTCCCATTCAACTTGGACTATGATCAAGAATACCGTCCTCCCGACCTAGAAGAAGTTAAGCTTGCTGTATACAAACTTAAATCAAATAAGACTTACAGGTGCAGATGGCTTTGATACCGAACTTTTCAGGGCAGCTGGAGATCAGTTGGAAATGAGTATGCACCAGCTGATCTATTGGATGAAGGCATGCCCGATGAACAGAACCTCAGTATCGTATGCCCGATCCTAAAGAAGGTAGACCATCGCAATTGCGCCAATTATAGCGGAATAAGCCCCTTTAACGTCACTTATTAGACATGTCTGCTGTAATATGTGAACGTCTAAAATCCCACGTCAACAATTTGATAGATCCTTGTCAATGTGGTTTTAGACCAGAGAAGTCCACAATAGACCAAATTTTCACATTACGGCAGATCTTGGAAAATACCCGAGAGTATGATATCGATTATACACCATCTTTTATCGATTTCAAGGCCGCATATGACAGTATTTACAGAGACGAGCTTTGCAGAGCCATGCCTATATTTGGCATCCCTGCAAAAGTCTTACGACTATGCAAGAAGACTTTGGAGAATTCACGCTACTTCGGCAAGGTCGGTCAAGAACTCACTGAGACCTTTGGTGTTGAAAAAGGCTTTAGGCAAGCTAACTGCTTTAACTGTCATGCGATATCTTCAACATCATACTTGAAAAGATTGTAAGAAACTCAAATGTCAACACAAGAGGAACAATCTTTCAAAAGTCTGTACAATTACTCGCCTATGCAGACGATATTGACGTAATGGGCAGAGAAAGCGAGATGTCATAGGTGCTTTTGCGAGTATTGAAACAGAAGCGGCAAAAATGGGTTTGATGGTTAATGAGGGCAAAACGAAGTATATGTTGTCATCAAACAAGGACACAGAACATCGACGAATTGAACAAAACGTCACAATAGACAGAAAAACTTCGAGGTAGTACAGGACTATCTTGCCAACCGTTGCTTCTTTGGGTTAAGAAGGCAATTGAGAAACAAAACCCTCTCCAGAAAAACCAAGGTAACCTTGTATAAGACCTTGATCATCCCAGTCCTGCTTTATGGCGCGGAAACATGGAAACTACTAACAGCTTTTTATTTGCAACCAGGTCTTATGCCTTTGAAGCTTGTTGATACTTCTATGAACCGTCCAGTTTGGGTTAAAACAAGACCAGGCTCTACGTTCTACTGCAGACCCATGAAACAAATTTTTTCAAAAGAAAATAGTAGCCTTGTTTCAAATGAGCACCAAACATTTGAAAAAACTATTTCTGAGCTAGAAAACTTAGACATGGATGTTGATTGTTGGTGCTGAAATAATAATAATTTTAGTTATCAAAAAGTGACCCAAATATATAGGTTCTTGTTTGGTTAACAGTAGTACCTAAAATTTCAGGATTCCCCGTCCAATTAGACCTAAGTACAATTTGAATAGTTCTTCGGAAAGCGATAGTGATTGAGTTATGTATCATTTTTTAATTAGTTAAACTCTTCATTTAGCTATTTAAATCATCTAATCTTTCTAACAATGCAAAAACCAACAACCATAAATAAAAACAAAAATAGGAACAAGTTCGCGGCTCAGCTCTTTCAAACAAAATGTCCTGGATTTATAGTTTTATTGTTCAAATTTCTTTGTTCTTAGGTTACAATCATAGATATAAATGCTTGGATACTATCTCAAGCATATTTGGTTGAACTCCTTATTTTATTCACAAGATTTTAGTTTTGCCGTTTTTCCAATACACTCGTTCCGCTGTGCATCGCCAACTGATGGACTATTTTTTTTTATAA
Organism: Melanostoma scalare; assembly: GCA_949752695.1. Lineage (NCBI taxonomy): Eukaryota > Metazoa > Arthropoda > Insecta > Diptera > Syrphidae > Melanostoma > Melanostoma scalare. The sequence goes on along the minus strand of OX456987.1, from coordinate 18,137,011 downwards.
TTTTGTATTAAATCTTCCGAAGTCGATGGAGAAAGTCGAGAAGCAAAAATGCTCCTTAAAATGGTAAAACAGATAGTTTTTCAATATTACATTGATTCAAGGTAGAATTATTTTCAGAGGATACAATTGCTACCGATTTGAAACACCCCTCATCCGTTGTGGAAGCTATTGGGGCATCCAGTGGCTCGCTTACATTGAATTCACTAGGTCTTATTTTGAACGCATTTTATGATAAAATATAAAAAAAAAATTTTCAAAGAAACTATATCCTTCATACGTATTCCTTCTTTCACTACCTTCTCATAAAAATATTTTCCAGGCAGGAAAAAAGGCTATGAAGACGAAGATGCCATGAGTCTTTAGTAAAGCAATTTCCTTCTTTACCTGTGAATTTTCGGAAATTTCATACTGTGAAAGAGAAGGGACTATATATTATGAAAGAAGAAGAAAGACACACAGAAAAGATTGAACACAATATACACTCTGTGTGTTCCAGCAAACGTGATTGATTACTTTATCCACGCGTCTAGGCAGGGTCGTCGTAAATTAGCGTCTTATCTCTGACCAAGCGAGTCACTCTTGTTTGGGCGAGTGTAAAATACATTCAGTTGTTGTTGTAGGTATACAATAAATTGCTTTAGGCACCACCCATTTAATCTTGGAAACCGGTTTCTATCTTAAATTTTTATAAATGTTTAATTAAAAGGGAGGTTCTTGCATGGTTTGACCGATTAAATGAAAGCGTGTAAATTGAGACTGATATAAAACGAAAATCGATTCAGACTGCAATAACAATTTTCAGTGGAACTCGAAAGCATTTGTTACAGCTTACAGGAGAAGCAGAAGCGGCGAAGTAAACTGTAATTTTAATACAGCTAATCTGAAAATCCATCTACCAATAATGATATGAAACTGTTTGAAAAGTACGGAGCACCTTCTGAGTATCACCTGCATTGTACGCGCCACTGTAACAAACTAAAAAGAGTAACTTTCAGTTTTTTTTAAGAAGAAAGCCCATTCTTCCTATCCTGCTGCTGCATTGGTGCACTTCAAAATTCTCTTGATAATGTTGAATAAGTAATCACTGTTCGATCGGTTTGTGCAATTATCTCCCACTGCGTAGCCAAGGTCTAATTGCTTGGCCAATGCAATTCGATTTCCATTTCAACACGAACTGGTTTCAGTTAATGAGACAGGTTTGCGAGAAATCATTGAAGTAGGTAAGTAATTTTAGTAGGTAGGTATCTGTTTTGTGTCCAGTGATTGGCTCACATCATGAGTTCCTCCCTCAGATTTAATTGAGACCTTCATCCCAAGAAGAAACCCTTGCTGCAATATCATGGCTTAAAATTTTACTTAATCAGCTGATCAACTCATCAACTGCAGTGCATTTTCTTTCCGTTCCCAAACAAAATGTAAAATGTGCCCAAGTTTCATTTTCATTTAATTATTATTTAGTTTCAATTAAATTTAAGTTTCAATTGAATTCAATTTAAGACTAAATTAAATTATTTTAAGTTCTTATCTAATTTTGATATAATTTAAATTTGATTTTAATTTAATTAAAGTCGATTTTCATTTAATTTCATTTTAATTTTGTTCAGTTTGATTTGATTTTATATTCAGCGGTATTCATGCTCATCCTCATACTCGTATGTCTTACAGCAATTCTCAGAAACAAAAACTGTTCGGTAATTGATGCTTGAGTTGTACCACGTGCGTCGTAACTATTGCATTCACAAATTTGAAAAAGCAAGGCACCTATTTACTGCTTATTAAAAATTTATTCCAGTACAAAGTTATAAGGAACTAAACACGATACTTTGCTTTCATTAACCGTCCAGATATGTCTACTCATACTCGCTATAATAAAATTTCCGACTAAATAAAAAATCGAATCAATAAAGCACTTCAAATATGCACAATGCGTCCTACAAATCCGCGAGTTGTTTTTCTTTCCTTCGTGTGCACGTGATTGCTCTTATATGCAGCATATTTGTTGGGACTACCACCCTACTCAAAGCACCTCATCAGCCAAACTCCAGCACATTTCCATTACTTTTAATGGTGCATTGTTTTCATTCTCCATAAATCACAATTCATTTCTATTTTCAGTCATTATTCGTAGAAAATGAATAAACTCTCAGAATTTTCATTTCTAAATCCAAATCAGATTTTACACAGAACTTTTACATTCAAGTGGTTAGTCGAGCAAAGGACTAAAGATGTATATGTACCTACTTTACCTTCTACTGTTTCTTGGAATTCTTCTCCAACTGAACGTCTTACATTTTTCATTGCTCGATTTTTATCACACGTAAACCTTCAGAACTCTTTCTTGTTTCGAAATGGCCATTCATTCATTCCAAATGCCGTTGTCAATCGATCCATTCTTTAATGATCATATTTTCTTACAGATGTTGCAAGTTTTGAGATTAAAAAAGAATGTCTAATATCATAAAGACGACTTATATGAGTGCCTGATCACTACTAATAAAACGCATCTGCATATGCCGACATGCCTCGCGCCTGCCTGTCTTCAAGAGCCAAATTATAAATCTAAACCGAACCACAAAATTGCACACGAATTGGAGACATGTGATAGACAGTGCCGGCGCGCGGTTTAAATATCCACATGAATTCAACAATCGCTCAACGTTAAAAAACAAAAGAGGATGACTTTGATATACTGATGAATTTTATTTCTTCTTTTATAACAATTTTCCTGTACCATTGCTTCAGGAATGATCATTAGAGGAACAAATTAAAATTTTTTGTTGTTTCAGGATAAATTAGGATAAATTAGTTTCTTAGAAAAAGCAAAAGTAGACAACGGCTGCAAGGAACAAAAACCCAATATATAGATAGAAACATACAATAGTGGCATTTCTCTTGCAGCGAACAATATCTTCTGCTTCTTCCTCCGGATCATCGAAATCAATTCGATAACAAAAATGTGGACGTCTTTCAATGATATTATTGTTTTCGTCACGATAACGATCCTGTCCATCCTGGTTATGATCGTGCAACGGGATATGCCGATAGTTCATTTTGATTTACTAGTCACTGTTATCTACTTCGTGCAGTTGGAGCTGGGTGTTAGTACGACTATCCTTTCTTTTCAGTGTCCACCTGTACCATGTAAATAAAAAACATAAACATAGTCAAGCCTCACACTCATTGATAAATACTGCTACTCACTTCGTATGTTGAACAGCTTTGATTTAAAGTCCTCTTTTTGCAAATATGCGTTTTAATATCAACTCTTTGTACTCGTAAGTCTGATTTATGGTAAGACTTTAATTCATCAGATGAACTTCGAGGATACTTTCCGCCGAGGATCGAACTATTTTCGCTTGTTATCTGAAAGCGGTTTGAAATGCAACTGTGAAAATAAAAGTAGCTTTTTGTGGCAAAGTGCTTTTCGTTCTTCGTTTCTTCTCATCTGCATTTTTATGAGGAAGCTTTTGCAAATGCACCGAAACAGCTTTTGCAATGCTCTTCGTGTGTTTGTTTACTCTTTTAGTGAATGTTAAGAGAACTGCAATGTAGCATCGCATTGGCGATTTGATTTAAGAACTAACAACATCATGAGTTTTTTGCTTTTTTTGCTATAATAGAACGCTGTTAACTCACACAAAACAATACGTCTTTAACAAGAAAGGTGTACAATGCCTTCAAACGAGTTGTCAATTCGCAACGCATGGCCTGGCCGTTGAACGTTTGTCTGGGTCTTTGGCATATTCTGTATTGCATTAATGCATAAATGGAAACGACAATTTCAGATAAGATGTCAATCACCCTGGTGTGTGCCGCTGCGCCGCCGCCCGCCGCCGCGCCGCAACGAGCGCAGCCTCACTTGAATTAGACTCGGTGTTACAACCTGTATGTGATTTCCTCAAAAGGTTAATGATCTGATTCATGAGTTTGGTTGCTATAGAAGTGCCAAAGCTAGACGGGCGTTACAAAAAACATTACTTCACTGAGTGTTGTTCATTGAGAAGTTTTTTTTGTATTTGTTTCGGAAAAGAACTCACACCAAACAAGACGCATTCAGTAAGCACAAGATATACCTACGCAAGGCCAATTCACAAACGATAGTATGCTATTAAAACTCTTTCTTCTTCTAACATTCTTATAGTCTATTTGCAAATGGCCAATATATTGAGATAATCGAAGTCAAGATAAACGCAAGAATACATATGAAAGGTGTTGTTGATTTCCAGGCCATTTCCCCGGGGCTGCGAACGTTTACCTCAACTCAGCTTAAAGTTATTCGTACCAAAGCTACATCAATTTGATATATCATGCTAAATAAGGGTAGAAGAAATAAGGTAGAATAACATATAGGCTTAAGTGCAAGCTGGTAGCACTCAGACTTATTACCTATTCGGGGAAAGATGTTGGTTTTAAAGTAAATAAGTAAGTAAGTAGCCAGCTAGCCATCTTGAAAATGTACAAACAACAGAAAATGCTATCCTCCAGGGAGCTGCATACTGGCGAAAGCATTCTTCCACCCCAGAAAGCTAAATAGAACCGGAACAGCTTATTCCCCCAGTATCAAGACGGGTCGAAACAACGTATAGAGTCCCAAGAACGGTATCGACGAATTCGAAAAACTTTCGGAGGTCTCTCCAAGTCGGATGGGTTGAAAGCAGAGGCAGCTCCTACTCCAGACCTCTAATGAAAATATGGAGGTTGTTCAGATCAGCCTCCAACACGCCAAGACCGCATCGGTAGTTTAAACTTATTTGTTGAGTAAAAGTAAGCTCGACGTTGCCCTCGTGCAGGAGACCTGGACTAGTTCGAGACATTTAACATCGTCCAGTAGACCTAGAGTTTGTATTATTTTTAATAATAGCCTACCCTTCTTCCCACTATCAGAACTTGTATCCGCTGATCAGACGACATCGATAGTGAAGATCGAACACTCAAAGGATTCATTGCTGCCTCAGCATATTTCTCTGAAAACTTAAAACCTTAGAGGAATAAAGAACAAGACGGAAAACCATTACCTCTCATGCCCTGCAACTTCCATTTGTTCACATTGTTGCTTTTGTAACACGAGATCTATCTGTGATACACGTATTCAACTGAATATAAAGTTGTGTCAGTGAATTTACTAACACCACTTATTTTTCGGATTTCAAACTGGTTTTGAAATCCGAAAATAAAGTAAATTGTTGTACAGTAAAGTCCGTTTCTCAACTTTGACATCACTTTTTGACAATTTAAAAAAGGCTAACTTAGGTGTTAAATGAAATCCAAAAACGAGCTCTGGCATGCATTCAAAACGAAGGAGGGCACTTTGAGCACTTGTTATAATTGTATTTGCATAAAATACAAAAGAAACTACTAAAATTTCTTGGAAAACTACTCCCATTGCAAGTTGTCGCAATAAAAATCCGTAAAAATCTCAAAACTAGATTTTTTACCTGCTTTAGTTTTTTCCAATGATCATAAAATGTATGGGTTTTTGAGTGCACTTAATATTGAGTTTTTTTTTTATTATTGTTTTGTTCATCTGTAAAAAATAAAGAAACTATATGTTTATCAGGCTTTTTCTGGAAAAAATGACCTCGAAGTCAAAACTTTGCTTGGGGAAGAAAATTTGAACACCATTCAAAAATGAAAATCTGGCTACCCAAAACCTATGGAAGCTCAACTTAAATACAGTCTTAAAGGTTATTATTTCTACAAAGAATTAAGTCTAAGATTAGGTCTCTATCATCAGTATTGACAGAGATATCGAGTTTAACACAGGTCAGGCTACACCAAAGTTAGCCTTATTTTAAATTGTCAAAAAGTGATGTCAAAGTTGAGAAACGGACTTTACTGTATAACAATCTTTTTCTTAGAATATGACCAAGAATCACATCCTAAAGTTTCTAACACGAATTACCGGACACCCTGTATGATCAAAGAAAATATAAGCATATCCAATGTTGTCACGAAAACTAGACATGAGGTCCTAGACATAGCATTGTCTTCATCTCTCTCTAGAAATCTTGCCAATGTTTGGCGGTTGTTTTTCTTCCCAACCATCCTGCTGAGATCATAGACACATACGCTTCAAACTAGACACAAACAAAATATCTTGTCAAACATACAAAACAGATCAGAGGCAAAAAGATAAGCCCCTTGATGGAACAGCAATCGTAAGAAATTAATATCGAGAGTAAGAAAACTTTTCAACAAAGCAAAACGCAATGATGACTGGACAACCCACAGTACTGCTCTTACCAAATACAATAACGAAAAAAGCCTCTTTTAAGCATAAGGTATCTCCGATGTCCCCTATAGTTGCACACTTCACAAAGCTCTCGCGTCTGACAAGCCGGCTAACTTAGGTACCCTTACCAAGGAAAACGGCTAATTAAACTTATTCGAATCTTTACGGTTCCAAAAAAAATTAATTTACTTTATTGAAAAAAAGCCGACCGAGATCTCTATGAGATCTTTGCTCTTCGGTAGCAAACTTTAGATTGATTTTACATTGATGATCTCAATACTAATTCGCCAATGCTGTATTGGATGGTATGTATCTACATATGTACAATGATCGTGAGAGTGGAAAGTAATATCGATCTTGTCTAGCGGGATGTTTATGTTTACTTTAATTCGTCGGTCTTATGATGGTTTCATATTACAATGTGACCATGAGTCAGGTCTGCTATGCATGGTGTCGTTAACTCGGCTCTCAGACTAAGCACAAAAAAGACATTCTGCAACTTTTTATAAGTACCTACTTTCCAGAATCTATCATTATACCCCCGATAGCCATTACCTTATCATCCCAAAGAAAGCGCATGCTTCCATCTAGGGAAGACTGATGGTGAACGGCCAGACATATCTGCAACCTTTTCATAGTCCGGGAGCCAGTGACAGATTTCGATGACCAAGTCTTTCCCAATCGAAACTTTATAATAATAAGGAGTTTATAATAGGAGTACTCGTGACCGTCAGCTGCGACTCCGTGGGTGGGGTGGGGAGTGGCAGCCTCCTGCGCATGAAGAAAAATAAGTTTTTTTTTCGTCATTTCCTCCCGTTTAAACATTTGTCGGATAATGGTTTACCAAATATTATGAAGGAAAAATAAAGTTAGCTGACCAAAAGATGGCAGATATAATACGTCAAATGATTGCTCGAAACATGTATTCGAGTAGGGTCTATGAAATAACTCCCACGAAATAAGTCCCACTTTTAAAAACGAAATAAGTCCCACCAAAAATTGCTATTTTGAAAGTGGGAGTTATTTCGTTTTTAAAAGTGGGACTTATTTCGTGGGAGTTATTTCATAGACCCATTCGAGTAAGATCAATCGGTTGTTCCGAAAAAGATTTTTTGGTCCGCTTTATGCCGAATGATCCCTTCTCAAAGTTCTCTCGTAAGCCTGGAAGAGTCTCGTCAACTTTCATAAAATGGTCAAGGTACCTACTTTACTAAAGAACGCGCATAGTTTGATTGATTTCATTTATAGGATAGAATATAAACTAAAATTAATTTGTAAATTTATTTGTAAATTATTTCAATGTATAAAATAATAAAAATGAACTAAAATCATACAAATTTTCAGTAGAGAGGTAGTGATTGAAAATATATAATTTTTTGTTTTTCGAAGTATAATCTTCCATCTTATGGTCAGCTGACTTTATTTTTCCTTCATGATATTTGGTAAACCATTATCCAACAAATTTTTAATCGGGAGGAAATGACAAAAAAAATTTTTTTTCTTCATCCGCGGGAGGCTGCCACTCCCCACCCCACCCACGGAGTGGCAGCTTACGGTCACGAGTACTCCTATTATAAATTCCTTAAGTATTTTATGAAATTTCACTCGAGAAGAAATAACCTAACAAATTTGTACCTGGCTCCCGGACTATTAGTTCTTCCTGTTACAAAACCGCGAAAATCTTAAAATCACAGTAAATAAATTTGCCGGCTCTGTAGTCTCCATAAGCGAATTTTCACACCCACCTAAAAGGAGAAGGTGCGTAGATCGATATCAACTACCTAAGTTGTGTGTGGTTCATTCATGTAGTGTTTTTTTCTCCTTTATAAATTTGCATTGCTGGTAAGATCAATGCTATGTACAACTGCCTCCGCCGGTCTCACAAGTGAGTCACAATCCTCAAGATACACGACTGGGCGAGGGGCCTGGCACCATGAGAAGAGGCTAAAAGTTCAAACACACGCACCCACATACACTATAAGTATTCCCCGTTTTGGGAGCCAAAATCCCCAACTACAGCTGCGGTTATAACTCCTTGGTGTGAAATTTGCTTTGTGTGTATTGTAGATTAAGAGCAAATATTTTTCGCACACCAATTTCAATTTTGCTAAAAGCCTCCACATTTTAGTCTCCGTCGCAGAGAGTTAAAAGTATCGCTTAGTTTGTAAACAACGTTTGCTAGTGAAAGTTCAAGTAATCAGTATTGTGAGTAAGCAATTAATAGAAAAATGGTCAACTCAGAGGAAAATAATCAAGTCAGGGTAAGTACTCTAAATCAATTAAAATTAAACATTTTACAGGATAGATCATACAAGACAGGCCATACCTGATGGTAAAAAAGGTAGCAAAAAAAAAAAATGTCATCAAAAAGGTTTGCGATTTGCTATTAGGTGGATAAAGTGTGCGTGAGCAAAATAATGTATGTTATGTAAAGATGTGTATAACTAACGTGACCATTTATTTTTTTTTGTCAAAGCGGGACATCTTCGGAATTATGTATTTAATTAAAAAAAGCTACTAGTGTTTTACAAGGTTTTTATTATTATTATTATTTTTAAATAATCAAAGCAAATATGTAGTGGCGTGAATTCTAGTTTGTATTTTTATATTTATCGGGTGAATAAATTTGTTTTAAAATATCGGGTCTTGTTTTTAGAAAAGTGTGAAGCTCAGTACATGATTTATTTATGTTTATCTTCGTTGTCAAAGTAGCTTTCATTACTGAGACACTCAAGACTCAACTGTGTTTTATTACTTGTCCAAACCTTGTTCATTTGAGAAAAAACTCTTTTCACAGGTGCGTTACTTCCAGGTGTTAGGTTATCTCGGAGACGATTAATTTCCTTTGCGCTTCGACTTTCAAAGCAACTTCATGAAAAGTCGCTGTTTGTGCTTGACAAAAATATAACCACAATTCTGAGTTTTTCGAAAAACGTCTTTAAAATATTTAGGCATTTGTGGATACTCAGAAAATAATTTTTCAAAGGCTGAAACATTTTTATAACTCTCTCAAGCGCGGGCATTAACGCAAGCCACTTTGTTTTACTATGTACATATATTATATTGTGATTGTGATTCCAGCAGCTTGTAATACTCTGTCTCGGTTGAAATACAAAGCTCTTTCAAAGAAGCTTTGAACTCGAACGCTGTAGATGTAGAAATGAGTAAATTTTTACTATAATGCATTCGAAATCCACAGGAAGACAATCAGCGGCAGTTGTGATCGCGTTGTGAACTATGTGGGCTCCACATCCAATCTCAATAATCTGTCTGCCGAGTGATTGGTTCAACTATGAGGAAACATTATTGTTTCCTCTCCTATTCTTTCCCCCGAAGTTGCAGTTCGTGTTATCTCTTTTTATTTAAGTCATTAAAAGACAATACTTCCTTCAATACAATAATAATACAGTATGTACAATAATATCCGATGTTTCGCCTGGCTGCTCCTCTAAAACCTTAACTTTCACGCCTTCCTATGGTAAAAAATAGCGAATTAAAGCTGGGAATCATTTGATTGAGCCACGATTTGAAGCTTAATAAAGTTTTGCAATTGGCTTTACGTAAATGTTCTTTTAAATTTTCGGTTGCCATGGTTGACAGATGACAGCACATTAACCACAATAGCTGGAAACTTTGTACGTGCACATCTAAATTTTTGCTCAAAACATGCTTGAATAAATGAAGAAGAACAGTCATTTGAGCGAAAACTGTGACTATGTTGCACGGTGTGATACGCCCACGTACCCCCAGCTGCAGCTAAATCCAAATCCTTAGAAGTCGGCGACTCGGTTTTCTTATAAAAATTATGCATTGCAGCGGCTTGATCGGCAAGTCTATGTTTTTTTTGCTGATTTTAAATGTTTTTCTATATCACAGGCACCACCATGTCCAACACTAAAATCTGTACGACATTTTTCACATGTAACGTCTGCGGTGTAATTTTTTCTTTGTTTTATAAATGGATACTTCTATTGCAAACTAATATTAAAGGAACGCTTGCGTTTAGGCAAAAAACGCTCAATTTGACAATCAGGGCGACTTTAGGTTTTTCAAAAAACGCTTTGTGGCGACCCCAGGGCCACCTATGGCTTCAACGAACAAACCTAATATACAAAAGAATGAAAATGTTTATGCTTTAATTTTATCGAATCAAAAGAAACTTAAACCTAACAAAAATTGCAAAAGCGGGACAATTTCAGCCTTGTGGGGGACAGCGGGACAGACTGCCTGAAAGCGGGAATGCCCCGCCCAAAGCGGGACGTATGGTCACGTTAGCCCATATCTGATGTAAAAAAGGTAGCAAAAAAATGCCATCGAAAAGGTTTGCGATTTGCTTTTAGGTGGATAACGTGTGTGTGAGCAAAATAATGTATGTGACGTAAAGATGTGTATAACCCACATTTATGATCGATAAAAAATCGTTAGGCATTATTGTATGAGTGAAGCTTGTATACATTTCATTTATATTGTCAGCAGTTGAGGATGACGGTTGGGACTTATGTTGTTGTTTGTTACGAGGAGAAAAGGTTTAAAAAGCCCCAAACAAATTTAAGGTAAATGCGTGGGTACTTACTTTATATATTTTTTTATTTACTTAGTCCTATCATTTTTATTTGATTTGTAATTTACTAGTTTTTTCAATGATAAAAAAAATATATAGGGTTAACGTAATTCGTGTTACAAACTTTGAGATGTGATTTCGAACTAATTTTTTTTTTAATTATTAAAAATCAGCTGAGCTGCTAACTACTTCATACCTTAGCGTTTCTCAAAGCTATTATTATTTTAAATTTTACAAAAGGTAGTGTGATTGTGATGGGGTCATGACAAGTATGTAAATATTTTTAATCGATACTTATAATATAGAATTTTTTTTTGTTAGTTCATATGTACATGGGAATTCAAACAATCATAAGGTAACATGTAGTAGATCATTAATGTCTTTATAGCTTAGATGTAGAAGCCAAGACTTTACTCTTTTGTGAAAAACATCGATTTAATTCTTATGGTTCTTAGACAATAAGGTAGACAATTAAATTATCTTGATGGAGTAGCCGTATAAAAATTAAAGTATATTTGTGAATTGTGATGGGGCACTAAGGAGAGGTTTCGGTTGTTAATTCTAAGGTTATGGCTAGTTGGGGATCGGTACAATAGATAACTTTATAATAAAATAAATGTTTCAAAGGTAATACTTTGAGGTTTCGGAAAAGTACTAAGCTTTTATTACCACGGTTTTTATTACAAATCACTCGAATAACATGTTTTTGAGAAATAAGTAGTGGATTCTTTATTGAGGTATGTGCCTCCCCATGAAACTATTCCATAGTCTAGCTTTGAATGAACTAGTCCATAATAAATGCACTTGAGCAAATCAAGTGAGGAATATCGCTCTAAGAAAAATAATTGTCTTGAAGCAGCTATCAGATACTTCTTAAGGGCATCGGTATGCAAAGGCCAACTCATTTTCCAGTCTAATAAGACACTAAGGTACTTAAACAATTTGACGCTTTCAATATGAAAGCATTTGTCAGAACATAGCCCGAACCAAAAAATAGATTTTAGATTAGATTTTATTCAGTTTTTTCATTTGTTCGTACAATCATTATTTTTACAAAATAAAAATCATAAAATCTTTAAAGCATGGCATAGCCGTCTGCCGGATTGACAATCATATTTGTACATTATGTATGTTAAGATAAAAATAGTAATTTAGATAACTATAAATTTTTAATATTTTGCCCCTTAAATATATTCATGTAGTGTAACGATTTATATGTAACTAAAATGTTTGAATTGTTCAGCTATTTATATTATTATTTTTTTTTTGTTTTTTTTTTTTAAATCTTCGTTTTGTATTCTTTTTCTATACTTCAAGGTAATTTTGCAGTACTCGTAAAGGCGTGAAACATCCATCTCATTTAGTTGTATTAGAACTTGATCCTCCGATAAGAAATCGCTTCCGAAAATACTCCTTCTCGTTTCTCTTAGCGTTGGACATTTTCCAATGAAGTGAATGGTATCTTCTCTTTCTCCTAGGTTGCATATACTGCACTCCAATGGCAAATCAGGTCTGTGTGGTATATAATTTAGGTTGAGTAATTCGCTCCGCAGCCTAACCATTGTACTAATGATTTCCAAATTATTTGAATCTTGGAAGTAGTTTTGGATTAACAAGTTGTGGTTGAGTCTACTGTAGATTGTTCTGTACAACGAACCAGTTGCTTCCGATATGTATTCTTCTCTACATTGTTCGTCTACCTTTGCTATTATTTCGTAGAGATTCCTTCTACTACTTGTTACATCTTCTATGTTGATGTTCAGGCTCATATTACACCCTTGCGCCAGTGCCAACCATTCACCATACCAGCTATTTTTATCTTGGATAGCTTTGAGGACAACTTTCCTAATCAGCCGAGTCTCTTGCATATTGATAATTTTTATCAGGTAGTCTGCTTGCATCTTAAGCGTCTTAATGAACAACGGTGATAGGCCCGTCTCTATCATGATGACATAATTTGGTGTGTTTGGTGGTAGGCGGAACATTCTTTTGACGAAATGCCTCAAAAGTTGTTTAACTACGTCGAACTTTTTACATCCCCAAGCCTGTGATGCGTACAATAAAATGGTCTCTGCAACCGCTTGAAACACTTTGTATTTGCTGCTATGCGCTATGTTTTGGTTCACAAAGCAAGTTCGCCATGACACATTTATTGCTGTTTTTGCCTGCAGCAACTTTTCTTTGAAATGCTTCGTCATACTCAAGCTCTTGGAAATATATACTCCGAGATACTTAAATTCATTTACAGTTTCAATATTTTCTCTGTTGAAGTTCCACCTTTCGTTCAGAGTGCTTCTCCCTCCACCTTTTTTGAAAATCACGATGTTGAGTATAAGGTTCCATAAACGTCAGTAGTCATAAACCCTATTTATCATTAGTTGCAAAGTCTCGGGGGAGTTTGAAAACAAAGCAACATCATCCGCAAAAAGCAGTGCTTTTATCCGCACTTCCCCAAATTCTACGCCTCCGGGAAGATAATCAACCAAATCGTCTATAAAAAGAGCGAATAAAGTTGGGCTCAAAGAGCATCCCTGTCTTACACCAGATGAAGTTATGAACCAATCAGAGAGCTCAGTTCCATCCCATACTGCAGCTATTGTTTCCTTGTACATCTCTTCTAGAACTCGTCCAAATTTGCGAGATAAACCCAAACCATATAATTTGTACAGTAATGCTCTTCGGTCTATCGTATCAAAAGCAGCTTTGAAATCAATAAAGAAAACATAAAGTTTTTTGTTCCTTGAGATAAAGTTCTCTGTCAGACTTCTCAAAATGAATATGTTGTCTACTGTTGAGTACCCAGCTCTAAAGCCAGCTTGGAACTCTTTTAATAAATTTTTTGATTCGATCCAAGTTGTAAGTCGATTTTGCAGCAAAGCAGTAAAGATTTTATAGGTGGCATTTTGAAATGAAATTCCTCGATAGTTTGCAGGATCCGACACATTGCCTTTTTTGTGTATTGGGAATATAATCGACTCTTGAAATTCCTTTGGCATAATATCACCCTCTAAAACTTTGTTATAAAGTGATGCCAAGCACTTCCTCAGGTTTTCTATGATCCAAAAAATATAGTTAAACAGAGCAGAATCACTTTCAAACGTACATGCCATATCATCAGCAAACGCATTCACTTTACTTCGATAGTTTGTAGCAAAAGCGAGTTAATGAAGATCAAAAACAAGATTGGACCTAGTACAGAATACCTGAGGTATAAGACTATCAGAACAGAATTGGTTTTTTATTTTTACTCTTGGTCTTCTTCCAGAAAGGTATGATCCAAACCACTTATGTACTACACCCCTAAATCCACATTTATATAGTTAGTCTAATAGAATCTTATAATCAACTGTATCAAAAGTTTTGTAATGTCGACGAAAAGCTGAGAGTAGGGATATGGGCGTATAATTGCTTAGCAATGTTTTATCTCTTTTCTTAAAAAATGGAAATACTACATCTTGTTTCAAGTTTTCTGGGAAAACACCATTGAAAATACTTTTATTATAAAAGGGATATAAGATGTCGCAGATATTTAAAGATATATTTTTAATAAAATTATTTGAAAAACAGTCAGTTGCTTCAGAGTTTGAATTTTTAAGCGTGTTTATAATTTTGTACAGTTCAAAAGATGTTATTGGGTCAAAAAAGAAGCTATGAGAAGATGTGGCCTCGTAAGCTAAGCATCCGCAATTAGTAAGGTCAGTACAGTTTTCTGATACCATTTTTGAACCTACAGACGAACTTAGTTCTCTAATAAACAATTTTAATAAAATTGAATAAGTGGATAGTTGTTGAGTAACCAAGTCTAAAAGTCAAAATTTTGAAAGTTATTTCTTCTTTAAATAAAACAAAATTTTGTCCTATGAAAGCTTTATTTTTCTTTCAATAACAAAAGCTCTTATTAGTTTTGAGTCAAACGCAGAAAACCGAACGTAAAAATATTTCTTTTTGAGAAATTTGGAAAGACCAAAGGTTCTTTCTTCCAGAAAATTTAATTTTATGGGTTTTTCACTGATTGGACTTTATTCTCTGGACAAAAGAGTTGTTTTTCTCAAAAACTCAAAACTTCTCAAGAACTAAGAATGATTTGTTCATCCGGGTTTCTGTGTTTGACTCAAAACTAATAAGAAAAAGTGAACCTTAATAGGCTTACAATTTGTAAACATTTTGTTTAAAAAAAATTGATTTTTTTTTTCAAAAGTTTGACTTGATTACTCAAAAACTATTCACTTAATTAACTTGAATAAAATTTAAACAAAATAACAAAGTATAATCTTTAAGAAACACTAAAGTATGTGGTAATAAGCGGCTTAGGTGATTTTCAATAATTAAAAAAAAAAAATTGGTTAATTTTTATGAAATTGCTCTTCTCGTCTAAATGGAGGGAGATACACCCTCACCGCAGGAATTTTTTCTTAGGATATGACCAAAAATTACATCCAAAATTATGTTACACGAATCACGTAACACCCTGTATAGCTAGGTATACCCATTTGAGTCTCCATAGGTTGCTTCGGTAGGTACATATAGGATATAAATTGATATGAAAATTTGTTTCATCTTTAGGATTTTGTTGATAGGTGAATTTAGCTGCATGTATGTATTTGATGGTATTGGCTTTTTAAAACACATTAAAAGTTTAAATTTGGATAGTTATGTTGACAGGGAAGATGGCACTGCGTAGAATCGGGTATTACTTTTTTAAAGCGTTGTTGTAAGCGAATATATTTGCATTGTTGCTCATTTTGGTCAAAATTCATTTCTTCTTCTTCTTTCCATTTCTGGCGTTACGAGTAGTGATCTTGAAGCGATCACAACTCTCCCACTTTTCTGCTTCACACTAGTGATCCGCCTGTGGGGTACGCCACGTTGACCTCAGAAAGCGTCGGCAAGCCTCCCGGTTTTGGATTGTTCCATGTCTGAGGCCAACCAAATGCTGCTGTTTTTGCATTTGCTTGTACCAGGAGTGTTTTGGCCTGCCTTTTCTTTTTCGTCGCGAATTTGTTGAAACGTTGTACGATATTGCCTTTTGGACGGGGTTCTGCGGATCTCTCCTTTGAACATGACAATACCAACTGAGCCGGTCGTGCTGAATTTTGTCCAAGATGGTACTTTTGACATGAAGGCTTCCACGGATCCTAGTACTTCTAATTCGATCAAGCTTTGTTACTCCTGCTGTCATCTGAAGCATCTTCATTTCGGCTGCCGTCAATTTGCTCTCATACTTTTTGTACATTGTCCAACATTGTGAACCGTATGTCAGAGCTGGACGGACAGCTGCTGTGTAGAGTCTTCCTTTCAGCTTAGGGGGCATTTTTCGATCACAGAAGATAGCGGAATTTTCTCGCCACTTCATCCACCCTACACTTACTCGATGATTGATGTCGTCATCACAAGTTGCTTCACTATTGATCTTAGATCCCAGATATTTAAACTTTTCACACTTGGGAAGCACATTTCCATTCAAATAAATGTCTGGAATAGGCTTGTCTGGATCAGAAAAAGGGCAGCACAGGTATTCAGTCTTTTTAGCGCTAATACGGTACCCATTTCCTTCCAGAACATCAATCCAAACGTCAAGTGCTCGTTGCAGGGATGTAGGATCCTCACTTATGATGGCTCCATCGTCAGCAAAGAATAATTGTTTTACTTTATTGTCCGTTACTTTTCCTTCGAGCAAATAATCCAGAACAGCAATAAAGAGCAGTGGACTCAAGACACTTCCCTGATGTACACCTACTGTTATTTGGAATTCTTCGGTGACTCCAGCTGGGCCTCTCACTTTTGTAACTGCTCCCTCGTACATGTCCATAATTATTCGCACATAGGCTTCAGGAACTCCTCGGTGTCTGAGGGCCACCCATATCAGATCTCGTGGTTGTCGATCGAATGCTTTTTCGAAGTCAACCAACACAATATGCAAATCCTCTAAGGCATCTCGGTGTTTTTCCATAATGATCCTTATACTTTGGATTGCGTCTGTAGTTGACTTACCCGCGACAAACCCGCATTGGTCATCAGAAAGCCTTATTATTTTCCGCAGTCGGCTATCCAAGACCCGCTCAACGATCTTCATAGTGTGGGACATCAACTTGATCGAACGATAGTTGTCACAGCTTCTGGTATCTCCCTTTCCCTTGTACATTGGAAGGAGAAAACTTTCCCTCCATTGATTAGGCAAACTGTCACCTCTTATAAGTTTGGAGATGAGAATCGTGAGCCATCTCAACCCGATGTCTCCCATATTTTTCCAAAACTCATATGGTACCTCGTCTGGCCCAATCGCTTTGCCTTTTTTAGAGTTCTTAACTGCCTCCCTAACTTCTTCGACTGTGACGTCGGATACTTCCGTAAAGTTAGGTGCAGCTGTTGGAAAGTGGCGCCGAGGAAACTGTTCATTCAAAAGATCATCGCAATACTGTCGCCACCTGTGAAGAATTTTGTCGTCATCCACAAGTAGCAGTCCTTGAGCATCATTTATGAACTTTGGCGAACGAATCTCCTGCGCATTTCTCCTTCTCTGAGCGGCTATTTTGAAAATGGTTGCTCCCTTATTCAAGTTGCTTTGTCTTATCTCTTGGATTGCCTGATTTGCTTCAGCAGCTGGGGCAGAAATCTCTTCCAGCTCTCGATACAGGCCCTCCGTGCTTTTTGCTTGAAGTTGGGCGCACTTTTTCTTCGCTTCTTTTCTGCAGCTCTTGTATTCCATTTTGAGACGCGCTTTTTCATTTGTATTTCTTGAGGGGCACTTCGACCAAGCTTGGAAAGCTGCTTTCTTCTTTCTAATCACTGCTTTAGCTTCATCATCCCACCACCAGGTTTCTTTTGCTTGTTGGTAGTGTCCTTTTGAGACTCCTAGCAGTGATTTGGCTCTCTCTAAGCAGGTTCGTTGTAGGCGATCCCACATATTTTGTGCCGTGATTGCATTTGAAACTGCGTCGATGGTATTACACAGCTGACTTCGCATATACGAAATGAATTGCTGTCCTTTGGTTTTCTCCAGATTGTACCACTTGATTCTCCTAGGAGCCTTTGTTTGTTTGACTTCCTTCACCGCATCCGTAAAAAATTCTGTTAAAAGAAGACGGTGTTGTTGAGCGGCAGCTTCTCCTAGTATCACTTTGCAGTCTTTCACCCGAGATTTCATGTAATTGGTTACCAAATGGTAATCAATCTGGGTTTCATTTCCTCCACTGCTGTAAGTGATAAGGTGTCGGTCTTGTTTGATGAACATGGTATTTAGTACGATTAGACCGTATGACTTGCACATATTTAGAATATCTTCACCAGGAGTGTTCCTGGTGCCGAATCCCAAACCTCCATGGGAGTCTTCATAATCCTCGTTTGTCTTCCCGACATGTCCATTCAAATCTCCTCCAACAAACAAATACTCTTCTTTTGGGATGTTCTTAAGTAGGTTATGAAAATCAAGCCAGAATGCATCTTTTTCCTCCTGCTCACACCCTATTTGGGGAGCATATGCACTGATGATATTCCAGACCTTTCCTTCCATCACCAATTTAAGAGACATCAAACGGTCACTGGACTTCAAAATGGTCAACACGCTGTTATATAAACTTTGGTCAAGGATGATACCGACTCCGTTCCTACCTTGTTCTGTTCCATAGTAGAACATCTTGTAAGCCTTGGTTTTTACATCTAAGAAACGGGCTTTGTTTGCTGTGTTTCGCCATTTCGTTTCCTGAACACACAAGATGTCCACTCGCCTCCTTCTCATCATCTCTTCGAGTTCAAGACTTCTACCAGTCATACTTCCAACGTTCCAACTCGCGACTCTAAATTTTCGTCCAACTCGTCGCATTACTTTGCTAGCCCCCGGAATCCGTATAGCTCTGACCCGAACATTGCTGCTCGGTCCAGGATCAGCTCCATGCATAGCAATGGAACTGCCTGGCGGGGTAGTGCTTCTTATGTTTGCAAGTACTTCCATAATGCTCAAAATTTTTCAAAAACTTTCCTTTCATCCTTTTCGACACATGCATGCTCCATTTAATGAGTTTGATTTCCCTTTTACTACACCGGTAATCTCCAGTCGTGTAAACCCCGGGATCTGCATGCATACTTGGGGAGAGTTTTTAGGTGGTATGTGTGTCGCTAGACTCACTTTGATGTTAGTCGTCTAGATATGATTGATCCTTTAGTCGCCTTTTACGACAAGCGGGGAGGCGCTGCAGTGCTATTCTAACCCGACACTGCACGGGAAAGCAAATTTGGTCAAAATTCATTTATGTGATAAATTGTCCCAGGTATGTCCTATTTGGATAAGATATATACCCGAGCACTTCAAATCATTGACTTACGTGAATTTCTTGCTAAACCCCTTTTCTCCCTCAGGCTCCACAATTAATCGTGGTTAACGATGATGCACCAGAACAACCATTCACATTTCATAAATTAATACCTTTAGGGTTCAATGTGTTTGTCACGGATAACGAACGCAACGCGCGTTCTATGGGAATCCTTCAACAAGAAGTCTTAAGAAGATATGGAACGGAGTCGCATGCTGAACCAAAAAATAAAGAAGATGGCGTTGAACACGAAGAAAAATCAGCGATGGTAGACAAAGAGATGGAAGAGAGTAGTAAAGATGAAGACGAGGAAGAATCCGAGACGGAGACGGAGGACAATCGTGAAGAAGCAAATCTTGGCATTGACAATAGAGACGGTAGTGAAGCCACGGAAAACGAAGAAGCTCAATCAACCCAAAAACCGTTAAGAAACTCACACTCATGTATATACCCCTTACTGGCAAGGAAATATAATGATAATGAGAATTCTGATGTTGAGGAATCTTGCACAATGGAGACTGATTTCGAAACTGATTTTGAAGCAGAAGGTGAAGCAGATGATGAAGCCGATGAAGAAATTCAACGTTCACAGATTCAAGTTCAACGGGCACCAGGGTTGGAAAATGACCCAACAGTAATAATAATTAGTGACGAAGATGAGAATGACACGGACAGCCAGGAAAGTGTAGCACGTGATGAACCTGGATACGGAGAAAGGTTTGAGCAAAGTGAAAGACGCCCTGTTGAAGGTGCACGAATTGACGAATCCAGGATAAATGCTGAGGAGAACTCAAAACCAGTAGAAATCATAGAAATCAGTGATGATGAAGATACTGAGGAGAATTCAGAATCATCAGAAATTGATGAAGGGGAGTGCACCAATATGATTACAAGCGGTGGTGGAGCTGGAGACGGAGATATATTAATGGCGCAAAGGCAAAGAGCTCTTGAAAGTCGCGAAGTTGGAGAAAATGAGGAATCCGATACAAGTGATGATGATGCACAATCACAAGGAATAAACTACCAACAGGATTGTAACTACTCGGTCCAAGATATGGACATAAGTGAAGAAGAAGTAAATGACGAAGACGAGATGACTACTGAGTCTTCAGAATCAGAAAGAGCAAATAACGGACACGAGACGAATACTGAGGAGTATTCACATTCAGAAGGGGATTCTGAAGTAGCGAGAATAAACGAAAGTGCGCTCGAGAGATGTTACTATTTTCGGTTTTTACACTGATGTGCTCTTTGTGGAATGCTGTTCAATTTTCCCCACATTACATTCCACAGAAAACTAAAAAATAATATGCCTCGACATCGCTTCTCTGATCCTTTCTTTTTTTCTTAACACCCACAACACAACACGGACCTGAAACATCTTCCAGGATAGAAGCCTCCAAGGAACTAACCAACATAGCTAACACCACTCCAGATAAGAAAGCCTCTACTGTGCTCCCAGATCAAAGAAAACAAAAATATGTAAGTTAAAGAATTTAAAAATCTTATGCATTGCCTGTCTGATCCTTTCTTTTTTCTTTTTTGTAGAAGCCTCCAAGGAACTAACCAACATCGTTAACACCACTCCAGACAATGACCGTCAGTTCTGATTACTGACGAGAACATCTTATTTATTTATCTAAGAAACAGTAAATACTGTTAGCTCTAGAAATTTTTTTGATTAATTGTATTAAAAATCGCCCAAATAACAAAGCCTCTACTGTGCTAGCAGATTAAAGAAAACAAAAGACGTAAGTTTAAGAATTTAAAAATCTTATGCATCGCCTGTCTGATCCTTTGTTTTTGTCCTAGCACCCGCAACACGGACCTGAAACATCTTCCAGGATAGAAGTCTCCAAGGAACTAACAAACATAGCTAACACCACTCCAAATAACAAAACCTCTACTTTGCTCCCAGATCAAAGAAAACAAAAAATGTAAGTTTAAGAATTTAAAAATCTTATGCATCGCCTGTCTAATCCTTTCTTTTTTTCCTAGCACCCGCAACACGGACCTGAAATATCATCCAGGATAGAAGTCTCCAAGGAACTAACCAACATAGCTAACACCATTCCAGATAACAAAGCCTCTACTGTGCTCCCAGATCAAAGAAAACAAAAAATGTTAGTTAAAGAATTTAAAAATCTTATGCATCGCCTGTCTGATCCTTTCATTTTTTCTTTTTTGTAGAAGCCTCCAAGGAACTAACCAACATCGTTAACACCACTCCAGACAATGACCGTCAGTTCTGCTTATACTGACGAGAACATCTTATTTATTTATCTAAGAAACTGTAAATACTGTTAGCTCTAGAAATTTTTTTGATTAATATGTATTAAAAATCGCCCAAATAACAAAGCCTCTACTGTGCTGGCAGATTAAAGAAAACAAAAGACGTAAGTTTAAGAATTTAAAAATAGTATGTAAATATTATTGTAACACTGAGATTTTAATAGAAGCTTGAGTTGTAACTCAATCATGTTTTAATAAATGAAGCACTCAGGCTTGTTTTATAAATAAAAATATGAATATGAGAAAATTGATAAAGCATTTTTTATTTGAGGTATATGAAGGAAGTTTTGATGAAAGTTCGCTTTCTGTAATCATAGGTATATATACTTTGTTTTTTAACTATGTATATATTTTTAGTTTAGAAAGCGGCCGTGGCGCAGTGGTGAAGTGTTTAGTAGATAGGCCGGACGCGTGGCTTCAAATCACGATCTGGGCTTCTACTTTTCTTTGAGCCTCTTAGTATCATCTGGACGCCGCGCCGCGCTTGAGGTTATATGTGAAATTGCTAACACTCTTGCTCTCTGTGACAAAACCATTGTTGCGAAGTGAATCGCACAATTTCTTGTAGCCTTTATCAAAGAAAAGAATATTATTCGACGCACCTTAGATCAGTGAAAATTTGGCTATTTAAATAAATGAATTAATAGCCCTGGGTGTTTAAGAAAGAAACATTTACAAGCTTACAAACAATTCATTCGCTGAAACATTCAAATTCAATTATTCAAATTCAAATGGTTTCGGCGGCTGACGCCATCTTTTCAATTCACTCAGTGTGATAGAAAGAGACAGATGTGCTTTCCAAATGGCAAATTTAATCAGAGTGCAATGGAAAGTGAAAGCGAAGTGACGTTTCTTAGAAAATTAATTATTTGCAAAGAAAATTTATAAATTTTCGACTTTAAATTCACAATTTCCATTCGATTGTTTTGTTAGAATAAGTGTGGAACCAAATTAAGGCAATTGAAAGCCCTCATTAGTAAATAAAGTCGCGGTTGTGTGTGCAGTGGCAGTGTATTTAATTTTTGTTCCTCTCCAATCATACGGCAATGCTTTTTTTTAGTTTAAAATTGGAATTCCCAAGCTCTGAATAAAGCAAGTGTTCAATTTAGTTTTCTAAATGTTATGTTGTGTTTTGATGAAGAAAATAGAAGTTTCTTTTGTTTTAATATCGCTTGTTTTGAATGTGTATGAAGAAAAGAAAATCAAATCAAAATGGTCGCTATTTATTTCAATGTTTCTTGTTCAATCTTGCATAGTTCTTTTGAAATTTGTGAAAATTTAATCTTCATTTATATCCAGGCTGTGTTGCATTGGCCCTTGTTTTCAGAAAATATTAGAAAAGAGATGTTTTTCTAGTCCCTCGCGGGTGGAAAGATGTGTGATGTTTTTTTAGTCCCTCGCGGCCTCGCGGGTGTGCATTCGGGTTGTGTATTGGCCCCTGTTTTAAGAAAATATTAGAAAAGTGATGTTTTTTTAGTCCCTCGCGGGTGGAAATATGTTTGATGTTTTTTTAAGTCCCTGGCGGGTGTGCATTCGGGGGTGTATTGGCCCCTGTTTTCAGAAATTATAAGAAAAGTGATGTTTTTTAGTCCCTCGCTGGTGTGAATGGAGTGTGATTCTGCTTTTTTTAAATTGATGGTAAGTGTCTACAAACTTATTTTTTAATTGCTGTAGATTGTCATATTTTCTTAAAAAAAAAAAAACAATTTTCCCTTTAACTTATACGATTTGAATTAGATTTTCGAAAACAAGCCATGAAAACTCCGTAATATGATCAATAAACTTTTTTTTTTCTATCGTAGGAAGTAATTTGGGTCTAGCTCCTAAATATCTGATCATATTCTCACCAGGGCAAGGTTGCGAGTTCATGACTTAAAAAATCAATTCATAAGCTAAATGGCTAAATGGTTTTTTTTTTAACGAAGACTCCATCAAATGGGCAATATCCTCCCAACAGCATTTCAAGGCGCCCGGAGAGGATGGTATCTTTCCTGCTCTCTTGCAGTATGGAATTGATACCATAATCTGCTCACTCACACTTATCTATAGATCTAGTTTTGAATTAAGCTACATTCCTCAATCTTTTAGAAAGGTGAGAGTAGTATTCATACCAAAAGCTGGCAATAGATCAAACTAAGACCCAAAATCCTTCAGACCAATCAGTCTCACATCCTTCTTCCTAAAGGTCATGGAAAAAGTAATTGACTTACACATTCGCAGTACGGCCTTAATAGCAAATCCTCTCAATGCTAACCAATTCGCTTACCAAACTGGTAAGTCCACAGTTACAGCTCTCCATCAGCTGGTCAGCAGAATTGAGAATGCGTTTGCTAAGAAAGACATCATACTCTGCTCTTTTCTTGATATTTCTGGCGCCTTTGACAATACTACGTACTTGTCAATTCAAACCGCTGCAACTGTCAAAGGAATTGACACACCAACCATTAAATGGGTTGACTCTATGTTAAGTGGCAGAATCATCTCCACCACACTAGGTCAAACATCAATAACGGTTAATGCTGTTAAAGGCTGTCCCCAAGGGGGTGTTTTATCTCCCCTACTCTGGTCAATTGTAATAGATCAGCTCTTGGACGACCTCAATAAGCTGAGCCTTGATACGCAAGGCTACGCTGATGACCTAGTCATCTCTATTCAAGGCAATCAAGAAGCACAGGTCACAAACCGTATGCAAAGTGCCCTGAACAAAGTTAATGACTGGTGCAATAAAGATGGGCTTAAGGTCAACCCCACCAAAACAGTCATCATCCCATTCACCAGGAGACGTAAAATCGATCTCCAAACACTATCCCTAAATAATGTTCAAATTAATTTTTCCAAAGATGTCAAATATCTAGGAGTAACCCTGGATAATAAACTCAATTGGAAACCACATCTAGACAAAACCATAGCAAAAGCAACAAATGCTTTCTGGGCCTGTTCTAGACTCTTTGGTAAAAAGTGGGGACTTAGGCCAAAAATGATTTACTGGACTTACCTCACTATTATCACACCCATCATAACCTATGCTTCGCTGATCTGGTGGCAAAAAACAGAGCAAGTTTATGCCCGCAAATCTTTGCAAAAGTTACAAAGACTAACCTGTGTAGGTATCACAGGCGCAATGCGCACCTGCCCAACTTTAGCGTTAGAAAGTTTATTAAATTTTCCTCCGCTACATCAAAGAATAAAGAAGACTGCACTAAGCGGACTAAAGCTTCATCTCACTACATTAACTTACAAGGACATATGAGTATTCTGCAGGTGCTCCCAATACTGGTATCGCCTGCAGCCCACTCCTCGGACCTTATGCCTAAACGCATACTGTTACACCACCCTTTTGAAGTAATCTTTCCAAACCGCTCAGCATGGAAGAACCCTGTAACTCTTACTAATAACTTCCAATACATCTGGTATACTGACGGTTCAAAAACAAACAACGGTGTAGGTTCAGGGATTTATAGTCCCAACTTTAAATCATCTACATCCCTTGGTAACACAACTACTATCTTTCAGGCAGAGGTAATGGCTATAGAATTCTGTATTAGGGAATGCATTAGAAGAAACCTCCGAAGATCAAGCATACTAATCTGCTCTGACAGTCAGGCAGCACTAAAGGCTCTGTCCTCGACAAAAATCGAATCCAAACTAGTTTGGAACTGCCTGACATGTTTATTTCAATTAGCTACTCACATTAAAATAACTCTTTCATGGGTGCCTGGTCATGAAGGTGTACCGGGTAACGAAGAGGCTGACCGACTTGCTAGACTTGGCTCTCAATCCCAATTCAAAGGCCCTGAACCCTACTGTGGTCTCCCAATCAGTAGCCTTGAAAACGAATTAACTACCTGGGAACGACAGAACATGATCAGCACCTGGAACAACTCAAATGGCCATCGTCAGTCAAAACTATTCATTGACTTATCCCACAAACGTATGAAAGAAATCCTTGACATGAGCAAACGTGACGCAAAGTTACTTACGGACTTCTTCACTGGACACTGCTCTCTCAAGTATTTTCTTAAAAATATGGGCATCAGCCAAGATGACACCTGTCGTCTCTGTCTTGAAGACATAGAAACAGCTGAACACATCTTATGCGAATGCCCTGCCTCAGCTAGATCCAGGCTTAAAATATTCAATAAAGGGTTCCCCTGTCCCCTTGATATCAGAAACACCTCTTCCTCGAAGATTCTTAGGTTCTTACATGACCTCAGCTTCGAATGAACAAACCTATACACTACGTGTTTTTAAACCTAAGGGAACAGCACAAAAGATCTTTCAGGTCGACGTGCTTGTAAAGGTAATTTCCAACTTCACCCTATATAATTAAAAAAAAAAAAAGCTAAATGGTCCGCAAAATAACTTTTTTTTTTGGAAAATGCTATAAAAGAAAACTGCTGAATATTTTCTCCGATTTCTTTTTTTATTTGAATGTACAATCTTTCCGGTTAATAATGGAAAATAATTTCATTCAAATGGCTGTCGCGGCTGGCCATGCATTAGCCTACACGATTGGTCCAATTTTTAAGCACATTATGGATTGTGTGCAGCTGTATTTCACCAATGGCTTCACGAAAATTGACCTTTAAAGCGTCAGTTGTCTCTGGCTTGTCGGCGTAACACTTTTCTTTTACGGCACCCCACAAATAATAGCCCAACGCAACGGTGTCAAATCGCAGCTCCGAGGTGGCCAAACGACGCACATAGGAGTATACGGATCGAAAACCTGGAAAAATTATTTTTTAAGTAAAACCCTTAACCCTAAAAAACGAATTTCGTTCGGTTTTATGTAAATAGCTTGAAAATTAAAAAAAAAATAATGTGTTTGATAGCTGTATTCTGACTTTTCACTTATGTCCTCTGGAAGAAGCATTTCTATAGTTTCCTTTGAAAACTTTTTTTTTGTCGGTTTTCTGAGTCAACTTAAAAGTGGATCAGAACTTAAAAGCAGCCTATTGAGTATATCGAAGGTGGCAGTCACTCCTAGAGAACTTCCCTGCAAATTTTAGCCGGTAAAGTCTGTTTTTAGAGAGTGTAATAAATTTAAAAAAAAGTCATAACTTTTCAAGTTCTAAAGAAATAAAGCACTATTTCCAGATTCTCTCAACTTCATTTGAAAGACAATTCATCAGTTTGTGCAGTTTCCCAAAATTTTTCTGTTTTTCTTGTTTTACTCCTATCGCATAATTCTTCAAAAGATCTTTCAGGCCGCGCCCTAGTTCGGAACATGAGATGGGAACTGCGAATGATCCTGCTAGCCATGATTTATTGTTTTCTAAAAACAAAATTCTTCTATAACTGGACTCAACCCATTTTCTCTTAAAGTCGTGAAAAAGTTTAGAAACTTTGGGCTTATAGTTTTGAAGTTGTTCTTGCGAAAAAGGACGAAAAGTAAAAAGTTTTTAAAATAGTTTCATTTTTCATTAATATTTTCGCTGCAATTCTCTTGAGTAGATAGGTTTTGGTCACAACTCTGATGATCCTGATGATCCTAATAGATAAGATTGTTTGTTTTAGGTTTTTCAATGCCTATTTTTGACTTTTCACACAAAAACTCAAAGTATATTTCGACGGTAACAAATAAACTGCTTCCAAATCACATACAAACAATTTTCCAAAGACAATTCAATAACATAAAACACATAATAATAAAACCGAAACGTATGGCGTATGAGTGCTTTTTTTTTTAAAAAATCAGAAATAATCGGAAGCAAATTTTTGAAACTAGTTAAAACAATAGTCAAATTTACCATAAACCTTTAAATCAACGTGGAATGGCAGGGTATAGTATAAAATATAGGCGGATCCACGGGGGGGTTTCGGGTCCGGACCCCCCCCAATCGGGGAAAATAAAAGATGTTATTTGTAACATTTATCGGCTCCCAATGTTCAAATTTCGTTACGGGATGGAAAAATAAAGCATGAGCAAGACAAAAAAGTAAAGGAGAAGTAATATTATTATTTTAAAAATTCAATAACATTATTGATTATAAAAATATAAACGACATTCTTGAACGGCTTGCTATTGATAACCTGAAAAATATCGTCAGATTGATGTTTGCATATGTGAATCGATCCGATAAAAGGGACTTACTAGGCAAAAAATCAGTTGTTGAATCATGATTGATTACACAAGAAGTTCTTTTACTGAATATTCATGAAGTGCAATCAGAAATTGTAACATCGCTATTATTTCACAAAGTATAAATTCAGAGAAACGTTTTTTTTTCATGGGTTTGAATGGCACATCAGCGCCTTTCAGAGCGTGCCGTGTAAGCTTTCACATTTGCTTAGAAGGTGCCTTTTCTCGGATCACGTCAAATATAAACTTTTTTACATGTACATTTTTGATCGAAAGATACTAACCAGTAAAGCATCAAGCGCATTTTGTGTTCCGTGAACTGACTTTTGAGTTGAGAAATGAACGTATCAAGAAACGGAATGTAGAAAGAAATTCTGTAGTAGTCTTTAATACTTTGTGCTTGAACGTTGCAACGATTTTTTGTTGATTGCAACGGTGGCGGCGTCGACGTGCAATTTCATTGTGATTTCGTATTCAGAACAAATTCTAGCAACATGCTCATAAATAACGTGAAAAGTAGAATCTGCGTTTTAGCTTTTGTACGTAAATTCATTCAAAGCGTCATCTGCCAGCTTAGTAGCCTCACCTAGATCTTAGTTTTTAGATTACAATTCCCGACTCAAAGGCAAAACAATCGAATTAACTGATTTCATAATGTGACAGGCGATTTGGAATTCAACCGTCGAAATCGCTGTCAAAAGATGCAATGCATTTTGCGAAGTATATCGATCTTTCCACGTTTTGATATCTTCCAAAGATTCAATAACAGCCGGTTGCAGTTCAACGTACGTTCCAACTGCTTCATGAAACTGAGCCCACCTGGTAGAACAAACAGACTTCAACTTTTTTTTTTTCTCCCTTTTGTTTGTCATTTTTGAAATTTCTTGGTGTAGAACGTCTTGTCTTTTAGGCCAGTGAAAAAATGCTTCAATCGCTCCGATAGCTCCTAACGCATTTTTGATTCCTGACACTTCGCATGCTGCATTGACAACCAAACTAAAGCTATGTGCAGCGTAATGTTCATAAATTGCCAGGGGAAAATACGATCTCAGATGAGCCTGTGCACCAATGAATTGGACACTCATTGCCAGAGCTCCGTCGAATCCTTTTCCATACATATATGAGCAATCGACGCCAACATCATGTAAATAATTTCTGATTGAATCTGCTAAACCTCGTATATATAAATAAAATTTTGAGTAATAGACCCCCCCATGCCCAAATCCTGGATCCGCCACTGATATAACAAAACACTTAGACCTTTAAAACAATGAGAAATATCAACATCTGGAAGAATATTTTACCACTATCATTTAAACAAACAAACAAAGGAATTAAGATTTCTGCAATTACTCTTTAATAATAATTATTTGATACCAGCAATTGAATTTAAAATTTTAAAATTTTATGTTTGTAATCACACCCACTCGCAATCACTCCATAAACAATACTCACCAGATAAACAAAAATTAAAAAAAAATGCAAATAAATAAAGAGTGAACTTTGAGCTTGGTTTGTCACCCCACACACTTTTCAATAAAAACAGAAGTGCATCATATGAACGCATGTATATTTCCCGTTAGATATGCAAAGCATTGACTTTAGATTCTTACTTTTACGACTTTTGTCCAGGTTTTCGATCCGATCGAATGTCATCTCTGCGGCTGATAATGCCATCTTCAAAAACAGGGCGCAAAACATCGAGTGTACCTTCAGCTGTGTGGCACGTAGCGCCGCGCCGTTCTGTTGAAACCAAATGTTGTCAATATCCTCCTCTCAAGGTCGTCGTTACCCTTTTGGGCGCCCTGGGCACTTTTTGAAAATGGGGCCCCTGTATGATTTTATAAAAATGTTATGTTGTGTAGTAAAGGTATACAGAAAAAAACACATACTTTTGAATCAATATTACATCAATCATTATAAATCATATTATAAAAGTAAATAATTATTACAGCATGTTTATGTTTTAACATAAACGTTAACATAAATAAACGTTAACAAAATATTGATATGCAAAAAGATGGAAAGAGGAATGTTTATTGAAGGAGTCTTTTTCTTGATTTAAGATTAGCAAAATCATTGATTATATCTACAAAATCGATACCTCTGAGGATGTCGTTTTCGATTGAAATCAGCGGCAAACTTGTCAATCTTTCTTGAACCATTGTAATTCTGAGTTCGTTCTGGCACCAACAAAAAATTTGAAACTAAAAATATTTTTCCAGGCACGCTTTTCTTTTTTTGAGGGTATTTGACGAGGCTGTCATTTTCATGGCTACTGAAACTGCTCCTCGGGTGGCTTTCAATATTCCATACCAGTTGGTTTCAATTTCGAAATGTTTGGTTGTGTATGTAAAAAAGTTTAAATGTATTGTAAATGGCTTACCATATCTTGATGGTGTAGCCCCGGGGTTAGAGAAGGAACGTTCACCACTGCAGTTGGTCACCATCATACTTAAGAAAATTCTAAGTGCTATTTCAACACTTGGAAATTCATCTTCAACTTTATTTGTTTTTAAGAAATTATAAAGTTATAGAATATTGCCAGTTTTTTCATCTTCGTGTCGAATAGTTTTCCATATTCTTTTAAATTCAGGCATTCAGCATGTAGTTGATCTCCATTTGCATCTTCAGTGTGAAATTTAGCAAAAGATTTGCAGTTTTCTTTTAAGTCTTCTGATTTAAGTTTTTTAATCGAAAAAAAAGTCAAAACGTTGGCCAATATTTGTATGCGAACCTAGTCGCTGTTTCAAATCAACGCTTAGAGTGTAAACAATGGGAAGAAAGGTTTCAATTTCGAACCTTTCTTTCCCAGTCAAAATTACTGAGGGTTCAGAGCCGTCAAAAAAGTCTGTTCTACATTTAATCCTTTCAGAAAGGTTCTTATATTCGGAATCCGTTTTTTTTTATGAATCAGAGCTATCAAAATTGTCCTTGAGCCCAATTATAAATTCATCGATTGCACTCAGTAAATTTAACATTTTTTTTGCAAAGACTAAGAGCTTCCTGTCTGGCCTTTCATGCCTGTCCTAAATCGTTAGCGATAGGCATCAAAGCTTCTTCAATTTCCTGATGATCATTATATATGGCGCTTAGTGCATCAGCTCGCGCTGACCATCTTGTTTGAGAAAGACTTTTTACAACTTTTTTTGAACCTAAAGGAGCAGTCAACACACTCCATCTTTAAAATCTTAAAAAATTGAGTGCCGTTCATTCCAGAGTATATCTAATAATGAGTAGGGACACTCTCTACACAAATGCAACACCTACTTTAACAATAGACAGCAAAAAATAAAAAAACCCACAATTAGTGAAAACAGGCAAAAATTATTAATAGCAACCCTTTCGGACCATCGATCGCATCGCAAATGTCAGAAGGATACACAAAAAGTTTTCCTTCCCATCTTCACAACACCATTTAACTTCGATCGTAAGATACACGTACGGATGTTTGTTCTGATTGGATTTTTAAAAGTGCCCTGAAATGTCCTGATCATTACTTGAGTGGTCTCTTTTTTTTGTTTGAACTTGAATATAATTTCGGAGGGAATGTGATTTGAAATGTTCAACAAAGGTTGTTGTTAAATGTATCGAAATATTTTTTTTTCTCGAAAATAGACAAAAAGTCGTAGAGTGTTGTTTCAGCAATTTGGGGCCCCTGGTGATTGCAGGGCCCAGTGGTAAAGAGGGGTCTGCCTCCTCTTCAATTTTTGTGAACAAAAATTCGTTCAACATGGCCCGATAACGATCGCCATTGACTGTAACGGCCACTCCTTGCTCATTTTCGAAGAAAAATGGCCCAATTATGCCTCTGGACCAAAATCCGCACCAAACAGTCACCCATTTTGGGTGTATCGGCTTTTCAATATATGCGTGCGGGTTTTCTGTGCCCCAAATGCGACAGTTTTGCTTGTTTACATACCCACCAAGATCAAAATGAGCTTCATCTGAAAAGATAATTTTTTTTTTGGCAAAATCGGCATCTTCTCTAAGTCGATCGCAGGCCCACTTAGCGAAACAAAAACGCATTGAATGGTCAGTTGGCTTCAACTCCTGAACCAATAGGACTTTGTATGGCGTCATACCAAGGTCTTTATGCAAAATTCGTCTCAATGATGTCTCCAAAATGTTCAATTGTTGAAAACGACGGTGAATTGATGTTGATGGGGCTTCACGCACACTTTCTGCCACAGCAGCAATATTCTCGGGTGTACGCACTGTTTTTGGCTTTTCACGTTTTGGTTTATCGATGAGGATGCCAGTTTCTTTCACTTTTTTTACAAGATAACGAACATACGGAGCTGACGGTGCTTCTCTTCTTCCAAAATCCGTACGCAATTTTCGCACACCATGATTTTCAAAGTAATGTCGCAATATTTCCCAGCGTTGTTCAACCATATTTGTTCAGCGGAAGGATAAAACTAATTATATGTCAAATCAGACATGAGCTAAGTTTTACCATTCACGAAATAAGCACTAGTTAAAAAAAACGTTAGATGGCGGACCCTTTATTGCATTAAATTATGTGGTTTCTACATATTTATATGGGACATTGTTTAGAAATGAGGTAATGCATTGAAATGCTAGATATAATTATATGTATAGGTATATGTCAAGGGTTAAAGCCCAAATTTTAAAGAAACAATAATAAGACGATACAATTTTACATCTCATGCCATGTTATTTCTGTTTGATATCATTTCATTAGGTGTACTCTTATCGCATGTAAATAATTTTTTTAACTTATTTTGAACGTAGGTACCAGGGGTTCAAATCAGTTCACACACATTTACTTTGAATTGGTGGACAAAAGCACTTTTATAAATGCTTCTTTCTCGTAAAACCAATCCATTGGGCAACTAGACCACTTATTGCCCTAAAAAATGCACTTTTGTGAATTTCGATTCGGAGGCAAGAGTTACACGCACTTCCACCAACACAAAAGCATTTGAAGGACCCCAGTTTGGAGTTTGAAATGAGAAAATCAAATATATGTACCTAATGAATTATTCAATTTTGATTTAGTAGCATTTGACAGCAAAATGGCCCAAAAATGCTTGGGAACAAACTTAATCACTGAGCATGCTCACAATTCATATTTCTGTATTGTAATTAAAAGCAAAATGAATTGCAAGCAGGTGAATTGATTGAATTTACACAAACTTACAAAAGATACGAATGTTTACGAGCTTTACTTTTCAAGTTAAAAGCTTCCCATTTTTGTTTACTGATATGATGAAAACTATAGGAACACAAAAAGTCTCAAATTTCATAGCCATGCACAAAAGTTGCAGCGTTGTCAAGCGCCATAGCTCGCCAATGTAAACATTGTAGATAGATACTTTACCGGATATCAATTAATGACTGAATTGCAAATTCTAGACAACTCGATGGCCAACGTTTTAGTTTTCACACAAACATTACTTTCCAAAGTTAAAAAAGAATCTTTATTTCATTTCATAAGAAGTTTATTTCACATCAAATATGAGTATAGTATGCAAATGCAAAGTACTTTATCTCAAAAGCATGCACCCGCATAGATCAGAATTTATTGAATAGCTTGGCGAATACAAGCAATAAAAATTGAAACTGATATGAAGTTAGCTAGAATGACGAAAATTTTCAATCGGCAATTAGGCTCACTAATTTCTTCCTGGTCGTGTAGAAGTTCATCATCTATCTGAATCTGGACAGGTGGCCTCTCTTTGGTGAGAAGTGAAGCGAAATATTTTTCTGTGTCACTATCACTATAGTCTTCCTCTTGATCTTGACACTGCGACGACGAAAGCTTCATATCTTCAATATTTTGCTGAAGACTCATTTCAATTTCACTGTCACTATAGTCTTCCTCTTGATCTTGACACTGCGACGAGGTCTCCATATCTTCGATATTTTGCTGAAGACTCATTTCAATTTCCTCTTCTCGTTTTGTGATGCTTGTTTTATGTTGAAATGGATTTTAGTGTTCCCGAAAAATACAAGGCACTTTATTTGATTTATGTGTATCGACTGCGTCTGTAGCTCTATTTTGTAATGAATTACAAAAAAAAAAAACATATATTTTACCTCACTCACTTCAAAAATACGAATAATTATGCTCAGTTTATATATGTGTACAGTTCAACCGCTTGAGTATTATGAATGAAAATGATTTTCGCGAGGAACGAACTACTTCGACGTGTGGACAAACAATGATTAGAAACCAGAATGTGAGAAACAAATAAGCTTTTGGTGGTCCAGCGGTCAAGCCATAGAGCTTTTAGCAGCACTTTTTGAGACTTAATCGGTATTGAAACATTAGAAACAAGTTTGAAAATTCGTTAAAAGTTTTAAGTTTTGACTGAAGTTTTTCTTATTCTTATGCTGTCTTCCTGAGTATATTGAGTTCTGGTTTCAAATAAAGTAAATAAAAATTCCCACAAAAGCATTTTTTTACTAACCTTATGGTAGTAAAGTGGCCCGAAAAATGCCAGAAACCATCTTCTTACAATGTGCTAATGCTAAGAGCAAATTTAAGTAAAGAAAAATGAGCATCACCACCGCAAGTCCAGCTCTATGCTCTGAAAAATAAAACAAAAAGCAAGTAATATGCACTAGCACTATTCTCTTTATTTAGACTTTTGGTGTCTCTTCACATCATCCACATCTTTACCAGAACAATGAAATGCTAGAGCCAAAGGTAAATCGAATTCCTGTCAGACATCTGAGACCAGACTCAGACTTCAGACAGTGTCATAAGAACGGAGTCGTTGTCATTTCTGTTAATAATTGTTTTCAAATTTTATCTTAAACGCATGTATCTGCACGTCTGAGAAGACAAACGAAGATAACATTTTTAACGACCACCACACCATCGTTTATGAAGTCGCCCAAACTGACAGTCCGACTGACTGTTGTAGGTAAACCTGTGCGTAGAATAATCTTTGTTTAGTGCGAGTTTTGGGTATGGCTTCGCATAACATTACCAGTGTCTTCCTTATGAACGCAATGCCAAATGGTGATGCATCTTGAACTAGACGTCTATTATTTGTATTGAAAATTCTATGGTGGTGCGCGTCTTCAAGAGTTCAATTGTTATGGGTATCAATTGTTGGGGGTATCGAACTTCTCTGAAGTTCCTCGACACGCCACGTATCGCTGTGAACGAGTCCCATTTCACTATTCCATATTTTTGCATTTAAAAGATAGTTAACTAAAAAAAATGTCTTACTGGGCTCATCAAATTCAGATTTGCTCTCCCTGCCGGAGTGGTTTGGAACTCTATTAAGTATATGGAAAATGTCTGTTTTGACAGCCCACACAATTTTTTATTGGAGATTGACTAATTCGTGTTTCCTTTGAAATATTTTTTAACCCTTAAACCCTACCCTGGGGTCCAGCGCCATTGCAAACATACATTTTCTTGAATTTTTTAAAAACTAAGCAACTGACACCAATGCCACCCATGGAATTCTCATATTATCGCAGCAGACGTCTAAAAATCTGTCATTTATTAATTTTCGAGTGGTGCAGTTGAAAATATTTGAGCTTCAGGGTCCCATAGACCCCAGGGTAGTGATAGTTAAAGTTTTTGAACAGTTTGACAGTGTTTCAAGACGAGCGAAACGATGGCCATTGGCTATGTTTTATGGGATCTTAAATATTGTTGGTGTGAATTCGTATGTCTTCCTCAAAATAGCGTCCGATAAAATTCAAATAAGTTGAAATTTCTTAAAAAACTTAGCCTTGGAACTCATTAAACCCCAAATGGAGGAGAGGTTTACTTGGCCAACTTTACCATCCAATCTCCAGGTCCTCATTGGAGATATTTTAAAAAAGAAGCGACCTGTGGCTGAGTCAACATCTTCAGTCACTACAAAAAATAGATGTGCCGTGTGTCCACGAGACAAAGACCGCAAGACCAAAATACGATGCACCAGTTGCCGAAATCCACTTTGTGGCTAACATAGCCGCTCAGTGTGTCATAATTGTCTTGATGTAAACTTTTAAAACATTTTTCATGATTAAACATTCCTATCTTTTATTTTAGTAAATAAAATTTTTGATTAAATTGTTTTTTTTATTAAATTGGGGCAAAAACTTTTTGGGGTCCCTAAGACCCCAGGGTAGCAATAGTGTTTCTCCCGGGATGGGTAGGGTTTAAGGGTTAAAATAGATAACTATCGATATGTTAAAAAGCAATGCATACAATAGCATTAGAAAATGTTGCTAACTAATGAATACAAAGAAATGAATTACTTACTGTTTCAGATTGATTAAAATAATTAATATGGGAGCATTGTAACTGATACTGTGCTTCAATTTTCTTTTGGAAAACGTGTCAACACCACTACTTTTACTAAGAAAAATGCTAGCAAACCACCAAGTCTTCATCGGTTGTAATATCTATTTGCCAGTTCTTATATTCGTAATGAGCTTCTTCGCTGTGCCGGATGAGGTCATTGCACTATCTGATCTAGTATCCGAAACATCACTTACTATTGGGCAAAATTAAATCAAGATTACAAACCCTTATGAAATGAGAAACCATTGAATTTTCCAAAATTATAGAAAAAATAAAACAACTCATTTGGAAAATTACATGAAACTGTTTTATTCAAAATATTTTTTGCTTTAAATGTAGGTAACTAACTTTTCACACATATAAGTATTGTATCAACCGCACTTCACATAATTGAACATTTTGGTTTTCTGTCTGATGATCATTTTGGTTTTCTGTCTGATGATCTTCCTCTTGAATAAAATCTTCTTCTGGCCAAGCACCAGGTTCAAAGTCAGCAATAGTATATGTACCGTCCCTTCTAATTCGAAGAACGACCAAGTCGTCGTCATCCTATCAAGAAATAAGGGCAAATTACCCACAAGAATCATTCGACACAAGCACTATGAATTACCTCTGCAAGGATAGAGAAAATGTTTTCGTCGTCCATAGTGTGAACATATAGAACTCTGTGGTCAAAAGGCTTGTAACGTTATGGAAAGAATGAGGCTATTGCACTTCACGGTATCCATCTATCTCAACCATCGTGAGGAATAGAGCTTTCGTCCACAAGAAATAAGAGTAAATCATCTCTTTCACTCATAGAGAGCTTTAATGTCTTTGCGTTCTTTTTTGTGCATTTGAAGGAAAAGACGTAGACGCGTGTCAGTTACATCACACGTTGAGGTTGTTCATAGGTTCATAGTCCACTAAAAAGCTCTTTCGAAGGAAATTTAGTGGGATATGAATGATAAAGATTTGCAACAAAGGCTTGCGCTCAGAAAATGCGTTCTTGATAATGATACTTAAATTGTCCATGATGTGTGTGTGTGAATACTTTTTTACCTGTGTTTCTACTAAACTATCAGGTTTTCTTATCTGAAAAGTAGGAATATAGAAACAAATCTTCTGAAGCTTGCACTTCGGGTTGCATCCTCCATACGTTGCAGGTACCGGTCGATCTTGACACACAGTGTCTTATCGTAGTATAAGGGTGCGTAGGCACTAGTCACGCACTAACACAGTTCCACAAGGTCGTTCGGAAACAATTTGCAAGCAATAGATCAAGGTACTTGTAGGTGTCACATCGAGAACATAAATGCATGTGAGAAGCCAGCCTGTTGACTTTGAACTCGACATGAAGAGCCCCAGCCAATTGATTGAAAAATTAATTTCCCCAAATTTGGTTAAGGAAATAGTTTCTTCTGAGTTGAGAAGCTTCCGGCACATAGACCACATACAACCGCCTCTCCTGAGAGTGGTGCGTACGATACAACGACATACCTTGAAATAGCTCAGGTTTGTTGCCAGATGAACTAGGTACTTTTTTTGTCTTTTGGTCCATTTTATACTTGGTTCATCGTATATTTAATCTTTTTTATCAAGCTTTATCTATCGGCTACTTTTTGATGCCGAAATGTATTTGCTTTTAGGCTCGCAGTGGAATGGAAAAACTACTGGTTTCCTTAAATTTCACTGCTTTCTTTGTTTGCTATGCACTCACGATTACTTTTTTAAAACACTGACAAAGTCTCCACAAACGAACTTTACGCTCTCGCAGTTGAAGAACATATAACCTGATATGAAGAAAAGACAGGAAATTAGGGGTGAATAAATTGGAGTTTTTTGTGTTGCACTTCAACAATGTACTGCTGCTGTGCCCTCAGTCAAATAAGGGTATATTTCTAAGGGTTGCTTTTCAGCAGGGTTGTTGCTAATTAGAGGAAGCATATAGCATAGTCTTGTGAGACTTACTTAGTGCGATAAAGTGGAGTGGCTGGAAGATACACAAGAAGTGAAAAATTGCGAGGTTTGGTATAGATATCAAGCGCAATTAAATTTCTTGTGGTCTTCTGATTGGTGATAGGATTACATTTACAGTGAACTCACCCCGGTGAGATATTCAGGGTAGGTATGGACTAGGTATGGATGTATTCAGTTAAGGAAGACTACGTAGATCCAAACGAGGAAAAGGAAGTAAATGGGGTCAATGCGTTGCTTTGCATAGGGTGAAAAACATAGTTAAGAACAATTTCTCAAATTTTATGAAATCTATAAACAGTAGGTACTTTGAGTACCTACCTGTCAATCGTAAGTAATAAATTGTAGACCTTTTAGATCCAGCTAAAAGAAGTACTTCTTCTTGCTTTGAAGATACAAACCTATACATATACAATTCAACAATAGCTTGCGAGGGACGCAAGCCATTCCTCGCGGAAGACAATACTCGTAGAAAACATTTGGATGTTTCTAGAATCCAACTATGTTTGCTTCCTTTATTTTAAAGTAGCTTATTTGCAATTGAATAACTTTGGTTGGGGTCGAGATGCCGAAATCCTAAATCCGGAATTGCCAAATTTCACATGAAATATCCAAAATCTTAAATCCCAAACTGCCAAATTTGGCGAGAAAATCCCGAATTTTCGCTGCGTGATTAGCTCATAATTATGTTACATGAATAAAGATTTTCGAGATTTTGTTATTTAGGATGTTGCAGTCAAGGATTTTTCAATTCGGGACTATTTATCGATCTCGAGTTTGTACTAGAACTTTGTACTTGAACTTGTACTTAACTGTTTTGATTTTCGTTTGCACATTTAAAGTCCCGCACGTGTTCTTATAAGTACCTTCTGTATATGCTAGCAAATGAGAAAACTGGGCGCTCTAGATCTAAAAATTAAAATTATGAGAATATTTTATTATTCCATGAATTTTCGCTCAAATTAGAATTCATTGTGTTCATAGTTCGTTGTGCAATTTGCAAGTAATGATGAAGGCGAACTTTGCTTGTTCACGTTGACTGGTGTAGGTGGGCAGAGGGGAGGTTGACTCCTGTGTGTTAGAACATTAAATGGATTGCAGTATGTAGTTTTTTTAAATTTTCTTTTTCTCTCGAATAGGACAGAAAGGGGAGAACAATATCATTTGGCAAGGGAGGAATTCTTTGTTGCTATTCGCTTTCGAATTC
Source organism: Melanostoma scalare (assembly GCA_949752695.1). Classification (NCBI taxonomy): domain Eukaryota; kingdom Metazoa; phylum Arthropoda; class Insecta; order Diptera; family Syrphidae; genus Melanostoma; species Melanostoma scalare. The sequence goes on along the minus strand of OX456987.1, from coordinate 18,098,091 downwards.
AATTTTGTCTAAATTTTTACTACTGTGAGGATGAGCAGTCATCTCGAGGAAATATGAAATGGACATCAATTAACAAATGCAATTAAAAATGTGGCAGTGGATTTCCTGAATTCTCAATATCTCATTATTTCTACCATTGATTGAAGTTTTAAATGAGTATCTCACTTGGTTTCATAAGGAGAAAAGCAAAATAGTTTCACAATGCAATATAAAACCATTGTACATATAAACTATAGTAAGTTCAAAAGGCTATTAAACAATTTTATGGACCGGAGGACACCGCACCGGTGGCGCATATGATGAAACTAATAGCTTGGAAAGGAGACTGCTAAGTTGGACCGCAGACAATAGGTTCGCCACCTGCTCAAAAGTCTACACAATCGTACTATAGATTGTATATACAATGGTTAAACTGTAAATTTGCTTTGTTCGCCCAGATCTAAAGTCATTAAGCCTACCAAATATGGCCTCGCCCGATTGAAAATTTTAAACGGTTTACTAAGTTATGCAGTTTAGATTTATTTTTACGTTTCTGAAGCGTATTCCTTTAGATAGAAGATCTGCCTTCTCAACCTGCCTCTTTACGGTTATTCTATTCAGTCGCCACAAAGCGTTTTTTAAGCAACCTAAACTCACCCTGAATGTCAGATGAGTGTTTTTTTCATCCTTGGGTCACAGCTCGCCCTGAAGTTTTCCCCCTAGGTTTCTGCTGGGGCGAGCTCAAGTATTTTTTTCAAATGACAGGGATGTGTGGTGAGAACTGAAAGCCCATGATTTTTTATTGATAATTCATAGTGTTGTCAAGGAAACCTTGGTCAACCCAAGGTAAAGTTCAACGAACTTTGCATTACAATTTGTCAGTCGTCGACAACTATCATAGAAGAATTAACCATTTTTGTGGTTTGAAGTGATTTCATTGTTCTTGTTCTCTTGATATCTTCTCATTGTTTATACCTACGTAGAATGGACATATGCATAATATTCACAGTAAAAGCGTAAATGGTTGATTAAATTACTCCTTGCCGATACACGAAAAGCAAAAACGAAAAACTTTTTTCGACACCCTACCTGTGTTGTTCCCATTCACTTGTATGGAAATCAAAATAATATTTCACCGCTAAAACTACAAGGATGAGTATCACAGTCAAAAATATTTTGGAAGGTTTAAAGTGAGATGTAACTTCACCATAAATATATCTACCTACTTAATATCTAGAATATCAATGACTTGTGTTTTCTTAGCTCTTTATTTACCCAGCAATCATCCCAAAGGGAACAGCATATGTTTCCATCTAGGGAAGACTGGACAACGGCCATCAGACAAATCTGCAACACCAATGTCGTCAAATGGGCAATCTCCTCACTGAAACCATTCAAAGCCCCTGGGGAAAACGGTATCCTCAGCCATAATTGCTGCCATTCTATCCAAGCTGTTCACTTACAGTCTAGCTTTTGGTCACGTACCAGAAAGCTGCAGAAGAGTAACAGTTATCTTCTTGCCAATAGCGGGAAGGAATCTGGATCCAAGCCCTAAATCCTTTCGACCAATCAGTCTAATGTCATTCATCCTCAAATGTATGGAGAAGGTCATTGATAGATACATCCGGGATAAGCAATCTATCAATCAATCACTATCCACATCACAACCAGGGAAATTAACGGAAACCGCGTTGAATGACCTAGTAACGAGGATAGAGCTTTCTATTGATGAAAAGGAAATATGCGTAGTGGCATTTCTTGACATAGAAGGAGTCTTCAACAACGCTTCCTTTGTGTCCACAGACTGTGTTCTAAGGCACCACAACGTTCCACAATTAATTCGGAATTGGATAATGTCCATGCTAAACAGCAGAATTATTCACAGCAAAATCAAAGATGTGGAAATCGCAGCACTAACAACAAGAGGCTGCCGACAAGGTGGAGTCCTCTCACCACTCATCTGGTCAATAGTTGTAGACAGCCTACTAAGATTACTTGCAACCCAAGGCATTAATGCAGTGTGCTTTGCAGATGATCTAGCAAATATCATACAAGGCTCATCAGAAACACTAATATGTATCAAGAAGACTTCAGACAGCTCTGAACACAGTACAAAGCTGGTGCTCAGATGAAGGTCTCTCTGTGAACCCCCATTAAAACAGTAACTGTCCAATTTACTAAAAGAAGAAACCTAAATCTTCTTATACCCCCCACCCCAATCTCTTTAGAGAAATAATGCCATTTTCAAAGGAATCAAAATACATTGGAATCATCTTAGACTGCAAAATGTCATGGAACCCCCAACTAGAATGCATTTCCAGCAGAGCAACCAAGTCCCTATGGACTTGTCGAAGCATATGCGGTAAAAACTGGGGTCTAAAACCTAAAATGATGTACGACCTATGTATGTATATACGCTGGTAGTCAGACCAACAATAACGTACGCAGCCGTTGTATGGTCCACGGACAAACACAAAAGAAATAACGGGAATCCAAAATCTAGAAAAGATTCAAAGATTGGCAGCAACATGCATTACTGGATGCATGTGTACAACACCAACATACGCTAAAAACGTCATTGTAGGACTACCTCCAATTCACCTCTTCACAAAAATGGAAGCAAGACTGGCGATACACCGTCTTTTCTATCAAAGAACACATAAAATCACATCCAAACTCGAAAGGATATCTGTCGATATAATGGAAAGTCTAGAAAAACTTAATACCTTTAGTATGTGTTGGATGCTATTATTCCCATGTACAACTTCAAACTCAACATCTCCATTGTCATCCCCCTAGGGAAGACTGGGAGAACACAAAGCCTCATCCTAAAAGGCAAGATATGGTCTGGTATACGGACGGCTCAAAAATGGAAACTGGTACAGGTTCCGGCATTTTCAGCGACTGTCCCAGAACGAATTTCTTAGTAAGTCTGGGTAGTCATAGTCAGTCACTCATCCATTTTCCAAGCTGAAGTCTTTGCCATTAACGAATGTTCGAGAATAATATGTTCATCGAACACGAAAAACAAAACAATATTCATTTTCTCAGGCAGCCAAGCTGCACTAAGCTCACCTGTCATAAGATCCAAACAAGTCCAAGAGACAGTCATGTCACTCTCTGAACTAGCAAGGAAAAACGCTGTAATCCTCCACTGGATCCCAGCACACAAAGGCTATGATGGTAACGAGAAGGCACGGGAAGGCTCCCCCACCACGAGGTTTCACCTTGACGTGGTGGGGGGAGCTTACGTTTCGACACTCCAGCAAACCAGTTGCAGAGTCAAGAAAACCTCAAAACAGAGATGTCTATCTAAAAATGGAAAGGGAAAATAAAGAAGAAAAAAGAAGGCTTGGCTTCGAAAGAAGATAAGTCGCCAGTGACAAAGAAAAACGAGATAGACAATGCCGAAGATTGCATTCCTGGCTGCAGCATGGAAGCCACTGAAACAAATGAGGGTCTCTCGGAGAACCTCACGGATTTCAATATAACTTTTAAGGCTTTCGCGGTTGTTTATTGACATTTTAAAAATCTCATGGATTTCACCTCAGGAGAAAAGTGGGTGGGAGTCAGTGGTTGCCACTAATTTAAAATAGTACCACGAGGGATCCTTTTTTTTGGAGAAATTGTGGGGTATATTTATTTCGAAAAGGAATCTTTTTGTTTTTACAATCATTTATTTTAATTATTCATTACCAAGGTCAAACTTGTTTTGAATTATTAGACTTATTTGCATTTGAGTGTTTTGGTCTGCTTGACATTGTTTTTTCGGCGGGATTCTCTGGGTCTCTCTTTAGAATAGGACAATTCCTACTTAGGGTGACTTCTAGAAATTGCGTTTTAAACTCAAATCAAACTCAAAAAAAGTCAAGTTTTTGAAATTCAAATTTCTTTTTATTTTTGATTTAATAAAAGAAATATAAATAAAATGTTAATGCCAAAAAAATCAAAGTGGACACCAAAATCCAATAAGAAAAAATCTTTCTTCGTTTAATTCTTTCATGACGATGAAAAGCGCAAAATTCGTGGAGTTCCACCAAAGGCTCCAGAACGGAACAAGGATTAAGAACACTTTCAGTACATTCTTTTGGATGTTCTTCAATTGTCGGCATAACATGAACACCCCGAATAACTCTTTTCATTCGTCTTGGTCGACGTCGTCCTAGACCTAAGGTTCGGACTCTTTTGCTAGCTTGGAATACTTCTCTCCGGCTTCGTCTTCCGCGTTCATGTTCCACTCGAAATCCATATTCCATTTCGTAATTCAGTCTGTAAAATACATAAAATGTTCATGTTCAATGGAAACCGAATTGAAATATTCGGTTCTTGTACTGAAAAATCAATCTTTGAACGCACACCTTTAACTTCACAATTTATTTTTACTTGGGCAAGGCTAAAAAAAAGGGACAAGGTTAAAAAAATGAGACAATTGGCGCCACAATTCTGTCAGTTTGCCATTTTTTTATCATCTTGGAAAGGTGATGTTGATTTGAATTTACCTCGTAAGAAAGTTGAAAGTTTTCATACGAGTATACTGAAGGACACTCACTCGATAAAACTACCAGCGCCCAACTATCACTTAACTCTTTTTGATTCATTTATAAAGGTGCAGATGCAATTGTCTGAAATACCTTCAAGGTGCTTCTTTTGAATTTTTTTCTGAATTTGTGCAGAAAATAAAAATAAGTAAAATTAATTGAGGTGTGCGCCGACAAAGATTCATTATTTTAGCTAATTGTGAATTGTTACGTTAGGACAGCGACAAAAAAAGAGCACGAGTTAGCTTTGGTTTACTTGGAGGTCTTATAGGAGGCTTCTTTGAAACTGAAACCGTTTGGCAAAGAGGCAAACAATTCGACTTCAGGTGCTGTCAATCATATACACACTTTGGAGGGGCAAACGCACAGTAGGCTTTTTCTATTGTTTGCTATCGTTTCTATTGCTTCAATTGCAGTTAGACCCATTAGCTCGCTCGCACATTCGCATGATATTACCTTTTAGTAATTAGGGGGGGAGGAGACGACGACGATGAAAACTTTGCATGGAGAAACCACAGGTAGGTATGCTTTTTGAAGTAAGATGTTAGGAGTCAACTGTTGCTGAGTGCAAATTGTTCTTATATACTTACAGCTTCTCGTTATTTTTCCTTTGTTCTTTTGTTCGTCCATTAGTTACGCGACCTTTCGAAAGAGAACCTATGTTTGTTGACCTAAATAAATGGAAAGCCATTCATATGAGGCTACACCTTTTTGTTCATCTATTCCTATAAAGTGAGAATGCTTAACTTAGAGGTAAGAGTTTCCATAAATATGCATATGCATACGTCCGTTTGAAATAAGGTTTCTGAACAAACATGAACGACACGTCAAAACCAGATATTGTATGCCTCCACCAACACTCATGAATTCGATTCGATTTATTTTATACAAATCCACTCAATAAAAAAAGCCATTTGTTTGTGTAAGTAGAGGTTAAAATCGTTTATTACTCATCTATCTAACCTGATATTTCAACACATTTTCGTGGGTTTTTCAGGACTCAAAACAGGAATTCCCATTGATACCACAACCAGATGGAAATCAGTACCAGGTACAGTAACAATTTGAGAAGGAGCCGGGTCGATATGCACACGTCCCTTTTTGCGACTTGCTTCCTTATCTTCGCCTTGTTAGTGGCAGTCTTTTTTGACTGTTTGAAGCGTAGAACCCTTTTTCTGCTCATGGCTCTACACCAAAATCGAAGCTTTAGAAACTCTCACTTTTGTCTAAGGACTTCACTAAAAACTCGATTTATTAATTTTAGAAATTGAAATGGAACAATTTACTTACCGATGTTCACGTAGAAATTTAGAGATATGAACTGAAAGAAATGTCGCACTTAAGTTAAAGCACAACCACACCCTTGTATAGTATGCGATAGAGATGCTGAAGTGCGGCGTTCGTTGCCAACTGAAAATGGTTCGATCTAAGATATGAAAGCTGGGCAAAAACAATTGTAGTAAGTGTGAGTCTTACGCAACTCACCTGTATTAGCTTGAAAGTGTTTCAATTTTTAATTCTCTTTGATAAAGCCATGCTGTGTACATGTACAACAAGTGAGAAAAAGTATGAATCAGCACGTATGTAATACAAAATAAAATGTATAAATCAAAAGCTCGAATAGAACTAGAAGATTCAATTAACTCGTAAAGATGTGGCCCCTTTCTTATGTTGTGATAAAGCAAGGCATAAAATTGCAGGTCAAAAAAACTTGATCTGAGCTAAAATAGACAAATTTTCCTAAGCCCAGGTAAATGCATGTCCACAACCAAAAATGCTATCTCAAACGGGCTTAGATATTAATGCAACGGACTTAGAAGAACAAAGAGCTATAAGTCGAATCTAAATAATATAGGTGTGGTATAGGATATGAGTCATTGGTGTTTGTCCTTAATGTTTATATCTCAAACGGACATATGCGTTTACAAAATCATTGAAGAGTTTTCCCATACTCAACAAAGAAGACGCGAAACGAGTCGAATTCAGGGGACGTTAACTTCTTAGACGAATTCTTCCAACTCCAGATGAATGCACATCCGCACCTCTTAGCCTAAATACGAGTATTAGAGGAGCAAAGAGCAGTGGCAGCCAAAACCGAATCTAATTCATGGTAGCTATAGCTAGTGACATCGTTCGCGTTTGTTCTGAAAAATTATCTTAAACGGACGTATGCATATGACGAGTTCTCTTACCTCTAAATTACCCATTCGCACTTTATAGGCAAATGACCAAAAAGGTGTAGCAAGCAAAACCAAGGCCCATACACATCCACACCTTGTCATATGAGTATAGTTAGTAGAAAAACAAAGAAGACGCAAAACTTGGTCGAATTCATGGGAGATATGCTTCTCAGACGTATTCTCCAAAGCCCATGTGAACGCACATCTACAACTTGCAATTGACCTAAATATTGGAGGAGCAAGAGCAGTGGCAGCCAAAACCGAATCGAATTCATATGGGAGCTAGTGGAGGCATAGACACGACATAGCATTTTAGTCGTTCGTGTTTGTTCTGAAACCTTATCTCAAACGAACGTATGCATTTGCATATGCATAATTATGCAATCTCTTGCCTCTGAGCTAAGCATTCTCACATTGTAATTAAAATAAAATGAAAATAAATAGGGTGACGCAACAGAGCGAGAAGCTCCCGGGCCTTTTCCTTTCGAAACGAATAAGGGTTTCCTAATCCGCTTTCGATAAGATCCATGCTTCCGCGCCGTAAAGCAGGACTGGGATGATCAAGGTCTTATACAGGGTTACCTTGGTTTTTCTGGAAATGGTTTTGTTTCTCAATTGCCTTCTTAGCCCAAAGAAGCAACGGTTGGCAAGAGTTATTCTCCGTTTGATCTCCGCACTGATGTTGTTTTCCGTGTCTATAGCGGATCCTAGGTAGACGAAGTCCTGTACTACCTCGAAGTTATGTCTGTCTATTGCGACTTTTTCTCCAATTCGTCGATGTTCTGTGTCCTTGTTTGATGACAGCATATACATACTTCGTTTAGCCCTCATTAACCATCAGACCCATTTTTGCCGCTTCTGTTTCAATACTCGCAAAAGCACCTATGACATCTCGCTTTTTTCTTCCCATTACGTCAATATCGTCTGCGTAGGCGAGTATTTGTACAGACTATTGAAAGATTGTTCCTTTGGTGTTGACGTTTGAGTTTTGTACAATCTTTTCAAGTATGAAGTTGAAGAAATTGCATGACAGTTTGTCGCCTTGCCTAAAGCTTTTTTTCGACATCAATGGTCTCGGTGAGTTCTCTACCGACCTTGACGGAGCAGTGAGTTCTCCAAAGTCATCCTGCATAGTCGTAGGAGTTCTGCTGATGATGCCGAAACTAGACATGGCTCTGTGCCTCTGTAAATACTGTCATAAAAATCGATAAAAAGATGGTATATACCGATATTATGCTCTCTGGTTTTTCCAGGATCAGCCGCAATGTGAAAATTTGGTTTATTGTGGACTTCTCTGGTAAAAAACACATTGATTAGGACCTATCAAGTTACTGAAGTGGGGTTTCAGACGTTCACAAGATCTTATAAGCGAAGTTAAGGAGGCTTATCCCTGTGAGGGTCTCCTTTTTTTAGGATCGGCCATACGATACTGAGATCCCATTCATCGGGCATGTTTTCTTCCGACCATATCATGCGTAGATCAGCTGGTGCATGTTCCATTCCAACTAGTTTCCAGCTGCCTTGAAAAGTTCGACATCAAGGCCGTCTGCACCTGCAGTCTTATTTGATTTAAGTTTGCATATGGCAAGCTTAACTTGTTCTAGGTTGAGAGGACAGAATTCTTGATCATCGTCCAAGTTGAATTGGGCATTCTGCCTGTTGGCATTGTTGCCACTGGTCTTCAATGCTTAATGCTGGCGGCAAAGGAGTCAAGGATAATTCAAGGGAACTCGATTGGAAAAGGCATTGGCAATCTCTTGCGATTGTAGCTTTCCGACGTCATTTCGCTTCACAGCGTTAGTTCGTGGGAGTCGTGAACAAGATATCCTCATTAGCCGAGTTCACACTGCACAATTAGTTGGACAGACTTCGTTTGATGGATGTTGGATGGTCGGATGTAGTTATAGCGTTCAGACTTATCAGATTTGTCGTCCAACTTTGTGTCACATCTTCCTCCGCTCCATCCAGCTTCAAAGTTTTCTAAAATATTAGAAAATCATCCAACATGTTAGATAAGCGGTCGTCTGAGCGTTCACATTATCCAACATTGGTCGTTCAAGCCAAAGTCTGTCCAACTAATTGTACTCGGCTATTCGTACCTTGGCTACAATAAGCTGGTGGTCCGAGTCAAAGTTGGCCGAGTGTCTTCGTCTTGCGTCGATCGCAACATGATCAATTTGGTTGACGGTTGATTGATGTGGGGATCGCCATGTACCTTTATGAATTTTAAGATACAGAAAGCGTGTACTACTTACAACAAGATTTAGCCCCGCAGCGAAATCGATTAGCCTCTGTTCGTTTTCGGAGGTTTTTTCATGGAGGCTATGCTTACCGATTGTATTTCCAAAGATGTCCTCCTTACCTAGTTTTGCGTTAAAATCACCAAGGAAGATCACGTCGTGTCTCGTATAAACAATCTTTGCAATTGTGGTCTTTCTCTTCTGGGTGGGTGTGGGCGCATATTAGGCCAATGTTGGCGAATTTAGTCATAATGTGAATGGTCATTATACGCTCTATAACTGGACTTTGGCGAATAACCTTATTCCTAAGTCTTCCTCTAAAAACAAATCTGCACTCAAAAAAGCGCTGTTTCTATTGTCTGTAGAAATCGCCATAGAAGATTTCGCAGTTTTTCATCTTCTCTATGCCCTCTTAACCCTACATAGGCTTCGAAATAGTGCCTGACCATGTATATTACAACTTTTGAAGCTTGATATCTCAGTAATTTGATGTAATAGAGGAATTTTGAGGCCAGATTTGCATTCAGCGCACATCAAATTTTAGGAAAAGCAATGGTTTGTTTTCAGGTTTAAATTTGAACGTTGAACATAGACTCGAAAGTAACTAAAATTAGTTTTTCTCGATTTTGAAGGCCTTAAATCTCGAAACCGTGATGTGCTAGAGCAATTCTGATATTTAATTCAGGGCAAAAAATCCAGAAATACATAATTCAAAAATTTAAGAGAAGGATATTGGCAACATTTGGTTTCAACAGGACGGCTCTACGTGCCACACAGCCGAAGCTACACTCGATGTTTTGCGCTCTATTTAAAAAAAAAAATGTTATTTGCCGAACCCTTTACAAGGTCCACGTTATATCGTTTGAGTAAAATTTTATTCTTGAGTCGGAGAAAGTAAAATTTCTTTTGCATTCCTTATGAAAGAAAGATAAAATAATCATACAATCAAAATCAATATTGAAATTGAATTCATTTGTACTTGTGATATGTCCCACAACCTAAAGACGAGTTACAAGACAAATGTCAGAAAGTCTAGTTTTTTAACGATCGTCTGTTAGGTTGAAATGATTCAATTGTGATGTCATGGTTTTTATGTGGTTTTTATGTTAGAGAATCGCCTTCATCATCAATTTTTCCATCATTACGAGCATCGTGATCTTGAAGGAATCACAGCTCTCCCAGTTAACTGCTTCACACTAGTGACCAGCTCGTGGGGTACGCCGCGCCAGCCACCGTGTCACCGCAACACTTTGCCACCGCGCCACTTCGCCACCATACCACCTCGACACCCCCCCACTTCGCCACCGCCGATGAATTGCCTTGCTGTCCATAAATCAAATAAACAATAAAGTGCGGACTACACATGCGGCTTTTTAAACGGAGCACCAATTTTCAGCGCAGTGAAGACAGTGATTCTCATTTTTATTACCCTGAGGATGCAATGTGCTCTGGTTGTAGATGAAGAGAATGAATGGGGCGAGGTGGAATCATTAAGAGCCACTTAAATTGTCTTATGTCTTTTAGACCCGATTTGGGCAATGGAATATGTGCTCTAATCAAGAAATAAACAGAAGTAGCAAGTGCAAGTAATTGCAAAGTGACAGATGTCTTTCATCGAATTGGTATTGTCATTGATATTGAATCAATTCCATGCTTTTAAAACTAGTGACGGTTAGGCTATTGCCGGCGAATGGGGTTTCTCCCCCAATATTGTTCGATGGCTGTACATATCGGTCATAAGGCCAATGCTTACCTATGGGGTAGTAATATGGTGGACTGCATAGGACAAACAAGTAAACTATTACAAGACTGTCAAAGTTCAGCGAACGGGAAGTATTATCATCAGCCAGCGGCGGGCTAAGGGCAACTCCCTCGGATGCCCTAGGCATGCAAATAAGCCTTACACTTATAGACATTTTCGGCTCGACTAAAAGCCATTCTCAGTGGGTCAGCAATCAAATTGGTCACACAAATATTTTATACAACTTAAGATTCATCCCGGGTCGATTAGATTACACCACTCCTAAGTTGGTATTTGATAACAATTTCCAAATAACCATATACCCTTAAGAGAAGCTTGGGAGAACCGAGCTCTCTTGGATAATGAAGCCTTACGCACTTTACACTGACGGATCTAAAACCTGTGATGGTGTAGGAAGTGGAATTTTCTCAAAAGGACTGAATTTAAGCCTTTTCTTTCGCCTAAATGACTACTGCAGTATGTTCCAAGCGGAAATTCTGGCGGTAAAAGAAGTCCTCTCCTGGCTCTTCTCGGCCCGCCATGCTGCTTTCAAAGCTCTTCCCTCTGTCTCTACAAAATCTGTACTACGGTCCAAAACTGTTACAAGTCTCTAAAGGAGACGTCAGAACAGTTCACCATTCACCTTTCATGGGTACCGGGTACAGCAGGACGCTTCTGGGAAGATGAGCACTAGATGGACACAGAGTTATACATGTCTAAGGATCAAACAAATTTGGCCATGTGTGAACTCAAAACGTTCAAAGAGCCTATTGGATCTAAATTGTTTGCATATTAGCTCCACCAGCAGTGTTCTTCAAGGTGAATACACCAAAAGACTTGGTGTCTACTCCAATAACTTTTGTAGAAGCTGCATCGACGAGGAGGAAGAGGAGGCAAACCAACATTTCCTTTGTTCATGCCCCACGTTTGCTAACAGACGGAAAACTCAACATGGTGATTACTTTTTCGAAGACACCAGCGATTTAGCTAGCAAAGACCCCAAAAGTCTCTCCCTTTTCGGACGAAGTTCTGAATGGTTTGTCTAACTGGTGATCAATTCGTTAGAGCAGGTTCGATTAAAGGGTGTTTCAGCTCTCTAATCCCCTAGATAGGGACCAGAGGGTGATCAACGTTTCTAGATATTTTCTAACAATTTTTTTGGCATCATAAGAAAGACAACCAAGATTCGTTTCCGGCCTAGAAATCCAACTCGAAAAACCCCATGTAGGCTGCCCCACAGACATTAACTGCAACTTTTTAAGAAAAATAGGTCAAACGGCTTAGGCTGTTGATCCATATACGGACATACAGACAGACAGACAGAATTGCAGGAATCACTTTTCCCATGTTTATATGAAAATTTTCTTTCTGCACGATTGCAAAACTTGCCTTATACCTATACCACCTATACCACCTGTACCTATACCATATACCTATAATCGGAAGTAAACAAACAAAACAAACACAACTGTGCGCCCAACCGGGAATTGCCAATACATTCTCTCGAAGAACGGTCTCATTGGAGCACAAGCAGCCAATTCTGTTGTGACCATGAGACATAGATGCACTGGAATTGTCCAAGAGGACGCTCTACTGCTCATCTGCTGTGTACTTTTCTGTTTGTTTTAGACACTACATAGGAGTGGCTTCTTGGAGTAGAAACATCGTCGGATTCGTCTTCTTCCTCTTTTTCTTTAATGGCGCTATGAGCTTAGAGATGTGAGGAGAGCATTTTTATCTTGAAAAAATCGCGGCTCTCCCATTTATCTGCTTCTCACTACTGATCCGTTGGTGTCGCGTCGCGTCGTTCCTCCATGTCTATATGCACTACTGTTCAAACTGGGGATAGGTGCGCCAACACAATTGAATGATTTGGTTTTTTTTACATTGGCCGACCATCCACTTGTTTGATATAATATGTATAAACAAATTACTTCGGGCTAGTGGTAGGCTGTTCCCTTTCTGCTGCATTGCGTTGAGGAGGATCCTTTCAAGTGAGCAGAACAGTACAAGAAAAGGAACACCTGTTGACGTGTGCTTTGAAATTTTTTTTCCTCAGGCAAATGGACACATCCATGTGTGCATCTTCAATATTAGTTTCCTGTATAGTACCCACCTTGTTTTTATAAATTAACAATTTCAGCAGAAAATCCGGCAAATCCAAATCTTAAAATAAAAATTCTGAAAGTCTATTAAAATATTCTGCGAATTTTCGCTCAAATTAGAAATCGATCGTTTCCCTTACCTTTGCGGGCGTCGTTCTCAACGGATGGATCCGTAGCATGCTGCATCTGCATGCATCTCGTTGCTTGCGGAATATTGTCTATGTTTTGGAAAACAAAAACAAGGAATCATTACAAGTAATAAGAATGTGCATTGTGCCATGTGCATTGTGTGAGAGCTGCAGTGATAGTGGATGCAAATTTTGCTTATTCACGTAGGCTGGTTGAGGTGGGCGGTGGAGAAGTAACTAGTCCGTATGGAATCGACGGCGCGGCGCCCAAGAACATGATGTGCATGTACCTACATTGTGTTTTGTGTTTAGTATTTTTTTTTCACTGCCGAAGAAGGAACACAACAACATACGGAGTGTTGTATTGTTTTATTTAAAAGAAAAAGAAACGAGAATTGTATTATGTGGGCAAATGAGAGGTGCGCTTTTGTCTCCACAAAATTCACAGAGTGTGGTATTACTGTTACGTGTTAGGCTTACACATTCAAATGCTTGGCAAAAATGAAGTGCCCACTGGCAACGCCAATAAGCTATCTACAGTCTTTTCTGCTACGAGATAGGAAAAATGTTGCAGTATTCTTATTTACGTTGGTGAGCATACGTTTGCTCTCTCTGCATCCATCTACGGTTGTAGTTGTTGTTGTAGTTTCGCATTGTGAATGATTATTGCAAAATTAGGATAAGTCATGTAAGGCTATTAAATTGCTATTCTCGTACAAAATTCTATAGAAAATATTCTGACCTCAAAGATTGTTTAATGACTTGAAGGAACCGTCGAGATGCCTCTGCTCATCCTCACTATAATAAAACTTCAGACAAAAGTAAAATTAGAAAACAAAAGCGCACCTCTCATTTGCCTACATAATATAATTTTTGCTTCTTTTTTTTTTTTTTAAATAAAACAATACAACACTCCGTGTGTTGTTGTGCTTCTTCTTTGGCAGTGAAAAAGAAAAATACTAAACACAAAACACAATGCACATCATGTTCTTGGGCGCCGCGCCGTCGATTCGATACGGACTACACTTCTCCACCGCCCACCTCAACCAGCCTATACATGAATAAGCAAAATTTGCATCCAACTATCACTGCAGCTCTCACACAATGCACATTTTTATTACTTGTAAAGATGCATTGTTTTTGTTTTCCAAAAACATAGACAATATTCCGCAAGCAACGAGATGCATGCAGATGCAGCATGCTACGGATCCATCCGTTGAGAACGACCGACGCGCGACGCCCGCAAAGGTAAGGGAAACGATCGATTTCTAATTTGAGCGAAAATTCGCAGAATATTTTAATAGACTTTCAGAATTTTTATTTTAAGATTTGGATTTTCCAGATTTTCTGCTGAAATTGTTAATTTATAAAAACAAGGTGGGTACTATACAGGAAACTAATATTGAAGATGCACACATGGATATGTCAATTTGACTAAGGAAAAAATTTTTCGCAAGCAAAGCACAAATCAACTGGTGTTCCTATTCTTGTTATGTACTATGCTCACTTGAAAGGATCCTCCTCAACGCAGTGCAGCTGAAAGGGAACAGCCTACCACCAGCCTGAAATAATTTGTTTATATATCAAACAAAAGGGTGGTCGCCCAATGTAAAAAAAAAAAACCAAAACATTCAATCGTGTTCGCGCACCTATATGTATCCCCAGTTTGAACAGTAGTGGATATAGACATGGAGGAACGCCGCGACACCAACTAATCAGTAGTGTGTAGTGAGACGCAGATAAATGGGAGAGCCGCGATCTGTTCAAGATAGAAATGCTCATACCTCGAAACTCATAGCGCCATTAAAGAAAAGATGAAGAAGACGAATCCGACGATGTTTCTACTCCAAGAAGCCACTCCTATGTAGTGTCTAAAACAAACAGAAAAGTACACAGCAGATGAGCAGTAGAGCGTCCTCTTGGACAATTCCAGTGCATCTATGTCTCATGGTCACAACAGAATTGGCTGCTTGTGCTCCAATGAGACCGTTCTTCGAGAGAAGGTATTGGCAATTCCCGGTTGGGCGCACAGTTGCTTGTTTACTTGCGATTATAGGTACTATGACGCAAGTGTTGCAATCGTGCAGAAAGAAAATTTTGAAATATCAAAAAACATGGGAAAAGTGATTCCAGCAATTCTGTCTGTCTGTCTGTATGTCCGTTTACGGATCAACAGCCTAAGCCGTTTGATCGATTTTTCTTCAAAAGCTGCAGTTAATGTCTGTGGGGCAGCCTACAGGGGGTTTTTTGAGTTGGTTGTCTAGGCCGGAAACGAATCTTGGTTGTCTTTCTTATGATGCCAAAAAATTTGTTAAAAAAAATTATGTCGAGTCTAAAAATACTAAAGCACTGGTAGTCTTCTGGCAACGCAAAGGAGCCTTTGGCAAGACATGGGGTCTATCACCGAAAAGGGTTCTTTGGATCTATAAGGCTATGATAAGACCAATCATCTCCTACGCGTCAGTTGTTTGAAAATTTTTCTTTGAAGTCACTTGTGCAGCACCTGAACCGAATAAACGATTTAAAATAGTTGGTCTTGTCATGAATAAATGCATCACACTCACCAGGTTTATAAAGATTTTTATAAAAGTTGTTAATACCACAACTGCTTATCGGTTAAATTCAATTCAAAGAAGACACACATACATGAGGTCTAACAATCCAAACAGGCACCTATTACCCACTCCCATGAAAATCTATTTGTAACTGTTTGAACCCACCTCATTACCATAGTTGGTCGACATTGAATATCCAACCACTTTGCCCATCGTTTCCTTCAAAAGGTTCCAGCTTCAAAAACATAAAAAAAAAAACAAAGGAGCGACGAAAGTTGTTGGTATTCTATCGACAGGAGACATTTTTAATATGATTTTTGGCTCAAATCATCAATAACAGGCAGTGCATAGTCCACATCCACACGTACATATGAATAGTAAGTACCTGCCTACCGAGCTAGAGTCTTGTTTTTCTATCCTATTCATTATTATATTTGTTTTATCTTTTGATATTAGAATGGTGCTCTCTTCAAGTTACTTCAAACAATCTTTCACGGATGATTCTTTTGTTCCCGACTCAGCGTATTTCTCGTTTTTACCGAATTTTTCTTTTGATCCATTCCTTCCACGTTTCTTTGACTCCCATCTAATTGAAGAAAAGTTAAATCATCTAAATGATGAGTATATTCCTGGCCCCGATGGTAAACCTGCCATACTTCTTAAGAAATGCTCCTCCAATCTTTCCCTTCCTCTCTTAAAAATATTTAACTTGTCCATATCCCTAGGAGTTTTCCCCCAAGCTTGGAAAACGGCGTTTATAACCCCTGTACACAAAAAAGGTCCTAAGTGCGACGTGAAAAATTATCGTTCCATCGCTAAACTATCGCATATACCCAAAATTTTCGAAAGCATTTTGTATGAAAACTTAAGTTTTTGTAGCAAATCTCTCATTTAACCTAGACAACACGGTTTCCTCAAAGGCAGGTCAACAACAACAAACCTCGTTGACTTTGTCTCATTTTCCCTCTCAGCCTTGGAAAATAGAAAGAAGTTCGATGTAATTTCAACTGACTTTAGTAAAGCTTTCGATAAAATCTCTCACAAACTTATTCTTTTTAAACTTTCCACCCTCGGCTTTGAACCCATTCTGTTGAGATGGATTTCTTCTTATTTAGAAAACCGTTTTTACAGTGTTCGTTTCAGATCCGCCTTATCCAACCGCTTTCTAGCTACATCCGGTGTTCCCCAAGGCAGCCATTTAGGCCCTCTCCTCTTCATTCTCAGTATTAACGACATTGAAATGATCATCAAACACTCCTCTATCTCTCTCTACGCGGACGATACCAAGTTTTACCGGGTCATTTCTTCTTCTGAAGACTCTTCCCACCTCCAACAGAATCTCGACAGTTTTTCAATATGGTGCTCCAAAAACTGCCTGGAGCTAAATGTTTCCAAGTGCCAGCCAATAACCTTCTCACGTAAACGCATTAAATCTCCTCCCCGTCTCTATCTGCTAAACAGTCAAATCATCTCCTCCGTTGAGGTGATTCGAGACCTTGGGATTATTTGCGACCGTGAGCTGAATTTCCCCAAGCATATCGACGATATAATCCTTAAGGCAAATTCAGCACTTGGCTTCGTGAAACGTTGGTCCAAAGAATTTGTAGACCCCTATGTAACCCGCTCCCTTTATATTTCATTTGTCCGTCCACTTCTTGAATACGCTTGTCAAGTCTGGTCGCCTTTCCAACAAGTGCACATTGCCAGAATTGAGAGCATACAACGCCGTTTCCTCCAATTTGCTCTTCGTGGTCTTAATTGGAGTAATCCTTTGATATTGCCTCCTTATCAAGACCGAATCAAACTCCTTAACCTCAATACGCTGAAAGATCGAAGAGAAATATTTGACATTCTCTTCATTCACCGAATCTTTACAGGTACTATTGACAGTCCAGCCCTTACCGAATCCATCTTTCTAAATACTAACCCTCGTAACACACGGAATCCCCGTCTCTTCTATCTTCCCACCCATCGAACCTCCTACGGCTCCAATGAACCCATCTCCCGAATGCTGAGGAATGTCAATTCTCACTGTTTTAGTTTTAACTTCAATATGAGTACTCGTTGCCTAAAGCTCCGTCTCCTAAACCCTCCAACTAGTTAAGTTTTAGCTATTAAGTTTTAGTCTGTAAGTTAGATTAAGTAATAGCTTGTATTAAGCCGAATAAATGGGGGTTATGCCCCCACCAAAATTAAAATCAAAATTAAAATTAAATTCTATCGTAATTAAAAACTTTTACCAAGGCCTACTCTAATCCAAACTTTATCAAATCCAACCCCCACTAATGAAACCTCGCTCCGCAACAACCCTCCTCGATATCATAATTTCGAAAAATACCCAGCGGAGGAAAGGCAATGTAATAGCTCAAGAAGGTCAATTATTTCTTATGATTGATTGTTGGTAGGTACTATAAGGCAAGTTTTGCAACCGCACAAAAAGAAAAATTGAGATAACAATTAAACATGAAACTGCGATGATAGAAAATACGAATAAAGTGGGTTCTGCAAATCTGTCTGTCTGTCCGTATATAGGTAGAGCTGCAGCCGCTTGATCGATTTTCTTCAAAATTTGTAAGGTAACTTACAGAGGGTTTTTTTGGAATCAAGTTTCTAGGTCTTGAAATAACAGTACCTGCCATACAACCGATATGATAATACTTATTTTGCTCGAAAACGGCTGAAACGATTTCGATTAAATTTTTTGTGAAGGACTAATTTCTTATGAAGTAAAAATTTTTTTTTAAAAAGTCGAAAAAAATTTTTTTTAAAACCCACTTTCTCGTTAATAGCTAACACGATGTTGACGAAATTTTGTATTGCACAAGTCCTAAGTGATTTAGGAAAGATTGCATATCAAGATTAGAAATTTTTTTTTTTCGGTTTAGACTTTTTTAAATTTTTTGATAAACAACTTTTGGGAAAATCCTCAACTGTGCTTACTTAACTTTTAAAAAATCATTTTTAAAAATAGTGAAAATTAAAAAAACCGTTTTCTTAAAAGCTGGTCCAACGATTTGAATTAATTTTTCATTGTTTATATGTTTTAGCAACTGCAAAAAAAATAGCGTTCTTATTTTCCAGCTAGAAACATTTGGAATATTTTTAATTTAACTGTTTTCAGTATTTAATGTTATTTTCAATTTTCATAATTAATGTGTAGTTGGCAGTCCTAACCACTAAATATACTATGAAGAACGAATACTGAAACCTTGTATTCAGTCTTAAGATTTTGGTATTGTACTTAGCATATAATCGCAGGTTCGTGCGACCTGGTCGTTCCCATGTTTTTCTTATTTTACAAAAAAGAGCAGTGCAGCATTTGTTAAATTATTGATCAAAGATATGTATAATGAAAACTTTACTCACCTTTCTTGGTCCAACATCCCGAAACAGTTTGTCACCGTAGCGCGCTCGGCGTTTTAAGTATTGCTCGTTTCTACCTCACTTCCTTTCGCCTGTTTAACACTAAGCCCGTTTAATAAATATACTTAAGTACGTTTGAGATAACATATACTCATGCATCATGATTTATGACCTATTCCCTCACTACCTTGGTTTTGGCTGCTACAGCTTTTTGTTCATCTTACTCTTACCTATAAAGTTCGAATGGTAACTTAGAGGCAAGAAATCTCGTCCGAAATTGTAAAATTATACATACGTGTATATGTCAGTTTGAGATAAGGTTTCAGAACAAACACAAATGACGTCAAAAACGTCATGTCCCACGAATTCGATTCGGTTTTGGGTGCTATTAATTCTTATTTGGGTGCTCCTTATATCTCTAGTATTTTGGTTGATTGCATTCACCTGCGCTTGGGAGAATTAGTCTAAAAAGCATTTCTCCCATAAATTCGATTCAGTTTCGTGTCTTCCTTGTTCTTCTATTAGTTAGTCATAAGGCAAGGTGTGGACTCTGGATATCTATGGCCTTTTAATATTTAGGCTAATTGCAATATAAGAGTATGGACTTTGGTGTGGGTGTGGGAGAATTCATGTTGTATGTAAAGAGTTATCAGGTATAGGGGTGCACACTGCACAATGGTAGTCGTCTACGTGAGAGCAAATTTAAACTCTAAAAACTTTCAGTGTCTGTACTCTGTAGGAAATACATGATCAACAAAAATGTCGAAAACTCAATAGCAGTGGAAGCATCTTTAAGTAAATGGTTTCCCATTTATTTGTTTGTAAATGTACTGCACCTAAAATGACATAATCAAGTTTTTCTTAAACTAGTTTTTCATAATTAAAACTGAAGTGCCCAAAATGAAATGAATGAGTTGGGATGTCAAGAAATTGAGATAGTGAAAATTTAAGAAATTCACAATTACAACTCTGATTGCATTTCGTTGATGACCGATTTGTTCTGGTTGCGGTTGCGCATTGCGAATACGTAATCATTGCCAATTTCAGAAATATCACGTACGGCTATTAAATTGCTATTTTCGTACAAAATTCTATAGAACTTTATCCGACACCTCAGATGGTTTTAATTATTTAAAGGGACCGTCGCGTCGAGATGCCTGCTCATCCTCACTATAATTAAACTTCAGACAAAAGCAAATTCCGAAAAACAAAAGCACCCACCCCACCGCACACTTGCCTCCACATGTAACACATCTTATCCACATCCACGAATGTTGTAGTTTTGACTCTTCCGTAGTAAAAAAGAAAAATATTACGCAACACAATGCCAATGCACGTCATGTTCAAAGGCCCAGCTGATTTGATGGGGTCTTCCTCTCCGTCGCGTTACCGCAGTCGGTCACGTCATCTCAATTAGCCAAGGTGATTAAGCAAAGTTCGCATCTGCCATCATCTCAGCTCAATGCAAAGGGACACTGCGCATTTGCATATTAGGTTCCTTCAATGAACCTTTGTTTTTGATTTCCAAAACAAAGAAAAGGCCCCACGAATAACGTGATCCTTAGCTTAGCTACGTGCTGCACACTACTGATATGACGCAACGGTGGGGTATGACGAGGTGACCGACGCAAATGAAAGGCAAACGGTCGGGTTTCGATCTGAGCATATTGAGAGATTCTCAAAGTTTTCTTCGTGTATGAAGTTTTCAAATTTATAAGCAACGTGTTTTGGAAATTATATGTAGTTTAGGGTATGGTAGATCTGCGGATGGGCTGGCGGTGCCAGCCCCTCTCTTGGATTCCAAAGACATTATTGTGCTCCCCAGGGTAACGGAGGGTGAGAACGGAGGGAAGTGAGAAGAAGGTTGTGATTTGGGGTTACTGACAGTAACAGGCGGTGACTGAATAACAAGGGCTGAGGGGCCTCACTGAACCATTTTGAACCCTGGATTAACTTTTGAATGTTTTTCAGAGGAAGTGGGTCCATCTCACTCCGTTTTGGCGGGAGGGATAGTATAAAAAAAAATTAATTCATTTTAAAAAAATTATTAAAAATCAAGTAACCCACCTATAATACCATATTATGCTAAAATGTTTTTGAAAGCTAGTGTTCTGTTTCTTTAAGTGAAATTTTAGTTTGAGTTCATTTAGTGGATAGGTTTTCAGTTATCAGGTCTCAAAATCAAAACTTCGAAAAAAATTAATTTTTTAAATAAATCTTTACCTACAAGATTTTGCCATACTTAGGATCACTATTGTTGTTAGTTTTCAGTCAAACACAGAAACCCAAATGAAGAAATTTTTCTCAGTTTTTGAGACAAAATTCGATTTTCTGGAGAATAGTAGCTTTCAATTTATCGTAATTTCTCAAACACTAAGAAAAATTTTCTCGCTCGGTATCCTGCTTTTGAGTAAGAACCAATAAGAGCATTGATTTATTGAAAGAAAAAGGTAAAATTTTGTTAAGTTTAATTTCATTAAAAAAATTCCACCTTTTTCTTTAAAAACTTTACTTTGAGACTTGATTACTCAAAAACTATTCACTGAATTAATTCTTTCAAAAATTTTAACTGCAGTACATATGTTGGACTTCGAAACAGTAGGAGTATGGAGTCGTAATTGCTAAGTTGATTTTTAATAATTTCTTGCAAAATTAAGTAATATTTTTATTAAATTGGCCCTCCCGTCTAAGCGGAGATGGATAGAACCCCATTTCCTCCCATACAATTTTTGCTTCTTGTCTTGACCCAACCTATTCGTCCTGAGTTTTTGTCACTGCGTATCCAAAACGGCCTGTATAGGTTTCTGGAAACTCTGCATTGATAGTTTTCAGAAAGCTTTGTGGGATTATGTGGTTTTTTTCTTGTTGTAGTGGCTCTTGGCCCTTGATGTTGCTCTCGCTGGATTCAACCAATTGTAATGGGAAAAATTACCGCAACAAAATTCATACTAAGGTATGGTCAATTTCGATACAAATTTCGCTTCTCCTTTCCTAATCCTACTTTTTCTCAGTTTGTGCAAACCTTTTTCTAACGTATTTTACCTTTAGCAATGTTGACAGTTATATAGCTTTGAGCAAGTACCTTACCTTACATCGAAGCAGCGGAAGGGCGGAGCGGTAATCATCGGTATGTCGAGCCAGTATATACGTTTTGGAGACTCGCATACGGAACAGTATACCTACGAAATAACTGGGAGCAAACGCAATGAATGTAACATAAATAATAAAAGCTTAAATTCTCATTTGAGGTCTTAATTTTGGTTGCTTTCTTTCATTTCTTTCACGTTTCAGTTGGTAATGTTAATTAAGTACAACCTCTGCACTTGTTTGCAATTTTAATAATTGCACCCGCCAGATGTTATTTAATTTATTGAATAATTTTTATTTTAACCACGAATGAAAGTTCTCTTCTTCTGCTTAACAACAGGACACGAAAAACCTACACCTGTGCATATTAATGATAAGCAAGACTGGAAGACAGCAAGGATAGTTTGTTCGAAGAAAAGGCTAGAATGGGCATTAAGTACCTTTCAACCCTTCAAATCTCCTGGTGTAGAAGGGATCTTTCCAGCATTATTACAAATGGGGAAAGAAGTGATCCTACTACACTTACTTAAAATTATCAGAAGCAGCCTGGCTCTAGGGTATATACCCAGTCCATGGACGCGAGCAAAAATTATTTTCATACCAAAAACGAGGATGAAAGACACGACTCATCCTAAATCGTTCAGGCCAATAAGCTTAGCATCCTTTGTACTGAAAACCATGGAGAAGGTGATCGATAATTTCTTAAGATCAGAAATTCTAGTAAGCAATCCACTAAGCACAAGACAGCATGCATACAGAGCAGGAAGATCTACGGAAACTGCCCTATACCATCTCTCAACCACCATCCAAAAAGTAATGGACTCAAAAGAAACAACAATCGGCTTTTTCGTGGATGTTGAGGGTGCCTTTGATAATACCTCGCACCACAGTTAACAAAGCAGTTAACAAAGCAGTTCAGACGAAGGACACTCCAATGATAAAGTGGGTTAGTGCAATGCTTAGTACAAGAACGGCAGAAACACACTCTAGCCAAAAGATTCAGAGAATCATCACTACAAGAGGTTGCCCACAAGGAGGGGTCTTTTTTTTTGAGCCTAGTAGTAGATAAACTATTAGAAAAACTAACCATTAAGAGCATAAGATGCATTGGCTATGCTGATGACATCACATTATAAGCCTGTGGGAAATATGAAGAAACTCTATGCGATATAATACAGAGGGGCATGGTTATCACGAAAAAATGGTGTACATCTGTAGGACTGAACATCAATCCCACAAAAACTACAATTATACCACTCACCAGAAGAAGACTCCTACCACGTGTAAAAGACTTAACACTGGACGGAGTAACAATAGAACACACAACAGAGGTTAAGTATCTATCTGATTCTAGATAGTAAACTCTTGTGAAAAAAGCAAGTTGAAACAGCAATTGAAAAGGCTAAGAAAACCCTAATGATATGTAAGAGCATAGCAGGACGATCAAGGGGTTGTAAGCCGAGCATTATTCGGTGGATGTACCTTATGATGGTAAAACCGACTCTTACCTATGAAGCGGTAGTCTGGACTAAGAGAACTGACCAGGTGACCACAAGAACGCAATAAAACTAAGTAGAAACAATGTCAGAATTCTAAGCGGGTTCCTAACCGCACACTACATACTAAGAAAACACCTAAAGGTACTAGGCTTAGAGAGCAACCAGCAATGCAGATACTGCAACAGGAAGAGTTTCCTAACCACCTCTTAGGTGACTGTGAAGCTGTATTACACCAAAGGAAGAAGTATCTAGGATCCTACTACGTAGAGGAGAGTGAGCTAAAACTCCTAAGCGTAACCCAGATACATACTAAGTTTCATCAGAGGAACTAATCTGGACGAAGTACTTTAAAAATTAAGGAATGTCACTTAAGAAGTAGGGGGTACAATAGATCTATAAGGTCAAAATGCAATACAAAAACCCCAATACATTCATTCATTGAATGAAAGGCAAAGACCAACTGAAAATATTTTCAAAGGAAAAAAAACCTCACAGTTAAATGAAGTACTCTATACTTATCTTTTTAACCTGGACTATTCCTTCTTCTTTCAATTTCTTATTTTTTGTCCGTCTGACGATCTCTTCCAATCCTGCGATTCTCTCCTTCCCCTGACTCTAAAACTTTTCTAAACAATAGTAATCTATCAAAATAACAAACTTTCCTTTTTTCTCTCAAAAATAAAAACGGTTTGACGTACTTTAGGTCAACCAGGATACTGACTCATACTGACTGAAAATGTTTGTACCTGTTTGAATTGCAAACAAATATAAACTCTAATGAAAATAAACAAACACACATGTGGTTAGATGATAGATAATGATAACAAAAATCTCAGAGGGTTCTATGTCTACCTGAGGGAGGAATGATCCTTCCATCCCTCTTTTTCTCTTATCACAATTCACAACAGTTTCGATTGCACTTCTTCTTTTATTTGAATTTAAAAAATGCGCTAGCCCATTTAGTACTGTTTAACCTTTAACTGACGTAAACTATAAGCCAAAAGTAAAAGAAAAGCCTGTTATTTTTGAAAGATAGTCAAAGAGTCTAATGTTAATTTGTCAAAAAATGCAAAACAATCAGAATTTCGTTCTACTTATCTACTTTATGACATAGGATGACCTTTAACATGAAACATAATCAATAAATTATCTTAATATCCTCTTATTATTACTAAGACCACGATGTCATTTGATCTTCAAATGCACATTGCCTGAATAGTTGAGAGACTACACGCAAATTGCACTTCAAAGATCGCACTTTAAAGTTGTCACAGCTAAGAGTTCGTCTTTTCTTTGTTGAAACGAAGTAAATAATTTGAAATACAATGACACACTAATATTTTGAATAAAAGGACATTCTTCTTTTTCTGTTATTTAATATTTTGTGCTGGCTGACCACTTGAAATGAAATCATTTCATGGTAAGTTGGTGGCGGCGTGCGGTGTCATAAGAGAAACCCATGTTTAAAATTCTTATATTTCGAGAACTAAATTGGTGTTTCAAAGAAAGCGAGCCATATTCCATCGAATAACAATTAGTGATTGATGGCAACAAAAATTTATTAAAAAAACAATGCAATTAAAGGACAACGTTAACAGTTTTATAACAACCTTAAGATAAGTATGTGAATAGAAATCCATACAATAATGTGGCAAGCCACAATGTCCAGTTTCAGGTTGATGCATGCATTCGATATTTCGCATGTGTTGTTGTAATACCATGTCAAGAAAATAAAGTGATAGTAGGGAACAGGGGCGAACGCTGAAAAATTTTTCGGGGGGGGTTTTGAAAAAATATATTAAATATTAACGAACAATTTGTTTTTAACATTTTTATGCTTTTTTTTTACTCTGTATTGATTTGTAAAATACATTGCTAGAAGGAATCCTAACAAATGTTATAAATGTGTAATGTGTAATTCTGTCTGTCCAGCTTTCTATGTTACCGTCTCCCGTTAAACTACTCAACCGATTTGAATGAAATTTGGTACATAGATAGCCTAGAACCTGAGAAAGGACATAGGTTATGCATTTTATCCCTTTATTCTAATGAGAACGGGAACGTATACAGGAACCTAGAAACTACAGCACCGATTTTAATAATTCTTCCACCGCCTTACTTATCCTCAAGTAACATAAACTTCAACTCATCCCCATATTCCTACAGGAACAAGAGTCCTTACTACTATAACAAATACGAAAGAATCTGCCGCCCAAACCACTAAGTCGATTTAAGTAAAATTTTATACAGAGATGATCTAGAAGGACATAGACTTCAATTCATCCGAATATTCCCACGGGAACCGGTTCTTACTAATATTATAAATGCAAAAGTAGCTCTGTCTGGTCATCCCGCCCAAACAACTGAACCAATTCAAATGAAATTTTGTACAGAGGTAGTCTAAGACCTCAGGAAAGACATAGACATTATGTTTTATCCCAATTTCTACGGGAACGTAAACGAGAACTTAGAAACTACTGCACCGATTTCAAAAATTCTTCCACCTTTAGAATGCTCTACTATCCCCGAGCAAGTAACATAAGCTTTAACTCATTCCCATATTCCTATGAGAACAATCACCATATTCCCTCGGGAACGGGAGTCGTTACTAATATTCCAAATATTCCAAAATTAAATCTGTCTGTTTTTTTTCTTTGTTTCATTATTCCCATGGGACTTACTTGTACTTACTACTTGTAAGTAAACAATACTATTTGGCAAAATATGAAAAAAGTAAGAAGATAGGTTACTGAAAAATTCAAATTGCTGCCCAAAGTCAGCAAGTATTTTATAAAATTAAATCAATGCGCCTTGGAACTTTTGCCATTTTTATATTTATAAAGTCCTCATAGTGAGCCTCAATACTTTTATAGATGTTCAGCAACAGCAAAACGTTCAGTTGCTCCTCGCTGGTTCTTCCTCGCAGATAAATGAAAAAGATCGCTCGCTTGAAGCTACGGATACCGGAAGTGTGGCACCGATCCGCATAAAATAATGAACTGTTTTATATAGGGACGAATCGCACACATTTAAGGTGTCTATAAAGTTGCTGGGGTATTTTCATTTTGGCATACTCAAGCAATGTTCATTGGTATGCATATTCTGCTTTATTCATACACAAGTATACCCTTTCCTAGTTGCCATTGTCGATCCCATTCTTATACAGAGCCAGAGCGACTGCTTTTTAGTATGTGTGATAAAATTTTAATTTTCGTTAGTTTTGAAGCGACTAATGCGATGTGTTTGCAAATATAAGTAGGAAAGTGAATTTTCATATATTTCTATCGCAGGTCCCATTTTATACGACCCAATACTACCTCCACATCAACATATGAAATTTACTTACCCTAGAAAAGGGTGATCATGCTAAAAACATACCAAAACCAAAAAGCCATTCCAAAACATATGAACTACCTGCAAATTAACTTATCGATAGAAATGGATTCCGCATTTGGAAGGATTTTTTCAAAAATTTTTGACAGAATGAAATTTTCAGATGAATTTTATGCTTCCATGTTTTAAATTTTGATTTTTGTTTAAAAAAACTAGTGGTTATTTTTTATTTCAAAAATTTCGGGGGGGGTTTCAACCCCCAAAACCCCCCCCTGCGTTCGCCCCTGGTAGGGAATAATTTTTCCAATTGCAATGAAATGAATGCAAATTACTTTAAACGCACTTTTACTCTTTTAAACTAATATTTACCCCGCTTGTACCATTTGAAACGACATAGCCTTTATAAGAGAAAATCTTGTCTGTTTTGGCAAGTAATCCCGATTAAATACAAGTTCCAAAATTTCAGTCGTTTTATGAGTTTAAATGTCTGTAAGGCAATGTTTTACGTCTTTATGCATTTCAATGGACACTCCACCACGAACATGTGTAGGTATAATAGGTATCCTCTGACCGACCTTTTCTATTTATGTTCCAAATGATGACTTAAATAAAATTCACTGCTCTTATTGGAATTATAAATAAAAGTTTTTTTTATTGTTTGATTATTCGAGATAAAAAAAGCAATAAATTATTAATGCAACCCATATTGATACACACAGAAATAACAGAAACACTGAAATACCCAAAATCCAATACAGTTTTCTTCTTTCTGTTGGAAGCAGTATTTCGTACAAGTAAAACTGCTCGGGTTGAAGACTGCAAGGCGGACTGCGAGGTGGACTGCGAGGCGGACTGCGAGGTGGACTGCGAGGTGGACTGCGAGGTGGACTGCGAGGCAGACTGCTGTCTACGATGAAAACTTCTCGTGGTCTTCGAATATATGTGCCCGATTCCTGTTCTGGAATTTCTATTATGGTTGGCATTGGGTTAACGTTTCGGATCACCCTCTTTATCCTTCGTGGTCGACGTATACCCAAATTGGGCCTTCTTCTGTGTATTTCAGCGATGACCAAGTGTTTTCTCATATTTTTTGATAAAAACTTTATTATGAAGACTTTACTCTTTTGTTAAAATATTTTAAACGTTTTCTTTTCTATAAAACTAAACACTTATGTAATTTATTTCACTGGAAATATTTTTTGTTGTTGAACGAAGACGCAAGTGAATTTAATTTCGATTGACTTTATAAATCCAAGCAGAAAAATAGAACAATAACTAAAAACAAGAACAAACAAGAGATAGGAGAACGAGCACGAGCAGCAACTTTTTCGTGGGTGGTGATAATTGGGAGGCTTATTTAAAACTGAAGTGTATTGGCAAGTGCGAAAATGATTCGCAGTAAATTTCTTCCTCTAGAAGGATTGTTCTATTATTGTTTTGTAGTTTCTGTGGTCGCTTGCACATTTCGCTGTCATTAAAACTGTGTTGCATTTGTATGATCAAAGAAAAAGTTTGAGTTCGCTTATGGGGAAACAAAAGACGACAAGTGTGACATTTGAAGATCCATAGATGTTATGCAAGCAGAGAGTCTTTTGTTATTGTTCCTGACTTCAAATACAAAGTTCGCCGTTCTTTTCTCTTTCAACCTTGATTTGGATGTTTTTTCTTACTCGTCTTCTTTTCTAATTTCAAAACCATTTTAGGTCTGTCTGGATTTTCTGCAGTTTCTGTTTCTTAAAAATATCTAGACCAAAGTTGTAGCCGTAGTGTAATCTTAATAGCATGAGAATATTGCGTGGCAGGTTGATATATCGAATAGCAGGTACATCCCACTACTATCGGGTTTTTCAATAAGAGCGCTACAAAATTTTTTTTAAGTACAACAAAAACGGTTTTGGATATCAATGAAATTCTTTATGTATGAATTTCATTTTCTTTTGCATGGCCACCATCGGCACGGTTGCAGAAGTCCAGACGCTGAACCCAATTCTCGACGGTTTTCAAGCATAAATCGGCCGATACTGCTGCAATTTCAAGTTCGATATTCGTACGAAGCTCATCAGTCGTCGCTAGCTTGTTGGCATAGACTTGACGTAGCCCCACAGGAAATAGTCTAACAGCGTCAAATCGCACGACCGAGGCGGCCAAGCGACTGGACCATTTCGTGAGATAACACGTTCTCCAAACTTGGTTTCCAATAAATTGATTGTGACATTCGCTGTGTCCCTTGCGGCGCCAGCCGTCCTGTTGGAACCACATGTCCTCCAAGTCCATATCATCCAATTGGGGCCAAAAATATTCGGTTATCATTGAACGGTAGCGATCCCCATTCAGAGTAATGTACCGGTCTTGATCATCACGGAAGAAGTACGGCCCAATGACGCCATCGGCGCAGAAACCACACCGAACCGTTATTTTTTCGGGATGCAATGATGACTCCATTCCCTCACATGGCATGGTTGTGAGAAATGCGCTAGGCCCAGGGGCTCCTCGCTCTGTTGCGCCACCCTTTTTATTATATTTTTAATGATGACTCATGGAGTACGTGTGGATTGCTGCCTGACCAATGCCGCATATTTTGTTAATTGACAAAGCCATTCAGCCAGAAATGAGCCTCATCGCTGAAGATGATTTTTCGATAAAAATCCGAATCATTTACAAGTTGTTGCCCAATTCACGAACATACAACGCTTCTGGTGATCAAGCGGCTTCAGTTCTTTCTTCAATTTAATCCTGTAAGTATGAAGGCCAAGATCTTTTCGCTAAATTCGCCACAACGACGTCACAGAGATGCCCAACGCTTGAGAACGACGTGTGAGAGACACATTTGGGCTTTCTGCAACTGAAGCCTCAGCGGCAGCAATATTCTCGACACTACGGGCACTTCTTTGTCTCACTGGCACGGGAACATTTTGTACTATGCCTGTGGATTCAAATTTTTCCACTAGACGCTCAATTGTTGATCTGCTAGGACGATTATGACAACCATAAATTGGACGTAGCGCTCTTAACGTTGAGGCCACTGACTCCGAACTTCGGAAGTAAATTTTAATGATTTTGACTCGTTGTTGGCTCGTTTATCTTTTCATAATAAAGCAGCAAGAAATATGACGTCGTTTGCTGTCCCTGTCGCTCTACTATCCTTTATAATCTCTCGCAGGAAATTAACTGATCCTCAGCGATTTATTGTGCTATGGATTGAGCTTACCCTTCTAACCCTCGTAACTAACAAAAAATTGTAGACTTCATACATTCCTCACAGGAATTGTTGAGGTATGGGTTGAAGGGGTTGTGAGGAAAATATAAATAATTCCTTCTTTATCTATGCACCAAAGTGATAAGATTTTGGTGCTGGTGTTGTAATGGTTAGCATGCCTAACTGCTACGGTGGAGTTCGAGGTTCGATCTCCAGAAACTTTCAACTATTGCTTCGCTGGTATTACTTTCAACGAAGTTTTGGAAAAGTCTTGTTGTTTCGATGTTTCTCGAGTGTTGCACCGTCCTCAAGTTGAGGATGCTGTAACAATACAGGTCGGCAGTCGGCACCAAACTACCTAAAATCTTATAAATTGTCGAAAGGAATGATTTTTGAAGTAAAAACTTCTTTAGCATCGTTATGATTTGAAATTCTATGAATCGAAAAAAATGCAGTAACAAGAGACAGACACATATGTAAATTTATAGGATTTAACATGGGTGAAACGCACAAGACATTTGCTATCCATAACCAGATTGCACTTTAGCTCCGTAATCAATGTCATCACCGGACATTGTCTGATAGGAAGACACGCCATAAGACTCGGCGTTCCCTCTAATGACTTCTGCAGAAGTTGCCTAGATGAGGAGGAGGAGGAGACTATTCAACACCTCCTCTGCTCATGTCCTGCACTCTCCTCAAAAAGAAAACGGCATCTAGGAAAATATTTCCTCGATGATCTAAACGATCTGGCAAACACAGATATCATGTATCTTTTTCGCTTTATCAAAAGCTCCAAATGGTTCTGTTAAGTTAAGTTCTTCCTCACTTAACTTATTATGGTATCACAATGGACCTAATACTGGTCTAAGTGTGTCAGTTGTTTTCCTGGCAGCCATTTTAACCTAACATGGGTGAAAGTGAGGAAAGTATTATACAGTGTTTCTTATGCTCTAGTTTGCTTTGTGTTCTGCTTTGTACCCTTTAAAAGCTTGATTGGGAGCGGGAACTTAGAAACTACTGGACCGATTTCAAGTATTCTTTCAACAATCAGATGCCACAGTATCCCTTTGTAGCATAGGCTCTATTTCATCTTCATATTCAAACGGGAACAGGAATGGAACCAAAAAACTACTGAAAAAGCAAAAGTTATTAAAGGCTTCATTTCTATCACGTATGAATTGCACTGCACACATATCAAATTTTGCATTACATTTACATTTACATGAAAACTACTCCACACATACATCTGCGGAGTAGGGGGGTTGCAGCCAGGCGACATAGACCGTTTGGCTGCTACACCACAAGACTAACTACACAAATACTACATAGAACAAATAACACATGACAACAGAACGCAGTAGTACAAGACGGTCCCCCATAGCGCTCATTCCGATTTAATTACGGTGTTCTAATGGGAACCGACTCTTTTCGGTTGACAAGGCCGTTGTTATATCAAATTTTTTTTTCAATTCTTGTTGGTCTCTCGTTGCTTAGTTCAGTTCACCCTCACAACCTTGCCCGCTTTAAATTTTCATTGGTTACCTCTTCGTATATACGTTTTTTATTTAACACACAAGCTTGTAAGAGTAAACAACTCACTCACCTCAATTCAAACGATTCGAATGCCCATTCATACGTTGTGGTGTAGAACGAGATAATGGAAAATAAAATGATTACCTATATAAACAACAGTATGAGTTGAATCGAGCGGTTTCTATGTAGATTAAAATGTATAGGGGTCAAGGATCAAGGGGGCTACTTCAATATCAAAAGACCGAAAGCATGGACGATGAAAAATCAAATAGAAACATGTCAAAGGTTGAAGAAAGCCGAGATGCAAAGAGTGTTTTTCTTAATACCTGTGGTTTTCAATATGGCAATACTGCTCCGAGAGTTGGTCTTTTTGACAGCTGTCACTTGATTTATGCTCAGTTTGGTTTTTCATTTCATCGTGGAAGAATAGAGGAAGTTCGGTGCGTTATTGCTGGCATGCGGCTCTAAATCCTGCAAAAAGTAGTCGAAAGTTAGGCCTCTCGGCTGAAAATTATTTGAGCCAAGTTCGATATCGTTGTCCGAAATCATTTTCAAAATTGCAAAATTTTTATCTTTATAATAAAGCTAAGGTTTTGGCCATAACGTCAAAATAGAGCGTTTCATCACTTCTTGAAAACCACACTTCAACATAAAACACAAATTTTAAATACGAAAGTATATGCCATTACTAGCGTTTCCCTAGTTAATACGAATTTTCAACACTGTCGAAACCTTCAAAAAAATATAAAACAGAACAAATAAAGTGGCGGAACTGTGAAAATTCTGCATTTTCGGTTCGATCTTAGTTGCAGACATCTGACTGTGTTTGAGTTCTCTTGATATCCTATATTTCCCCCACATCAAACTATGACTATGCCTTGTTGCATGTTGAGCTCGTACTGACAGTACTGCTCGTGCTCGAATGTCGAAACTCGAAACTCGTCTGTGCAACGTGCATCAACTCCGAACATCACTGATCCGTTGTGCTCAACAATATCTTGCCATTGCTTCTTTTTGGTTACTAGTATCTGCTCGTGCTCGACGCAGGGAGTACGAAGAAAAGGACACCACTGTTAAGGAAAATTTCAAGATTTTCTATTTCTGGCTATCATCTGCTTATAGAATCAGATTCGTGTCTGAGTTGGAGTTGTTTGCTTCTTGTCTCGTTTTATGTTGGTTGATTTTATAAATTTCATCAGCTACAACCTACAAGTGTTAGTGCCACCAGTGGTAAAGTTAGTCTTGTTGTGCACTCGGCGAAGAAGCAATCTGCCAGTCGTTAAACTTTGTTTTAATACTTTTTACCGGCTCGATCGTAAGCGTTTCTACAAATCATAAAATATAAATTCGAAGTTCCTAATGAAGTGTAGTGGTTTCATCAAAAATTCATCTACATATAAAAAAAATGTATCAGTGGTTCATTAATTCATTTCATTCATACACAAATGACTGACTATAAACCTAACGCGTCACATAAATGACATGGGAGAGAAGAACTTGTTAGTGGCGCTGTTTTCAAGGTGTCATGTCGATCAGAGTAAGTTTACTTGTAGTTTTGAACACGGGCGTAGCCAGGTGGGGGGGACTAATGGAAGTGTATGAAATAAATAAATAAATAAGTAAACCTAACTTTTTTTTTCAACTAGTGCTTATTTCGTGAATGGTAACACTTAGCTCATGTCTGATTTGACAGATAATTAGTTTTATCCTTCCGCTGAACGAATATGTTGCATTTTTGCTTCGCTAAGTGGGCCTGCGATCGACTTAGAGAAGATGCCGATTTTGCCAAAAAAATCATCTCTTCAGATGATCTGAGCAGGTATGTAAACAAGCAAAATTGTCGCATTTGGGGTACAGAAAACCCGCACGCATACATTAAAAAGCCGATACACCCAAAACGAGTCACTGCTTGGTGCGGATTTTGGTCCAGATGCATAATTGGACCAAGTTTCGAAGATGAGCAAGGAGTGGCCGTTACAGTCAATGGCGATCGTTATCGGGCCATATTGAACGAGGCGCAGGGACATAAGTCCCCGGGACATAAGTCCAAAATTTTATTTTTGGGACTTATGTCCCATCTAAGTGAGACATAAGTCCCTACTTCGATTTGGGAGTTATGTCTCACTAAGATGAGACATAAGTCCCAAAAATAAAAGTTGGGACTTTTGTCCCTCCGAATATACTTTTACAAACTAAGACATTTTTTTCAGAAGCCCTTCTGAAAAATTGTCTGTGTTTTTCTCAAATTCTTGAAGCTTCTTTTTTCAAAAAGCAAACTTACTACTCATTAGAAAGTAGAGATATGGTTTTCCGGAATTAGGAGACGTTATTTTACTTTTAGAATTTAGTAAAAAAAATTTAGTTTAAAAAAGAAACTTAAAAAATGTTGATTTCCGTTTCGAAGGCTCTGTTTGAAATATGTTGTAAGGGCAGCGGGCGATGGAAAATGTTTACTTTAATTATAGCTGAGGTATTTGCACATATAGTTCCTCCGACTTTCTACTCATTAGAAAGTAGAGATATGGTTTTCCGGAATTAGGAGATAATATTTTACTTGTAGAAGTTAGTAAGATTTTTTTAATTTAAAAAAGAAACTTAAAAACTTAGAGTTTTTGAGTATTTGAGAAAATAAAATTAAAAAATCGCGCGAAAACCATATCTCTACTTTCTAATGAGTAGAAAGTCGGAGGAACTATATGTGCAAATACCTCAGCTATAATTAAAGTAAACATTTTCCATCGCCCGCTGGATGGAATATAATATTTCGAACAGAGCCTTCGAATCGGTATTCAAAGAGTATATAACGATTCTGAGATTATCTAGAGGTTATTGGTTCCATTGCCTAAAATCACTTGAGAGAAAGGTGTCAAGGACCAACAACTTTATGGCAAGCAAAAATTGTTTGGTTGCCTAGTAGAAATGTACAACGATTTACTAAGCTCTATTCCTGAAAAGTTGGGACTTATGTCCCATCTTCAACGGAAAAAAGTTGGCACTTATGTCCCGATGGCGTGGGACATAACTCCCAAATCGAAGTTGGGACTTATGTCTCACTTAGATGGGACATAAGTCCCAAAAATAAAATTTGGGACTTATGTCCAGGGGACTTATGTCCCTGCGCCATTGAACGAGTTTTTGTTCACAAAAATTGAAAAGGAGGGTATTGACAACATTTGGTATCAACAGGACGGCGCTATGTGCCACACAGCCGAAGAAACACTCGATGTTTTGCGCCCATTTTCAAAAAAGAAAAAAAAGTTATTTGGCGGACCCTTTACAATGGATATAATAATGATAAAGTAAATCGGCATCACTCTCTTAGAGTTTTTAAGATCTGCTCCCAATTTTGCAAAAAAAAATTCTATATTTTGTTGTCATCCGCAAAATATCGTTAATGAGCTTCGGCCCCGAACTAGCATTTCTCTGGCTTTTATTAAGTCTTTTTTTGTACTTACACGCGGGATATTTGAAATAAAGTGGAAAATGGAAAGAATAATCTTTAGTTGTTAGTTTGGATTTTCGAGAAACAAAACAATGTTAGGTGGGCAATATAATATTGCTATGAGATCATCTTAACACGTTTCTCAAACAAAATTTTTTGTATCTTTATGTAATAAATGAAAAGATTAGTGAAGTTTTTAACAGTTAAAAACACTTATTTTATTTCCTCAGATGTACATTTCAGAAGCAATGCTTCCATCGTCAGTGAGATTTGTAAAATTAAATTAAATTAAATTATTTGTCAAAAAACTAATAATAAACAAAAATGTTTCTAAACAAAATTACAGTTGAGTTGAGTTGAATCTATTAAAAAATTTTTTGAATATTGAATCTTTGATTGGTCCATCATCACTATTCATTAGATTATTTTTGTTTTTAAATATGTAAAATGATTCAAAAGCATCTAATTCATAATTGCTATTTACATTTCTTATTAGTTTTAAATTTTGCAAACTAAAGCTATGACTATTTTCTAGCATATGTTCTGCAACACTTGACTTTTCTTTTTCATTATATTTAAGATGTGCAAAATGTTCTTTAAATCTTTTTAGAATAGGTCTTCTTGTCTGTCCTATATATTCTTTTGCACAATCATTACATCCGATAGAATAAATTCCTGACTTTTGAAGTTGGTCAATTTTATCCTTAGATCCTCCAATCAGATTTTTTATTTTTATTTCGCTGCACTCACTCATACTAATCTAATGAATAGTGATGATGGACCAATCAAAGATTCAATATTCAAAAATTTTTTTAATAGATTCAACTCAACTCAACTGTAATTTTGTTTAGAAACATTTTTGTTTATTATTAGTTTTTTGACAAATAATTTAATTTAATTTAATTTTACAAATCTCAATGACGATGGAAGCATTGCTTCTGAAATGTACATCTGAGGAAATAAAATAAGTGTTTTTAACTGTTAAAAACTTCACTAATCTTTTCATTTATTAGATTAAAAAACACGTGGAATATCTCAACTAAAAAACTCATCTTTATGTACTATATTTGCTGAGAGCGCATGATAAATTAATGTCACCGAGCCAAAAACATCCCGAAATGCGTATGCTTTTCATTTAAAATAACCTTGAAAAGCAAGAGCCCGGAAAGTAAAGAAACAGATCTATTGTATATCCAAATCCAAAAAATATTTTGAAAAATGAAGCTGTACCTACGTTATATTTTTCAGATCCAGCTAAACATTAAAAAAGCTTTAAAGAAAATGCCTTCATTGTGTTTATTCCGCTACGACACCACTGTACGACGGATATACATATGTATGCATCTTTCTGTCTTAACCCATTAGTCCATTAAATTCGATTGGTTTATTTGTTTCTCTCTTTGAAATAATTTAAAATGTTGGGATTAATCATAAAATAAAAACAATATCCTCGACATACATATACACTCAGCTCAGTAATACTAAAAAATTAGGAACCCCGACCGAGAAAAGGAATGAGAAATTTTTAAGTGATAATCAGAGTTTGACAAATTTTAACAATACCTATCCTTACTTGCTACGAACTTATTTCGATTGCGGGCCTGTAAATGAAGAGACGAGCGAGTAAAATCAATTCAAGTAATTCATGAAAAATAGTGTGGCTAGACCTTTTTTCATCCTAAGATCTGAATACTTAAAAAAATTCATCAAAGACTTTTTGTTATATATTTCGCTCCTCTGAAATGTACATAACACCACGCACCACCATAGAGTCAAGTTATATGCGCGAGAGATTGAAATCGGTCAAGAGCGAACGTATCATAGGCCTTTGGTGCCTTTGAAATATTAGAAATAAGTTTAAAACTGCTATGAAAATCTTTTCTTTTTTTTTGTATTAAAAAATATACCTTATCCATCGTGCTCACCAATATCATCATCATCAATAGCTCAACATAATCCATACAGAGCCTTCATTAACAGAAGCAAACTATATTGACTCAACTGTTTGCTTACCTTACGAGAATAGCCTTAAGTCATATTGTGGGTGTTGTAGAAGTTTTCATAGCTCAATTATTTAAGCCGTCAGACCTGTTTCAAAAACCAATTGCAAGTTATTTGTGTCTCATTTATTTATCTGAACGCATTACAAAATAGAAAAAAAAAATAAAAACAACACAAATGACACAAAGAGCAAACATAAAAAAAACATCATCTTGATCAGTTTGAGTACGTTCTCATCAGATGAACGATTTTGAGGCTCTAAAGTGGAACGGCAAACGATTTCTGTATCCCTTTGTGTGTGCTTAGGGAGATTGCATCCAAAGCCATCCAATGGCTCCTCTTCGATTGTCGGCATGATTTCTATGTCACAAAACAAACTCTTTTTACGTCTTGATGGACTTCTTCCTTGAACTGGCCTTCTTTTTTGTTCTCTGGATACTACTACTACTTCTCTTTCGATTTGTTCTCTACTTCCATATTTTTGTTCATGAAAATAAAAGAATTCCATTCTGATTCGTTATCAGTCCCTATAAAATAAAATAGGTAGTCATTTAATATCCATATGATGATTGCTGAGTACTGAAAATATGAGGCCTACAATCAATCAAGCTATTACAATCAAACTAGCTAGAACTATAGGGTTTTGATTTTCGTTATGAGTTCAACAGAACATTAAAATCTAAAAACATGGTGTACCTAGTTCAGCAATTTGGATTTTTTGTTATTGCCACTGAAATCATAATTTGCACCATAAACTGGAATAATGTCTCTGAGAGCCACATGTTACATAACATATATGTATACAAACTTTTTTCCTAGAATGGGGTGTGTCCGTCTATTGAGACATGACAAACATTTTTCTAGAGGAAAAGCTCAGAATGAACATTTTCTGATATTCCCTGTTGCATTGGCCATATCAAAATTGAGAATTCAATCAGGCTATGTTTAAACTGATTAGTTCGGTAGATACTTACTTTGTTAATTTACAGTTTATCTTCTATTCACTATTCTCACTATTAACTTGCTGAAAATATAAAGACAATCTCATTCGATCTACCTATGTCGCTATTAGATTTGTTTGTTGACGCTCTGGTGTTGCACTTGTCTCCAAAAGCTTTTTTTTCTGAAAACCCTAAACTCGCCTTGAATGTCAGACTTAGTATTAGTTGATTACTATGTTTGCCCCTATCTCCCCTGCTGCTGTAGACTGAAAAACCCGTTTTTTACAGCTCATAGGATTATCAAGGAAGCCTGGTTCAACCCTGGGTAAAGTTCAACAAACAAACCTATTATTATTCCTCACTCTAATGTCGATTACAATTGGTACACAAAAGCGCTTTTAAAAAGTGCTTTTTAATCGGCAACCGATCCATTGGGCCACTAGATCAATTTTTTTTTTACCTGCAAAAAGCACTTCTGCGAATCCCGATTCAGAGGCAACAGCTATGGGTATAAGCAATTTCACGTTCACCAACACAAGAAATTTGACGTTGAAGGGATATGTGCTGTTTTAAACAAAAGGGTTTGTAATTATGTAGTTGCAAATATTATTTTACTTCCTTTGTATAGTTTCTGTTTTGTTAAAGAACAGCTGAAACCTGAACGCCAAAAGGCACACATACAAGGTGTGTTTTTATAAGCCAGTTGCTAGTACAGCATTCGAGTTAAAAAACAAAACGCTCTACCCATACTATTTTCAGTTATGTTTCTAGCCACCAGGTAGTGCTCAATGTCAAAAACTACTGTCACTTTTCTAAGCTCTCGAAATTCAAGAAGAAACAAAATCAAATTCATACCTATTTTGTTTCGTTATTTGTTTTATCAAATGAATAACGAAATACAGGTATGAATTTGTATTTTTTTTTTTCTTAGTTTTCATCTGATGTACAGATTCATTTCTTACAGCTTCATTACAATTTTCGGAAACATCAAAAACGTTCTTAGAAAATTAGATTTTCAGATTAACTAAATTTTCTCGGCCTCTGTTTGGCCAGACGTAAAGTTTTTCAGTTAACAATTCATCAGCTGCTAGTTTATGCGAATTCAGTTTTTCAGTCAGAAAAAGAACGCTGAAAATCAAGATTCAGTTTATTAAGCTGTCAGATTCGAGACGTGACATCAAAACATTATACTTGCCAAGTGAAGGTGATTTTGTTGTTGTTCGTGATTTTTTATTGAAAAAATAGAATTAATTAATTTTAGCTTCATTACTGATTGTTTTTTACGCTTATGAAATGTTTATCGCAGTAAAGTCACCAAGCTAGTGAATTTTTTTTTGACATATGCAAATTAAAACCGTCGCACCTGACATATCTTTCTAGATAACCGTCCAACGCCAGTTAATCTTAAATATGAATTGCTATGAACGCCCCCATCGTCCAGCAGTGAAGAAAGCTCTATGTCAGCTGTTAGGTTGAAAAAACTTTCGGGTATGTTCGGGGAGTATGTAAAAAGATATTAAAAACTGATCTTTGATGAGATTTTTCTTTGGTAAACATGATCAACCTAACTTCGGTAGATTAAGAAAGAAAATAATTGGTTCTATTTACAAAACCGTGAAATTGAACTATATTACCGCGTTAATAAATACAACCCACATTAAATTTATCTGAAATACGTGCTTCTAGTTCCAAATATGAATTTCTATGGGAGAATGTTTGATTTTCATAGGGGAATTGTGCTCAAAATGACATACTTTTTGTTTAGTAAGAAATAAAATTTTACACCTAAAAATGTTTTTCATGGCACTGGTTTAGTAATTAAAACAGAACCTAATGATTTTCATAGCTCATGATGTTGAATGTTGTGTGTTGAGTTTGTTGAAACAAAGAAATGTTAACCGAACTGCATGTGGCTTGCAAATTCGTTTTTATTGGATACTGAACATTTGAGTGCAACATGATCGGTTTCAAAATGACATTGAATCGCACAAAAAAATTTGAATTCTTATTACTTATAGGGTATTTAAAATGAAGTTGACTTTGGTCAAAAGTGGTCCCAAGAGAAAGTTCAAGTCTCTATTTTGGATAATTTCTTACGAGAAATGAGATTTAACACCATTAACTTAAACGAAATGCTTTTCTTCAGCCTTTAAGCAATCGGTTGAGTTGAATAATTTGATTTGTCTTCTCTGAATTTTTGTTATCGAAAAGAAATGGTAGAACGAATAAAGCAATCAAACTCGAAGAGAATTGTTTCAATTTTAAAGAACTAGAAGCAAGAACGTCTCAGAAGCCCAATCAATTAGAATCAATCAATCAATCTCCATTCTCGGCTCTTGTCACAGAATCACAGCTTCACAGAGATCAGATCACCATCATGCACTCTTCTCTCTGCACTACACAGAAGACAGAAACAAGAAGAAATAGAGCAAACTCGCTCCGTTAGCTCTTGCTGAATTGCTTGCTCTTAAGCAAACCAGTTTCTGGTAAAGGGAATGTAATATCAGTTTGTGTTACTTCGCAGTATGTTAAGGTCACAAAAGAAAGGTGCCTCTGCCTCGTTAGTTTTTCACTTAGTTATTCAAAAATTATGATTTTTTTTTATTTGAAGTGTAGATTCCTTAAATTTTTGATTTCCTTGCAATTAAAGTGTCAGTGTTAAATTAGTTCAAGTAAATAATTGTCTATTGTCTGTGAAGTGTTAATTGTTTTTGAAAATCATTGTGAATTCAGGGGGCGAGATTACATCGGTAGCAATAACAAGTCTGTTCATGTACATATATGTTCGGACATGTTTAGACACGTTCATTCATGTTCAACAGTTTATCTTTTTTTGGTGAGTTCTATTTTTATATACATAAATTCTTGAAGTCAAATAATTTTATATTTCAAAAATAGTTTCTTAGAATTGACACAAAATAACAAAATTACAAATTACTCATCGAACCCCTTACAGTTTCTTTTCAATATTGAAGTTTCTTTTAGCAATGCAAATTGAAATATTGAAAACTATAGGATTTGGTTTATGTATTTATTATCTTAAAGCCATAAGCAACTTTTAAAAGTTTAAGTTTCTGATATTTACATAGTGTTTGGGCATCAAACAGTGCAGTGAAGTATGACGTTGAAAAGCTCAAACCTTGTTAGATTTAGATTTAGGGGACGGGTAGAGCTTGCTCAGCTCTGGGCACTGCGGTGTCTGAATGAAACCTATTGTGCCAGCCCATGTGAGGTTTCAGGGCAGTTCTCCTGCCCCTATATTGAACCAGAAGTTAGCAATCTTCTGTGGGTGAATGAGTTTGAGTTTATCTAGGGGGATGATCTCATAGTCAAGTATTTGCTTTCTAAGGCGGAAAAGCACTGGACATTCTGTAATAATATCCAGAGATGTTTCTTCATTTTCGAGGGATAGTCTACAAATGGGGTCCGCTACCAGCCTCATTTGGTGATGATGTTTCTTTTAAGAACAGTGACCGGTTAGTAGTCCTGTGCAAATTTTTAGGGTTTTCCTATTGAGGTTCAGTAGGAATTTTGATGTTTTTTCCATATATTCTGGTAAAAAGATTTTTGTCCAGATGTGTTACGCCAAGCTTTATTTGATTCTTCCAGTAAGATGTTCTTGGCAGTGTTTTTGAAGGTGCTTTTATTTACACCGCAGAAGGATTCAGGTCCGACGAATGGTTTAGATGCTCTGTCTTTAGCTAAGATGTCTGCCTTCTCGTTACCATCATAGTCTTTGTGTGCTGGGATCCAGTGAAGGATTACAGCGTTTTTCCTTGCTAGTTCAGAGAGTGATATGACTGGTCTCTTGGACTTGTTTGGATCTTATGACAGGTGAGCTTAACGCCTTTAGTGCAGCTTGGCTGTCTGAAAAAATGAATATTATTTTGTTTTTCGTGTTCGATGAACATATTGTTCTCGAACATTCGTGGCAAAGACTTTAGCTAGGAAAATGGACGAGTGACTGCCCAGGCTTACTGAGAAATTCGTTCAGGGACAGTCGTTGGAAATGCCGGAACCTGTACCAGTTTCCATTTCTGAGCCGTCCGTATACCAGATCATATCTTGCCTTTAAGGATGAGGCTTTGTGTTCTTCCAGTCTTCCCTAGGAGGATGACAATGGAGAAGTTGAGTTTGAAGTTGTACATGGGAATAATAGGATCCAAGCACATACTTAAGGTACTATGTTTTTCTAGACTTTCCGTTATCGACAGATGTCCTTTCGGGTATGGATGTGATTTTATGTGTCCTTGATGGAAAAAACAGTGTGTCGCCAGTCTTGCTTCCATTTTTATGAAGCGGTGAATTGGAGGTAGTCCTACAATGACGTTTAGAGCGTATGTTGGTGTTGTACGCATGCATCCAGTAATGCATGTTGTTGCCAATCTTTGAATCTTTTCAAGTTTTTGGGTTGCCGTTATTTCTTTTGTTTTTGTCCACCATACAACGGCTACAACCTGGTTAGTCTTAGCCGACCTTAACGAAGCAGCGTACTTTATTCAAGGTCATTTGGCAAGGGTTGGTATTCATCATACAACTCTCGTTATGCACATGGACGTCATCGAGGTACTCACTTATTTAGCAACGATCCGTTTTCATTTTCCTTTTGTTCTACGAATGACGTCATCGAGGCATATATTTGTCGGCAACTACAAGCAGAACATGCGAAATGCGCTACCATAATTATAAGTTCTATCATGGTTGATATATGTAGACGTCTCATCGGTTCTGATTATACCTACCAGTAACCAGAACCGCTTTACTTTTAGAACATCTTCGACTTGAGTTGCACATAATTAGTTAATGCCTTGAAATCACCAAAGCAGTGCTTAGTTTTAACACATTAAAGTCCCCTTTAATTGAATTTTTCTGTCAGATTTTGACTATTTGTGTTGGTAATATATGCTGAAGAGCATGTCGACCTTTTATTTGATAATTAGAAGGCAAGACACTGCATCGCAGTTGATCGTCTGCTCCCTAATACCGATCTGAATGTTCAAAAGGTATAAGAGTTAGTTGAAGATTTTTAAATCATTCGAACCATTTAATTGTAGAACGAGTTACTTAATAGGCCCCCTAGCTTTCGAGATGTTCGTAAAAAAGCTAGAAGACACTGCCTATTAAAGAGCCCAAATTTACAGCTCTCACCATGTTTGTGCCAAGTTTCTGTAACCTAATTCGAAAAAATGAAAGAAATTAACCGAGGAATTGCACTATTATGTCGTCATCTTCTAAGCCTAACACGTTTAAGTGCTTGTCGAACGAATAGTGCCCTTGGATAGTGTACCTTGTTCTCCTCCCCCTAAACATTTTCCCCCTAGATTTCCCCCTTAAAGACAAAAAAACCCCTAAATCTGGAGGGAAAACCAACAATCTTGCAACCCTGATTTATGCCTGCCTATGAGCACCAAAAGGTATCGGAGCAGGTATACCTGTGTGTATGTACAATCCAATCAACATGTGTCTGTACCGTGCCGTAAATAGATAAACAACGACTAATTGTAAAACCGTGCCGTAAATAGATAAACAACGACTAATTGTAGAACGAGTTACTTAATAGGCCCCCTAGCTTTCGAGATGTTCGTAAAAAAGCTAGAAGACACTGCCTATTAAAGAGCCCAAATTTACAGCTCTCACCATGTTTGTGCCAAGTTTCTGTAACCTAATTCGAAAAAATGAAAGAAATTAACCGAGGAATTGCACTATTATGTCGTCATCTTCTAAGCCTAACACGTTTAAGTGCTTGTCGAACGAATAGTGCCCTTGGATAGTGTACCTTGTTCTCCTCCCCCTAAACATTTTCCCCCTAGATTTCCCCCTTAAAGACAAAAAAACCCCTAAATCTGGAGGGAAAACCAACAATCTTGCAACCCTGATTTATGCCTGCCTATGAGCACCAAAAGGTATCGGAGCAGGTATACCTATGTGTATGTACAATCCAATCAACATGTGTCTGTACCGTGCCG
Organism: Melanostoma scalare; assembly: GCA_949752695.1. Taxonomy (NCBI): domain Eukaryota; kingdom Metazoa; phylum Arthropoda; class Insecta; order Diptera; family Syrphidae; genus Melanostoma; species Melanostoma scalare. Next base: position 18,054,261 of record OX456987.1, on the reverse strand, counting down.
TAAATAGATAAACAACGACTTGATGACGGCGCCGCACTGTCTGGTTCGCGCACAACCACCTGTTTTTCGAATATTTTAATGCCGATGAGAGATGAGACTGAGTGGTGCCTAGTGTGTTGAATGTACTATGGGCTAGCTAATATGCGTAGGCGTACATAAACAAGATAAAAGTGGCGCCTGGCACCATGGCGTTAAAACCTCCGCTACTCCATGTCGCCCCCGCCGTTCATCTATCGAGTGTTGAAAGTGTTGGTAGTATTAGTGAATAGTGACTTCTGATTTCTGAATGAGAAACTTGGGGCTTAGTGTAGGTTGTGTTCTTATGAGAACGTTTCGTTGATTAAAATTTTTCAGATTAACACTGAGAAGTTCAAAATACATACTTAAAATTTTTGTTTGCCCACTGCGTTAGTGTTTCTGTAATTCGAGCAGTCTCAAAGTCTCTCTAGTCAGTATATTAACCACCTGTTAATCATCTTTTTATGGAGGACATGTGTACGTATTAAAACGGAAGCACATAATGCCGCCGTAATCTTTTTGTTTGAAGTTTAAGTAGGTAATGTTGAGAAGCTTAGAACATTGCCGTTTTCTTTTGTTGTTTAATTGTGATGATGAAAGTAAGAAAGTCGTCGACTTTTTGATCGTTGTCTTCAAAATTATAATTTTTAAAGGAGAAAAAAATATATGCAGAGTCATTTTGGATTCCTTAAAACGAATCAAGTAAAAAACGAATTCAGAGGTAGAACGGGCTGACGGTTGATCTTATTACCGTTACACTTAGATCAATGTAGATCCATTTTGATACCCAGAGATGCTCTAGGGCTCATGGTTGCTTGAATAAGTTGGGCTGGCTCAAATGAAGTGCAGTCATGTTCAAATTTTGACCACTTTTACGGAGAACTGGGCCGTATTACAGCGATATTTTGCGAGTGTTGTTCTGAAATAAGTCTATCCATTGCAAAATGACAAAATAGATTGACCACAAATATACCCCCGTTTGATAAATTGACAATAACTAGAAACAGAGTTGCCAATTTAAAACTCAAACATGAATGCTGCTCTAACCTTATTTTTCGTTTCCAAATAAAAAAAAAGAATTCATTGGGAATCAAAAGATTTGAAGTGAAAACTTACCAAAACCAAAAGCATATCTACCAAAATGGGGGTCATGTAGAAAGTAAGCACAGAACTTTACCACCTTAAGTCTCCTTATTGATGTCAGCCTGGTATAACTCTCAATGCTCCTTTCATTTTTGATAGAGTGAATAGAATATCATTTATTATTTCTTGAGTCGTTTGACTCAGCCATAGCAAAGCTGAGGGAATTGGCACAGCGGTGGCGTAGCGAAAGTTATTGTTTGTAGCCTCAGTGTTCATAACTAACTTTTTGAGAAACAATAGCCACAATTCGCTACTTTCACGGCTCGTTCTGCGCACAAAGATAACATCGAACTGGACTACCAATTCGCGACACAGTCTAGAGGTCACTCCACGAACGTTGACGTTGTGATCGTTAAATATTTAATATTCGCAAGAGAATTGCATGAATGCATACGTGTGTTGAGATAAAATTCAAGTATAATTAACATACCTAGATGACAAAGACTCAGCTCTTATGCCATTGTCTGACAACTACACAACTCGCCTTTGTTTCTAACAACTCTTTTCTCTTCTGGCACGTAGTGTCAACATGAAAAGGTTTCGATGTGAAGAGACGTTTGAGAGTTGCATAGAGGAATAAATGCATGTGACGTGATTTTTTCCATTGCCTTTCGGTATTGACCTAGACTGTTGATGTCCATTGCACCTGAACATTAATAGGTTGTCGTTAAAGTGATGTCGTTTATCTCACTCCCATCTGCCATTTAAATCTGAGTTGGAGCCTTAGCATGTGTCATATCGTCATATCTCAGAATATGACACTTTTTCATTGTATCATTTGACCATATTCCATGGTATGGCCACTTGTCGCTTTGCGTAAGCGTGTTATACTTTGACGATAGCAAAAAGGTTTACTTTCTCACGATATTTTAATTGTCGAAGTGCGAAGGGAGAAGGGACACTGCTCGACAATTATGTTTCCCGCTTTGTTATATGAAACTAATTACCTTCTTTGAAATCCAATGTTTCCAATGTAAGCTAATCGAATAGCTAACCACTTGATTTGTTTATATTCCCTTGTCCCTCTACTTACGGGCTCACAATCAGTTCATAAGAAATTGAAAAAAAAATGTTTTTATGCTCAGTCCTTTTCTTTTGTTATGGTTATTAATTTTGTAACAAGGGTGAACATATTTGAGTTAAGATTTTGGGCTATTGATCGAAGTCATGGATTTTGTAAAGTTTTATGATCAATTTAAAAAAATAAACAAAAAAACCATAAAATTGTTTTTTAACGAAGCAATTTTCTGGGTGTCTTACGATAGAAATAGTGTTGAAATTAACAAATCCTATACAATTGAGCTGCCGCACATGATTTCTCCAAGGCAGTCCACGCATAGTTCATTTGACAACGTAAAGTGCTTGGTTTGGTACAGTGGTGCAATGCATAAGCGTAGTTAACTATCAAATTTGAATAGACTTATTCTCTCTTGTGTAACCTATTGTTGTACTTTGAATTTTCAAATGATTGTGCTATTTAGGTGAACCGCACCATTTTTTATAACATTTCACTACATCGTACTCCACTTAGGAACTACTATTTTTTAAAAGTAGTGAACAGCTTAACAAGAACTTTTCCCCTTCTCCGACCGATCAGTAATGAAGTTTAGAGGGCGTCGTATTTATCGAGTAATACATGGCGGAATTATGTGAGCTTGGCCTTACAACTCACGTTATGGAGCGATCTTAATCATTATAAATAGAGACTAACTTGATTAAATAGATGGGCAGCCGACTGCACTCACTCAGACTATTATACTGATGCGGTAGTAAGGCCCGAGTTTTCAGGGCGGTCAAAAGCAATTGAAGTCAATTTTTAAGCTTCTGTAAGGTCATACTCAGATAATCTAGCTCGTGAAATTTGTGATTCTTATTTTTCAACAATTGAATGCTGGTTCATTCTAGATTTTTGTTTCATGCAAACATACAAAGACACCACTGTACACGTGTATAGGTACGTGGCTTTGTTCTCAGACTAAAAAGTGTGTAAGCGCAGTTATGTAGTTCTACTTACTTCAAAAAACTATGTCAGCTTGTGCGATGATCACAGAAGAAAAAGTCAACGGATTGTCGTTGCCATGCTACGAGACTGTTCCCCACATTTGATTTGGTATAGTTTATTGGATGGATCATGAGGACAGGATGAAGAGATAAGTACGAGAGGGCAGAATAAAATATGCCTTAATGCAATACAATACAATCGAAATGCTTTTGGAATTCCCAAAAAGACTGCTTTCTGGTATGCTATAATACTTAGAGCGTCAGCTGGTTTGCAATTGCAGTAGATATACATTTTCGTTCTGATACTTATGGCCTGGTCTTGGCCTGGTTCGGCGTACCACACTGGCCGATCACTAATGTGAAGCAAAAAAGTGGAAGAGTTTTCATTCCTGGTAGCGAGGGTTTCAGTGATGACGCTTAAGTGATTGCCAATAAATTTTCTCTCAAACGGACTTAGAAGAACAAGGAGCTATAAGTGCGGATTCCGAGTCGAATCTAGATGAGATAGTGGTTGTTTGGCGTCTTTGATGTTTGCCCTCAAGTTTATCTCAAACGGACATCTATACATGCACATCCACACCTAGTCATATGACTAAACAGTACCAGAAAAAAAGACGCGAATCTGATTCAAATTCCTCGGAGTTATGCTTTTTAGACGAATTCTTCAAAGCCCAGGTGGATGCAACACTGCAATTAACCTAAATATTAGAGGAGCAAAAAACAGTGGCACCCAAAACCGCATCAAATTCATGGGAGTTGGAGTAGGCATACGAAATGAGTTTTTGACGTTTTTTTGTTCGTGTTTGTTTTTATTTATTTATTTATTTATTTTGTATTAACTACAGTTTAAAAACTAACAGTCATGGTTAAACTTAAACTAACTATATGAAATTTAATTTAAAATAATTTAGCAAATGTAATTTTGTTAGATCACTAGTTGAAACATCACAAACAGAGTAGTAATCATTAAAAGTTCTGCAGCATCTTGTCAGAGGCTCGTTAGCTAAATAATTATATCTTTGGAAGCTGACATGTAAAGGTGTATAGTTTCGAGTCCGACGGGCAGGTACGTTAAATTTGATTAGGGAAAGTAAATATGGTGACGATATTTCTCCATTGATGATTTTTAACGTTGTTAAGTAATTGAAAACCTTCCTCCTGTCTTCTAGTGTGTTCATTTGTAATAACAACAACCTATGACGATATGGTGGAAGCAAAAAGCGATCATTCCAGTTTAAATCGCGAAGTGCAAATAGTAGAAACTGTTTCTGGACTGATTCTATCCTTTGAATATGGGTAGCATATGTAGGGGACCAAATTTGACAAGCGAACTCTAAGCAGCTTCGTACGAGTCCAACATAAAGAGACTTTGTAACATATGGGTCGTTAAGTTCTTTCGACCAACGCTTAATCATTCCCAGTCTTGATTTTGCTTTGTTGACTACGTAGTCAATATGGTCATTGAAAGTAAGCTTTCGATCAAAGAGCACTCCGAGATCATTGAACTTTTCGCATCGTTCTAGTAACTGTCCGTTCAACACAAAATCCACTTGGTGAACCAAAGACCTACGAGAGAAAGTCATAATCTTGCACTTTGAATTGTTCAGTGATAATTTGTTAATCGCAGTCCATTTCAGAAGAGCATCAAAGTCGTTTTGTAAGTACGAAGAATCCATAGGATTTGAATACGATAAAAATATCTTGGCATCGTCGGCGTATAGGAGAATCTTTGAGTGATGGAGCACATTAGGCAAGTCATTTATGTATAATAAATAATTGAAATAAATAAATAAATAAATAAATTGGGTTCGACCATTCAAGTATGAAAGAAACCATTTCTGAAGAGAACCAACACAGCCATGTTGATCCAACTTTTTTATCAGTATGCGATGATTCAGTTGATCAAATGCTTTTGAGAAATCAAAGTAACCAACATCAGTTTGTTGGCCATTCACGAATCCTGTAGAGATGTTTGACGTTAGCTCCATTAAATTTGAAACAATGGATCTTCCACCGAAAAACCCATGTTGATGTGGTGAAATATATGGTTTCAAATTAAAAAACATAAAGTTTACCATGAGTGATTCAAAGAGTTTTGGAATACAGCTCAGTTTTGCAATCCCCCTATAGTTGGAAGCAATAGTTCGAGATCCAGATTTGTAAAGGGGTAAAATGTATGATTTCTTCCAAATATCGGGATAAATTGAATCATGCATGGACTTGTTGAAAAGAGAGCATAAGACTCCACACAAAGATTTGGAATTTCAGGAATTTCATCATAGCCAGGTAAAAAAGAGTCTTTGACTTTCCGACAAGCAGCTTCTACATCACTTTCAATAAAAGACGGAGCTTGTAAAATATTTGTGTTGATTGTTGTCAGGAAAATATCATCTTCATTATCCTCACTGGATTTGTAAACTGTTTTAAAGTATTCTGCAAACGTGTTGCAAATCTCGGAGTCACTCGTGGATAACTTGTTTTCATGAGAGAGGGAAGAAGGATCTGATGTCTGTTTCCGTTTCCTTTTAATAAAGTTCCAGAACAATGAGGGATTCGTTTTTAAATTAGATTTAACCGTGAAGATATACCTTTCATAGGCAATCGATGTTTTTCTTGCCAACTCTTTCCTGGCTACTGTGAAGCTATTGTAAGTATTTATACAGAATCTCCTTTTCAATTTTTTGTGTAGAGAGGTTTTATAGTTTTTAAGTTTCCGCAATTCAGCTCCGAACCACGGACTAAAAGAGTATCTTTTCGGTCTAATCCACTTTTGTGGAATGTGTAAAGCAAAACACTCAAACAAGGTTGAATAAAAGGTATCCACCATGGATTTCAAGTCCATATTTTGGAACTTAACGTTCCAGTCTATGTCAGAAAGTGTATTGTCTAACCCAGTGAAGTCAGCTGATTTAAAATCAAATTTAAGTTTAAAGTTGTTTGTTGTGAAGTCATGCTTAGGAGCTGATATTTCGAACTGAAACTCGAGGGCTGGATGGTATTTAACTTCATTTAGAATTGGATCAGCTCGGTGGACAAGAAGTCCATTTGGATCATCACATAAAATAAGATCCAGATTTCTTTGAAGTTCGTTCCGAATTCCACTAAACTGAAACAATGGGAGGGTTGCTACTTTGTCCATAAAGTCGACATAAATTGAGATCAACGAAGTTGGTAAAAAGTAATTTATATTTTCGTCTCCATTTTTCGTCCAGGAGATCTCTGGCATGTTGAAATCACCACAAATGATAAATTTATCACATGGCTTCGCATGATCCATCACATTTGCAATATTGTTGAAACAGGATTCATACAATAAAGGATCGGATCTCGGTGGAATATAAACGTTGAATAAATATGCATTGATGGACTTGAGATCAACTTCCACACAAACCATCTCAACATTTAAGTCACGCAGCTTGATGTATTTAGCTTCTAGATTAGATCTGAGCGCTATTAAAACCCCACCACCTGATTTCTTATTGCTACTTTCTAACGAACGATCTACTCTGAAAACTTTGTACTCATCATTCATCACTTCAGAGCTAAGAACCGTTGAATCCAGATTAGTTTCAGTGAAAAATATTATATCATAATCCAAAGAAAAACTTAATGTATGGAGAAAAATTAATTTAGTTTTCAATCCTTCAACATTTTGATAGTAGCAATAGAGATGATTTTTATTAGTGTTCCGCGATTTCACGCTTTCTGGCACGAAAAAACTCATGAACGACTGTGTGCAAAGGCCACAATTTACTGTTATTTAGAAGTTTAAAGAGCTCCAAATCTCTACCAACTTTGATTTCAAAAGATGAGTAGTCCTTTTGATGAGCCATTGCAAACTTTCTAATATTTAGACAATTAAGGTCGTGGGACGGAAATTTTTTGAATATATAATTCTGGATCATACTTTCAGTAGTATTAGGCGAAAGACGAGATAGAAAAAGGCTCTTGACAGGAGGTCAAGCTCTTCAACAGCATTCGATCCGGTATCAATCCCAACAGTGAAGTCCACTCCCTGGTCAGAAATCCCCTCATCCATAACGGAAGCTATTGGGGAACCTGGAGGCCCGGTAATGGAAACTCCGTTGGATCGATTGGGAGATCGACTAGTATCTTGAGAAGAAGTAATTGCTATTACCGTTTGGGGATTTTTAGCGGAACCTGAGCGTAGCTTTCTATTAGACTGCTGTTGCATTGCAGAAGTAATAGACACTTGTTTTTGTTGATTTTCAGAACTTTCTTGCCTCTTTTGTTGTTGTTGGGGTTTTTCTTGTATCTGTTGCTTATTTGTTACCTGGTTTTGGTTTGGTTTTAGGTGTTGCTGCGGTTGAGTTCGATTCAGAGATTCTCGCTCAGTTGGTTTGGGTGTAGGAGTCAGCATTATTAAAGGCTGTTGCTGTTGTTTTTGTTGTGGAACATTTAATGGCAGAATTGTACTCTCAATACTATCAAAAGCACAAGTCATTTGAGTTGGTATTTCAAAATCAAAAGTAGCTTGCAATTCTGAAAAGATCGTTGAAACATTTTTGAAAAGCTTTTGCAGTTTAATAATTTTCCAGTATAAATAATCAACTGAGAGTTTTTCGTGTTTAGTACAGTAAAAACGTAAACCAGAAACTGATATAAACTTGTCAGCGTCTTTGCCTTTAATTCCAATGCATTTAGCATGGAATGACTGCAAGCACACTGCACAGGAAACAGTTACATCATTGGATTCATTTTTACAAATCATGCAGCAATCCATGTTTTATTTTTTTTATTTTCACAATTAATTAAATGAGGGCGTTTTACGTGAGCTACACAAAGACATAATATTTTTGTACTTAAAAATTTTAAGGGTATCTGGCAACCATAAAATTAAGTGTCAAATAGAGATAATTGGTTATTTTCATAAAATAGCGAATAACTCCACTTCTATTGACTTCACAAATGTTTTTTACCACTTTTCTGAAAGAAAGCACACGCCACTAACGATGCGAATATTATGTCTTAAGACAGAATGCAAAAGGGATTCAGAAGATAAACTTTATACACTGCTTTTATGGGAGTAACAGGATTGTTTACTTCTTACCGAATTTGTTTTACATTAAAGTTCAAAAATGCACTAAAAAGTTAGTTAAACACAGCGAAATTTCACTATTTTAATACACAATTGACTTGATTAGAGTTTTTAAAATATGTTTTGTATTATTTAAGACCGTATAGGAGAGATTAAATAGCAAGATTGATGGAGCGAAAGAAATACACTTGTTGATACACACCTTGACCTTATTCTGAAACCATATCTCAAACGAACATATGCATGTGCAGTTTTAGGAGAGTTCTCTTACCTCTAACTTACACATTCGCACTTTATAGGTAGATGAACAAAAAGCTGTAGCAGTCAAAACCGAGGTATTGATGGCGACGCATGGCACTTTGACGTCGGCGTCGTTGGTGTTTGCCTTCGAACCTTATCTCAATCGGACATATGGGTTTGCGAAATCATACACGAGTTTCCCACATTCAAGCCCATACACATGCACACCTCGTCATATGACAAGTTAGTAGACGAACAAAGAAGACGCAAATCTTAGTGGAATTCATGGGAAAAATGCTGTCTAGACACCACACCTTGCAATTAACCTAAATATTAGATGTATTTGTTTTTAGGGGTAAGTGACTGAACAAATTTACTTATTTGTATACTAGTGCCTAAGTGATTTGCCCAAATCCAAGCTAGCTTGTATATAATATATTGAGCAGAATATCTTTGAAGCTCCCTAGTTCTGATGACTTTGTACACAAAAAACAAGATTTGAGCACCCTATACTTCTGCTCAGCGTTTCCGCAGTAAAAATTTTTAAGGTGCTATTTTCGGTAACCAAAGGTGTCAACTGGGTGCCACCAGCCCTTCAGTGGTATAGAGAGACATTTAAAAACCCAAAAACAAATGCTGTCCCATAAAGTATCATTACGATTATTTGGGCATGAATTAGTACACACACATACACGGTATGTATGTTTCACTACTAAAAAAAAACATTCCTTTTAGTCATTTTTGAATGACTTAGTTTTCTTCATTAAAATGTATCAAGCTCTTAAGGTGCCAAATGAGAGCTAAGGAGAGCCAAGAGAGCTAAAGAGAGCCAAGGTGCCAATCGAGACCGAGGCCGAGGGGTGAATTTTGATTATCGCTTGATGAGAAGCGAGGTCCTTGAGTATAAATTTAAAACTAAAATGACTTTTAACATAAGAATGAATCAGAATTATTTAAAACATAAAAGATTACATTTCAAAATATACAAAGCGCAGAATGGATAGTGTTTTGCTTCTGTCCCAACTCAGCAATGCTATTATCAGCTCAGCAATGCACTTAACCACTGCTTGAAGAAAGCTTGAAGCTCTCAGTGTTGCCTTGCTCTTGTTCTTTTTTATTAAAGCCAGCCAGCATTTAAGTTGTTGGTGAACCTGGGCCACAACTAACTTTAGAAAACCATTTCGACTTCGGTGGATCTCTCTCTAGTTCGGGTATGAGGTCTTCATCTACTTGATAGTGCAACCTATGATGAAGCACATTTCCTGCCCCCTCTCAAAGGTGTAAAGTACTCCTTTTCAGAGATCGAAGTAATCGTAGGAACATAGACTTCCATATATTGTTCAATGTCGTATAGAAAGCTCATAATGATTTTGATAGTGAGGCAGTTCTTCGAATTCTCATGTGATATCACAATTGACGTATTATTTATCTGATTGCTTTGGTTGTTTTCCCGACAGCCACCATTACCTAACTTAGCGTTATCATAACCTATAGAATCGCTGAGTTGCTACAAAAAACCACATACAGAATTTCACATTCGAGCTAAGGTAAAACAGTAAAATGCAAAGAGCAAAATTCTTATACTTAAAAATCACATTTCTCTTTGAAATGGAGACTGAAGCGTCTGATTTGACTAGATGGCAATAATACATAGCCCTTGGCTCCCAATTTTTTCACATATGCTTCATTTGCATTGTGCACTCGCATCAGTGTATCGAGGCTCCGAAGATACATTTTAAGATTAAAGCTTAGTTCCCTAGTCTCCATCTACAGAAAGGTGAACATCTGTTGTAGTATTAACATCCTGCCTTAAAAGCCCCATATCTTACACATATTCCCGCGCGTTGCATATGTGCACTCGCGCCAGTGTGTCGAGGCTCCAAAGATGGTCTCCTGTATTCATATTTACAAAGATAGAAATTAACGCTGAACTCTATTATAGTCTGTTTGACGTGGTGGCGTTGTAGCTTCTCTTAAGTCTCCATATGCAGCACGGTTAGCTTCTGTTGCAATAAGAAAATAACACCCTGCCTCAGAAGCCCCATCTATGCACAAAAATTTTTGCGTAACCAGGCGACTTCACATAACCCAACAAAAAACATCTTGGCGGCAACTCACAGGTTTAAGTCTCGGGACCATGTCAAAGTCATCGTCAACATCGTTTTCGCTGAGACAATTTAACGAAGGTGCACTGCTAAACTAGTGGTTATGCGGCTTCAATTCTTTCACAATGAAATGTTAAACCAAACTGAGCATAATTCAAGTGACAGCTGTCAAAAAGACCAACACCAAAAAAAAGTATTCCCAGATTGAAAACCGCACAACTACAATGAACACCCTTTACCTATAGTACCCATTGACATAGACCCCAGTTCTGATTTTCATTCGGATCCATTTTTCAATTTTTGCAGTTCACAATTCCGAATTCGTACGTTTTCAATTCGCTTATAATTTTGCTAGCGGATTCGAATTCGGTTGATGAATTATGTAAGACGCTATATACCCAGTGCCGTAACTAGGGCGGTGCCAGCGGTGCCCAGGCACAGGGCGCATCCCATGGAGGGGCGCAGAAATGACCAGACTAGTATCTAAAGGGTTCGCCAAATTTTTTTTTTTTTTTTTGTTAAAATGCTAAAAAAAAACTGCTGAATATTTTCTCAAATTTCTTTTTTTATTTGAAAGTATACAATCCTTCCGGTTGATAACAGAAAATAATTTCATTCAAATGGCTGCCTCGGCTGGCCATGCAATAGCCTACACGATCGGTCCAATTTTTAAGCACATTATCGATTGTGTGCAGATGTATTTTACAAATGGCTTCACGAATATTGTCCTTTAAAGCGTCAATTGTCTCTGGCTTGTCGACCTAACACTTATTTTTTACGGCACCCCACAAATAATAGTCCAACGGTGTCAAATCGCAGCTCCGAGGTGGCCAAACGACATCAGCTCTGCGGCTGATAAAGCGATCTTCAAAAACAGGGCGCAAAACATCGAGTGTGGCTTCGGCTGTGTGGCAAGTAGCGCCATCCTGTTGAAACCAAATGTTGCCAATATCCTCCTTTTCTATTTTTGTGAACAAAAATTCGTTCAACATGACACGATAACGATCGCCATTGATTGTACCGGCCACTACTTGCTCATTTTCGAAGAAAAATGGCCCAATTATGGCTCTGGACCAAAATCCGAACCAAACAGTGACTCGTTTTGGGTTTATCGGCTTTTCACTGTAAGCGTGCGGATTTTGTGTAGCCCAGATGCGACAATTTTGCTTGTTTACATACGCTGACGGTGCTTCTCTTTTTCCAAAATCCGTACGCAATTTTCGCACACATTCTGCAGCATTACCATGACTTTCAAAGTAATGTCGCAATATTTCCCAGCGCTGTTCAAGCGTATACACAACAATATTCGTTCAGCGGAAGGATAAAACAAATTATCCGCCAAATCAGACATGAACTAAGTGTTACCATTCACGAAATAAGCACTAGTTGAAAAAAAACGTTAGATGGCGGACCCTTTACAGGCTGCCTCCACCTGATTTTTTGTTTTGGTGTGCATTTATTTCAGCATAAGAGTCTTTTAAAACGCATGGGAAATCGAAAAAAATAAGTAATAATCGTCTAGCAATGATATTTTGAATGCTTTTCTATTTTCAAAAGTCGAATTTTAATATTTCACAGCTGTTGTCTGCAGCAATCTGGAAAAAGATATCTCAAAAATGGATCGTTCAAAAAGGTATCCAAGATACGGCTATCCGAGATAGGTTATCCGATAGGTTCTCAAGGACAAGGCTTCTGAACTTATCAAGGGACTGACAAGCCAGATACAAAGTATTCGCGAGACTGTAGACATTGTTTTCGAAAAGGCAAAAAGAATTTGTGAACAATGTGACATTGAAGACAATTTTCCTGAAAAGCGACGAAAGCTAGTAAAAAGACAAGATTTAAGTGAAAGTTCAGACACCGCTACGACATTACTCAGCAACTAAGTTTCAAAATTCAGATAAATGAAGCAATAGACAGAATTATTTCTGAATTAAAAATTGCGATTCGAAAAACTACGCGATATACAAAACTCTTTCGGTTTTTTGACCTTACAACACATTAATACATATTCGGATATAAATTTTGGTCCGAAATAGAAACTTTGAAGAGTCAAGTTGAAGCGACTACATTATTTGATAAATGTGAATGTCAGTCAAGTATGGGTCTTCTCAAAGCTGTAGTGGAACTGGATTTAAAGGAAATGTTTCCCAATCTAGTAGTCGCTATAAAGATATTTTTAACGATGCCAGTGACTGTAGCTTCCTGCGAGAGATCGTTCAGTAAGCTCAAATTAATAAAAACTTACCTCCGCTCGACAATGGGTCAAGAAAGATTGTCTGGCCTACCGATTTTGTCGATAGAACGCGACATAGCACGGCTCCTGTCATATGAAAATGTAATCAAGGACTTCGCAATGAGAAAAGCGCGGAAAGTAAATCTTTAAGTAATCTAAAAGTAAGGTCAGCCTTGGGTTACTATCGAGTACTTTGTTTCATTTTGAGCAAAAATTTTTGAATAAACAGTTATCTTAACCAAATATACTAAGTAGCTACTTATATACTTCGGTAAACAATAAAAAGATAGATTTATTTGTACGCACATTTTTCCATTTTATTCTCAGAGCCTGGTTAGAACATTTTTCAGGGGCGCAGTTTTGAAAGCTCGCACAGGGCGCATAAGAGGCTAGTTACGGCACTGTATATACCTATAGCTAAACATGAGAAATTGTAGACTATATTAACATTATTATGTACTAAAATAGTAAACAGTTCCAATGAACATAAAAATTTAGTTTCTAGAACGTTTTTGTGGTATAAAAACAATCCAAAAAACCAGAATTTTGCCATAATTCCGTCACCAATGGAATTAGTCCGAACACCTACAGCATAAACAATCACAAAACTAATATTTCCATGTATTTTCAAAACATGGGTGGTATGAGAGGCAAACTCAATAGCCTTTCTGATCTGGTGGATGCATCTGAATACGACATGTACGCTTTTGTGGAGACCTGGCTGTATAACGACATTAATAACGAGGAGATTTTAAATGCGAATGATTTTCATATATTTCGACGTGATCGCCATTGCGTTGGATCTGAACGAGGTGGGGGCGTTCTTCTTGCTGTTCGAAAACCTATGCTTGCTTATTCCATACAACTTCTTAACTCATCCGATGATGACTGCATTATTGAACAACTATGTGTTTGTATAGAAAAAATTGATGGAAGTAGATTTTTTATATATGTTAGTTATATTCCACCTGATTCTTCTTTATCAATTTATACATTTCATGTTAAAAATGTCGAACATGTATTAAATTCTTATAATGATGTAGATTCCATTTGTGTAATTGGTGACTTCAATTTGGGAGATATCCGGTGGATGGAGATTGAAAACAAAGTTATACCGTTGGTAATTTCCTCTGAAAAGGAGTTTGAGACTATTGATTCTCTTTTCGCCCTTAATTTGAACCAATTCAGTTTTGTTCATAATTCTCTACATAGAATTCTTGATTTAGTTTTTACTAGCGATGAAATTGAAACTCAAGTTTCTGAATGCATTCCTTTGTTTTCAAATTCTACTCATCATGTTGCCCTCTCAGTTACTTTTAAATCAATTTGTTTCAAAAACTTTAAAGTTTTCAATACGCTTGATAAGTATAAATTTAAATTTAATACTGATAATTTGGGTATATTGAATGAGTTTTTTAGTTGTGTTTTTTAATCTAATAAATGAAAAGATTAGTAAAGTTTTTAACAGTTAAAACACTTATTTTATTTCCTCAGATGTACATTTCAGAAGCAATGCTTCCATCGTCAGTGAGATTTATAAAATAAATAAATTTGGTGATATAGATTGGCAAATGAATATTAACTATAGCTTAAAGGATAATTTCAAAATGTTCTTGAATATATTTAAAAACGTATTGGTTTCTTCTGTTCCTCGATCATTTTCAAATATGAGCTTGCATACTCCGTGGTCGAATGCTAGGCTACGTAAATTAAAAAATTCGAAAAATAAAATGTTTAAGAAATATCAACTTTCGAAAAGTCAGCTAGATCTTTCAATATATTCTCGCCTTCGCAAAGAGTACGTATTTTTGTCAAGATTCTGTTTCAGTTCTTATGTTCAAACAATTGAAAGTAATCTGAAACAGAATCCGAAAAGCTTTTGGAAGTTTATAAATGCAAAGAAAAAAAGCGCTGGCTTTCCAAGCAAAATGATTTACAACAACTCTTCATCCAGTGATCCAAAAACAATTGTTGACTGGTTCGCTGACAGTTTTCAGTGCATTTATAACTCATCAAATATACATGTTGCAAATACCTATGACCCTAGTTGTTTGTTACCAATATCTGATAGTTGTCAAATTTTTGTAGAGGATTTTGAGGTGGTAGCAGCTCTTCGTGAGCTGGAGCCATCTACTTATGCAGATTGTCATGGAATTTTCCCAATTGTTTTGAAAAATTGTTCAGAAAACTTGAGTTCACCTTTAAAATTTTTATTTAACCAATCTTTATCAAGTGGTGAGTTTTTAGATGATTGGAAGATTTCATTTGTCAATCCTATTTATAAATCGGGTAACAAAAAGGACATATTAAATTATAGACCCATAACAAAGTTAGCGGTTATTCCTAAAATTCTGGATAAAATCGTAAAGTAACAATTTTACAGCCTTATCAGAAGTCATATTTCTAATTGCCAACATGGTTTCTTTAGTGGCCGATCTACATCAACAAATCTTGCTTGTTTTTCCAAAAAGTGTCTTGACACTTTAGAAAAGCACTGTCAAATGGATGTGGTGTACACGGACTTTGTTAAAGCGTTTAGTAGAGTAAATCACCTAGTTTTAATAAAAAAATTAAAAGCGTATGGTTTTGATGGATATCTACTCAAATGGTTTACATCTTATCTTAGCAATAGGAAGCAGATTGTAAAAATTGGTGATTTTGAATCTTTTCCGATATTAGTTCATTCAGGTGTTCCGGAAGGAAGTCATCTAGGACCCCCATTATTTGCTTTATTTATAAATGATTTCCCATCCAAGATATGTATGTGCGAGTGTCTAATGTTTGCAGATGATATGAAATTATTTAAAACTGTAAACAGCTTGAAAGACTGCTTAGATTTTCAAAATGATTTAAATATCTTTGACCGTTGGTGTGCTGAAAATGATTTATTAGTAAATCTTTCTAAATGCTCTGTTTTAACGTTTTCTAGAAAATTAAACACGATTATATATGATTACTCTCTTAACGGTGAAAAATTATCAAGGGTAAATGAAGCTAAGGATTTGGGAATAATTTTTGATACTAAGTTGACCTTCATACCTCATGTTACTCACATTGTCTCTAAAGCTAATTCAATGCTTGGGTTTCTGAAAAGAAATTCCACTGATTTTAGAGACCCTTATACTCTAAAAGCTTTGTTTTGTTCAATTGTTCGTCCGTTAATCGAATACAATTGTATTATTTGGAATCCAATTTCAAAAAAACTTTCTGATAGAATAGAAAGTGTTCAGAAAAACTTTTTAAGATTTGCATTGAAAACATTTCAATTAAATGGTAATGTCAACTTGAATTACAAACAAAGATGTCTTTTGCTTGGAATGCATACTCTGGAATCGAGGCGTAGCATGTATAGTGTAATGTTTATTCGCGACATTTTATGTAGTGATATTGTATGTGAAGATTTAATATCTTATATAAATATATATGCTCCTAGCCGGCAACTAAGGATGCGGCAGTTTATATTCGAAATACCTCATTCTACTAATTACGGACAGAGGGAACCAATATCTTACTGTAGCAAACTATTTAATAAATATTATGATCATTTGGACACTTTCTTACCTAGAGACCATTTTAAGGCTCGTATTTTAGATTTGCTTCTAAGTTCTTCATAATAATAGTAACTTTATTTGAATTATTATACTACTCAATGTAATATTTTTGTTTTAAGCATAAATCTGTTGATTTTATTGTCGTAGATTTGAATAAATATGAATAATGAATAATAATGAATAATAAATCCAGTAACGACTCCGTTCGGAAATAAGAACACACTTTTTCAATCCGTACGGATTTAATCCGGTTGATAATCAGAACAGCCATGATAGTTTCTAAGTATGATTTTTTTTTTAACATTAAGGGGTTATGAATACCCTATAAAAACACAGCTAGCATTTCGGAAAATAGGAGAGGGTTTAATAGAATAAACCGATGCACATTGCTTTTGAATTTTTATGAGTTGTAATTTGTTATATAAGCTAAAAAGAGAATCTGGTAAAGCGTTCCATATTCGGTGGTGCGACTAAGAAATCTATATTTTACTGTACGTTCGAAGTTGGGTTCAAGATAAAACTGATAAGCATTCGTAGCGAGGCGGGTGTTGCGGCTTAATTGTTTCAGCGGATGAATGCAACTGGCTATTTCGCTAGAGCACTGCTTGAAAAAGAAGCGGAAAAGGGAAAGGCAACTAATGTTTCGATGATGTTCAAGAGAATCAATTGATTCTACGATTGAAGTGTCACCAATCGATCTCAATGCTCTGTTTTGCATCCTACCAAGTACGCGGAAAGATGTTTGAGGAGCACCTGATCAAATATGAGAATTGTATTCCAGTTTTCGGTGGATGTAAACTTCATAAATAGTAGCTAAAACTGAAGAGGTGAAGAGTTTCCTGCATCGTCCTAAGAAACCAAAGCATTTAGCAGCATTTTTGGCGACTTCAAATATGTTGTTATTCTATAGCGAAGATCCTGGTTTACCCATATACCAAGTACTGACAGTTTTCCGGTTTCTTGGATGCAGGCACCATTCATAGATAATGGCAATGGGGGGAATGTTAAGCCTTAACGAAAAAAGACAGCATTGAGTTTTTGAAGCATTAAATTCTACTCGGTTTTTACTATCCCATCTAACAATGCTGACATAAGGTAAGAATTCAATGAGCTAATCATTCGCAGTCGTTCCAGTTTCACTTCCGAAGAGCAAAGAAGTGAACTTGGAAATAAAGTAATTTAGCCGTTTGTAACTTATTTAAGGCATGCTTTTTTCTTATCGAAAGTAGTCCAGTAGTCCACACAAGAACTACGTTTTCAAATGCTCCAACTTTTCTTTTCGTTCAAAATGAAAACCTATCAGTTGTGTTAAACATCAACCAGACTGGCGGCATCAGAAATGACTGCTTCCATTTTTTATGCTTTGCAACAACTTTTCCTTTCATAAAGCTCAATCTTTGTCAGGAATATTTTCTTTTATTTTTATTATCATTTCTTTACATATTCACAAGGTAAATCAAAAAAAAAGTTCATATTCACAAATAGTTTTATAAGACCAAAAAAATTTACTGGCCGACATGTATGTGTTCTTGGGTTAAGACCAGAGCCAACTCTGCATTTCTTATTTAAATCAAAATCCAACTGGTTTTGGAAGCTTAAACTCGGGCTCGCGCTTAAACTGGATCAAAACAACAGTACCATCCTTGCATGATCCGATTCCTATATACGTGTCATCTTCCAGGTCAAGTTGACGCCCGTTCATAGTGACTCCATTATATGTACACGTTCCTGAGACATCTAGAATGGTAGGCAAGCAGGTAATATTTCGACAGCAGCAGCTAATTAAAAATTCCGTCGCTTTTAGGCTATCAACATTTATCTGAATATTGCTTGTTCGCCGCGAACCAATGGTGTTCCACCCAAGTTTAAGGTACGTGCGCTCTCCCGATAGAGAAGTGAAAAACCAGTCAGATGTCTTCCGATTTGCTGGCCAATTCTGCGAGAATGTTACATCGTCTGCAACACCAAAGTTCATGACATCCTGTGATAAAAAAAAAATTTTAATTTAAAGAATCATTCTGTTACAGAATTTATTTATTTTTTTCGGTTTTTTATGTTTCATAAAAATATTTAAACTTTAGATCACTGAAACACCGTGGCGTGTGGTTCTGTTTCAATAAAAAAAACATCCTTTTGTTTCTCCGCCTTCCGTAATTGCTCCAAGAGTAATTACACTTCTACCAAAAGTGCTATGTCTTAGCCATCCGGAATCGGCCAAAATCTTAGGTCCTATGAGAGAAACACTCTGCATTTCGGGGTTGCTCAGCTCTGTTTTTTTTCAAATTCAGATATATCGTGTTGAAGAACTGCATTTAGCTTATAAGTCTTTGCATAATAAAGTTATTCAAGAAATAAGAGCTGTTAAAACACAATACTACTCAAATCGGATGTACGAAAACTTTCGAAAACTTGGAATTGGAAAGCAGAGACCAAAATTCTATAACATTATCGATAAGGATGAACTCAATCAGAAATTCCTCTCTACGCCAAATGTCACACCATCCCGAGAAGTCGAAAATGCACACAGTTCTTATACATTCTCAACTGGCTCTCGCTTTAGTTTTGCAAATGTAACCATTATGGATGTAGTCGAAAGTTTCATTTCAGTCAAATCGAATGCTTTAGGAGTTGACGAGCTTAACCCTATTTTCTTAAAGTCCATTCTGCCTCTGCTACTAAACCGTATTTCACGCATGTATTCAATACAATTCTAAGGACAGGAACATTTTCGCAGCAATGGAAAATGGCAAAAATAATATCACTTCCTAAGAACTCACTCTCTACTGAGTTTCGATCAATATCTATACTTCCATTTCTTTCAAAAGTCATGGAAAACGTATTATGCAAACGCATCTGAATGACTTTATAGCCCGGAAATATCTTTTAGTGCAAATTCAATCAGGTTTCTGCCCACAGCACAGCTGCATAACTGCACTTTTAAAGGTTATTGAAGATATTAGGGCTGAGCTAGATGATAATAAAGTGGCGTTCGTGGTTTTTTTAGATTTTTTCAAGGCCTTTGACATGGTCAACCACACTGTACTTTTGAACAAGTTGCAACAAGGATTTAATGTTTCTGTTGAAGCAATCAAATCAGTTTTTTCCTATCTAACTAATAGAAAACAGGCTGTTTGCATAGAAAGTAAATTTTCAGAATTTCTTCCAATACGAAAGGGTGTTCCCCAGGGATCGATATTGGCCCCTCTGTTATTTTCACTGTATATAAATGAAATTGCCTCCATTATTCGAACAGCATCGAAACGTTTTTATGCGGATGATAACCAAATATATAAAAGTTGCCCCTTAGGTCTCATTGAAAACTGTGTCTTCATCACTAATCAGGTACTCGATCAGATTTCGAATTGGGCAGGATCTAATGGGCTGACTTTCAACCCAAATAAATGTTAATGTCTAGTGATATTCAAAAATTTCTTAGACCTATCTTACTTTCCACCGGTCATGCTCAACGAGACTGCCTTAGAATTTGTTAATTCCTCCAAAAATCTCGGTGTATAGTATTTAATAGAACTCTTACATGGAATGACCATATATTAACTCGATAGTAGGTAAGGCTTATGGTACTCCTCGGGCCCTCTGGAGTGTTCAGGTATTTACCCCCCTTCAAAATCAGAATTTTACTAGTGAAGACTTTGGTAATAAGAATCCTTACCTATGGGTGTAAAATTTACTATAATTGTGACTCCCTTATAAAATAAAAAAATATATAAATAGGGTGGCGCAACAGAGCGAGGGGCCCCTGGGCCTAGCGTATTTCTCACAACCATGCCTTGTGAGGGACCTACAATTTTCTTCCGGTTCCGAACGGCTAATTGAGAAAGCGCTTTTCATGGCAATGAATTTACTAACTATTTACTGACTTGCGTATTCCTCGGGAAAGGCGATACCCGTGGAAAAACATTTATGCCTCTACTGGGACTCGAACCTCGAACCTCTGGGTTAGCAGGTGGACATGCTAACCATCACGCCACAGGGTGACTCCGTTATCAAAAATAAATTAAAAATTGCTTTAAATAGTGCCATTCGTTATATTTACGGCCTAAGAAGATATGACCATGTTTCGCATCTTCGGCAGAACCTACTTTCAATGTCTTTTGATAATTTTATTAAATTTCGAATGCTATTACAATTTTTTAAAATTCAAAGAATTCGTCAGCCAATATATCTGTATGAAAATTCGATTTTCGGCATCAAACAGATCTACATGTTCAATTCTGCCTCGGTTTTCATGTCTGAATTCAGAAAGACAGTTCTTTATAGCTGCCTGTCACCTGTGGAATTCACTTCCAGCTTATTTGCGAGAGATCAGCAACATGCAACGATTTGAGAATAGTCTGCGTATTTTCTTCTCTGAACAAAACAACTAATTTCTATCTTAATTTTATTTCCCTTTCTTTGTTTTTCATCTTTTTCTCTTTTAATCTGTTTCCTTATTATTCTTTTATAAACTTTTTATTTCATTTAAAATAACATTTGAATTGTTAATCAATTATTGTAATTAATCATTTTGTCTGGATGTTTTCCAAACTTTTCTTATGATTGTACATTTTTAGTCTATAGCATTAACTTGTTAATTTAAACTTGATTTACTATCTTACTGTGTAAGCTATTCGAACAATAAACTTATTATACACAGCGATTAGAGAGCTCCTTTCAAAAAAAAAAAAAACCTATCGCGCTAAGTGCGCACTCAAATTTATGCAACTACAATCACTGAAAATAAATTTAAGTAGGTATACATAGCTGATGAATTTAAATTTTTTGCTTTCCATACCTGTACAACTTATTTTTTCTATTTTTATAATGACACAACGATATTCGATTGATGTGCTGTGCAATTTTCAATAATTGATTTGCACAAAACTTTTAATCACAAACTGCTATTTGGGGCTGTGATGTGTATTTAAATGTTTATTTAAAAAAATTTAAAAAAATTAAAAACAACTTAGTTTTTGAATTAGGAAGGGGCTGGTAGGTACTAAGTAACGAAAACGCAAAAAATATAAAAAACAAAAATGTCTTACAAACGGTTCACAAAATCATTATAAGTTGTCTTTAAATCAATGGTTATTCCCCACTCCAATTAATTTTATATGACTTCAAAGCAGACCTAAGTCCTTATGCTGAAGCGCGAAATTTCAAACAAAAATATTTAAACACAAACAGACCAACTCCACGGACACGCGAATGGAAAGTTATTCCTTCTTCGGTTTTTACTTTAATTTTATTGCCTATTTACTATTCCTACTTACTTTTTCGCGACTGCGGAGTTTGTATGCTAGAATACACTGTGCCATTTTCACTATTCACTGTTTGGTGTATTGTTTGCAACTGCTATAGCACGCAACGTTGTTTGCTTTGGATGCTGTGTACTTAGATGCTAGATCAAGAGGTAGCCTTAGAAAAACTGATGAATAGTCTCACATAGATAACTTTGCTAGATGCGTGTACGTAATGGAATTGGAAGTAAGCGTGTGTAGTAGCAGATCTATATGATTTAGTTGTAAAAGCTTCCAAATCTAAAATAAGTATATTTGCGGAGGCAACAGGTGCATTGATACGTATTTAAGAGAAATAATGATTGTATTTAAGAGAATTAAAGAGTCACCCACACATATTTTGAAAAATACTGTGTATGTCAGGAAAGGTGATTCATAGTTTAGGATTTTCGCTGATAGCGCTTCTTCTAAAGCATGAGTTGATGTACATTACAATGAATGAATTCAAACAAAAATCTGGACTTCGAGGTCGGTTATGAAAAGTCCTCTTATTATTTCGATCCAACGCTTAACCATTTTCCGTGAAATTGCTTCACCAATTTTCATGAGTGTTATGCGTCTATCGAACCCTAACATCACCAGGTTTGGTTGTCTAAGGGCCTTTCTCCTGAAGCCACCCAACCCCAACCCCAACCCCTCCTCCCGCATTCCACACACATATACGCAGACGCTATAATCCACTTTTAAATTCATTTTTACTGTCGTCTGAGCTTATATAATATAAATATAAAAATGTATTAAATTAGCTTAAATATCACCTTAACTAACTTAATACCCTTTAAATAGGTTCTCTAAGCTAATCTTAAACTTCATATATTAATGTATTTTGGCCTTAGACGCTTGCCTTCCAAACACTCCCTCAGTCATTTACTCATCTCGGCAGTAATATGCATAAACCGCACAGCTGATACCAATCAAACTAGGTCACTAAGCCAGTCGATCAACCTACATATTCACATATGCATTGAATCTCAGATAAGTTTGTATGGTTGCTAAAAAATGTAAGACACAGTTACCATGTCTGGAAGTGGGAAAAGATGAAGTAAGATGAAAAATCGAATTCTATCTTCCTATAAACAGGAAGCATTTCGCATTAGACTCTTAAATACTTTATGCTTACTTTCAGCATACACTGCAGAATTTGATATGATTTTCGGGAAGTTCAAAATAAACAAAAACATCCGTTGGTATCACAGTGTCCGCAATTTCATTTATTCCGGGAATCACACAATATTCTATCGTATGCCTAAAGTTGGGTAAAAAAAATACAATAGAAATGTCATAATGTCGATAAAAAACAAAAATCAAAGGCTACACACACAGATCGCATGTATCTGAGAGAGCACCTTCTCCCCTCGCAAGATATTTTGGCCCTAAAGCTATGCTTGTTACACACCCTCGCGCTTCGTTTTCGTTTGAACGTGCGCTCGTTTTGGTTTTGAAGAATTAGCATAAATTAATCAATGGTCATAGAGAGGGAGACGGGTGAATAGTGGCTAGATATACATACTATTACATGATGTCGGCCATCATTAATCTGTTCATAGTGTTGGTAGCGTCGATCGATATAATTATGTGGCTGGCTTGTATCTATTTGCTGTATCTATAAGCAAACTGTGTCCGTGTTAGTTGCGTGGGAGCGAGCTCTCCAAACTTTCGATCTCTTCACTACAACTATGCCCAGTGAGTATATTCCACACATGAATTGCTATTACTAATCTTCACTTCTTTGTTCTTCAGTTTTATATTCGATATAGCTTGCTTGTATCTATTTGGTATATCTATTAGCTGACTGTGTCCGTGTTAGTTGCGTGGGAGCGAGCTCTTCAAACTTTCGCTCTCTTAATAATCACTACACCTGTGTCAAAGTTTGGGTAGTGGTAGTGAGTATATTCCAAGTATGAATTGCAAGCCTTAGTTTTAATTCAGTTTCTATTGATCGTGCGGCAGTCAGTGTTCAATTATTATTATTTGGCAGAAGTACATATATTTAAAAAAAGGTGTGTCGTGTAGAAAACTATGTGATTTGCTTAGCTCCAAATATTAAAAACCGGTTATCAAACATGTTATTCGTACGGAATACAGCTTTTTAGTCCTTTATGCTTATTTTTAGCATAAGCTGCAGAATTTGATATAATTTTCGGGAAGTTAAAAGTAAACAAAAACATCCGTTGGTATCAGGGATGGAAAAAAATATAAGTGAAAAATTGCCAATCGATATGATTGTGAAGTGAAAAGTGTTTTTTGCTGCATTCTTGTTCATAAGGGCTGTGATTAAAAATCATAAAACAGTTTCATTTTCTTGTCACATATATTTATGGAGTCATTGAATACTTGTGAACTGCTGTAGAGACGAAGGCTTCCTTTCTTTTTGGGATGAAATGTTATTAGACAGAGTTCAAAAATCGTGAGTCATTTTTTTTTCTTATTTATAGCGATAAAATCTTTATCCCAGGCGAGGTATTAAACGCAATCTGTTCTATAAGGTATTGTTATTTTGACAACGAAGAGCGATTTACTTTGGGTTGATATACCAAATGGCATATTTCAATTCTGGCACTACGCAAAATCTAGTTCCATACCCATTTAACTTTTCATTACAGTTTCCATTTCTACGTAAACAGTTGACACTGCCACAACAATCAGTTGTCTCTCGAGCTTTTATAATTCAATATTTTAAAATATTTAAAACAAGTTGAACTCTTGTTTGGTACATTTTACACCATTCGAGTACTAACGTTATAAGAACAATTACTTAATTTAATTTTTCATCCATGGTTGGTACAGTTTCCGCAAATTTGTTTATTCCAGGAACCAGACAATATTCTATCGTATGCCTAAAGTTGGGCAAAAAAAAAAAAAAATACAATAGGATTTTCATATGTCGATAAAAAACAAAAATCAAAGACTACACACACTGATCGAATGTATCAGAGAGAGCACCTACTCCCCTCGTAATATACTTTGGCCCTTAAGCTAAGCATATTGCTGTTACACACCCTCGCACTTCGTATTTGTTTGAACGTGTGCTCGTTTTGGTGTTGAAAAATTATCATAAATTAATCAATGGTCATAGAGCGGGAGACGGGTGAATACTGAATAGTGGCTAGATATACATACTAATACTATTACATAATGTCGGCCATCATGCTTTTGTTCATAGTGTTGGTATAGCGTCGTCGGTCGATATAGCTTGCTTGTATCTATAATCCATTTGCTATATCTATGAGCTGAATGTGTCCGTGTTAGTTGCGTGGGAGCAAACTTTCGCTCTCTTAATAATCACTACACCTGTGTCAAAGTTTGGGTAGTGGTAGTGAGTATATTCCAAGAAAGTATGAATAATTACAAGCCTCAGCTTTAAATTAGTTGCAATTGATCGTGGCAGTGTCTAGTGTTAAATGGTAGTTAAAGCAAGAGTAAAATCTTAAGAACGGGTTCCTGTTGACAACGTAAAATGTAACTTGTGTCGAAACTTTCGGGGTAAAAAAGCATTGCACTCAATATTTTTTTCATTATTCACAAGGCTTATTCGAAAAAATCTTCAAATAGCTAAGATAACTATTTAAAGAGTTTTTTTTGCTACCCTGCAAGCTACTTGGAATTAGAACAGCAGTTTTCTTTAAAGCAGATTCTTTTTTGTTTTTTTTTTTTACTTTACTACAGCGTGGCGACCTGCTTTGAGTCACATCATAGTTTGAGTGCTAAGCGGTAACTTGTGACTTGACTGGAACTATGTGACTTGTGAGTTGTCAGTGATGACTAGCAGAATGGAACCTAAAAAACCAATTACTCTCTTACACAACATAGTATCAACTTTGGGTATAAGTCCAATGTCACCAACTGTCACCAGAAGTTGGTGACGATGAACCAATGCAGTGAAACCAAGGAACACTAACGTCGTTGTGTCGTAGCCATCGCTGCCATCGGGGTACAGGATGTCGTCTAATCTAAGGACATATAATCGATAGGGTTATGCTGGCTGTCTACAATAGGAAAAGCAAAATTGTACAAATCCCAACGTTGCTGTTATATTATGCTCTTCATGGACATTGGATTTTCATTTATTACTTTTTAACCGAAGGCCTATGCTGTGCCGCGGAAAACCGGCTACTATAAGATTATGAACGCGTGCAAGTCGACTGCTGCATTTCAACCTATTGATCAACACTCGTACGCTGACCAAGATCAAACTTCATTGCCACCTGTATTGGTATATGTGTGAGTGATCCTTTGAGTTATTATCTCGGTTTCAGTTACAAGTTTGTTCATTTCAATTGCAGCAAGTCTTTACAGTGCGTAGTATACCAGACTATTATTATCTTGTTAAATATGGATCAAAATGAACAGATGAATTAGAAGACACTTTTTCGAGGAAAAGTTTACATTACAGTTTACAGCCATTGTAAACCTTCATTCACTTTGCAAAAGGAACTCCATTTGTCATAATGTAAAGGATGGGAAACATCAACTTTGCTTGTTTGTTAAAAATCTGAAAAGATAAAAAAATATTGGAATTATAAATGAGATTATTGCATTGCAGCACATCACGTCAATCTCAATCCATTGATTAACAATCGCCCACGGATTTTGTCGAATGCTGATGTTTCTGATCTGAAGCGTGCAGGTCTTTGGAACACTAATCATCACAGGAAGCAGTAACCATCTATAAAGGATTCATTTCTCTAAACTGAGTGTGTATAGTACGTATTTAGTTTGTATTTTCGCTTAACATTTATTGTATTGTATTGCATTTAAGTTCTAGAAGGAATTAGTCTTTGCAACATAACTCATGTAATTTCTTAGCTTGATTTGAAATATTCATTGGCAGCATAGGCTTTGTAAAGATTTTTGAGATCTGCATTTTCTTCGTCTTTTTATTTATTGATTTTTATCAAAACACGTCTTAGCCTTGGGTGCATTTCAAAAACTAGGTACATTCTTACATTCTTACTTTTTTATTTTATTTTATAGCTTATTTAAATTTTTTATTTTATATTTTCTTTTGTTTAATTCTATTCAATATTTTCTTGAAGTTTTTAGTAGCTCAGACCACTTTCGAGACATTAATTTATTCTAAAAACCTGTTTGACATTTGATGTTGGCTGGCTACTAAGTGAAGCCCGCCTTGAATTCTGATAGGTAATAAATTAATAATTACAAATACCTACATATTGACTAACGCGCTCTATTAGAGCGAATAGCTCCCCTTTGCAGTGAATAATTTGGGCTCGCCCACACCTTTCTGTAAACACGCAAGCCAAATACCTTAGCCCCTGTCTTTTGATAAGTTGTTGGTAAGATTGCTGTCAATAGTCAGTGCGCTTGTGCTGTCGAACTTGATATAAGTATCTTAAATAACTTGTAACAGTATGAGTAAAATCCAATCATTTTGCTACTGTTATCCCATAGGCAAAAATTATAGGTACTCATTGAAAACTTGATAACTCAAACTGAGTATTTGTTCGTGCGCAGATTTATAGTACATAATTTAAAATATCCTATCTCCTCGAATTACTCTTGAATCACCTTATAGTCGATTTTAATTCCACCCTTTCTTTTATAGTCACTATTAATTTTCAAATGGGCAACCCCCATTTTAAATACTTAAAACCTTACTTTAACTCATCTGACATAATTGTCAGTTGCTTCACATTTGATGTTTCTTCATTGGTACAAAAATGACTACTAATCTAATGCAAAATAAATCGTTCGTACAAGCAATTGTTGAATTTGAAAAATTCCTTACGGTTTTAAATTTTAAAACATATCAAATCATTCGTTTCATTACTTCATGGCCGCTCATGTGAAAATTTATTTTTTTTTATGTATGCACACATTGCTGCGATCATCGATTTAAATCTTTCAAAAACAGTCTTTATATTTGATCGAATGATTTCAAAACTTTTATTATAAATGTAAGCAAAATATTTATGTAAATGTATTTCTTAATGACCACCATCTCAATCAACATACTAATTAAAGAGTAGGTAAATGGTTGGTTCAAATTGTTAGACTAGGTTAGGTTTAAATGGCTGTCGGGAAAACAACTGACACACTTAGACCAGTACTAGGTCCATTGTTATACCATAAAAATTATGCGAGGGAGTGCCTCACTTATCAAAACCATTTGGAGCTTTTGATAAAGCGAAAGAGATGCTATCTGTGTTCGCCAGATCGCTTAGATAATCAAGGAAATATTTTTCTATAGATGCCATTTTCTTTTAAAGGAGAGTGCAGGACATGAGCAGAGGAGGTGTGGGATTGTCTCCTCCTCCTCCTCATCTAAGCAACTTCTGCAGAAGTCATTAGAGGAAACGCCAAGTCTTATGGCGTGTCTTCCTATCAGATAATGTCCGGTGATGATATTGATTACGCAGCTGAATCTGGTTATGGATAACAAATGTCTTGTGCGTTTTGGATCTAGTCCTGGCCATATCTGTTCTGTTGCCACATACACGTAAGACTAGAACTCAGACAACATTTTTATTTTTATCAAGGCGAACAAGCCTCAAAAACTATTTACAAAATCGTATTCAAAGTTTTGCTTAAATTCTGCTAATGCTGCGGCTATCCGTTTGGCATGGTGCAGTGGATTGGTAAGCGCTCTTGTTCAAGCTGTTTGGGAAAAGAACAAAATAATTAATTTATTATTTTTATGGTTGAAAAAGTCTCTTTTCATTTTCCAACTGAGTTTACTCACCATCGACTATAGATACTTGGTATTTTAAGGGCTGCTGTTATATGATATACCTTTTCCAGAGATAAATACTCGCCGTGGCATTAGGACAAAGCTTTTCGTTAAAAATTCTAGTCCCAGTGATATTTATAACATTTTGAATGGATCGAGCTACCAGCAATAGTCCGAAGTAATGACAAGTATATCTGAATCGGTTAGAAGGCATCCCTATTCATATAGTCACTTTGTGTTGACTCTGGATCGCATTTGGTGCCCATTTTGCTCTATCCAAGGAAGCTATATTTGCCGAATTTATAGCAGGATTTTAGGTAACCATAGTCGTCACTGACTGATTTGTATACTTTAGCCGTTTCCTCAAAATCATTTTTAATACCCTCCAAACAATCACTCGAAATGTGGCAAGATTGAGGTTTCACTTGGGGAAACATTCATTTTTAAAACCAATGGAAACCTAAAACTATTTCTGGTAAGTTTGATAAATTGTTTTTGTGTGAGTGAAACACCATACAAAATATAGAGAAAGTAGAGATACGACGGCAAACTCCAGTATTCAGGTGCTTTTTCCACTAGAAGTGGTAGTTGCAGGAACGTTCCATTGACACCAACCCAGGTACCAATGTCGAAGAATATCGCGAGCAAGTCAACTAATAAGCTTCTGTTCTTGATAATGTCGCGGTATTTCCACAGTTTCTCCCTCATGTTTGGATATAGCAATGAACTGTTTTCGTTTGCCCGGCTGTCCGCAGCTGGTCTTATCGTATATTCCGTTTCTGATGGGTACGCTTGACTACGCGGTGTTGTGTAAACTGTTCCATTTTGACCAGTTTCTGAGTCTCTCTCACCGTCGAATCTCATTGTTGGTTTTAGTTTAGTGTTCTTTTTAAAAATTTACTCAAAAGTTGTGCTTTTTATGGTTTACAACTTAGATAACGTTTGTTTTATTGATAACATCAATGGAGGTGTGTAGTAGAAATACTTTTTTGTTATTATCTTTTGGAGCACTTGTCCTTTGTTTACTTTAACCAATATAATTTTACATACGAATTGAAATTGATTTTACTAAATTGTTATATTTTACGTAATGCACTTCGATTACCAGTAACCCGCGCGTCGATTAAAGGAATGGAAATATAAATATTTTATTCCACAAATGATTTGCCCTGATTTCAGGTTAATTGATATATTTACGTCACATAAACCGTGAATTTGATGATAATTAAAGGAAGATTCATTTATGGTTTGAGTATGCCACCAAACACTCTTGGACGTTTCATTTCATTTCGTCCAATGGAAAGCAACATTATGCAGAAGAGTTTCAAAACGCTGCGATCGCTTTCGAAACACCTTCAACTATAGATTGGTGTTGTTTGTCGGTTTGAATCTGTTGAAGTTTGTTTTTGAATTGCGATTAAGATTTGCTCACTTACCAACCAATTTAATTTTTTTGGGTGATGATCGGAATGGCTTATCGTTAGCGTAGGAAAATGAAACTTTGTTGTTCATGAATTTTCTTTTGTTATGAAAAACGTCAAAAAAGTCAATTAACGCCGCTGCCACGCCAGTTTTTCATTATTGAAAGCTCATTTGATAATACCAGTTACTGATTTTACTGATAAGAGCTATCCTTCCTTGGAGTATAGCATGACTTGCTGCCAGGCCAGTTTTTCATTATTGAAAGCTCATTTGATAATACCAGTTACTGATTTTACTGATAAGAGCTATCCTTCCTTGGAGTATAGCATGACTTATGGCGTTTTTCATTGAAATCCGAAAGATTTACTCTCTTACTTTACTCTGAAACATGTATTCACACTTTTTGCTTCTATTGAAGGTTAAACTGATGTCCACATATAGGAATTGATATTTTCATATATTGTAAGCAAAAGAAATTGGTTCGTGGCAACTACGCCGTTAGTTAGCAACTTTTTCAGTTCGATCCAAGTGCGACATGGAGTTGTTTCTGATCTCATAAGATCGCAATAAGAACGTGCATAAGCCGTTGTTGCTGTTAAACGGGCTTGTAACTCATCATACAAACCAAACGTTATTGGTTTTTGAATGAATCTTATTTGTAATTTTTGAAGACATTTTGCTCATCGTATTCCTCTGAGTAGCCACCGAACTGTTCTTAGAACTTGTGTAACAAATTGTGAATGCATTTTATTCTTTCAAATCAAATCCACACCTACTCCTTTCAATGAAACATGTATTCACACTTTTTGCTTGTATTGAGGTTAAACTGATGTCCACATATAGGAATTGATATTTTCATATATTGTAAGCAAAAGAAATTGGTTCGTGGCAACTACGCCGTAAGTTAGCAACTTTTCAGTTCGATCTAAGTGCGACATGGAGTTGTTTCTGATCTCATAAGATCGCAATAAGAACGTGCATAAGCCGTTGTTGCTGTTAAACGGGCTTGTAACTCATCATACAAACCAAACGTTATTGGTTTTTGAATGAATCTTATTTGTAATTTTTGAAAACATTTTGCTCATCGTATTCCTCTGAGTAGCCACCGAACTGTTCTAAGAACTTGTGTAACAAATTGTGAATGCATTTTATTCTTTGAGTTTTTTTTTTCTAAAAAAAGTCATTGGACGAGCTACGCTTAAATTTTCAATGTTGAGAGTCTTTTGTTAGTTTCGTGAGTTACTATTACTAATTTTCTTTTCTGTTTTGTTATATTGGCATTCCATTTTGTTTTATTCTTCTTCTTTTCATTTCCGGCGTTATGAGTAGTGATCTTGAAGCGATCACAACTCTCCCACTTTTCTGCTTCACACTAGTGATCCGCCTGTGGGGTACGCCGCGTTGACCTCAGAAAGCGTCGGCAAGCCTCCCGGTTTTGGATTGTTCCATGTCTGAGGCCAACCAAATGCTGCTGTTTTTGCATTTCCCTTTTGTTTTATTGAATTGTACAAAAATAACAAAAGTAGTTTTCTTTTACAATTTCACGCTTGTTATAGATGCACATTTATCAATAAATTTGTTTTTTTTTGTTAGTAGTTCTACTTTGCTATGCAAGGTTTCTTTTTACATTAAATAATTTACATACATAATTTACATTATATGCTCTTTTAGAATTAACTAGTTTATCATTTGCATAGTAATATTTTTTGTTGTTATATTATGTTCTATATAAAGTGTTTTAAGTTCTCTTTTTAGATAATAATCGATCAATATCAACAAAACTTTTCATCTCTCATATTTGCTAGCAGAAATTGATTTCAAATCAGACATTTTACAGGGAAGGGAATTCATAACACGTTTGGTTTGATTTTTCGTATCTATTGATTTTAAATTTGTGTTTTACGAATCTATTTTTATTTTCCTTCATTAATCTTCTTCTTTTCCATTTCCGGCGTTACGAGTAGTGATCTTGAAGCGATCACAACTCTCCCACTTTTCTGCTTCACACTAGTGATCCGCCTGAGGGGTACGCCGCGTTGACCTCAGAAAGCTTCGGCAAGCCTCCCGGTTTTGGATTGTTCCATGTCTGAGGCCAACCAAATGCTGCTGTTTTTGCATTTGCTTGTACCAGGAGTGTTTTGGCCTGCCTTTTCTTTTACGTCGCGAATTTGTTAAAACGTTGTACGATATTGCCTTTTGGACGGGGTTCTGCGGATCTCTCCTTTGAACATGACAATACCAACTGAGCCGGTCGTGCTGAATTTTGTCCAAGATGGTACTTTTGACATGAAGGCTTCCACGGATCTCAGTACTTCTAATTCGATCAAGCTTTGTTACTCCTGCTGTCATCCGAAGCATCTTCATTTCGGCTGCCGTCAATTTGCTCTCATACTTTTTGTACATTGTCCAACATTGTGAACCGTTCGTCAGAGCTGGACGGACAACTGCTGTGTAGAGTCTTCCCTTCAGCTAAGGGGGCATTTTTCGATCACAGAAGATAGCGGAGTTTTCTCGCCACTTCATCCACCCTACGCTTACTCGATGATTGATGTCGTCATCACAAGTTGCTTGACTATTGATCATAGATCCCAGATATTTAAACTTTTCACACTTGGGAAGCACATTTCCATTCAAATAAATGTCTGTAATAGGCTTGTCTGGATCAGAAAAAGGGCAGCACAGGTATTCAGTCTTTTTAGCGCTAATACGGTACCCATTTCCTTCCAGAACATCAATCCAAAAGTCAAGTACTCGTTGCAGGGATGTAGGATCCTCGCTTATGATGGCTCCATCGTCATCAAAGAATAATTGTTGTACTTTATTGTCCGTTACTTTTCCTTCATGAATACCAATATTTAATTTAAAAAACTTGTTTTGCTATGATTTTGATTAGGTACCTTTTTGTGTTATTTATTTAATAATTAATCTTATTGATGCTTTACTGGTTAGTATCTTTCGATCAAAAATTTACATGTAAAAAAGTTTATATGTGACGCGATCCGAGAAAAGGCACCTTTTAGGCAAAAGTGAAAGCTTACACGGCACGCACTTAAAGGCGCTGATGTATTATTCAAACCCATGTAAAAAATCGTTTCTCTGAATTCATATTTTGTGAAATAATAGCGATGTTACAATTTCTGATTGCGCTTCATGAATATTCAATAAAAGAATTTGTGTAATCATGATCCAACAACCGATTTTTTGCCTAGTAAGTCCTTTTAATCGTATCGAGTCACATATGCAAACATCGGCCCGGACCCGAAAACCCCCCCGTGGATCCGCCTATGCTTTTTATACCCTGTCGAACAGATTTTCTTCCTTTCGTTACCTCTGTTTTAATGGGACCATAATCATGGGGGATGTTTGGTTGTTGACAGATCCTCACTTAGCCAATTATTTAAAGGGTTCTATTGCACTGTTGCTTCTAGCATGCTGTAATTGAAATCCGTCTACTTGATTTGCATTGAACGTTGTACATACCAAAGTGATGTTGTAAGGTTTGCAAGTTTGAGTTTGCTTTTACGATATTCACATCAATTCCGACCGATATAGCGCATTCGTATTTGCAATTATGCATCAAGATGCGCGTTAATTCTCCCACAATTATTGATAGTAGTTATGATCGCACTTTATATTGAATTGGCTGTTTCACCGACTATAACTGTATTGTCAGCATGCTTCAGGCTGCCAAGCTTAGTTTCACTCATTTCGATAAAACAAATTCACACAGTTTTTTGACTTAAAAATTTCCGGAAAATGTGTAGTCTGAAACATTTTGTCACCAAAACATAGTGACGTTATCAGTAGGTCCAACCCTCTTTCGACTTTCGATAAGGCGAACATCTAAAGGCTTCCTAAAAAGCTGTTACAAATGGATGCTGCGTAAAGGGTAGTGGGTAGTCACTGGGGAAGCTGAGAAAACGACTTAACTTTGCATTATTTATATATGAGTTGGAGCCTGATGAAGAACAATCGGTAAATTGGTTTCGAAAATACTTTATCGTGTGCGCGAATTTCAAGCCTTTATTTTTAAACTTTAAGTATTAGCGGCTAAGCCTTGCTGATAGGGAGTTAAATAGTGACCAGGCCGAAGCGTGCGTGCCATGCGGAAATTAGTTACATGCGCGGGAATCAGTCGCACATAAGTGCCCGTCTGATGCGTTCATATACATTTACTACTACCAAAATTCTATTCCTATAATTTTTTTTAAATATTGGATTTTAAGACTGTACTATTGAGACAGCCCCTTCCATAAAAAAATAAAAGTCACCCCAAGAGGAGTATTTTGAGTGTTTGTCATTAATTTTATTTCATTAAAAACCGCTTTAACGGTAGCATAATGACATAATACCAACTAATTCCAAGCTGCCTCTTTTCTTTTTTCGACCCAAACAATACGCTCTAGAGTTTTGTTTCATCTTTTGCGAGTTTATGCCTGGATGTGTGTGTAAGATTAGGCAAAGACTGAATCCTCAATTCCTTGTTTCAAAGCAAATTGTTTGCTTACTTCACAGCCAAACACATGGGTTGGTCCCTTTTCAAACTTTCAGTAGCAGCTTCCATGAGAAGCTCTACAGTTTGGTTGTTGTAAGGAACTGGACGACCTCCGACAACGTACCCAAACAATCTACCGTGTTTGCTTTGTCATAACATTTTTTTCAATTCTCATTGAAATTGCCTTCTATCTGTTTTTACCTTATCTTCAACACTGAAAATCGGTTTAAAGTGATAATTGTAGAACTCAAGTGGATTAAGTGAACCAATACTGCAGAAGCTCTTGATGGTCTTTTTATTCAGACGAGTAACGAGACTCTGCCCTAAAATGCGTTTACTAAATCGGCAAAGAACTTGTAGATCTCTCCCATTCCTTAAAGTTTTGGTTGTGAGAGATGCTTTTGATCCCTGAAATTTTTTTTTAAGTATTATTTTAATTTTATCCCATGCCACTCTCACTATACACCACATCCGATTAGTTTTTGAAAACAGACTGCAATTTGCCATTGATTTTATCAAAATAAACCAGGAAGCTATGTCTCTCTATTGTGAATTCTTTTGGGAGTGTATTGGCAAAGTTGGTGATATATTCTTCAATCTTCAGCGACTGAATTTAGATGTTCCTGGGCATTTTCGACATCTTCCAATTGCTTGTCTAATCTAATCTAATAAAGTGACCGTTGGGAATATCACATTTACCTTGAAGTCTTTGATTGTGGCCCGCTGGTCAATCTTAACAACCTCCTTGAACAAATTAACATTTAACAATTAGCTTAACGATGTTAGATCCAGTTTTTACTTTTTTGTATTAAGAAAAAGTGAATTGTGAATAATATGGATTGATAAAATTGTAAGAACATAATTTATCTCTTGCAAATGCCACACGCACTGACCAATACTCTCACTATCTAATGATGTAATTGTAGAAGTCTTTGAATGCTGCTGGGGAGTTGACATTTGCGTCGTTAGGCTTTTGTGCCTGGAGTATAGTCCATGGAGTACTGACGACAAATGTTCATTCTGCCTGCCGTCTCAAGTGCTACTCTCTCCTTAACTATTGAGATCGGCACAGACAGTGCAAGTCTTTTAGCATATAAGACATGCTTGTGTTAAAATTTATTTTTCGAGCAATATACAATGCCATTTTCCCACTCACAATGAATTACCCAGTTGCTGGACATGCAGCAACTTCATTTCCCTAGGATAACTTTCATTTTAACAAATTCACACCGAGACTACTTCAAGCTGGTCACTGACAACTCAGAAAATCTACCGATGAAGAAAAATCAGAATTGATTCGTTTCTGGAGTGAGAGAAAAGTAAATGAAAATTTTAATTTTATGAGCTTTTGTAACATGAAAACACACAGATTCTAGAAGTAGGACGACGACTTGGGGAAATTTGCTTTGCCAAAGCTGGAAAGTGGCCTCTCGTTAAGACATTCAAACATTATAATAGAAAATTAACCAACAAACGAGATTAACTGTTAGTACGTATTTTAAAAAAGAAATCTGTATTTTGGGTTTTATCCTTTGGTCGATAAACACTGATTTATGATTTGAGTTTGCACTCCAACTCTTTCTTTGTCAGCAAGCTGCTTGTTCACGGCTGATTCGGAAGCATGGGTTCCAGGTTTTATCTCGACTGTAGCTTTGAAGTTTGATTTCACTTTGAGCAATTGGTTTTGATACTGATGCTACATTTGGATACTCTATTTTACCCTTAATTTCTTTTGAAATTCCTCTGGTACTAGTCAAACAAAAATAGCAATCATCGTGATTACTTACTTGTTCCCGCCAAATCATTAGCACAGTAAAAGACATAGAAAGAGGCTTCCCATTATACCAGTCATTTAATTTTACGTAGCACGAAATGCAAAAAAGTTTCGGGGCCCATTCCTTATCTTGCACAACAGAATGATCATTATTAAAATAGACCTGCTGAACACAAAAACTTAAATAGATTTTTTGTAACGCGTATCATTTCAAAGTTATGATTATTATTATTTTGAAGTTTGATATCACTTTGAGCAATTGGTTTTGATACTGATGCTACATTTGGATACTCTATTTTACCCTTAATTTCTTTTGAAATTCCTCTGGTACTAGTCAAACAAAAATAGCAATCATCGTGATTATTTACTTGTTCCCGCCAAATCATTGGCACAGTAAAAGACATAGAAAGAGGCTTCCCATTATACCAGTCATTTAATTTTATGTAGCACGAAATGCAAAAAAGTTTCGGGGCCCATTCCTTATCTTGCACAACAGAATGGCCGAAATAACATCAAACGCTCGTTTAACTTTCTCAGTAGGAACTCTTCCTCGAGATTTAATAATATATTTTCCACAAACATAACAAAACTTGTCCGGATGATTTAAACACTTGCGGTGGTTACTTTCCTTCATGACTTTCGCAAAAAAAATGTTATGATAACCTAAATAAACTGTTAGAATTATCTTAATAACACTAAAATTTTTAAATTATAATAGTACAGAGTTCAGTATTTAAACAAATCTGCAATTAACGACGTTTGATCTTTTGTTTTTTACGAGAGTACACGTAAATAGTATTGACACTAGTACTTAGAAACGTGACGTGTTAGACAACCATATCATTAGACAATTTTTTCAACACTGGAATAAGGAATTCAAATTACTTTATCTTATTTTTGTTAGAAAAATCGTGTCACACAGTGTTCTTAGTGGAAGAAAACGAAGGAGTTATACTCGATAGATAGTTCCATAATATTGTTGCCATGCTACACGTGTGGTATTAGTGTGAAGTAAATATTGACTTTGTTCAGTTTGTCATTGACTTCTATGAGGTACTCCTGGACTACATGCAGTTCCTTAAAAGATAAGAGATGCTCTAGATCATTAATGGTATGAATAGGTTAGGTTAGGTAGAATGGGCTGACGGTTGATCTTATTTCCGCCACACTTAGATCAATGTAGATCCTCTATGATACCCTGGAGTATTGTAACGTCCTAAAAACCTATAAGTTTATGGTTGGCCAGTATTTAACCATTTTGTGGCATTAATGATGTTCAAGAGGTTGTTTCTTGGAGTATCTATAAAAATGCAATTGAATTTATTCACAGCAATAATTTTTAACAATCATTTTCTAAATAATAAAGATATAAAGTAAAATTACTATCCTCAGCAGGTTTAAGCAATTTCAAATGCACCTTTCACTTTCAATGCACTACGCGCTTCGGGGAATTGTTTTGCTTTTTTTACAATCATTTTCTAAATAATAAATACTTGAAGTAGAATTACTATCCGCGAAGGCGAATAGTGTTGCCCAATGTTTGCCCCAGATGATGACGTTCTTGACAGCTCATATTGGCACAGACAATTAAGCTGCGATTTGTGCTGTTCCACGGTTTTGATCCAAACGTGTCATTGCAGTGAAGTTCTCTTTTGGGATTGATGGAGCATAATGAGCAAACCAGGGCGTTGGTATTGGCTGGGTTACCAACAACCAATACTTTGATATCCTTTCGAGCGAATTGGTCCAAGGCTTGTCCTTGAACTTTGAAGATCTTCACGATGGTTGAAAGAAGATCCTTGCGTTCCATACCTTCTTTGCGAGGAACTGAACCAACAAGGAATGCCACCAGCTGCATCAGATGTGAGAACCACTTCACGTAGAAGTGGTAGAGCACAATTGGCCAATTCCATGACAATTGGTGGAATGTCCTATAAATGCAAAATAAGAGGCTGATCTTTGTCGAAGACCTCACCACGAGCAACCATGTACATCAGAGAGTAGTCAATCTGACTGACAGCGCCTGTTACAACAACACGGATTGGTTCGCTCATTTTGTAATTTTTTGATGAGATTTATCTTTTAAAGTTTAGCTTTTAAATGCAAAAATGAAATATCTGATAGTTCTTCTATAGTTCACTGAAGAAGTAGTTGCCTAGAAATTTTTTCCTGGTGTGGTAGATTGCTGAGCAGTGACAAAGGAAGTGAGTGGTATCCTCATGTTCATCTTCGTCATTGCATCCTCTGCAGAAGTCATAGGTGTAAATACCCATTTTCTTTTTGTGGTAGCCTAGTAGGTTATGTCCTGTTATAATACTGATAAGCGATCGTAATGGAGGCCTATTCAAGGATAGTAGCTTTTCAAATCCGTTCTCATCGTATTTTGGCCATAGTTTCCTGGAAGTGACACAGGAATCTAGGCATTCCCATTTTTCATTGGGTTTCCGAATTATTTTGTTTCAAACGATGTGTTTAATTTCGCAGGGGTGAACCCTGATTGATTGATTAATGAGAGAAAAGTCAAGTGCTGATCCTTTTCTCGCTAATTCACTAGAAATTGGAAATTGAATAAGATCTTTTGTTTAGTAAGGAAAGGGGTCTTTTTTCTAATTAAATATTCAACCAAAAATTTTACGAGCATGAAATGGATCAGCTTTCAGCTATGATTTCGTTTTCATCGTTAGAAATTGCTTCTCTTTCTTATCATTTTCCATATACTGTTACACTCGTACATCTACCTGAAAAATATTTATTAAAAATTTAACAACCAAGAACCAATACTGTTTGTTTAACTTACCTCAATCTATCACGACATCGCGTTGATACAGATGATTGCTTCCGTCAAATGGTGTTTACTATGTCTCTTGTTTTTTTTTATGTCCCTCAAGTTTGATTGTCTGTAATGTTCTTGCATCCAGAAGAATAGTGTACGATCTACATCCAACAACATAGAGACCATCGTTGTTATAGGCCATGCTGCATTGAGACCAGCAGCTCCTGGAGTGTGGAGTTTCATCGGTGGTGGTATACAGTAAAGGAATGTTTTGTTTTGTTTTGTAAGTCATGACAGGGATAGCTTTTGAGCAGGCCCTGTCATTTGCGACGAGACGTTCTGTTATCGTTAGAGGAATTCATCCTATCCTCTTGTAGTAACGTCATCGGTCGCTGAGTTAAGGGAATCTGTTTCAGGTATGTCTTCGAGACATACCTTCGAGGGAAGGTCACAGACGAACCACTCTAAACGCGACCTGATACAGATTTCAGGAGCACAGCAACCGAACCTTTCCACTCCCATCCTGAAAAATTTCGTTGGGTATTCAAGACTGAGAACTATCGTAAGTCGTGAACAGGAAAGCTTCAAAGCATACCTTTTCATTAGCGACGAAGTATCTTAGACTTGGATAAACAACAATAATCCTTGGTCTGTATTAATGTCGTTTTTGTTTTCTTCTTCTGCTACAGATTGCAAATCTGAATGAAAACTACTTGCAGCTTCGTCTAGAAAACATTGGTATGAATATTGATTCAATTCCGAAAATAAATTCACTTACCAGTGACTTCTGGTATCAAAAGAGAGTTAACAATCTTCTCTGAGTCGGAAACATTCGAGAACTTCTTTTGTTCATCTGTTTCACCAAGGAATATTTTGAGTTTGGTTTCTGCTTTTTTGGTTTGGCTGGCTTAGCATTTTGTCTTGCATTTGTTTCTCTGTGTCCAGGAAATCTACCCGCTTGGCTCGGTTTTTTATGAACAAGACGTTTGGATATTAATCCTTAACAAACGGCTTCGTATCCTGATTAGGTTTAGTTGTTTCAGCCATCTGGAATAATCGCACTAGATTCATGTGGAAATGGTCGTTCTGCAGAAAGATCATAAGTGACATACAGAAAGGAATATAATGATGTTATGCATGTCATCCATTTCACTGGTTATCTCATCTTTTCTATATGAGTTAGCATCCATAACTAAAAAATGTTAACGTAATTAACACATTTTCTATAAAAACAAAAATCACCTTTAAATTTTCGATGAGTTTTGTAGTTGACAATCCAATTGTAGAGACAATCCAAGTGTTTTTTTTTTGTGTAATCCTTCTCAGATTTGTCTGCCAATGAATAAATTTGAAAATGTTCTTCAAACTGGGTCTGCACATTTGTTTATTACCAGACATTTGCAGAATCGTCAGAAAATGAACAAAATTTGTGTACACACGATTGCCACATTTGCAAACTAATTTGTCTTCAAAATGATTGATGAACAAATTTTTCTGTAAAAAAATTTGGTGTGTACACGGTTGTCAGCTTGTGTGTACACGATTGCCAGATATCTGCAAATTAATTAGCAGATATTTGTCTACAAACTAGCAGCCAAATAGTTTTTCTGCAAATTCATTTGGCGTATGGCAATATTTGCAGATCAAGCGATCGTGTACACTTAGCTTTAGACTAGAACTCAGACAACATTTTTATTTTTATTTATTAAATATTTTATATATTTTATTGTTGAAAATGTCTCTTTTCATTTTCCAACTGAGTTTCTCACCATCGATTATATACTAGATAAGAGGCTGCTGGTATATGATATACGTATCTTCCTCCTTACGAAAATCGTATTCGCTTGTTAAATCTTCAAACCCTCTCGCAGAGACGAATTAACAATGATTTAGTATTTTTTTTTTCAATTAATAACCGGTTCAACTGATGCCCCCGACTTGCTTTCCCACATTAGTTTCAACTATCGTGGAGGATCTCACCAACTACGTAATTTAGAGTTTTTACATTGCTCCTACCACAGAACTAACTTTGGCATGCATGAGCCATTAGCTCGCATGAGTAGATTATCTAACTCCTATCCTTTTGTTTCCGATTTCAACCTAAATAAAAATACTTTAAAATTAAAGCTAAGAACCAGTGTGCCACCAGCATGACTTATGTTTGATATTTTGTTATTGTAATTTAATTTCTGTTCTTACTGCTAATTTTTGTTTAATAATAATGTTTACCTAGTTTATTTTGTTCTATTTATTAATGTACTTTTTTTGTTTTTTTGTTAAAAATTGTAACGTCTTTTATTTTTTCCTCGTATACGTTCTCTTTGTGCTTGTGTTTGGCGTTATTTACTAACCACTAACACTTGCATTAATGATGAAGAGCGTAGATAAGTGTGTACAAATGAGCTTGCTCTAAGTTCAGTACCGCTTAAGTCTCTGAGATGCAAAAAAAAATACGTATTCCAGAGATAAATACTCGCCGTGGCATTAGGACAAAGCTTTTCCTTAAAAATTCTAGTCCCAGTGATATTTATAACATTTTGAATGGATCGAGCTACCAGCAATAGTCCGAAGTAATGACAAGTATATCTGAATCGATTAGAAGGCATCCCTATTCATATAGTCACTTTGTGTTGACTCTGGATCGCATTTGGTGCCCATTTTGCTCTATCCAAGGAAGCTATATTTGCCGAATTTATAGCAGGATTTTGGGTAACCATAGTCGTCACTGACTGATTTGTATACTTTAGCCGCTTCCTCAAAATCATTTTTAATACCCTCCAAACAATCACTCGAAATGTGGCAAGATTGAGGTTTCACTTGGGGAAACATTCATTTTTAAAACCAATGGAAACCTAAAACTATTTCTGTTCAGTTTGATAAATTGTTTTTGTGTGAGTGAAACACCATACAAAATATAGAGAAAGTAGAGATACGACGGCAAACTTCAGTATTCAGGTGCTTTTTCCACTAGAAGTGGTAGTTGCAGGAACGTTCCATTGACACCAACCCAGGTACCAATGCCGAAGAATATCGCGAGCAAGTCAACTGATAAGCTTCTGTTCTTGATAATGTCGCGGTATTTCCACAGTTTCTCCCTCATGTTTGGATATAGCAATGAACTGTTTTCGTTTGCCCGGCTGTCCGCAGCTGGTCTTATCGTATATTCCGTTTCTGATGGGTACGCTTGACTACGCGGTGTTGTGTAAACTGTTCCATTTTGACCAGTTTCTGAGTCTCTCTCACCGTCGAATCTCATTGTTGGTTTTAGTTTAGTGTTCTTTTTAAAAATTTACTCAAAAGTTGTGCTTTTTATGGTTTACAACTTAGATAACGTTTGTTTTATTGATAACATCAATGGAGGTGTGTAGTAGAAATACTTTTTTGTTATTATCTTTTGGAGCACTTGTCCTTTGTTTACTTTAACCAATATAATTTTACATACGAATTGAAATTGATTTTACTAAATTGTAATATTTTACGTAATGCACTTCGATTACCAGTAACCCGCGCGTCGATTAAAGGAATGGAAATATAAATATTTTATTCCACAAATGATTTGCACTGATTTCAGGTTAATTGATAAATTTACGTCACATAAACCGTGAATTTGATGATAATTAAAGGAAGATTCATTTATGGTTTGAGTATGCCATCAAACACTCCTGGACGTTTCATTTCGTCCAATGGAAAGCAACATTGTGCAGAAGAGTTTCAAAACGCTGCGATCACTTTCGAAACACCTTCAACTATAAATTTGTATTGTTTGTCGGTTTGAATCTGTTGAAGTTTGTTTTTGAATTGCGATTAAGATTTGCTCACTTACCAACCAATTGAATTTTTTGGGTGAATATCGGAATGGCTTATCGTTAGCGTAGGAAAATGAAACTTTCTTGTTCATGAATTTTCTTTTGTTACGAAAAACGTCAAACAAAATCAATTAACGCCGCTGCCAGGCCAGTTTTTCATTAACAAAAGCTCATTTGATAATACCGGTTACTGATTTTACTGATA
This sequence comes from Melanostoma scalare, assembly GCA_949752695.1. Classification (NCBI taxonomy): domain Eukaryota; kingdom Metazoa; phylum Arthropoda; class Insecta; order Diptera; family Syrphidae; genus Melanostoma; species Melanostoma scalare. The sequence goes on along the minus strand of OX456987.1, from coordinate 18,011,445 downwards.
AGAGCTATCCTTCCTTGGAGTATAGTATGACTTATGGCGTTTTTAATTGAAATCCGAAAGATTTACTCTCAAATCCACACCTACTCCTTTCAATGAAACATGTATTAACACTTTTTGCTTGTATTGAAGGTTAAACTGATGTCCACATATAGGAATTGATATTTTCATATATTGTAAGCAAAAGAAATTGGTTCGTGGCAACTACGCCGTTAGTTAGCAACTTTTTCAGTTCGATCCAAGTGCGACATGGAGTTGTTTCTGATCTCATAAGTTCGCAATAAGAACGTGCATAAGCCGTTGTTGCTGTTAAACGGGCTTGTAACTCATCACACAAACCAAACGTTATTGGTTTTTGAATGAATCTTATTTGTAATTTTTGAAGACATTTTGCTCATCGTATTCCTCTGAGTAGCCACCGAACTGTTCTAAGAACTTGTGTAACAAATTGTGAATGCATTTTATTCTTTGAGTTTTTTTTTCTAAAAAAAGTCATTGGACGAGCTACGCTTAAATTTTCAATGTTGAGAGTCTTATGCTTTTTATACCCTGTCGAACAGATTTTCTTCCTTTCGTTACCTCTATTTTAATGGGACCATAATCATGGGGGATGTTTGGTTGTTGACAGATCCTCACTTAGCCAATTATTTAAACGGTTATATTGTACTGTTGCTTCTAGCATGCTGTATTTGAAATCCGTCTACTTGATTTGCATTGAACGTTGTACATGCAAAAGTGATGTTGTAAGGTTTGCAAGTTTGAGTTTGCTGTAACGATATTCAAATCAATTCCGACCGATATAGCGCATTCGTATTTGCAATTATGCATCAAGATGCGCATTAATTCTCCCACAATTATTGATAGTAGTTATGATCGCACTTTATATTGAATTGGCTGTTTCACCGACTATAACTGTATTGTCAGCATGCTTCAGGCTGCCAAGCTTAGTTTCACTCATTTCGATAAAACAAATTCACACAGTTTTTTGACTTAAAAATTTCCGGAAAATGTGTAGTCTGAAACATTTTGTCACCAAAACATAGTGACGTTATCAGTAGGTCCAACCCTCTTTCGACTTTCGATAAGGCGAACATCTAAAGGCTTCCTAAAAAGCTGTTACAAATGGATGCTGCGTAAAGGGTAGTGGGTAGTCACTGGGGAAGCTGAGAAAACGACTTAACTTTGCATTATTTATATATGAGTTGGAGCCTGATGAAAGCATGCCTCCGTTGCATACTTCCGTTGTTAATGATCAAGCTGCAATAATTTGGCTGGGCTGTAGAAAATTTGTTGGCGTTGCCAGCATATGTCTTTCGTCAAGCATTTAATGCGGTTAGTGATAGCACGTACTTCTAATGCTAGCATGTTCACTTTTGAAAGTAAAAATTTATGTTTCTTATAATCTAATCGATGTTTGCATTAACCGAGTGCACCATCAGAAAACTTCCATACACACATGTACAATATCTAAAAAAAAATATTTTGATATCGCGCTTCCTAGTATATTTGGTGGTACAGGGTTGCCACCTGCACATTCACTATGAAAATTTAATAAAATCACGCAAAATATTGAAAAAATTTGATTAAATATTCCAAAGGTTGCTAATACATATAAACGCGGAAAAAAAGTCCCAGGGGACGATCGGATCCCGTATGAATTTTATAAGTACGCATCGGAAAGTTTTTTAAATAAGCTTACGGTGGCCTATAACTACATCTAGTTATATGAAAATATGTATTTAAATTCAGCTACAATAAAAATAAATATTATAACTACATTTATAATAGTGGGGAAGTCCGTCCCATTAAGCTTTAGAAAAAATATTATTTTCCCCCTTTTTAAGAAAGGCAATGAAAACGACCCAAGGAACTACCGAGGTATCTCTTTCCTGAACTCTGTGATGTAAATCTACACTGGAATTATATTGGACAGGCTGACAGTCTGGGTACAACAAAACAACCTCCTCAGTGAATTCCAAGCTGGTTTTAGGAAGGGATATTCAACTGTTGACAACATCTTTTCCCTCACTTGCATTGCTAGATCGTTCCTGGACAAGGGAAAGAAATTATACGCTTTTTTTTTATAGATTTCAAAGCCGCCTTCGACTCAATCGACAGAAGTGCTCTCTTCTAGAAGCTAAGTTGCTTAGGTTTATCATCCAAGATGCTCAACACACTGCAAATGATGTATGAAAATAATCTGACTATGGTTTGGGATGGAGTCGAAACCTTAGAATGGTTTCAGACGACAAGTGGGGTAAAGCAAAGCTGTCTTCTGAGCCCACTTCTCTTTTCACTGTTCTTAAATGACCTTACGGCAGCTCTACCAGGTGGTATTCTTTTTGCTGGTGTAACAATTAAAGCATTAATGTATGCAGATGACATCGTCATATTCTCCGAGTTTCCAAACATGATGCAAATTATGATAAACAAATTGCAACAATACTGCCGTCTCTGGAGTCTTACGGTCAACACAAGTAAATCCAAAGTAATGGTGTTTCGAAACGGCACAGGACGATATGCAAGAGAAGAGAAATTTACATGGGGAAATCCAGACCTCAAGCTGGTGAGAGAATATAGATATCTTGGAGTCATCATTACACCACAGCTCTCTTTCAAAAAACATCTCCAGGAGAAATTAGTGGTAGCAAAAAAAGCCATCAACTGTAACTGGGCAGAAGTCCTTGGAAAAAAACATATAGCTCCAAGCGCTAAATATAAGCTCTTTGAAGCTGTGATGAGGTCTGTGATGTGCTATGCTGGTCAGGTATGGGGTTATCTGCAGTATGATGAAGTGGAAAAACTGCTGAGATATTTTATCAAAAGGATGTTCTGGTTACCAGAAAATACTCCCACATATATGCTGCACTTGGAGACCACTCTACATCTTTACACTTAAATTAAACTTAAGCTATGTGAAGAAAATGATGGCTCTACCAAACCACAGGCTACCCAAAATCATTGCAAGCTACCTGCTGCAACGAAAATCCCAATTCTTCGCGGAATGGTCACTACTGGAACGACAACATGGCATCGAGTTGATGGAAAGAAACATTGAAGTATGGAATGATGCTATACCTGCACTTTTGGGGAGAGTTGAAGACTGTATATTCTCCAATTTCACGGAAGCAGCACAGCGGAGCGAGACGCGTAATATGTATAGGGTCCTTCAACACAACATTGGTGCAAGTAACTATTTCAACGACCGATACTCTCTTAATACTATATCTCTAGTTTTCAAAATCAGAGGAGAGTTACTACGTTTAAATTACCAGCCATATGGACCTGACGGAAACACGGAATGCACTTTATGCAATCATCGTGCCACAGAAAATTTTTTTCACTTTTTAACAACATGCCCTATCCTGCAGACAATACGACATGCGCATTGGGGAAAAAATTACTTAACCATCGATGAAGCGAAAGAAGTTCTAAATGGTCAAGATTGGATGATTTTAGCCAGTTATGTTCAATCTGCATTTAATTATCGAAATAAATTTTTAAACGATTATTTTTAAAATAAAAAAAAAAAATAAAAAAAACTATGAATTCTGTAAAATAACTTTTTTTTGATTTATACAATTAATCTTATAAATACTCTTTTTTTCTGGCTGACGGCAAAAGCCAATGCTATATTAGTGAAATTGTAAACACGTTTATAAATCAATTCCATTTTTTGATTAAATAAAAATCACAATACTACTACTACTACTACTACTATAAACGCTGAACATTTTATCAGAATCGTTAGAGCAGTTTTTTAATTAATTGTTTTTCAAAAATCAAGAATGCAAATTTTAAGCCCTTGTCAAAATATGCATTGACAAAAAATTTGAATCAAAGGTACTGCTGGAAAATATATAGTGAGTGAGTTAGTGAGAGGACCAGTCAGATTACTCACTTATAAGTTATAACCATAACGTTTTTCATTGAACAAAAATTTACCCTTCTTGCGATAAGATCTACTTCTTTTCCTATATTTGACTGAAAACACTGAAATAAATTTCTGAAGGTACTCTCAATGCGATAGATCTACTCCCATGTTGTTGGGAGAACTAATCTGAATTATGCACACATGGAAAAGCAGCGGCAAAGAAGTGGCATTTTTTAAACAAACTAGGGAACCCTCGTCACAATATTTTTTTTTTTAATAAATTAACATGTTTCCGATGTTTTTGGGATTGCAGCAGTTGAGAAAATTAAAAACTTCATTCAAAACTAGCGCAATAAACATTTTTTGCCATCATGAAAACAGCATTAAGAAAGCGAAAAAAAAATGAAACTCAATTGCAGTCGAATATAACCGTTAGTTCAAATAAGACTTTTTGGTTTCACCACAGAAAAAATGTAAGGGCGTTTCAGACAAAAGGGTACAAGTTTAGTCTCTGTAATTATCTACTCTGAGGTCTGAGGTGCAGATTAAGGTCCTATATTGCAGGTGAACATGCTCATCTGTTTTAGTGTTTCGTCTGCAGGAAGAAGTTTTCCCTTAAACTAAGGAAGCGCAGACGCCTGCAATTAGGGTCTTCCCTCTCTATCAGACAAGTATAACTTTTATATATCTTGTGTCTACATCTTCTTCGCTTTGGCCAATTACAGATACATGTTGATCCACCAAACTCGGATAACAATCGGTAAATTGGTTTCGAAATTACTTTTCAAGCCATTATTTTTAAACTTTCAGTATTAGCGGCTAAGCCTTGCTGATAGGGAGTTAAAATAGTGACCAGGCCGAAGCGTGCGTGCCATGCGGAAAGTAGTTACATGCGCGGGAATCAGTCGCACATAAGTGCCCGTCTGATGAGTTCATATACATTTACTACCAAAATTCTATTCCTATAATTTTTTTTAAATATTGGATTTTAAGACTATACTATTGAGACAGCCCCTTTCATAAATAAATCAATGTGGCCCCAAGAGGAGTATTTTGCGTGTTTGTCTTTAATTTTATTTCATTAAAAACCGCTTTAACGGTAGCATATTGACATAATACCAACTAATTCCAAGGGGCCTCTTTTCTTTTTTCGACCCAAACAATACGCTCTAGAGTTTTGTTGCATCTTTTGCGAGTTTATGCCTGGATGTGTGTTTAAGATGAGGCAATGACTGAATCCTCAATTCCTTGTTTCAAAGCAAATTGTTTGCTTACTTCACAGCCAAACCACATGGGTTAGTCCCTTTTCAAACTTTCATTAGCAGCTTCCATGAGAAGCTCTACAGTTTGGTTGTTGTAAGGAACTGGACGACCTCCGACAACGTACCCAAACAATCTACCGTGTTTGCTTTGTCATAACATTTTTTTCAATTCTCATTGAAATTGCCTTCTATCTGTTTTTTACCTTATCTTCAACACTGAAAATCGGTTTAAAGTAATAATTGTAGAACTCAAGTGGATTAAGTGAATCAATACTGCAGAAGCTCTTGATGGTCTTTTTATTCAGACGAGTAACGAGACTCTGCCCTAAAATGCGTTTACTAAATCAGCAAAGAACTTGTAGATCTCTCTCATCCCTTAAAAGTGAGAGATGCTTTTGATCCCTGCAATTTTTTTAAAGTATTATTTTAATTTTATCCCATGCCACTCTCACTATATTTATTTTTTGAAAGCAGACTCCAATTTACCATTGATTTTATCAAAATAAACATGGGACTACCAGGAAGCTATGTCTCTCTATTGTGAATTCTTTTGGGAGTGTATTGGCAAAGTTGGTGATATATTCTTCAATCTTCAGCGACTGAATTTAGATGCTCCTGGGCATTTTCGACATCTTCCAATTGCTTGTCTAATCTAATCTAATAAAGTGACCGTTGGGAATATCACATTTACCTTGAAGTCTTTGATTGTGGCCCGCTGGTCAATCTTAACAACCTCCTTGAACAAAGTTACATTTAACAATTAGCTTAACGATGTTAGATCCAGTTTTTACTTTTTTGTATTAAGAAAAAGTGAATTGTGAATAATATGGATTGATAAAATTGTAAGAACATAATTTATCTCTTGCAAATCCCACACGCACTGACCAATACTCTCACTATCTAATGATGTGATTGTAGAAGTCTTTGAATGCTGCTGGGGAGTTGACATTTGCGTCGTTAGGCTTTTGTGCCTGGAGTATAGTTCAAAACTCCATGTAGTACTGACGACAAATGTTCATTCTGCCCGCAGTCTCAAGTGCTACTCTCTCCTATGGAGATCGGCGCAGACAGCCTATTAGCATAAAACATGCTTGTGTTAAAATATATTTTTCGAGCAATATACAATGCTATTTTCTCACTCACAATGATTTTCCCAGTTGCTGGACATGTAGTAACTTCATTTCCCTAGGAACACTTTCATTTTAAAAAATTCCCACCCTTCGAGACTACTTCAAGCTGGTCACTGACAACTAAGAAAATCTAATGATAAAGAAAAATGAGAATTGATTCGTTTCTGGAGTGAGAGAAAAGTAAATGAAAATTTTAATTTTCTGAGCTTTTGTAACATGAAAACACACAGATTCTTGAAGTAGGACGACGACTTGGGGAAATTTGCTTTGCCAATAAAGCAGGAAGGTGGCCGTTTAAACATGACTCAGCAAAACCATCAGCTTTTACAGCAATGGAGGCTGAAAGAAGGAATAAGCTTGGCCATAACCTTTATTAGCTGTAAGAAAATTAACCAACAAACGAAATTAACTGTTAGTACGTATTTTAAAAAAGAAATCTGTATTTTGGGTTTTATCCTTTGGTCGATAAACACTGATTTATGATTTGAGTTTGCATTCCAACTCTTTTTTTGTCAGCAAGCTGCTTGTTCACGGCTGATTCGGAAGCATGGGTTCCAGGTTTTATCTCGACTGTATCTTTTATTCCACTGTGTGACAATTTTTTTTTTATGCTCTAACGTTTAATGAAACGGCTATTTTTTATTAAAATAGACCAGCTGAACACAAAAACTTAAATAGATTTTTTGTAACACGTATCATTTCAAAGTTAAACGTATCTCTTACGACGCGTGAACGGACTTGGCCCAGAAACTATTAATTTTAGTTTTTCACATTTGCGCGGTGTCTTCTGTTTCGCTTTCAGAGTGTATTCTCTTCCGGTTTGTCTGGCTTAGGGTATTTTGGAATCAAAAGAAGAACCATCCTCACGTTCTAGCCGAAAAGTATAAAAAGAAAAAGAAAAAAACTTAAGTTTACACTTTTTCTGCGGTTATTATGTCACGACTGCTTACATGACTGCTATACTGAGAGGCTGGAAGCTTAGTATAGGCTCCTGTCCAACCACTCTTCGTCCTCGGACTGCTTCTAATGTACCAGAAAGGGAGAATATTCTCCAGTGGCGTTCGCGAAGTTGAACACTGCTAAGTTTTCTAGTCAGATGTGCAAGTATTCCATGCAGTTTTCCAAGAGATCAATTAATGGTCTTACAATTATCAATTTAAATGTACATTCAATACAATTGAAAATGAAATTTGATTTTTGAAAGTATTAAGTGGTTGCTATTTGTCAAACTCTAGAAACTATGCAGCCAACTTTTAGAAATAAATTTTTTTCTGATCCAAGTTGTTTTATTATCAGATCTGATCCGGATCAGATCACAAAGGATAATAAAACACGGCTGGAAGGTTAAACTGATGTCCACATACAGGAATTCATATTTCCATATTTTGTAATTGCCTTTCTTCAGCAATTTATTGAATTTTAACTTATTTACTCGTGTCCTCGGATAACCGCAGGACCAAATCCTTGTAATGTAGATGATTCATTGTGTGCTGACGCGTGGTTTCCACCTTGAAAGTCAACACGAGGCTGCTCAGTTTTTGTATTAACTGGATCCAAATCCGTGTTTCAATTTCTCCACGCAAACGCAAGTTATTTTCAATTAGATTTTTTTTTATACTAAGGTTCTTGGTTTGTATTGGCTGCTGTCTTCAGACATTCATATAAGATTTTAGATGGATGATTGTTTGAGAAGATTTTAAGCAGGGAAACAACTATAACTGGTGCATTTGTTTGTTTTCATCATCCAAATATAATTCATTCTCTTGCTGTTGTTTAGACTTTTTAAAATCAATTTTACTTTGATCTAAGCTTTAACGACTATCACAATTGTTGCTACTCTCAAAAAATTCTTATTCTGATCTAGAATTGTCCATAATTGTAGTGGTCATCATACGTTAACAACCCTTATGTGCGCCAATTTTGTTTCGTTAATTTTCTTCGCACCATTATTTAAAAAATGATATATAAGATATAAGAGTTTAACGTTTATAAATGAATTGTATTTTTGTTCAAATATTTTCAATTAGAATTATATTTTATTCCACTGGTTAATATCACTAACTTCTCTTGAATTTAATGAATGTTATGTGTTAATTTGATTCATCCTGCTTTCTGGTAGCTGGAATCCGTGTACGTTAAGCAAGCGCCTTATGATTACCGAAGACCGAATGAAACTGCTTGCTGATCACTCGGAATATTCTCCTCTTGAAACACGCAATCCGTCTGGTCACAATCCCATGGATCATATACTTACTTACTAACTTAGGTGGGCATTACAGTTCGGGTTGAACCTGGGCCTCAACCAACATCCTTCTATAACGATTTCGATTTCGGACGAGCTCTCTCCAGTTTCGCACTCCAAGTCGGTTGAGGTCTTCATCCACTTGATTGCGCCACCTAAGACGAGGTCTTCCCCTTCCGCGATTTCCCTGCAATGTGCTTTCGAACACCCGACGAGCCGGAGCGTTTGGGTCCATCCGCTCTACATGGCCCAACCATCGTAGCCTCGCGATGCGTACTCTTCTGGCTATGCCCATGTCGCGGTACAGCTCATACAGCTCGTTGTTGTATCTTCTTCTCCACACATTTTCTTCGCATACGGGACCAAAGATCATTCGGAGAATTTTTCTTTCGAAACGACCAAGGGTTTCCTCATCCGCTTTCGATAAGGTCCATGCTTCCGCGGCGTAAAGCAGGACTGCGATGATCAAGGTCTTATACAAGGTCACCTTGGTTTTTCTAGAGAGGGTTTTGTTTCTCCATTGCCTTCTTAACCCAAAGAAGCAACGGTTGGCAAGAGCTATTCTCCGTTTGATCTCCGCACTGATGTTGTTGTCCGTGTCTACAGCGGATCCTAGGTAGACGAAGTCCTGTACTACCTCGAAGTTATATCTGTCTATTGTGACGATTTGTCCAATTCGTCGATGTTCTATGTCCCTGTTTGATGACAGCATATATGTACTTCCATGGATCATATACATCCGGGTTAAAATTGATGCAATTGTAGTGCCACCATCTCTTGTTAACGAAAATGTCTATTGCTAGATCTACGGTAAATTAACATTTTCAATGTTTGATTACGGTTGATTGAGATATAGTATATGAGAGGAGATGTCTAGAGTATCCTTGTTGGATCGATTACTCCTCCGTTCATTTATGCCTGAATGACATGCAGAGTGACTATCACCTCTGGCTCTCCAGCAGCAGCCTTAGACACAGATGGCTATGCGGGCGCTTTCTGGGGAGGCTGTAACGTTTTCAAAGTCCCCCACGCCATTTGGCCGTAGGAAACTTCGGGAACGACCGCCCTTGTAATTGGTCTGGCAGATTGCCTTCCCTCATCCTTAGTTGCGCTGTTAGAGAAGCTTTTTTTACTTCTTAGTTGTCTGGTATCGGGGTTAACAGGCTGTCCATCTCCACCACAGAGAACGCACTTCAGCAGGGTCTTGTCATCAACCCTTACCTCTCCGAGCTTGCACTCTGGTTCTCTCAACGTTAGACACATCTCTACTGCATTTGGCAGTTTAATGTGGCGTAACCGAACCCTTGACAGCGAAGACATTGTAATATGTCCCCGTTCCTCTTTATTTTTTCCAATCTTACCATCTGGTAGTCCAGGACGGAGATACTCTTGAAACTTTCCAGGCGGCTACTGGGCGACAAGGTGACGAAGAACATCGGCAATAGTTGCTTCTTTCATCTTGCCTTGGCCGTGGTGATCGACTTGGCTCCGATAAACTTCAGATCGTCGCCCGCAAACTTGCGGAAGTGTTCGGTGGTTATCTTTTGCAACAAATCCCAATCGAAACAACCCCTTTTCTGTGGAATGTTCACTGGACACTATTGCAAATCTCCATTCATCGATAATAAGTAAGCAATAGCTACAAAAATGCTAACTGAATTTGAAAAACAACTATTAAAAAACCCGTCCGATATCCAACAAAAAAAGACTCGAATTGATTTTACGTGAAAACTTTATTTAAATTAAAAAAGCAATTTACTTATTCTTGTGTGTGGTTCGATCTAATTCAATAGTTTAACTATAACTCATTAATTCAAATGTTATGTTGAAAGAGGAGAAAGCAATTATTATATGATACATATTGAGAAATGTAAATGTAGGTGTAATTCATATTATATAATCGAATACGTAAACCAACTATGTACATCTTTTGGAAATACTGTCCAAGGAAAATTGTCTGAGCGCCGGCACAAACGAACAACAAAACGGCGTAAAATATTCCCTTCCATTCCGGTTGTGCGTCCAAAGGATTATCTGCTTTGTCTTGCACATAAGAAATGATCCATCCAAGAACTTGGGGTGATGCAAATGTCAACATATCACATACTAACTTAAGGAAAGATCCAAATAAAAATATTCCACCAAATGATTTTACTATAGGAGGCATTATAGAAGCAAGCCTTTGGTTTTCGAGCCGTGTGGATTTTCAAAAGTAACATTTCCATTGCTAAATTGAGCTTTAGGTGCTCGATTATCAACAGCGTAGTTTTTGCGGACGTTTTTGTTCCAATGCTTTGCAAAAATTGGCATCACTTCTTTGGAACTTTCTTGAGGACGAAGAACCCACAGGTCCTTCTCTTCGAGAGGCTTTTTGTAGCACAGCCAAGCCATTTTGTCAAACCATGAGTAGGTTATGCGAAACAGGAAACTTGCTGAAAGCTCAGAAATTTCTTTCTTTGACCTTAAATATTTAGTTTCTTTCGGCATGTTATCGGAAAATGAAAAAAATTTTGAATAATAAAAGAATTTTATTATTAGTTGGAGTATTGTGGGATCTTCACATACGGAACCGAAGATCATTCGGAGAATTTTTCTTTCGAAACGACCGAGGGTTTCCTCATCCACTTTCGATAAGGTCCATGCTTCCGCGCCGTAAAGCAGGACTGGGATGATCAAGGTCCATAGTTGAAGATACTAGATCCTTTATGCACATTAAAACCAGCAACTCATGTTCTCGATCCTAGTTTGGAGTTTAGTTTTAAAAAAAATTCATGTCGATAAACTTATAGTTTCTAATCGATTTTAATCTTTTCTGACACGGCTCTCCATCTCCGTCCTCTAGTCAATCGATGAGCTCCTTTGCTTGCTCCCACGAGAAACAGTTACGTTCCCTTTGATTTGAACCTCGAATCACAACGTAGCCATTCGTATGCCCAAAAAAGTGCTTTCTACTTTAGCAAGTGCTTTATTGCTTAGAAGCTATGTATTAATCATAATTTGTATTATCTCCTTGTTGGGTGCCGGCTGCGGATCTGGACATTATCCCCCGACACAATACATTTTGACTTATTTTCTTTGTGAAATTTACGGTTGGTGGGTACCAAGTACCAACAACCCATTTGATGTACACTTTCAGTACACTGAAAAATGTATTTACTTAAGTATATTCTTTTTATTTCTTGCAATGGATTAAAACATTTAATCCAGTGTTATAAGTTTTAAAACTGAAAGCTTTGATAAATCCTGGTTTTCCTTTCCTCGAACTTATTTTCAATGCTTCTTTTCCTGCATTTGAAAGGTGCTTCGTTTTCAGATTGGGTATTTCTTTGACATGAAATCACTCCATTGTTACTTTCCTGAGCCTCCATATCTTTAACATACAATCAAACTAACAATAAAGGCTGATGCCACTTACTTACTTACTTACTTAGGTGGGCATTTCAGTTCGGAATGAACATCCTTCTATAAGGATTTCGATTTTGGGACAGCTCTCTTCAGTTTTGCAGTCTAAGATGTCTGAGGTCTTCTCCCACTTGATTGCGCCTTTCTCTTCTGCAATTTCCCTGCAATGTGCTTTAAAAACCCGTCGAGCCGGAGTTTTGATTTCCATCCGCTATATATGTCCCAACCATCGTTGGCTCCCGATGCGTACTCTTCTAGCTATGCCCATATCGCGTTACAGCTCATACAGCTCGCTGTTATATTTTATAAATAAATATAATTTTATTTGTGTATTCTTCATAATTTTCATAACTTATCTCTAGAACGAAATACATAATATAAATCATACATACACATTTATATATAAAAAAATATATTTTATACATGAAAACGGAATTTATCTAAATAACACGTTTGACGGATTTATGATTTCTCTACTTCTTTTTGTTTTGTTTTTGTTGCTCTCTTTCTATCATCATCACTGATCACTGTACGAAACATAAAGCGAGTACTTTGAATGTTTTACAATAAACATTTTCCATGTTCATTAGTCAGACCGTTTAAAAGAAAGTTTTCAACTTTCTCTCAAATTAACAAAAATATTGCATAAGAAAAGATATAAGAATAAAAAATAGTGTAACAAATCTTTTAAGTTTTAGGTTGCTGTTGCTGTTGCTGCCCACAGAGAAAGAACAAATTAAGAACAGAAGATCACATTTTTGTAACGAAAGACACACGATTAGTGCTGGTTGTGTTTGGTGTTCGCTCCAAGCGTAGATGATGACGATGAGACCGATGATGATGTGGTGTCTTCCGTTGAGCATGATGAAGCGGTTTGTGAGGCAGTATCATCTGTGGCTGAAGGCGTCTGTGCGTCGTCGTCATCGGTTTCATTTAGTGCGGCAGCTATTTCACCATTGAATTGAAGCAAACAGCCTAGAGCTCCAAAGTAGCCTTCGTGCTCTAGAAAGAGAGCTTTCATTGTGTGATCAGACCAAAAGTCCATGGCGCAGGCAAGGAGTTTCATCGAAATGGGGTTCACACGCAGGAAGTTACCCACGAAGACTATCTTGTCAATTTTGGCATTAAGGGCACACATTCTGGCAATTGAGCCAATATTGTTTGTGATCGTTACAAGAGTCGCATTGGCCAAATCTTCTCGTGAAACTGATGCACGTTTTTCCTTCAGGTGCATTTGTCCAAAGCTGGATACAACAAGATCACCTGTCAAACCAAATCTTTCGTAGTCTCCACCATAGATATCTTTTACTAGTTTATCAACTTTCCTGTTGTCTCCCTTTGTGGCAAGCTGGATTGCTTCATCGAATGTATTACAACCGGTTAGTAAGCAACACAGTCCTAGGAATGTTCCTCCCCCTAAACTTGTACCAGAAATACGTTTATAGTTGTATCTTCTTCTCCACACATTGTCTTCACATACGGAACCAAAGATCATTCGGAGAATTTTTCTTTCGAAACGACCAAGGGTTTCCTCATCCACTTTCGATAAGGTCCATGCTCTCGCACCGTAAAGGGATGATCAGATCCATAGCTGAAAATACTAGATCCTTTATGTACATTAAAACCAGCAACTCATGCTTTGCATCCTAGTTTGGAGTTTTTTTTTTTTTTTGTTTTTATTATCATTATTAATATTTAATCCGTTCTGATTGTTGTGTTGTTATACGTGGGCAATCCTTCGAAATTTGAATACAAACAACAATTTACATTTGATCGTTCAGTATTTTTGGAGCGGGGAGATGAGAGTAGCGTAATAAGTGAGGGGGAAATTAACAATAACGTCATATTATTTTTTAAATTTTACATCGAACTAATTCGTAAGATTATACATTTGAAAAAAGAAGTAATATATTTCACTTTAATGTCTTAATAGCTGATCAGAGTAATAAACTCAGCGATTCACGAAATTTTGATTTTATTTTATATCATGGGCAATTTTTAAGTCGATTTTGCTTTTCTTGAAAAATAACAAGAACTTAAAGAAAACAATGATTCAAGTTCAATATATAAAATTAAAAAAAAAAGTTTAAGAGTTTAGTTTAAAAAAAATTCACGTCGATAACTAGGTATATTATTTCTAATCGATTTTAATCTTTTGGGACACGGCTCTCCGTCCTCTAGTCAATCGATGAGCTCCTTTGCTTTCTCCCACGAGAAACAGTTACGTTCCCTTTGATTTGAACTTCGAATCACAACGTAACCATTCGTATGCGCGTATAGCAAGTGCTTTATTTCTTAGAAGCTATGTATTAATCATAATCATATTATCTCCTTGTTGGATGCCGGCTGTTTTTAAGGTCCTGACCCATAGAATCCGTTGCGTCCGTTCGCTGCCGGATTCAACTGACAGCTCGATTAAATACACACGATGATATGAGAGGTGACCTATAAGCATCGGATGCAACGGACGCAACGGAAAAAGTAGGCCAACTTTCAATTTTTTGTGTCCGGCAGAACTGATGACATAAGCTGTCAAAACCAATTTGAAGTTTTCATTTCTGCTGGGGATGGTATTTGAATTTTTCTTTTCTGCTGGGGATGGTATAAGTAAAACCGATACCTCAGAGATCAACCAATCGACCGCAAATTAATACCGACAAAACTATTCTAGTTCTTAAAATGCTCTATAAGTTCTATAAGAACCCTTCTTAAGTTAACTTTTAAAAAAATTAGCCAAAAAATGATTTATTCATTCAAATTATACTAATTACTCCGAGGATCGTTAAGATAAGTTAGTTTTATTGCTCATACATGTTCCAGAAACATGATAAGATTGCTCCGATTGTTGTTTGAGATGTGCCATATAGGCGTTCATAGTATTATACGGGTAGCACATATTATTCGGAGCAGAATTGTGTGGTAGATTTTGTCGGTTGAATTGCTGTACCAAATTAAATTGTCTTATGCTGGAATTTGCTATATTAACTTCAGTCGTGGAATCGGCAGCATTTATTTGTAACGAGCGGGTACTGTGTGGCATTGCATGGGTGCCTGAAACCATTTAATATTTAAAGAAGTTATTTTTCATTTTTTAGATCGATGTTTTGTTGTGTTTCACTTATTAGGATTACAATAAAAAAAAAGGAATCTCTCTCATCCATAATCCCGCGTTATGCTACATTTTCCTTAAATAAGATAGACTATATTTCATGACTATATTTGCACCAGAACTAAAAACTGTCAGGTAATCTTCAGCTTAGCCTAGTTGGTGTTCCTGAAATTTTTCGTTTTTTTTCCTCAACTTTGTGTAAACAAAGCTTTAAATAATTTAAACCCGAGCAACGCCGCCGCCGGGCGGGTCAGCTAGTTGCTTAAATACTATTAATCATAATTTGTATTACCTCCATGTTCGGAGCCGGCTGTGGATCCATATGGACAGTATCCCCTAACGAATTATATTTTAACTTATTTGCTTTGTAAAACCTACGGTTGGTGGGTACCAACAACCCATTTGATGTGAAATGTGCATCAAGTATGTTCTTTTCATCCTTTTTTTATCCTCGAACTTTTTTTCGATGTTCCTTTTCCTGCATTAGAAAGGTGCTTCGTTTTCAGATTGAGTGCCTCCTTGACATGAAATCACTCTATTGTTACTTTCCTGAGCTTCTATATCTTCAACATACAATCAAACTAATAAAAGCTGCTGCCATTGACTTATGTAGAAATAAGATGGCAGACACTTCCTTAATTGATATTCGTAGAAGGGCATTCCTTACAAATCATGGTGGGAAGCAAATTACTTTAATCAATTTTGTTTTTTCACCAAGGAATGGAGTTAAAGATGCCGTGCTTTTAAATTTATTTTTTATTTCATTTACTGAAATCTAACCTTTTTAGAGCTTGTATAGTAACTTAATTAATCTACTGACCCTTAGGGGCTACTGTAAATTATTCAAAAACTTATTACTAATGCATTCTTTATACACATTGAGACCATCTCAAACAACAATCGGAGCAATCTTATCATGCTCTGGATTCTAGTCTGGATTATAATTTCACGTCGATACCCTTGTAATTTCTAATCGATTTTAATCTTTTGGGACACGGCTCACGTTTATGAGCTCTTTTGCTTTCTCCCACGAGGAACAGTTACGTTTACTTTGATTTGAACTTCGAATCACAACGTAACCGTCTCTATGCCCGACAAAAAAGTGCATTTTACTTTAGCAAGTGTTTTATTGCAAATTTGAATATTTATTTATTATTTGAAAGCAAGTTTAGATACTTTGAATCATAATTTGTATTACCTCCTTGTTGGGTGGCGGCTGCGGATCTATAGATTTGTTTTTTTTTCCTCAAGCCTATACGGCTTAGAAATATTCACGGGCTAAATACGACAATGGTGTTGACATGTTTGCCTCTAATTCGTATGAAGACGATGCGGAAGCTGCGAAGATTCGTAGGAAATGCTCCTGATGAATTCTATTATGAAAACATGAATATATGGCATTCAAGTAGGATGAGGTAATGGTAATCGATGATGTTATGAGAGAACATTCAAATGTTTGTAAACATCTCATTAAACTTAAAATCTCCGTTGCAGGATCATTTCGTGACCTCTATTCTACGTCTTATCCTGCATTGGCACCATCCTATTTTTAATATCGGGTGTTTCAAGAGTTCACTCACTGTCCGCTCGTTGACATGGATTTTTTTCAGTCACAAAGACTTTGAAGTCAGCCAGTTGATCGCCCATTTTCTTTTTTATGGATTCCTGAACCACTTCAAGAGTGGTGAGTTCGTCAAGATCTCTTATTTCCAGAGTTGTTTTCTGTTCAAGGTTCCGAATCTTTGCTCTCACTTCTAAAATAGTTCCAATGCTTTTTTCAAAAGCTGTTCCGTTCTTGGCTTTTGGTCCTAGTTCCAAAAGCACATGTCCCGCTTTTTTTTCCTGACGGTTTTTATTGTGGTTTCCGTATCTTCAGCATTAACCATATGTTTAATCTCTCGGAGTATATCACTAAAGCTTCCACCCTAATTTGGTTGAATGAGTATTGCTTCAGCTCTTCGCCTCCGCTTTCGCTTCTTTCTTTTTTGCTCAATAGCCGTTTTAGCCTTTGTAAGCGAATGTTTTCGCTGTGATACTTGTGCATAATTCGCCTGTGTTAGATTCTTTTGCTTTTCAAAATTAGATTGTTGTCGTTCTTGGCTCCGGGTTCGTTTGTCTTCCTTTTTTTTAAGTGGGCTGGAAGGAGGTCTCTTAGCGGATAGAGCATGTCTATTTCCATTATTGATTATTGGAGACTTTTCCGCTTCCGCCTGCGGTTTATCTTTCGGAGGCTTCGCGGCTACCTTAGACGAGCAGGTCTTTCTCTCCCTCTGGCGAGTGTGTTTCATTTTGTCCAGTGACTCCTCTATCTTTTCAATTTCTATTTTGAAGTCCTTGCTTAGTTTTTTGCCTTCCACACGCAAGTTTCATAATTTTGGGAGCCTCCTTGCAGTTCAAAATCTCCAGAAAGATGATGTCTTCTTCTGTTTCCGTGATTTTATTTGGTGGAGTTTCTTCATCAGGTACCACCACAGTTTGTCTGGCTATGGTGTTTCCTGAAGCTGGCATGTTTCTCTCTTTCAAGGATCTCGTACTTCGTGGTAGTGTACTTTGCATTTTCGATCCTCGCTTGAAAGGGTCACCGATGTCTCCGTTTCTTTTACTTGTAGTTGTGTATTCTTTGGAAGCCAAGTGTACCACTCCCAAAGATTGTTTTTTTTTTGCAAATATTTTTTTTCAATTAATTTCGAATACATTTTTTATCAACTTGCTTCTCCCATATATTGGGTATCTAATTCTGGTCCTAGTGGTACCATTAATCTTCCACCGTTCTTCAGTTGCTCAATCAAAGATGAGCTGGTGCAGCTGCTCCTACGTGGATTGCGTCATTGGAAGGATGTTCGGGACAACCCTTCCGACTGTCACCCTATAAACCCTAAAGGAGGCTTATAACACAGTAAAACTAAAATAAGTTCTCTAATTCGTATAACCTACCAATGATTTTGAGTTTCCCAGAATCGAGCAGTCTGTTCGAAGATTGCTTTTGCTTTGATTGACTAGGTAGTTGTGCTTGATGTTCTATACCAACTACTTTTGTGTCACCTTTAGAGTTAATATACCTAAGAAAACATGTAGTAAGATCCAGATCCAGATCCTGCATCTAAGACATGGGCATCTGGTTTTCATTGATCTCTTAGGTACTTATACTTACTTACTTACTTACTTGTACCACCTATTATTTGTTCTATCCTTTGCCTCTTGCTTTAGCGCTTTAGCATAAGTTCACATGTGGAGATCGGTAGAACGGTTCCTTTTCTGGCGACTATATCGACTTTGCAGTTACCCAAGATATCTCTGTGCCCCGGCACCCAAATAAGGTGAATATTGAACTGTTCAGCCATCTCCTTAAGAGATAGGCGACAGTAAGAGGCGGTTACTGAGTTCGTAGAAACAGCGCCGAGTGATTTGAGGGCTGCTTGACTGTCTGAGAAAATCCAGATATACGCTTAGGATATCACGTTTTCTTTTAGCGATGAAAGGACCTCTTTGATCGCCAGAATCTCCGCTTGGAACACGCTACAATGGTTTGGAAGGCGGAATGAGAGACTTACGTTAAGTCGGTTTGAGTACACCCCGCAGCCTACCCCTTCTTCGGTTCTTGAAACATCTGTATAGAAATGAATTGAATCATCTCTCAAAAATTCTTCGTCTTCCCAGGCCGTTCTCGATGGGATTGAGACTTGGAACTTATTATCAAAAACCAATTGGGGAATGGTATAGTCGGAGTGGCAAGGGATTGATTCGAATAAATTCAGGATTAAAGCGTGGCCGATGTTGTTAACGGTCCATTGGGATATAGCTCTCATACGAATGGCTGTACTGGCGGCCATTTGTTTGCTGAAGATATCTAGTGGTGTGAGGTTAAGGAGTATGTTTAGGGCAGCTGAGGGTGTTGATCTCAGTGATCCGCTTATACACAAACAGGCTGTTCGTTTGACCTTGCTTAGATTATCCCAGCAGGACCTTTTATCAAGAGCGGTCCACCATACCACTACTCCGTATGCGAGTATTGGTCTGATGACCGTGATGTAGAGCCAGTGGGTGATTTGAGGGGAGAACCCCCATTTATTACCAAAGGCCTTTTTACAGGAAAATAATGCTACAGTATATTGGCTTTCCACTTCAGCTTTTTGTCTAGGATTATTCCTAGATATTTGGCTTCTTTTGAAAGTTCAAGTGGGATTCCATTGATTGATGGAGTTGTTAGTTGAGGAATTTTGCATTTCCTGGTGAAGAGAACGAGTTCAGTTTTCTGAGATTTGACCCCTAGATCACATTTTCCCACTCATTTTACTAGTTTATTTAGAGCGGTTTTTATCAGATCCGTAAGGACGTGAGCATGTTTACCAGATACCGCAATAGAAACGTCATCTGCATATGCAATCACTTTGAATCCCTCAGCTTCTAAGTCAACTAGAAGTTCATTGACGACTAGATTCCATAGAAGGGGGGAAAGGTTTCCGCCTGACAAATCTCTTTGCAGAGAAATTTCCTAGAGTTGAGTTGATTCTCCTGCTTTTAAGCATTAGATTTATCAACTCCACTATGGAACTATCTACTTAGAGCTTCGTCAGTACCTTTGTAATTGCAGAGTTGCTGACGTTATTGAAGGCACCCTCTATGTCGAGGAAAGTGGCCAGAGAGAATTCTTTGTGATGAAGGGAATATTCTGTAATACGAACCAAGGTGTCTAGGGCCGTTTCTACAGATTTTCCCTTACAGTAGGCGTGCTGTGCTAACAATTTTGGATCTATAGCTATACGCAGGTGGATATCAATCAGTCGTTCTAAAGTTTTAAGAAGGAGAGATGAAAGACTTATTGGTCGGAGATCTTTTGGGTTTACGTGGGATGATTTCCCAGCCTTAAGTATAAACACAACCTTGACCTCTCTCCACTGAGTGGGGATATAGTTCAAGGTGGTACAGCCGAATTATACCATCTGGTCCAGGGAATTTGTATGGGTCAAAGCTGTTAATGGCCCAAATAAGTTTTTCCCTTGTATAATCAAATCGGGGTTGTTTGTTATTATGCTTCCTGATTCTATGGAATCATAGTTGCATAAGTTCTTAGAGCTGCGTGGAAAGTGAGTGTCCAGAAGACAATTGAGCGTTTCTTCGCAGGATTCTGTCTGCTGTTTTCAAACTAGAAGCTTCTGAAGTATCTTCTATTTTTCCACAGAAGTTTAAGTTCTTTTATTTTTCTTCAATTGATATTTATATGTTTTGAGGGATTCCTTGTAGGAGTCCCAGTCTATTGAGATTTTGGATTGTTCAGCTCGGTTGAAAAGTTTTCTACATTCCTTCCTGAGGGGACCTCCACAGTAAGCATGCACGTGCTGATTGGAATCACGATTCTCCAATTCCTTGGTTATTTCGAAATTTATTAGAAACTAGATTGTTAAGGCGGTTACTAAAAGCAATAGTAATTAGTAATTTATATTTTAGTTTCGTTGCTAGACTTACTTAGGATCAATTGTATGCAACAACTGATTTATCGTTGATATAATACTATCTAGCCGTTTCGATTATTTTTTATTTATTTATTTTGACGCTTGCACTGAAACGTCGCAATATGCCAAATACGCAGTGCTACCAAACTGCATAATCGTGTTTTTTTTTCTCTATTTGATCAAGCTTTTATAGGCTTGAGAAAAAGAACACACCTTATATGGACGAAATACATTTTAACTTATTTTCTTTGTAAAAGCTACGGCTGGTGGGTACTAGCAACCTATTTGTTGTACACTGCCAGGGTTTTTTGGAATTAAACCAACGAATCTTCATTGATTAGTTTATTGCATTTGAAAAGTGAATTGTTATGGATTAATGTTATTGTCCGAACTTATATTAGAGTTGCTAATGTTATACACAAGATGAGAGTACTACTGCTACTGCTACTTCTGTTTCCGATTCTACTTTAATTACTTCTGCTGCTCCTAGTTCTTATGTGCAGTGATTTTCGTTCCTTTGGTATTTGTAACTGGAGCAAGCTGCAATACATGATGTTGCACCTAACGTGAGACAATGACTGCTATTGCTACTTCTACTACATAAAGCTGCTCCTACTGCTTCCACTACTACTGCTGCTCCTACTGATCGTTTGCAGCGACGACATCAACGGCGGAGTTCCGTTCTTTTGTTAATTGTAAATTTAATTGCTGTTTGGGAGCGTTGGCTATGCCCAAAATCGATTTAGAGGCAGCGTTTGACTCTATTTGGCTTAAAGGCCTTATCTTTGAGTTAGAAACACTGAATTGTCCAGATTCTCTCATAAGAATTATAATCAATTTTCTATATTCTAGAATTATAATCAATTTTCTATATTCTAGAACAGCTATTGGATCTGAGCTCTCAGAACCTTTCCCAATTATTCTGGGAGTTGCTCAGGGAACATTGCTTGGTTCAAAATTATTTAATGTATTTCTACATGATATGCCATTCTGCAAGTCAGAAGCTGAACCGGAGACAATTTGTATGCAGATGACACAAAACTATATGCTTCCGCATTGGGAAAAATACAAAACGCTCTACCTTATAACTACTCTACACCGCACGGAAATCCGGATTTTCATTTTCATTTGGGTGGTACTAGATGCTACCCATTCACACCGGCGAAAACCTTAGTTAGATTTTGTTTGACATTTGTCACTGTTAAGTTATTTGTGTTTAAAAAAATTGTTTTCCAAAGCTACAAAAATTGTTTTTCTTACGAATTTTTATTTAAACGCTGTGTTTAGAATACTTTTTTTCATGGTCATTTAAGGTGCGGGATGCCTAACAAACTGGTTGACCTTCTTGTGTCAACACTGCTCCAATCGCATAGTTACTTGCGTCTGTATAGACGGAAAAGTGTTTTTGGAAGTAAGGGTATTTTAAAATTGGGTGTTTGATAATATAACGTTTTAAAGTTTCAACAGCTTGAATATATTCCGGATCATGTAAGTTGATTTTGGAATCTTTTTTCAAATACTTAATCATGGGATATGCTATTTTGGCATAATCCTTGACAAATTTTCAATGAAAACCTGTAGCCCCCCCCCTAGAAACGGTTTTACTTGTTTCTCGGTTTTCGGAATCTGATATTCTTCGATAGACTTACATAGTTTTCTTCGGATTTGGTTTCATGCCTTCTGCTGTGAGGACATGACCTAAAAATTCTGTGTCCTTTTTCATGAAAGAGCACTAGTCAAACTGAATTTTTAAGTTGTGTTCAGATAATTTTTTAAAAATTAAATTTAAAGTGTGAATATGTTCCTTGAGGATCGTTGAGAAAATTAAGATGTCGTCTAAATAGACGACACAAATTTTGTTAATGTAGTCTCGAAGAATGCTGTTCATATTAGCCTTTGAAATGTGGCTGAGGCATTCTTGAGCCCAAAAGGCATTCTAAGATATTCATAGAGGCCATTGGGTGTCACAAATGCTGTTTTTGGAATATCAGCGGGATGAACTTTAATTTGGTGGTAACCTTTCGCAAGGTCGTTTGATGAAAAATATTGTACTCTGCCGAGTTTATCGAGAATACTATCGATGTTTGGGACTTGGGAGTGGATATTTATCATCGATAGTTATTTCGTTCAATTTCCTGTAATCTACACAATGGCGAAACTTTTGCTCTCCCGAATTGTCTAATTTTTTCGCTACTACAACAATTGACTTGTCTTTCTATCTCCTCAACCTGTCATTTAACTTTTTCTTCATGTTTATTTGGGATCTTATAGCTTTTTGAATGTATAGATTGATCTATAGCGGTTTTTATTTCATGCATTATCGTGTCTGTATAAGTCAGTTGATCACCATCATGATAAACCCAATTTCTGAATTTTTTTGTAACCTCTTTTCCTGAGTATAATGGAATTATTGTATTATTTTTTAGTATAAGAGATTTTCTGTCAAAATCGAGGGTTTTAACAATTTTACTAAGTACGTCCATGCCTATAAGATTATCGTAGGGCCTTGCACCTAAGTCCCTCTTATACCATCTTGTAGCTGTTCTTTGATCTTCATTAAATTGTTCTGGGATCTCAGTAATGATTCTTTCCACTACTTCAAACGCTGTACTGTCTTAAGCTGCATTTTTATTTTGTCGTATATCTTAAACCTACTGCAATCTACTGAGCTAGAATTTATAATTCTCGTGGTTGAACCCGTATTTGAAAGTGATTTATATTTTCTACTAGGTATCAATTGTTAAATCTAAAAAATCTGGTTCCCGAGGATCAGTTGAGAAAAAACTCAACATTGTGAATTTCTTCATTTATTGACATTGGTGTTGGATGTTGTATTGCGTTTCTTATTTGTCCTGACGGATTAAAAACAGGTTGGAGATTCTTATATCGGGATGTTTGCCCATTCCGATATTGCCCTGACGTCTTCTTAAAATGTTCTTGGGGTTCCCATTTTGTTGAAAATTATTTGTTTGATTGAATGGGTTAAAATGTCCCGAGTGATTGAAATTAGATTGGAAATTGTCATTTTGTCTCTGGGACTTATGATTGACATAATTGCTGTTTTGGCCTGATTCGTTTTTATAATCATTCGATCTATCTGGTGGTCTGTATTGTCTGTTCTGAAATCTGTTTGTATATTCCCTTCATCGTACCCTACAAATGAGTAAAGGATTTCTTTAACTTTATGGATATCATAGATATCTCTTATGTCCCTCATTGCTTTACTTTACTGACTATTAATAAATATAAATTATTTTGAACCTCAGCTGAATTATTTTCGTGTGTCGCAAATGTGTTAGGTTAGTTTAGGTGGAAGTGTGCAAATGTGTTGACTTCCATAATTAAAAATTCAACTTTGTTGCTTAAGTCTAATATTGAACTTACTTTAAGGTATACTATTTTGTTTGCGATTTTCTTGTAACTTGTTGTTGGACGGAAGTGCTGTTTTAGTAAATTTTTTGTTTCCTCGCATGTTGCTGTTGTGTTGTGGATCAGTAGTTCTTTGGCCCTTCCTGTCACCTTGGAATTGTAGATGGCTCTCCATATTTCTTGCTTTTCCTCCGCCCTGGTTCCGTTGATATGGTTTTTCACCACGCTGACGAATTGAGTTAATTTTTCACTCTGTCCATTAAACTCGGGGATATATGATATCTCCTTTATGATCTGTACTGTGCGATTCATTGGTGGAGGTTGGGGCGCACCGCTAGGACTTGAATAGCCGCTACTAGTTGGTTTAGTGCTTCCTGGTCCATGATGTTTGGGATCACCGGCCAAAATTTTAATGTTTAGTCTTTTCTTTTAATCGTGATTGCTTACTTTTTTTTTTTATTTAGTACCCTTGAATCCCCAGTGCGATTCAAGAAAGAAAAAAAATTATTTTCTTATGTCCAAAGCCTTTACTTTTTGGTTTATTCACTTTTCGTATACGTGCTTCTCAATTTTATTTTGTTTGCCACGCACTGAACACTGATATTTACACTTTAACAATCTTAAGTTGTTTTCGCGTAACTTCGTTCTCGTATGGATTTCTTCTATTTGAAAAAATCCTACCGACTGCGCCAGAAAAGAAGTTACTATCGCGATAGATGTTTTTAAAAAGACTTTATTGTTTGAACGGTTGATTAGGACTGACTTCTTACTCATTCCATAATTCTATATCAAAACTAATTCATATTCAGTTTTAATTCCATTCATTCAATTACGAGTGCCCAAAAAGAATGCGCGTGTTGACATTTTAATATGATAATGAACTTAAATGAACTTGGTTTCCGTGGGAAATCAAGTTTGTGCAAAAATAGATGGGGCGGCATATGTAACCTATATAATATGGATGTGCTTATAGTCAATAATGGTTCTATGCGTTCGGTTTTGATATTATTGATTCCATCTAATAAGGTGTTCAATATAAAGGTGAGGAGTAGCTGAATTTCAATTTTCAGGAACCGCTAATTTTTAGGCATATCTTACTAATCCACGCAAAGTTCTAATTTAGTGTTAGGATTATTCATGCCGTGTGCAAGCAATCGGAATATCCGAGTGAAAACCAACAATTGCTAATTGTGAAGCTACAACTCTGTAGAAGTAATACGTTTTTTACTTAAAATACATAGTAAACTTCACTGTGTTAGTGAAGAATGACGCTATTACATTGAAGCCAGTGTTTCTCCTGCTAGTGTCACGACTAATAATCCCCTTCAAAGAACATCCTCAGGTGTCGTGTTTCCATTACAAATCGGTGTGTCAAGACAAACATCAGCCAATTTGCTGTTCTTTTTCAGTTGCTACGTTCGGCAAAATTTAGCTTCGTCAGGCAGAAGATACTGTAGTTTGGTTGTAGTACTTCATCCTCTGCTGCTTTATTGTACTTTGTGTAGTAACTAATCCGTTTAGTACAATTCGATTTAAAAAAGTTTGTACTTGTCCTTGGGCAATCATGAAAGCAATTTGAGTTGTGCTTGGCAGTTCTGCTGCTTTTATTGTTCATTGATTTTTGTGCGTTGATTACTTCACGAATCTTATCAATATTCTCGATCAAGGGAGATAGATCGATTGCATTAAAAACGCAACATTATCGGCGATTCCAGCTGCGGAATCAGCTTGCATGTATATCACATGCGATACTGTAGTCTGGTTGTAGTACTTCATCCTCTGCTGCTTTATTGTACGTTGTGTAGTAACTAATCCGTTTAGTACAAGTCGATTTAAAAAAGTTTGTACTTGTCCTTGGGCAATCATTGAAACAATTTGAGTTGTACTTGGCAGTTCTGCTACTTTTATTGTTCATTGGCTTTTGTGCGTTGATTACTTCACGAATCTTATCAATATTCTCGACCAAGGGAGATAGATCGATTGCATTAAAAACGCAACATTATCGGCGATTCCAGCTGCGGAATCAGCTTGCATGTATATCACATGCGATACTGTAGTCTGGTTGTAGTACTTCATCCTCTGCTGCTTTATTGTACGTTGTGTAGTAACTAATCCGTTTAGTACAAGTCGATTTAAAAAAGTTTGTACTTTTCCTTGGGCAATCATGAAAAAAATTTGAGTTGTGCTTGGCAGTTCTGCTACTTTTATTGTTCATTGGTTTTTGTGCGTTGATTACTTCACGAATCTTATCAATATTCTCGATCAAGGGAGATAGATCGATTGCATTAAAAACGCAACATTATCGGCGATTCCAGCTGCGGAAACAGCTTGCATGTATATCACATGCGATGCTGTAGTCTGGTTGTAGTACTTCATCCTCTGCTGCTTTATTGTACGTTGTGTAGTAACTAATCCGTTTAGTACAAGTCGATTTAAAAAAGTTTGTACTTGTCCTTGGGCAATCATTGAAACAATTTGAGTTGTACTTGGCAGTTCTGCTACTTTTATTGTTCATTGGCTTTTGTGCGTAGACTACTTCACGAATCTTATCAATATTCTCGATCAAGGGAGATAGATCGATTGCATTAAAAACGCAACATTATCGGCGATTCCAGCTGCGGAATCAGCTTACATGTATATCACATGCGATACTGTAGTCTGGTTGTAGTACTTCATCCTCTGCTGCTTTATTGTACTTTGTGTAGTAACTAATCCGTTTAGTACAAGTCGATTTAAAAAAGTTTGTACTTGTCCTTGGGCAATCATTGAAACAATTTGAGTTGTGCTTGGCAGTTCTGCTACTTTTATTGTTCATTGGTTTTTGTGCGTTGATTACTTCACGAATCTTATCAATATTCTCGATCAAGGGAGATAGATCGATTGCATTAACAACGCAACATTATCGGCGATTCCAGCTGCGGAATCAGCTTACATGTATATCACATGCGATACTGTAGTCTGGTTGTAGTACTTCATCCTCTGCTGCTTTATTGTACGTTGTGAAGTAACTAATCCGTTTAGTACAAGTCGATTTCAAAAAGTTTGTACTTGTCCTTGGGCAATCATTGAAACAATTTGAGTTGTACTTGGCAGTTCTGCTACTTTTATTGTTCATTGGATTTTGTGCGTAGACTACTTCACGAATCTTATCAATATTCTCGATCAAGGGAGATAGATCGATTGCATTAAAAACGCAACATTATCGGCGATTCCAGCTGCGGAATCAGCTTGCATGTATATCACATGCGATGCTGTAGTCTGGTTGTAGTACTTCATCCTCTGCTGCTTTATTGTACGTTGTGTAGTAACTAATCCGTTTAGTACAAGTCGATTTAAAAAAGTTTGTACTTGTCCTTGGGCAATCATTGAAACAATTTGAGTTGTACTTGGCAGTTCTGCTACTTTTATTGTTCATTGGTTTTTGTGCGTTAATTACTTCACGAATCTTATTAATATTCTCGATCAAGGGAGATAGATCGATTGCATTAAAAACGCAACATTATCGGCGATTCCAGCTGCGGAATCAGCTTGCATGTATATCACATGCGATGCTGTAGTCTGGTTGTAGTACTTCATCCTCTGCTGCTTTATTGTAGTAGTAACTAATCCGTTTAGTAAAGTCGATTTAAAAAAGTTTGTAATTGTCCTTGGGCCATCATGAAAACAATTTGAGTTGTGCTTGGCAGTTCTGCTACTTTTATTGTTCATTGGCTTTTGTGCGTAGACTACTTCACGAATCTTATCAATATTCTCGATCAAGGGAGATAGATCGATTGCATTAAAAACGCAACATTATCGGCGATTCCAGCTGCGGAATCAGCTTGCATGTATATCACATGCGATGCTGTAGTCTGGTTGTAGTACTTCATCCTCTGCTGCTTTATTGTACGTTGTGTAGTAACTAATCCGTTTAGTACAAGTCGATTTCAAAAAGTTTGTACTTGTCCTTGGGCAATCATTGAAACAATTTGAGTTGTACTGGGCAGTTCTGCTACTTTTATTGTTCATTGGTTTTTGTGCGTTAATTACTTCACGAATCTTATCAATATTCTCGATCAAGGGAGATAGATCGATTGCATTAAAAACGCAACATTATCGGCGATTCCAGCTGCGGAATCAGCTTACATGTATATCACATGCGTTACTGTAGTCTGGTTGTAGTACTTCATCCTCTGCTGCTTTATTGTAGTAGTAACTAATCCGTTTAGTAAAGTCGATTTAAAAAAGTTTGTAATTGTCCTTGGGCCATCATGAAAACAATTTGAGTTGTGCTTGGCAGTTCTGCTACTTTTATCGTTCATTGGTTTTTGTGCGTTAATTACTTCACGAATCTTATCAATATTCTCGATCAAGGGAGATAGATCGATTGCATTAAAAACGCAACATTATCGGCGATTCCAGCTGCGGAATCAGCTTACATGTATATCACATGCGATGCTGTAGTCTGGTTGTAGTACTTCATCCTCTGCTGCTTTATTGTACTTTGTGTAGTAACTAATCCGTTTAGTACAAGTCGATTTAAAAAAGTTTGTACTTGTCCTTGGGCAATCATTGAAACAATTTGAGTTGTACTTGGCAGTTCTGCTACTTTTATTGTTCATTGGCTTTTGTGCGTAGACTACTTCACGAATCTTATCAATATTCTCGATCAAGGGAGATAGATCGATTGCATTAAAAACGCAACATTATCGGCGATTCCAGCTGCGGAATCAGCTTGCATGTATATCACATGCGATGCTGTAGTCTGGTTGTAGTACTTCATCCTCTGCTGCTTTATTGTACGTTGTGTAGTAACTAATCCGTTTAGTACAAGTCGATTTCAAAAAGTTTGTACTTGTCCTTGGGCAATCATTGAAACAATTTGAGTTGTACTGGGCAGTTCTGCTACTTTTATTGTTCATTGGCTTTTGTGCGTAGACTACTTCACGAATCTTATCAATATTCTCGATCAAGGGAGATAGATCGATTGCATTAAAAACGCAACATTATCGGCGATTCCAGCTGCGGAATCAGCTTACATGTATATCACATGCGTTACTGTAGTCTGGTTGTAGTACTTCATCCTCTGCTGCTTTATTGTAGTAGTAACTAATCCGTTTAGTAAAGTCGATTTAAAAAAGTTTGTAATTGTCCTTGGGCCATCATGAAAACAATTTGAGTTGTGCTTGGCAGTTCTGCTACTTTTATCGTTCATTGGTTTTTGTGCGTTAATTACTTCACGAATCTTATCAATATTCTCGATCAAGGGAGATAGATCGATTGCATTAAAAACGCAACATTATCGGCGATTCCAGCTGCGGAATCAGCTCACATGTATATCACATGCGATGCTGTAGTCTGGTTGTAGTACTTCATCCTCTGCTGCTTTATTGTACTTTGTGTAGTAACTAATCCGTTTAGTACAAGTCGATTTAAAAAAGTTTGTACTTGTCCTTGGGCAATCATTGAAACAATTTGAGTTGTACTTGGCAGTTCTGCTACTTTTATTGTTCATTGGCTTTTGTGCGTTGATTACTTCACGAATCTTATCAATATTCTCGATCAAGGGAGATAGATCGATTGCATTAAAAACGCAACATTATCGGCGATTCCAGCTGCGGAATCAGCTTGCATGTATATCACATGCGATGCTGTAGTCTGGTTGTAGTACTTCATCCTCTGCTGCTTTATTGTACGTTGTGTAGTAACTAATCCGTTTAGTACAAGTCGATTTAAAAAAGTTTGTACTTGTCCTTGGGCAATCATTGAAACAATTTGAGTTGTACTTGGCAGTTCTGCTACTTTTATTGTTCATTGGTTTTTGTGCGTTAATTACTTCACGAATCTTATTAATATTCTCGATCAAGGGAGATAGATCGATTGCATTAAAAACGCAACATTATCGGCGATTCCAGCTGCGGAATCAGCTTACATGTATATCACATGCGATGCTGTAGTCTGGTTGTAGTACTTCATCCTCTGCTGCTTTATTGTACGTTGTGTAGCAACTAATCCGTTTAGTACAAGTCGATTTCAAAAAGTTTGTACTTGTCCTTGGGCAATCATTGAAACAATTTGAGTTGTACTTGGCAGTTCTGCTACTTTTATTGTTCATTGGTTTTTGTGCGTTAATTACTTCACGAATCTTATCAATATTCTCGATCAAGGGAGATAGATCGATTGCATTAAAAACGCAACATTATCGGCGATTCCAGCTGCGGAATCAGCTTACATGTATATCACATGCGTTACTGTAGTCTGGTTGTAGTACTTCATCCTCTGCTGCTTTATTGTAGTAGTAACTAATCCGTTTAGTAAAGTCGATTTAAAAAAGTTTGTAATTGTCCTTGGGCCATCATGAAAACAATTTGAGTTGTGCTTGGCAGTTCTGCTACTTTTATCGTTCATTGGTTTTTGTGCGTTAATTACTTCACGAATCTTATCAATATTCTCGATCAAGGGAGATAGATCGATTGCATTAAAAACGCAACATTATCGGCGATTCCAGCTGCGGAATCAGCTTACATGTATATCACATGCGATGCTGTAGTCTGGTTGTAGTACTTCATCCTCTGCTGCTTTATTGTACTTTGTGTAGTAACTAATCCGTTTAGTACAAGTCGATTTAAAAAAGTTTGTACTTGTCCTTGGGCAATCATTGAAACAATTTGAGTTGTACTTGGCAGTTCTGCTACTTTTATTGTTCATTGGCTTTTGTGCGTTGATTACTTCACGAATCTTATCAATATTCTCGATCAAGGGAGATAGATCGATTGCATTAAAAACGCAACATTATCGGCGATTCCAGCTGCGGAATCAGCTTGCATGTATATCACATGCGATGCTGTAGTCTGGTTGTAGTACTTCATCCTCTGCTGCTTTATTGTACGTTGTGTAGTAACTAATCCGTTTAGTACAAGTCGATTTAAAAAAGTTTGTACTTGTCCTTGGGCAATCATTGAAACAATTTGAGTTGTACTTGGCAGTTCTGCTACTTTTATTGTTCATTGGTTTTTGTGCGTTAATTACTTCACGAATCTTATTAATATTCTCGATCAAGGGAGATAGATCGATTGCATTAAAAACGCAACATTATCGGCGATTCCAGCTGCGGAATCAGCTTGCATGTATATCACATGCGATGCTGTAGTCTGGTTGTAGTACTTCATCCTCTGCTGCTTTATTGTACGTTGTGTAGTAACTAATCCGTTTAGTACAAGTCGATTTCAAAAAGTTTGTACTTGTCCTTGGGCAATCATTGAAACAATTTGAGTTGTACTGGGCAGTTCTGCTACTTTTATTGTTCATTGGTTTTTGTGCGTTAATTACTTCACGAATCTTATCAATATTCTCGATCAAGGGAGATAGATCGATTGCATTAAAAACGCAACATTATCGGCGATTCCAGCTGCGGAATCAGCTTACATGTATATCACATGCGATACTGTAGTCTGGTTGTAGTACTTCATCCTCTGCTGCTTTATTGTACGTTGTGTAGTAACTAATCCGTTTAGTACAAGTCGATTTAAAAAAGTTTGTACTTGTCCTTGGGCAATCATTGAAACAATTTGAGTTGTACTTGGCAGTTCTGCTACTTTTATTGTTCATTGGTTTTTGTGCGTTAATTACTTCACGAATCTTATCAATATTCTCGATCAAGGGAGATAGATCGATTGCATTAACAACGCAACATTATCGGCGATTCCAGCTGCGGAATCAGCTTACATGTATATCACATGCGATACTGTAGTACTTCATCCTCTGCTGCTTTATTGTACTTTGTGTAGTAACTAATCCGTTTAGTACAAGTCGATTTAAAAAAGTTTGTACTTGTCCTTGGGCAATCATTGAAACAATTTGAGTTGTACTTGGCAGTTCTGCTACTTTTATTGTTCATTGGCTTTTGTGCGTTGATTACTTCACGAATCTTATCAATATTCTCGATCAAGGGAGATAGATCGATTGCATTAAAAACGCAACATTATCGGCGATTCCAGCTGCGGAATCAGCTTGCATGTATATCACATGCGATGCTGTAGTCTGGTTGTAGTACTTCATCCTCTGCTGCTTTATTGTAGTAGTAACTAATCCGTTTAGTAAAGTCGATTTAAAAAAGTTTGTAATTGTCCTTGGGCCATCATGAAAACAATTTGAGTTGTGCTTGGCAGTTCTGCTACTTTTATCGTTCATTGGTTTTTGTGCGTTAATTACTTCACGAATCTTATCAATATTCTCGATCAAGGGAGATAGATCGATTGCATTAAAAACGCAACATTATCGGCGATTCCAGCTGCGGAATCAGCTTACATGTATATCACATGCGATACTGTAGTCTGGTTGTAGTACTTCATCCTCTGCTGCTTTATTGTACGTTGTGTAGTAACTAATCCGTTTAGTACAAGTCGATTTAAAAAAGTTTGTACTTGTCCTTGGGCAATCATTGAAACAATTTGAGTTGTACTTGGCAGTTCTGCTACTTTTATTGTTCATTGATTTTGGGGGTTAATTACTTCACGAATCTTATTAATATTCTCGATCAAGGGAGATAGATCGATTGCATTAAAAACGCAACATTATCGGCGATTCCAGCTGCGGAATCAGCTTATATGTATATCACATGCGATACTGTAGTACTTCATCCTCTGCTGCTTTATTGTACTTTGTGTAGTAACTAATCCGTTTAGTACAAGTCGATTTAAAAAAGTTTGTACTTGTCCTTGGGCAATCATTGAAACAATTTGAGTTGTACTTGGCAGTTCTGCTACTTTTATTGTTCATTGGCTTTTGTGCGTTGATTACTTCACGAATCTTATCAATATTCTCGATCAAGGGAGATAGATCGATTGCATTAAAAACGCAACATTATCGGCGATTCCAGCTGCGGAATCAGCTTGCATGTATATCACATGCGATGCTGTAGTCTGGTTGTAGTACTTCATCCTCTGCTGCTTTATTGTAGTAGTAACTAATCCGTTTAGTAAAGTCGATTTAAAAAAGTTTGTAATTGTCCTTGGGCCATCATGAAAACAATTTGAGTTGTGCTTGGCAGTTCTGCTACTTTTATCGTTCATTGGTTTTTGTGCGTTAATTACTTCACGAATCTTATCAATATTCTCGATCAAGGGAGATAGATCGATTGCATTAAAAACGCAACATTATCGGCGATTCCAGCTGCGGAATCAGCTTACATGTATATCACATGCGATACTGTAGTCTGGTTGTAGTACTTCATCCTCTGCTGCTTTATTGTACTTTGTGTAGTAACTAATCCGTTTAGTACAAGTCGATTTAAAAAAGTTTGTACTTGTCCTTGGGCAATCATTGAAACAATTTGAGTTGTACTTGGCAGTTCTGCTACTTTTATTGTTCATTGATTTTGGGGGTTAATTACTTCACGAATCTTATTAATATTCTCGATCAAGGGAGATAGATCGATTGCATTAAAAACGCAACATTATCGGCGATTCCAGCTGCGGAATCAGCTTATATGTATATCACATGCGATACTGTAGTCTGGTTGTAGTACTTCATCCTCTGCTGCTTTATTGTACGTTGTGTAGTAACTAATCCGTTTAGTACAAGTCGATTAAAAAAAGTTTGTACTTGTCCTTGGGCAATCATTGAAACAATTTGAGTTGTACTTGGCAGTTCTGCTACTTTTATTGTTCATTGGTTTTTGTGCGTTAATTACTTCACGAATCTTATCAATATTCTCGATCAAGGGAGATAGATCGATTGCATTAAAAACGCAACATTATCGGCGATTCCAGCTGCGGAATCAGCTTACATGTATATCACATGCGATACTGTAGTCTGGTTGTAGTACTTCATCCTCTGCTGCTTTATTGTACGTTGTGTAGTAACTAATCCGTTTAGTACAAGTCGATTTAAAAAAGTTTGTACTTGTCCTTGGGCAATCATTGAAACAATTTGAGTTGTACTTGGCAGTTCTGCTACTTTTATTGTTCATTGGCTTTTGTGCGTAGACTACTTCACGAATCTTATCAATATTCTCGATCAAGGGTGATAGATCGATTGCATTAACAACGCAACATTATCGGCGATTCCAGCTGCGGAATCAGCTTACATGTATATCACATGCGATACTGTAGTCTGGTTGTAGTACTTCATCCTCTGCTGCTTTATTGTACTTTGTGTAGTAACTAATCCGTTTAGTACAAGTCGATTTAAAAAAGTTTGTACTTGTCCTTGGGCAATCATTGAAACAATTTGAGTTGTACTTGGCAGTTCTGCTACTTTTATTGTTCATTGGCTTTTGTGCGTTGATTACTTCACGAATCTTATCAATATTCTCGATCAAGGGAGATAGATCGATTGCATTAACAACGCAACATTATCGGCGATTCCAGCTGCGGAATCAGCTTACATGTATATCACATGCGATACTGTAGTCTGGTTGTAGTACTTCATCCTCTGCTGCTTTATTGTACGTTGTGTAGTAACTAATCCGTTTAGTACAAGTCGATTTAAAAAAGTTTGTACTTGTCCTTGGGCAATCATTGAAACAATTTGAGTTGTACTTGGCAGTTCTGCTACTTTTATTGTTCATTGGCTTTTGTGCGTAAACTACTTCACGAATCTTATCAATATTCTCGATCAAGGGAGATAGATCGATTGCATTAACAACGCAACATTATCGGTGATTCCAGCTGCGGAATCAGCTTACATGTATATCACATGCGATACTGTAGTCTGGTTGTAGTACTTCATCCTCTGCTGCTTTATTGTACGTTGTGTAGTAACTAATCCGTTTAGTACAAGTCGATTTAAAAAAGTTTGTACTTGTCCTTGGGCAATCATTGAAACAATTTGAGTTGTACTTGGCAGTTCTGCTACTTTTATTGTTCATTGGCTTTTGTGCGTAGACTACTTCACGAATCTTATCAATATTCTCGATCAAGGGCGATAGATCGATTGCATTAACAACGCAACATTATCGGCGATTCCAGCTGCGGAATCAGCTTACATGTATATCACATGCGATACTGTAGTCTGGTTGTAGTACTTCATCCTCTGCTGCTTTATTGTACTTTGTGTAGTAACTAATCCGTTTAGTACAAGTCGATTAAAAAAAGTTTGTACTTGTCCTTGGGCAATCATTGAAACAATTTGAGTTGTACTTGGCAGTTCTGCTACTTTTATTGTTCACTGGTTTTTGTGCGTTAATTACTTCACGAATCTTATCAATATTCTCGATCAAGGGAGATAGATCGATTGCATTAAAAACGCAACATTATCGGCGATTCCAGCTGCGGAATCAGCTTACATGTATATCACATGCGATACTGTAGTCTGGTTGTAGTACTTCATCCTCTGCTGCTTTATTGTACGTTGTGTAGTAACTAATCCGTTTAGTACAAGTCGATTTAAAAAAGTTTGTACTTGTCCTTGGGCAATCATTGAAACAATTTGAGTTGTACTTGGCAGTTCTGCTACTTTTATTGTTCATTGGCTTTTGTGCGTAGACTACTTCACGAATCTTATCAATATTCTCGATCAAGGGCGATAGATCGATTGCATTAACAACGCAACATTATCGGCGATTCCAGCTGCGGAATCAGCTTACATGTATATCACATGCGATACTGTAGTCTGGTTGTAGTACTTCATCCTCTGCTGCTTTATTGTACTTTGTGTAGTAACTAATCCGTTTAGTACAAGTCGATTTAAAAAAGTTTGTACTTGTCCTTGGGCAATCATTGAAACAATTTGAGTTGTACTTGGCAGTTCTGCTACTTTTATTGTTCATTGGCTTTTGTGCGTAGACTACTTCACGAATCTTATCAATATTCTCGATCAAGGGAGATAGATCGATTGCATTAAAAACGCAACATTATCGGCGATTCCAGCTGCGGAATCAGCTTGCATGTATATCACATGCGATACTGTAGTCTGGTTGTAGTACTTCATCCTCTGCTGCTTTATTGTACTTTGTGTAGTAACTAATCCGTTTAGTACAAGTCGATTTAAAAAAGTTTGTACTTGTAATTGGGCAATCATGAAAACAATTTGAGTTGTGCTTGGCAGTTCTGCTACTTTTATTGTTCATTGGTTTTTGTGCGTTGATTACTTCACGAATCTTATCAATATTCTCGACCAAGGGAGATAGATCGATTGCATTAAAAACGCAACATTATCGGCGATTCCAGCTGCGGAATCAGCTTGCATGTATATCACATGCGATACTGTAGTACTTCATCCTCTGCTGCTTTATTGTACTTTGTGTAGTAACTAATCCGTTTAGTACAAGTCGATTTAAAAAAGTTTGTACTTGTCCTTGGGCAATCATTGAAACAATTTGAGTTGTACTTGGCAGTTCTGCTACTTTTATTGTTCATTGGCTTTTGTGCGTAGACTACTTCACGAATCTTATCAATATTCTCGATCAAGGGAGATAGATCGATTGCATTAAAAACGCAACATTATCGGCGATTCCAGCTGCGGAATCAGCTTGCATGTATATCACATGCGATAC
The DNA here is from genome assembly GCA_949752695.1 of Melanostoma scalare. Lineage (NCBI taxonomy): Eukaryota > Metazoa > Arthropoda > Insecta > Diptera > Syrphidae > Melanostoma > Melanostoma scalare. Next base: position 17,975,135 of record OX456987.1, on the reverse strand, counting down.
TGTAGTCTGGTTGTAGTACTTCATCCTCTGCTGCTTTATTGTACTTTGTGTAGTAACTAATCCGTTTAGTACAAGTCGATTTAAAAAAGTTTGTACTTGTAATTGGGCAATCATGAAAACAATTTGAGTTGTGCTTGGCAGTTCTGCTACTTTTATTGTTCATTGGTTTTTGTGCGTTGATTACTTCACGAATCTTATCAATATTCTCGATCAAGGGAGATAGATCGATTGCATTAAAAACGCAACATTATCGGCGATTCCAGCTGCGGAATCAGCTTGCATGTATATCACATGCGATACTGTAGTCTGGTTGTAGTACTTCATCCTCTGCTGCTTTATTGTACTTTGTGTAGTAACTAATCCGTTTAGTACAAGTCGATTTAAAAAAGTTTGTACTTGTAATTGGGCAATCATGAAAACAATTTGAGTTGTGCTTGGCAGTTCTGCTACTTTTATTGTTCATTGGCTTTTGTGCGTAGACTACTTCACGAATCTTATCAATATTCTCGATCAAGGGAGATAGATCGATTGCATTAAAAACGCAACATTATCGGCGATTCCAGCTGCGGAATCAGCTTGCATGTATATCACATGCGATACTGTAGTCTGGTTGTAGTACTTCATCCTCTGCTGCTTTATTGTACGTTGTGTAGTAACTAATCCGTTTAGTACAAGTCGATTTAAAAAAGTTTGTACTTGTCCTTGGGCAATCATTGAAACAATTTGAGTTGTACTTGGCAGTTCTGCTACTTTTATTGTTCATTGGTTTTTGTGCGTTGATTACTTCACGAATCTTATCAATATTCTCGACCAAGGGAGATAGATCGATTGCATTAAAAACGCAACATTATCGGCGATTCCAGCTGCGGAATCAGCTTGCATGTATATCACATGCGATACTGTAGTACTTCATCCTCTGCTGCTTTATTGTACTTTGTGTAGTAACTAATCCGTTTAGTACAAGTCGATTTAAAAAAGTTTGTACTTGTCCTTGGGCAATCATTGAAACAATTTGAGTTGTACTTGGCAGTTCTGCTACTTTTATTGTTCATTGGCTTTTGTGCGTAGACTACTTCACGAATCTTATCAATATTCTCGATCAAGGGAGATAGATCGATTGCATTAAAAACGCAACATTATCGGCGATTCCAGCTGCGGAATCAGCTTGCATGTATATCACTCATAATAAGTAAGTACCTAATCTGGTAACTGGTGCCAGGATATTCAAGCCAATTCACTTGCTGGACGAAGGGTGAACATTTTATTGCACCTACACCTATGTTTGCCATCAGGGTAAACGTGATCTGCAGATTTGCAATTATTATACATATTACCAAACAAACATCGAAGAAATGCTCTTCGTCGCTAAAAGATTTTACCGCGACAGACAGATATACTTATATTTGAATGATAGATCACAAACACTAATTTAGCCTGAAAATACACCAATTTTGCCATTTTATGAGAAAGCTTCATTGAATGTCCTAAGAGGATAAAATTACTTTTTTATTCTGTTATATGAAATGATTTATTTTCGTTTTAATAATTTTTTTCTTTTTTTGTCAGGGGGAAATCTACAAAAGACACGCAAATCTTCAAATTCGACACCAAGTAGTGTGGGATTCTTACCTCACTAAAAACTCCTCGTAATCAGAACCAATCTATGAACGATCGACAACAGATTTTTCTTTCTCAATAATATAATCGCTTTAAGGGAAGATTAAACTTTTAATGCTTCCCATGACTTTTAGACCGTTAGCTCGTGTGGCTTGGTTCTTCTTAATCTCCGAACATTGCCTCTCGTATTTAATACGGACTCCATTTCAGAGTTGATATGACTATGCAGGCGCTGATTGTGGAATACAGCATATTTTCTTGCAACTTCTGTAACCGTTTCTATTTGTAGGTCACGATGTAGATCGCAATTTCTTATATACCATGGTGCATTTACTATTCCACGAAGGACTTTGTTTTGGAACTTTTGAATGATTTCAGTATTTGTTTTCTTTGTACAGCAACATAATTGGGATTTCCAATTTTGCGCTTCCAGGTCTTGCATTCGTTATTGTATACGATATGGACTTGTGAAGTGAACAATAGTGTTTCCATATCGTCATGGTTGCTGGAAGGACTAAAAGTTCATGCAACGGGTCCAGGTGCATATGAGTTTGATGCAAACTTCTTAAAACGGCTTTGTTACTCAATCGCTCTATATACACCATGTTTAAATATACAATGAGTCAATCATTCTTTAGCAACAAGATTTAATGGTTTGCATCCATCATAATTTATGCATTTTCAAGTCTTCTGACGACTTTGTTCAATTTTTTTTTTCATCTAGGAATGGCGCTAAGAATGCCATGCTTTCAAATTAATTTTTTATATCATTTCCTTAAATCAAATAACATGCTTTCAAAAATGTGTAAAAGGAGCTTGTATAGTAACTTATTTAACCTACTGACGCTTAGCGCCGGGTACCCTTAATTACTCAAAAACCTATAACTAATCTATTTCTTCCGATAGTTGAAGATGCTGAGTCCATTGTGCACTTTTAAACCAGCAACTCATGTTCTGGATCCTAGTCTGGAGTGTAGTTTTAAAAAAATTTCACGTGAGCTCCTTTGCTTTCTCCCACGAGAAACAGTTACGTTCCCTTTGATTTGAACTTCGAATCACAACGTAACCATTCGTATGCCCAAAAAAGTGCTTTCTACTTTAGCAAGTGCTTTATTGCTTAGAAGCTATGTATTAATCATAATTTGTATTATCTGCTTGTTGGGTGCCGACTGCGGATCCATATGGACATTATCCCCCGACACAATACATTTTGACTTATTTTCTTTGTGAAACTTACGGTTGGTGGGTACCAAGTACCAACAACCCATTTGATGTACACTTTCAGTACACTGAAAAATGTATTTACTTAAGTATATTCTTTTTATTTCATGCAATGGATTAAAACATTTAAGTGTAATAAGTTTTAAAACTGAAAGCTTAGATAAATCCTGGTTTTCCTTTCCTCGAACTTATTTTCAATGCTTCTTTTCCTGCATTTGAAAGGTGTTTCGTTTTCAGATTGGGTATTTCTTTGACATGAAATCACTCCATTTTTACTTTCCTGAGCCTCCATATCCTTAACATATAATCAAACTAACAATAAAGTCTGATGACACTTACTTACTTACTTAGGTGCTAGGTGGGCATTTCAGTTCGGAATGAACATCCTTCTATAAGGACTTCGATTTTGGGACAGCTCTCTCCAGTTTTGCCGTCTAAGATGTTTGAGGTCTTCTCCCACTTGATTGCGCCACCTAAGATGAGGTCTTCCTCTTCTGCGATTTCCCTGCAATGTGCTTTCAAAAACCCGTCGAGCCGGAGTTTTGAATTCCATCCGCTATTATATGTCCCAGCCATCGTTGGCTCCCGATGCATACTCTTCTAGCTATGCCCATATCGCGTTACAGCTCATACAGCTCGCTGTTATATCTTCTTCTCCACACATTGTCTTCACATACGGAACCAAAGATCATTCGGAGAATTTTTCTTTCGAAACGACCAAGGGTTTCCTCATCCACTTTCGATAAGGTCCATGCTCTCGCACTGTAAAGGGATGATCAGATCCATAGTTGAAGATACTAGATCCTTTATGCACATTAAAACAAGCAACTCATGCTTTGGATTCTAGTTTGGAGTTTTTTTTTATTATCATTATTAATATTTAATCCGTTCTGATTGTTGTGTTGTTATACGTGGGAAATTCTTCGAAATTTGAAAACAAACAACAATTTACATTTGATCGTTCAGTATTTTTGGAGCGGGGAGAGGAGAGTAGCGTAATAAATGAGGGGGAAATTTACAATAACGTCATATTATTTTTTAAATTTTACATCGAACTAATTCGTAAGATTATACATTTGAAAAAAGAAGTAATATATTTCACTTTAATGTCTTAATAGCTGATCAGAGTAATAAACTTAGCGATTCACGAAATTTTGATTTTATTTTATATCATGGGCAATTTTTAAGTCGATTTTGCTTTTCTTGAAAAATAACAAGGACTTAAAGAAAACAATGATTCAAGTTCAATATATAAAATTAAAAAAAAAGTTTGAGAGTTTAGTTTAAAAAAAATTCACGTCCATAACTAGGTGTATTATTTCTAATCGATTTTAATCTTTTGAGACACGGCTCTCCGTCTCCGTCCTCTAGTCAATCGATGAGCTCTTTTGCTTTCTCCCACGAGAAACAGTTACGTTCCCTTTCAATTGAACCTCGAATCGCAACGTAAACATTCGTAAGCCCAAAAAATGTGCTTTTTACTTTAGCAAGTGTTTTATTGCTTACATACTATTTATCATTTATTTGTATTACCTCCATGTTTGGAGCCGGCTGTGGATCCATATGGACAGTTTCCCATAACGAATTATATTTTAACTTATTTGCTTTGTAAAACCTACGGTTGGTGGGTACCAGCAACCCATTTGATGTGAAATGTGCATCAAGTATGTTCTTTTCATATTATTTTTATCCTCGAACTTTTTTTCGATGTTCTTTTTCCTGCATTTGAAAGGTGCTTCGTTTTCAGATTGAGTTCCTCCTTGACATGAAATCACTCTATTGTTACTTTCCTGAGCTTCCATATCTTCAACATACAATCAAACTAATAAATGCTGCTGTCATTCACTTATGTAGAAATAAGATGGCAGACACTTCCTTAATTGATATTCGTAGAAGGGCATTCCTTACAAATCATGGTGGAAAGCAAATTACTTTAATTGTTTATGTAAAAATTTATTTTTTGCACAAAAAATAGGAAAAAGTTATGAAGAACTCGATTTGACAGACTCTCAGCCCCATAATTGGATTCCATAGGTCCAAACAGGTCTAAGTACTTGTTGATAAAGCATTATTTTATTTTCGACAGATAAGTCAAAATTTCTACCGAGTAACCAGTACATTTTTCTATATTTCAAGTTGAGCTCTTCCCATTTCTTTTTGATATGCTTTTTCCATTTTAGCTTTGCATCCAAATTCATCCCAAGGTATTTGGCCTTGTTGGCGTAAGGTACAGCTTGATTGTTGATGAATATTTGTACGTAGCTTAACTTTTTATTTTTAAAGTTTATATGTGCAGATTTAGCTTCATTGAGCTTGATACGCCATTTTTTGGTCCAATCACTAACGGTGTCGACGGCATTTTGCAATTTCTCAGCAGCCTTGACGACGCACTTACTGGATGCCGAAATTGCAGTATCATCTGCAAAAGTAGCCATAATGGTGTTGTTATCCACTGGAATATCCCTTGTATATAGCAAATACAGGGTAGGTCCTAGGACGCTTCCTTGTGGAACACTGGCTTGTATTTTACTTAGCTTTGAATATTCTTGATCATACCGTACTCTGAAGAGCCGGTTTGAGATATAAGATTTTAGTATTTCGTAGTACTGCCTGGGTGGGTCCCTTTGCAGTTTGTACTCTAGCCTCTCATGCCATACCTTGTCGAATGCTTGAGCAACATCTAAAAATATAGCCGAACATACTTATTTTTCTTCTAATGCTTTTTCAACTGCATCCGTTATTCTATGAACTTGGTCTATCGTGGAATGTTTATTTCTAAATTCAAACTGATGATTTGGGATTAGATTTCTTTCTTCTATGACTTTGCTTAGTCTTTTCAGTAGCAATTTTTCAAAGACTTTTGCCATTATTGGTATAAGCGATATTGGTCTGTAAGACGTCACTTCTGTTGGTGGCTTACCTTGCTTTGGTATAACAATTACTTCAGCAATTTTCCAATGATGTGGGACATATTGGGTCTTTAGGCATGCATTTATTATGAATTGGAGTTTTATGAAGGCTTTTGATGGCATTTCTTTCATAACCTGAGCAGTTATTTGATCGTACCCAGGTGATTTTTTGTTCGATAGTTGATTTCGACACATACTTTTTATTTCTTTGAGTGTGACAGTTGGTATGTCAACTTCATCTACCTTATCAACAAACTGTAAGCTGTTTTCAGATGTGTTTGCTGGGAATGGCTTAAAACATTCGCAAGATGTTCAGCAAAAAGGTTAGCTTTTTCTTTCGTATTTTCGATCCAATTCCCGTCTAGGTCTTTTCAGGCGCTTAGCTGCTTTCCAGAGCGATTAATCGGTTGAAGCATCAGTCGTTGAATTTTCAAGAATCTACTTAATGAATCATTTGAATTCGAAGATTTGTTTTTTCAGTTCGTTGCTTATACGGTTGAACACTGTTTTGTCATCCGGAAATCTAGTATTTTGCCATTTTCTTCGAGCTCTTCTTTTCTCCAATATCAGCTCTCTTATCTCGGCGGGTATTTTGTTTCAGTTTGCTTCCTACTCTAGTAAGTTCGTGTACTTTCTTCTGCAGCTTGTTGAACATCGGCAATGAATTGTTCTACGTCAAGTTCGATTTGCTCTTTTGTTTCCATAGGGGATCTGAGATCTATGTAGTTTTCCATCTTTTCTTTGAATTCACTCCAGTTAGTTTTATTATTTACAAGCTTAGGATTACTTTTTTCCATTATCTCTGATTCATTAAGTGATAAAATCACCGGTGTATGATTTGATGATAAGTCATAATTACCTTCGACTCTTATATGGTTTCGTTTGATACATCTAACTACGTAAAAGTCAACAAGGTATGGTATTTTACTAGTATCCGATGGCCAGTAAGTTGGTGATCTGGAAGAATAAAACTCGCAATTGTATTTGAGGCATGCTTTGTAAAGCCTTCTGCCTTTTGTTGTTAAAAGTCTGGATCCCCAATGGGTGTGCTTAGCATTGAAGTCACCGCCAACAAGGAAGTTATGTCCTAGTAGATTTAGCAGTTCTGTATAATCATCTTCAGTCGGGGAACGCCTTGGCTGGCAGTATATTGATGCCAACTTGAAGTCTTTCTTTTTCATACTGATACTAATTATTGTTACTTGCATATTCTCGTTTCTAAACATAGCTTCTTCATGGTGTTTTAAGTTCTTTTTTATCAGGATTGCCGCTCCACCTCTAGACTTATCAGCTGGATGAGGAGCGTGGTAGCATATATTGTTTGATATTAAATCATCAAGAACCAGTCCACTTGAGAAATGAGTTTCGGACACCAGACAAATATCTATGTGTTAGATGTCTAAAAAAATTTTTAACTCCGATAAATGGTGTAAAAAACCGTTTGCATTCCATGTTCCAATTTTTAATGTTCTGTCCATCATTGTTTTTTAAGAGCGACTTAGCCGTTTGATGTTCAAATCCTGATTGTCAATTCTTTTAAGAATAAGTTGTAGGATTTCTTTAATGGAAGTTTCTTCATTTATCAGCACGTTTTTAACAATCTCTGAATAGGATTTATTTTCATTGCTTTTGCTTTTAACAGTTTCCTTAGGAAGTTCTTTCTTACCTTTATCTTCAGCTTCAGGAGTTCTTTTTGTGTTTGCTGAGTTGCTAGGCTTTATTTCACCGGATGTGATTTTGCTTTTGGATTATTGAAATTTTTTTAGCAACTGGACAGCCTCTATAGCTTGCAGGGTGATTACCTTGACAGTTTACACATTTTGCTTTCTGTTCTTTGCTTGATGGACAATTTTTAGTTGCGTGTTTTCCTTCTCACTTAACACAAGCAAACTCGCGGTTGCAATATTTTTGGATGTGGCCAAATGCTTGGCATCGTTTACATTGCGGAACAATTTTTGATTTTCGCAGTGGTTCAATTTTAACTTTCATGCCCAAGATTAATCGAATACTATAGACATTTTCAAGACTTTGTTTGCTGTCGAAAAATAGCTTGAATAAAGGCAGGGATCTCTTTATTATTATTGGTTCCCCGGCAGAGTTCTTAGTAGTCTCATTCTTTATAAGATTGACTGCATCAAGGGCTTGGAAGCCTGCTTGAACAAGGTCTTCTACTAATTCTTTTGGAAAACATGAGGAATGTAGTCCTCTGGCTACAACTTTTATTGGTCTTGTGGATTTGTTTTAATACGAGTGCCACTGGATTTTATGTTTGCTTAGTTCCTTAGTGACCAGTCAATAATCATCATCTTACTCGACATTGACTTTCCAAAAAAAAAAAAACCAAAAAAAAAATAATAAAAACCAAATAAAAAAAACAAAAAAAAAATTACAAAACAAGAAACAAAAAAGCTACTGTAGCTGCTCTAGTTTTAAGTAGATTTATAATTTTAAGAATAGACCAAAAAAACTATCTAGAAAACTATGTTTTTCAATTTTTCTTAGTTTTAACCATAGCTCTAAGTCGTAAATATAAGTTATATGTACCTAATCCGAAAGGCATTAAGATTAAGATATTGTTAAATTTAGAGTACCCGCCAAGGGTCAGTAAGTTAGTTAAGATATTATATTAGCTAGTGTTATACATTTTTGTTAGCATGTAAGTAGTTATAAGTGAAAATTAATAAAAATGAATTGAAAATTAAAGTGACTTTCCAATTGTCTTTGCTATACGATTTATATTTGCATGCCTTTTTAGTACATTTCTCAATAATTTTCTTAAGATCTCCAAAAATCGGGAATCCTGTGATCATAATTGGAGGTGGTACAGTTTTTCTGTTGCCTTTAGACAAAGACTTCGGTTTAGCATTGGCTAGCACATTATTTGCATTATTCTTGGTAGTACTAAAGTCATTTTTGTTTTCAGTTTTCGAGGTTTGCTGATTCTTTGTGTGTAAATCAGGGCTACCTTCCGCTTTTCGTTTTTTACCAGTGCGCTTTCTTTCAGTTTCAAATAAAAGTTCTTCTTCGTCAGTTTGATACACAGTAACAGTATCTTGTTTTGTTGACTTGTCTGAACCGTAGACTTGTGTTCCTTGTCAAATAGGGACACCTTTTCTTCGAGTCTTTTTACTTGCTTCTGAAGACTTTGAACTAAGGCTTCAAGTTTCTTTCTTGCTGCTATTTCCTTTTTTTGTACACACGGTGGGTCTCTGGAATTCCCTGCCTGCTAACCTAAGAAGAATGAACAAATGCAGATCCTTTGAAGATCCCTTGAAAATCCATTATAGAAGCTAAAATCGTTTATCGTATTAATTCTTAAGTTCTTTTTCTATTTTTAGCATAACTATTCCAACCAATTCTAACAACTTTGTTCCATGTAATAACTACTGTTATAATTTCTTTTTCTTTTAATAAATTATATTTTCATATAAATTCAATATTACCAACAATGTACAAAGTATAGCAAAAAAGGCATAATGTTTTAATATACTTCTGTTATGAACCCAATAAAATACAAATACAAATACAGATATTTTTTTATCTTTGCTCCTAGTTCCTGAAAAGATAACTCAGGTGACACAGCTCGTGGAACAATTGATCCAACGCTCGTCGTTAGTTGTAGTTGGCACCACTTGGAGGTGACAATGCGATTTTGCTCCGCCAAATTTTTGATTTGACTTGAGGACAAAAAAAAAAACCTTTAGAAAAACATAGTTTACTCCCTGGTGACATAAAAAAACCAAATTTTGTTTCGTAGTGTTTTAAGTGGTGAAAAGCTATTTGAATGCAGTATTACCTAATACCTATAAAGACGCTCATCTAATTTGCTATTTCGAGTGACACTTCTCTAGCAAGTAAAGATTTACTTTTTCCCCTCTTCTGTGTGTATAAGGAAAAGAACAACAATGAAATGAAGGTCCTGCGGCAGTTTCAGATCGCCCGGTATCAGTTGGAACAAATAACATAGAAATGCTTTAAGAAATTTAGTTACTGTCTGTTTTTCGCACGTTGTTTTTCTCTTTTATGACAAAGAACGAACACAGAGATACTTCGTAGACATAAAAAGTGCATAACTTGCAAAAACTTACTTGTAGGCGAGTGGCCTGCTGGAACTTCTGGTTGCCTGTTGCCGGATGAAAACTTCGACATTTGGCTGAGAAGAAAGAAACTCACTCCTTCATCATCTCTTATTGACATGAGGTATTAAAACACTTGAACAAACTTCTTACAAGAGCATTTACCCGTCCTCATATCAGGCTTAAACTTGCAGATGCGAAAACTGCTATCAATATAATGTGGTCGCAATTTTTTAAAAACAAATTCGTAGATCCAGTGACTAAGTTCAAGGTTTTTGACGCCACAGTCAAGAGCTGTTTTTGCTATGCAAATGAGGTCTATGGGTTTCAGCAGTTAGATGAAGTTGAATCTATCCAAAGATACTTTTTTAAACGTATTTTCAAATTGCCATCTAATACTCCAAACTATGCCATTCATGTAGAATCAGGGCTTCCATACATGTTTATTAATAATTTGAAGGCAAATGCAGATTTTATAATCAAAGCTATTCAGAGACCCGAGAAAAACCTTCATAGAAAAATACTTCTAATATCTCTTAGATGTAGGTATACCCCCTTCAAAAATTGGCATGAACTCGCCACAATTCATAACTTTGTTTTGTCCCTGAGTCTTGGCAACACGGAGGAATGCAAGACCAATTTTTACAACTGCATTTCAATTGTAGATGAAAGCATATTTCAGCTCTGCCTTGGCAGGGCTAGAGGTTTATCTTCAAGAACTACTTATAGCCGCTTATATCTGTGCCTGAGTGTAGATAACTATTTCAGGGAAGAGTTTACAATTGCAGAAATGAGCTTGATTTTTAAATTGAGAATGGAAATGATTGAACTTAATTATAGGCCATATAGAAACGATTTAACCCTTATTTGTTCACTCTGCAATCTTAATGAAAATGAAAATGTGTTTCACTTTATGGAGGTTTGCCCCATTCTGCAAGAGTTTCGTAGACTTTATTTCAATAAAAGTTTCCTGACTTTTGAAGAATGCGCTAAAGGCTTGAATAGAGATTGTGGCTGGCAGTTGCTATTACAATTTGCTTTCCATGCCAGGAATTATAGGAATACTTATTTGAATATGTTTTGAACCAAAAAAAAATATTATCCTAGTTATGTTTTAGCTCAACAGAAAGCCCACCTAATTTTTGTTGTTTCGAACTTATCGATGATTTTTGTGTTAGCTAAACTAAAATCCCAAAAAAAAAGAAATTGCAGTTCTTCATTTGTCTTCCTCGTCATAATTTTTGTTTTAGCTAAACTAAAAGCCCACCTTGTTTTTGTATTCCCTATAACCTAATGTTTGAATATTTTACTACCGTAATATTTTGGTAAAACTTTCTTTTTCATGATTTCTTGCTAATGTAGCGTATTTTGCGAAAAAAAAATGTTAAAAAAAAAAGTTAATTTAATTTTTATAATCAATAAAACCTAGATCTTTTCTTGTAAAAAAAAATTTATATATATAAATATAACATTTAAATAGAAATTGTATAATCTCTTATATTATATTTTTTGTTAATATCCGGCAGACGGCTTTAAAAGCCATGCTTGTAATTCTTTATAGAAAATATCTTATGCTACCCTTTAAGAAAACGAAAATAAAGAAAAATCTAATCTAATCTAATCTAACAAGAGCATTTGCAGTTTTTTTTATTGTTTTAAACTAAGTGACTTAAATTTACGCAACCACTTACATTTTGTCAGAATACAGTCAAGCAAATGGCAGTGAATGTTTGCTATTGTACAATCGATATCGCACGACCCCTCCAAAGTTTATTTTAGTAGTTCTTTCCGACCAAATTTGTTTCCAAATGGCTTTAGCTACGTATCGAAGAATGGATAAATGGGGAGAAGCACTTGTGTCTACAGCGACACCAAATAATCCCATAACTCCTCAAGAAATAGTCCAGCGGTGTTAAATCGCCCAAGCATCGAGATAACTCACAGGTTTAATATCGAAACTATGTAAAAATGATCGTCAAAGCAATTAAGTCTCGAGACAATTTATCCAACGAACGCAGTGCCCACCCAGTGCTCGTGCGGCAACGATGAAATGGTAAGCCAAACCTAAGGTCTAAGTGCTCCAGCTAGTGCTCTTAAACCTCCAACAGAAAAACAAGGTTCATCTCAAATCTTTTACTTTTGGTCTTGGAAAAAATTGACACAATCCTACAGGCAATACACATTACACATGTTCATTTATTTCAAAAAAGCTTTCTAAGTATTACATACTTTAGCACGAGGTCACACTTAAACATTTAATTCACCAGTTCGTTCTTTTATCCAGTTTATGTACGAGGATACCCTTGTAAGTGCAGAGATAGTATCGCATTTTCTTCCATAACCATATGACATTACACCAACAAGAACTTTTCTTCCAGTTTTTTCATTTACGGCAACAGCAGGCCCACCGGAATCACCATAACAAAATGCCCTAAGTGCATTTCCCTCGAGGCAAATGTTTAGCTTTGAACTATAGAATGGGAATACCTTGTCGCATTTTTTATCTGGTTCAACTCTCAACTTAACCGAGTGCAATTTTGAGGTTCGAGAGGCGCTTTTAGCTTTTGATATGTGTCCCCAACCGCTGGCCACCAATTCTTGGCCAACAACGAGGCGACTGTTTTGACGGGAATACGGAAGGGCGATTGGTTGAACGTTGTCTACGAAAAAAGAAATTAAGTATTTAAATTGTCTGTGAGATTTTTGTGCGGTCTTACTAGTCAATGGAATACGTTCAGGCAGCCGTATCAATGCGATATCATTGACCGCATACCTGGGATGATAGCGTTGGTTAATGAGCATATTTTATTTGGTAATGTTTATAAGCAAAGCACTGTATGAAGGAGTATGTTTTTCGACGTCATCCATCCCAATATGAACTGTGGCATATTGTACACTATAAATAAAATATTTTATCGAGCTTTCTTTGTATCTTTTGTTTTTTTTTTTTTTGTTTCTATATTTTATAACAATATCTTTTTGATTTTTTAAAAGTAGCTAAAATAAATATGATTTACATTAATAGATATTGAAAGAAATAGCTGAATACAATCTTGTGTCTTTAGCAGACAGTGGCGATAGTATATATTTTACAAATTTAAACTATGATAAGTAGAGCTATTGATGGGGAAAACAATAGAAGATTAAATAGGATATATTGTTGGATCTGCTTCAAGTGCAGATGATTCAATTAGCGCAATATCCGAAAGAAGTGATAATCTGCAAAACTTCAGCTTTAGGAGAGTTTATGAAGTGGAAGTTTACAAAGCTGTACAAAATATCAAATCGGAAGCTATTGGACTAGACAACATGCATCCTAAGTTTGTTAAATTAATTCTGTGTTTTATATCTCCCTTCCTGAAACACATTTTTAATACAATTTTAACAAAGTCTAGTTACCCAAAACTATGGAAAACTTCAAAAGTTATTCCAATCCTTAAGAAATCTACCTCACAACAAAAAGAATATAGACCAATATCTATTCTACTTCTACCATTTATCTCAAAAGCATTTGAAAAGCTTGTAAGTCAACAGATCACGTTTTATTTAGAAACCTTTCAACTAATTACTCCTTCGCAATCCGGTTTCAGAGCAAAACACAGTTGTACCACAGCACTTCTCAAAATAGTCGATGACGTACGAGAACAAGTAGATAAAAATCATGCTACAACGCTAGTCTTGCTAGATTTTTCAAAAGCATTCGATACAGTCTCACACAAAATACTTTTGCATAAACTAAAGAACTTTTTCTATTTTGAGTCGTCAGCATTGTCGCTAATTGCACAGTACCTCAGCTACAGAAGCCAGGCAGTGTTTGCCAACTCCAAACTTTCCAATTTTCTTCCTACCCATACTGGTGTCCCTCAAGGATCTATATTAGGTCCACTCTTGTTTACTCTATTTAACAATGACTTACCATCGATACTCAAGCACAGCAAAATTCATATGTACGCTTATGATGTACAAATTCACTTGAGTTATCCTCTTGGTATGATAGAAAATGCAACGGTCGAAATAAATGAAGATCTAATGAGAATAGTAGTGTGGGCTAGAGAAAATCAACTTAAACTAAATTCAAATAAATGCCAGGCAATTATAATTAGCAAAACTGTTCTTGATGTAACTAATTTATCGCTCGTATAACTATTTAAATGGCACATTGTTAAATTACGCTCCGACAGTAAAAAAATCTAGGGGTTGTTTTCAACCGGACGCTATCATGGGAAAACCACTTGACATGTTGTGCTATTGGCCGAATCTACGCTACCTTGCGCTTTCTTTATCTGTCCGGAAGCTGTCTTCCAGTATCAACTAAAATGACTATTGCCAAAACTATTGTTTTTCCCATTTTGCTCTATGGTTGGCCAATTTTTTGCTGTATGGATAGCGCCAGTAAACGCAGACTTCAAGTAGCGTTTAACAACGTTGTTCATTTTATATACGGATTGCGACGTTTCGACCATGTTTCTGTTCACGCTATGAGTGTTTTTAACATGAAGTTTGACTAATATCTTGATTTTCTAACATTAACTTTTCTGTTTAAACTTATTCATGAGAAAACCCCCAATTAGCTCATTTTCCCTGTTTCACAAAGAAGCCACATTCTTATTATACCAACTTTTAAATATAGAATTTCTAAACAACAGTTCTTCGTTCATGCTGCTGGTCTTTGGAACTCCCTGCCTAGCAACCTGAGTGGACAAGACAACTGTAAGTTATTTGAAAGCTCGCTAAGAAATTTATGTAAATGCTGAAAATATTTCAAATTCATCAAATAATTAAAAACTCATCAGAACTTAAATTCTTTTTTTTTGCCTTTTCCAATTTTTTCTCATTTTTAAAAACTAAATACTTTAAATCACAAAAGAACAATAAACTTGTAAAATATAAAATATATAGGAAAATATTTGTTATTTAAAACTATTATTTACTTTTTTTAACTTTTTTTTTTACTTTTCTTTCAATGAACAATTAATGTAACCACTATGCTTCTAAGTATTGTTTAAAAGACACATTGTTTTAAAATACTTATGTTTGAAATAAAATACATACATACATACATACATAAAAAATGTTCTAAATACAAATATAAAATATGTTTGGAAACTTTAAGTTACATCATTGGATTCAATAAAGCATTAATTTCTGAATGTTCAATGGAAAATAGCCAATATTTGATTGATTTTGAAAATACTGTTTTTTTTCTCTCACACCTTATGTTTTCAGGCAATTTATTAAATAATCGTGGAGCAGTGACATAATAGCATTGGGAAAAATGAGTTTTTTTGATGGTAGGTATAGTTGCAAGATTTCTAATGTTGATACGCAAGCTATAGTTTTCTTGCACTCTAGCTACGAAGTAGCCAGAATCATAGAAAAATATTTTTAAGACTTTATAACAGTACATATGTCTTATTGGAAGAAATTCAAGTCTTTTAATTAGTTCCAAACTTGGTGTCCTACGGTTTGCTTTCAAAATCATCTTCACAGCATGCTTTTGTTGATTCAGTAAAGGTTCACTATTTTATTGAAATAAGAACCTCCCCAACAAGAAATTCCATACTCCAGTTTAGATTTAAATAAAACACAGTAAAGAAAGTGAAAGATCTTTTGTGCTGTTCCCTTAGGTTTAAAAACACGTAGTGTATAGGTTTGTTCATTCGAAGCTGAGGTCATGTAAGAACCTAAGAATCTTCGAGGAAGAGGTGTTTCTGATATCAAGGGGACAGGGGAACCCTTTATTGAATATAAAATTCAAGCAGTACATACTAAGATGGTATAATTGTCTTACAACACCGTTCAGATACTGTTTCAGATACATTGAATGATCCTTCTAACATAATTTCTTGTCTAATATAATACCTAAATATTTAAAACTGCCAACCTGTTCAATCTGAAAGCATTGTTCGTGGCAATCAACTTGATTATTGAATATCAAATGTCCAGAAACAAATCGATGACACATTGGAGTATGATAATGTAAGGGAATATTTCTGATGACATCTCCTTTAATATTATTTAACATGAACTTCGTCTTATTACTTATTACAAGTTTATAAAAATTGAACCACATTCTTATCAAGTCAAGGTCATAATTTACATCCGCAAAACTATCTATTGTATTAGTGTTTGAATTGAAAAAACTTGTGTCATCAGCAAATGCAGTGATTTTACCTTTAACAGATAGTAAAAATAGTGAGTTCACAAAAGTTAAAAATAGTATTGGGCCCAGAACTGATCCTTGAGGAACGCCCATATTCAAGAATCCTTTAGAACTATATGCATTACCAATTTTGACGACTTGGTTTCGGTTTGATAAATAGGAGAAAAACCATTTGTTAATAGAGCCTCTGAACCCTGCTTTATAGAGTTTATCAATTAGCAACGTATGATTTACCATACCAAAAGCCTTACTTATATCAATAAATAAAGTAGATGGTATATGTGAAGTGTTTAAGCTGTTATAAATTTCACCAGTTAATTTCAACAAAGGACCCTCAGTCGATTTGCCCTTTCTAAACCCAAACTGACAATCACTTAAAAAACTAGTTTTTTCTAAGAATGATAGCATTCTTGATTTCATTCCTTTTTCAAAAATTTTTGAAAACGTAGATAAAATAGAGATAGGACGATAATTACTCAATGACGCTGTTATCACCTTTTTTATGTAATGGTAAAACCACCGCAGTTTTAAGTCTTTCGGTAAAAACTCCTTCATACACACAGTAGTTGAACAAATAACAGAGGACGTCAGAAACATGAAACGAAATTTGTTTTCACAAAAAGCTTGAAATATTGTCACTGGAATACGAGTTTGAAGTTTTGAGTGACATTTTAGAAATCTCAAGCGCAGAAAATTTTTCGAAGTAAAAACTGTCAGGTTGATTATTGTCGTGTATCAAATATGAATCACAGAACATGAAGGGACTTACAAAATTAGAAGCACCATTATAAACAACATTTACAAAAAAGTCATTGAACAAGCTTATCATCATTTTGAATACAAATTTCTGACTGAGGTCTATTTTTATTTAGTATTTCATTTACAACTCTCCATTCATTTTTAGAGTTGTCCGATGTTGTTCAGAAGTTTATTTTGGTGATACCAGTTTTTACAATGCGGAATCTCAACTTTAATGTTTTTATATAACTTTTCATAATATTCCTTTAATCAGTGGTTACTTCAGTGTTTCTTGAGGATAAAGGAAAGCTTATTTTTCGATTAGATTTTTTTTAAGCAATGATGGAGTCATCCATTGTTTTAAACATCTGAAACATTTGTTATTTTGTTTGCGTTCTTGCTACAAATTTCAATATGAAATTTTTTTAAGAAACAAATCAAAAGCAACTGATGGATCTGTTGCAGAGTAAACCTCATCCCGAAACTCTATATTTTAACGTGATCTCAGATTATCAAAATCAATTTTTTTAAATTCTAAAAAAACTATTTAAATATAAAAAGAAACCTAAATTCACACTTAAAAACAAAGTTTAAGCTTCGTTTTTGCAATTTTTAAGTTCGTCCCTAAAAGTTGATATTTTGCCGAAAGGGTTTAACCTAGTTGATTCATTTATCACAGACTCAAACCCATATGAAGAAAGAAGAGATAAATAATTATCCACCTCCGCTGTATCACATAAAATATTAACATTAAAATCGCTACATCACATTTTTACATTTCAGCCACAAAATCACATTTTTACATTTCAGACCATCCAAAAAACTCGAAAGTTCATCCAAAAAACTTCCTATTGAACACTTGTGTAGCCTACACCGAAAGAAAAACCTTGGTAAAATCGAACATGAAGCTTGTTTGCTTTTGCGTCAAGCACGAACATACTTAAATTTAACAAGCTGGCATTTTCATTTTATTTATTTAAATGCTACAATTTTCATTGCTCAAATCAACAACGTCATTTTCAATTTCATTGTTAACCAACAACGGTTGTGATACTAGAAACATACATGTCCATGATACTTTAACAACGTTTGTGTTTCGTCAACAATTCTGAATTGCTGGTAAAATATGAACATTGTTGATCAAGTATGTTCGTGAGAATTCAGCCACGTTTTTATTTGCTCAACAGTTTTAATGTAAAATTTCTATGATAAATGCCTGAATTGAAGTTTGACCTTTACATTTGATAGGTCAAACTTTAATTCAAGCATTTATCATAGAAATTTTACATTAAAACTGTTGAGCAAATAAAAACGTGGCTGAATTCTCACGAACATACTTGATCAACAATGAAGAATAATTAATTATCCCTTAAGATAAAATGGTCACGAAACTTATCACAATGAATTGAAGTTCCGTTATGCGACTTCACGTTTTCTGTGGGCTTAAGTATGAAAAATATTGGAATTCAAAATGTTACTGATACTTTAACTATTCTTTATTGATTTAAGGAGTATGAACATTGTTGATCAAACATATTGGTGATAGTTCAACAGTGTATTTGGTATTTCAATCACAAACGTGATAGTTTTTGTAATTTCAGCCTTAATTGTTAGTTAAATATGTTTGTTGTTGATCAAGTATGAAATCAACAATCACGTTGTTGGTTATAAATTAGAAAATATTCAAATCAACTATGAACATACTTAATTTAAACATTTTTATGATACTTACCTGAAAAAAAAATTGATCACGGCAGCATACTTGATTTGAAAATGCGTTCTTATTTGTATTCATCACGAAACTTGGTTAATTTCACTACTTTAGATGAATTGTTGATTAACAATGAAACATGTTTGAATCAACCAAGGTTTTTTCTTTCGGTGTATAAATACAGACAAAAACAGTAGTTAACACCAGAAATATCACAACTAACACTTAAAATATCTGAGCTTTCACATTTGACTTTTTCAATTTTACAATTAATTACATTGTTACTATAGTAAACGGCGACACCACCAGCGGCATAGCTTTCATTACAAGAAGCTTCAAGCGTATAGCTTGGAATTAAATCATACAAATGTTTTTCATCATCAAAAATCCAAATTTCTGTTAAAAAGATTAAATCAGGTAAATGATCTAGGATTGAGAGATGAGAGAGAAAAATATTAAAGTTACTTCGCATGCTGCGAATGTTTTGATGGATAACAGAAAAACCAGGACTTTGTTCGTTGTTTTGATGCTCTATACAACAACAATTTACATCATAATCAGTATTTAAAGCAGGAAAATTACCATTATCATATGAATCATTTTGAGAATATAAAGATAAATTATTGTTATTACTCATAATTAATTATAATTAATTAATACTCTTATTTTAATTACCCTCTGAGGCAGTGTGCCGCTGTGATGACATATGCAGGCGATATTAAAACTCCCCCGCACCATTCCGTTGCGCCTGTCGGGTATCTCAGTGCAAGTCCCACTTGATATGGATTAGACCCTATGTTTGTTAACTGTTTCCCCACAATCAAGTCCTCAAAACTTTTGTGAATCGAACACACAAAGGTTATCAATATTACCGTAATTACCAACATGTTAAAAAAAACTATGCACAATTCTTCACAAATCACAAAAATTTCTTCAATTTTCAATTTCACACAATTCATTCATTTATCTCGGTATTTATACTCAATAAGCCAATTTAGTTACATTTGGCACAAGGTCTAGATTTTATCCAGTTGATAGCAAATTTGGCTAATTAACATGCCAATTATACTGTTCAAATTAAAAAACCAATCGTCAGACATGGCATCGGCATGTGTCGATAATTAAATTATATACCACAAAGCTTATTATTTGTGATATAACCAAAATAGTAGTTAAGTCTGTTTAATTAAATTACTTGCAGCGCAATGTCACCGATCTAATTGTTTGACGCAGTTTAGTTTAACTTGGCACATTGGTTAGATCTTTGCAGGTTGCAAGGTGTCAGCAGAGTTTGGTTGCTGGTTACTTTTCATCCGCGACGTTCATAGCTCGCTTCTCGTCGGGGTAATTGTAAAGACCTATTCAGTGACAACGGGACTAACTTCACCGGCGCAGACAAAGAACTCCAAATTCTGTTATCCGAAGTCTGCAAAAACGAGGTGGTGGCGAATTATCTCTCTGATGACGGAACAACCTGGCATTTCAACCCTCCGGTAGCGCCTCACATGGGTGGATATTCTGAAATAGTTGTCAAACGCGTAAAATTTCATTTACGACGCACGCTCGGTGAAAACCTTTTATTTTACGAAGAATTTGCAATGCTCTTAACTGAAATCGAAGCGTGCGTCAAGAGTGCGTATCGAGGACACTTTGCGCAATTTTATCCGATGTGAATGATCTCTCCGTTCTCACGCCAGGTCATTTTCTGAATCGGTGGCAACGCATTTCCAGTCATCGACAACATTTCAGGCTGGTGTTCCAAATACCTGGTTCAACTTCAACAACGTGCCAAATGGGCTCGTTCTCGCCGTCCTAACATCGAAGTCGGTGATTTGGTCACCATTCGTGATGAGAAGCTGCCTCCAATCAAATGGAAGCTTGGCAAAATAACAGAAGTGCATCCAGGCACTGATGGCAACGTACGAGTCGTTACGATCCGGTATGGATTAATGTCTCGACTAATTGTCAAAATCTCATCACTTTTAACCTTTAATGATGAATAATCCCATATTATTGTTTTGTTCCAATTTTCATAACTTAAATTCAAATCATTATTGCTTTTTTGATCTAAAATGCATATTCGTTCGAACAAGCTTTAAATTTTTTAGTACTTGCATATGTATGTTAATTTTGAACTTTTATTTTTCTTGAATAAACCCCTAAGTAATATTGGAAATTTTTTGAAGCACAAGGAACAGTAGGTGCAGACTTTCGTTCATATGCATTTATCAGAAGGTAGAATCAAAAGATCAATCCATCGGGCTCATAATATTGCCTCAACTTAAATTCTGAGAACATAAGCGATTGACAAAATAAGGATAGTAAACATGCGTTGCGAGTATGTGTTCTGGTTGAAAGTAAATTTTATGTGGAACGAAAATGGGTGATGTATACTTTCTAAACAAAACAATTATTGCATGGTCCCATTAGCGAGGTGTGTTTAAGCAACAGAGACTATCGAAAATAAAACAAATAAGATTTTTTCTAGTGCCTGTGACATGTGTCGAAGACAATAGGTATAAAAAATCGTTTGTTAAAAAAGGGGTTAAGGAAATAGGAAGTAAACTCACCGACATCCATGCTATGATTTGTTCATCTACATAAAATTTGTCCTTCGAATTTTTGCTTTGTTTTGAGTTAAATGTCGATATTAGCCATGAACACGTGTTCTGTCTAACAATACTCTTAACACCGTAAATAATACGAGTACCTAAATAAAAGGAGAAAAGGAGCACACACATGTGATCCGTTCGCTTACTCGCAGATATTAATAAATCTAAGGTCTTCGTAGTGTACATAAACTACTAATGGTCTCTATTCCATAAAAAAAAATATTTCTGTTGCGTTCAGGTACCTGTGTTGTTTTATGCATTTGCAGTTCAATTGCATCCTTTCATTGCAATCCTTTTGCGATCACGATCCTCATAACGCCATAAAGAAAGAGTTTTGTTGTAGAAAAATCATTTTTCCATTCTCTTGGCTTTGGCATGAAAACCAAAGTGAGATCGTTAGAGTTCTTTGAGTAGAACTTTAGTATGTTATTCATACAATTGTCTTTTTTGAAGTCAGAGCAACTTTTTTTTGACCAAAAGAAAGAAGCAAATCCGCCTTTCAGATTCTCAATGAGGGGATTGAATCCCTCTATTCGACAAACGTTGCCTCTGATGACCTTTTTTTTTATAATTAATGCGCGTTAATTATGAAAAAATTATCAAGGGGTTATGACTACCCTTATAATGTCATTAAACACAGTGCGAGCATTTAGGAAAATAGGAGAGGATTTGAAAGGAGACATCGATGCACGTTGCTTTTGAACTTTTGTGAATCGTAATGCAGGGGAAAAACAGGGCCAGGTAGAGCACACTCGGATGGTGCGACTAAAATAAGAATCTCTATACTTGACTCTACGCCCGAAGTTGGGCTCAAGGTAAAACTGATGATCATTCCTAGCGAGGCGGGTGTTGCGGCTAAATTGTTTCAGGGGAGGAATGCTACTGGCTATTTCACTAGAGCACTGTTTGTAAAAAAAGCGATAAAAGAAACTGAGACAGGTAACGTTTCGACGATGTTCAAGAGAATCAATCGATTCTACAATTAAACTATCACCTATCAATTTAAACGCTCTTTTTTGTACCCTATCAAGTAGGCTAGGCTAGATGAAGGCCTTATAAATTGTAGCCAGATCAGAAGGGGTGAAGAACTTCCTGCATCGTCTTAAGAAACCTAAGCATTTAGCAGCGTTTTTGGCGACTTCAAATATATGGTCATTCCAACGAAGATCATCGTTTACGCACGTACCAAGTACTGACAGCTTTTCGGTTTCTTCGATGCAGGTACCATTCATGGATAATGACATTGGGGGAATGTTAAGCTTCAACGACAAGAGACAGCATTGAGTTTTCGAAGCATTGAATTCTACTCGGTTCATAAGACCCCATGAAACAATGCTGTCAAGGTCAGAATTCAAAGAGCTTAGCAGCCGTTCCAGTTCCACATCCCAAGAGCAGGGAAGTGAAACGAATATGAAAAGCTGAGGGTCGAGTCGTCAGCAAAACAGTTGAGAGGATTAGAAGTTTCAGACAAGAGATCATTTATAAAAATGAGGAAGAGAGTCGAAGACAAAACGAAGAAAAATGAAGTGGGTATCAGACTTGAAGCCATCCAATACAACTTGTATTGAACGGTCGGAAAGGTAATTTCTAATCCAACGAAGAAGAGACTCATCGATACAAAATGCACGCATTTTCGATAAAAGAGCCTGATGCCAAACTCTATCACATGCTTTAGAAATATCAAGCGCAATAATCTTACTTTCTCCAAAACAATGTAAAGATTGGTTCCACTTTTCGTTGAGATAAGCCATCAAATCACCAGTGGAACGTTTGCCACGAAAGCCGTACTGACGGTCATTAAGAAGCTTTCGTTCTTCAAGATATTTCATAAGTTGACGGTTTATCAACGTTTCCATGACCTTGGAAAGAAGGCACGTTAGTGCAAGTGGACGGTAATTGGAAGAGGAGGAAGATTCGCCTTTTTTAAGGACTGTCTTTACAAATGCAGTTTTCCATCTGCGCGGAAAAATGCCAGCAGAATAGGAAAAATGGAAAAGTTTACGCAGAGGTTTTGCTGGCGTAGAAGAACACCTCTTCAGAATAACGGCGGGGATACCATCTGGACCAGCGGATTTATGTATGTTGAGATCTTTGAGGACTCTCGCAACCGAGCGAGTTCGAAAAAACATCTGCTTCATCAAAGAATTTGCAGACTCGAGCTCAGGTGGAGCCATTATGCTGTAAGGAAGTGTCGAGTTGGCAGCGAATTGAGCTGCCAGCAAATTGGTTTTGTCGATGGAGCTGACGTTTGGAGAGTCATTGAAAACGAGCGTTGGGACCGATGACGTGGTCGAGTTTTTAATGTTCTTCACAAAAGACCAAAAGTTTTTGCTTGGACACAATAGTATTTTTTGCCCTACTTTTTGGTCATGTAAAAACTTATAATTTTGTATTTGAGCATTACAGATATTTCTGGCCCGTTTGAACAAATTTCGGTTTTGTGCAGGGTTGTCTTTAAATTTACGAAAACTACTTTCTCGATCCCTATAATCGCCTCTTTACATCTTGAATCAAACCACGAATTCTCTTTGGGGATGATACTTTTTGTTCTGTGAGGAACAAAATTTCTCATGCCGTTGAGAATTACGTTAGATATCATATCAGCTGATGCATCAACGTTTCCGTCGAGAAAGCACAATGACCAATTAAAATTTCGAAAGAAATTATTTAGGCCGTCCCAATTTGCTTTCTCGTATTGCCACACAGTTCTTTTAGGGACTTTATCTTTTTTTACCGTGACGGAAAACGAAAAATCTGCCAATATGACACTATGGTCCGATTTGCCTAAGGGAGATGATACTACAACCCTGTATTTTTCGGGTTGAGAAGTGAGAAATAAGTCAAGAGTGTTGGCCGCATGGCCTTCAATATCTGGAACTCGAGTGGGCTCATCAACAAGTTGAGTTAGTTCGTTAAACTCAGTGAAGATCTCAACACATTTTCCTTCGGGTGTTGTCTGGCCAGAATGTCGAAGCCAACCTGAATTGTGTACATTGAAATCGCCCGCAATTGCGATTTCAGTGTGAGGATAAAGAGAAACTATTCTTATTATGGAGTCAGATAGCGCATGAAACTCGTTAGAGGTTGAATTGCTATCTAAATTGGGGCTTCTATAAATAAAACAATAGTGAATGACCTACTCCCGTACAACGGGCTTGAGTTAAGTCTGATATATTTTATCTTCTTCTTCAATCATCTAATCTAATCTTTCGTGTTTATAAAGAAATTTAGGAAGATGAGTAGCTACCACACCGCTTTGCTTTTGTGTCACTTATCGAATAAGTATGTATGTCTATGTATGTATTAGAGACATATTGTGGGAATGTTATTAATAATAATAATACATATTATACAATGATCACCATGCTGCCAACACGTGCCTCTCCATTTGCGCTTTCATGCATGGCTTGTTTACGAAACAGTAGCTACCACTCGTTAATAACAACCCGAATGGTTCCCACATACCCTTAATCCATACCGCACATTTATAACATCGGATCCTCAGAGTAATAAAAATTGGGATCGAACAACTAAACGCGTTGCAAATCATGGCTTCATATGACATTCCATGGAGTGAGGGAGAGATTAAGAGGAAAGTACACAATTCGTTTTCAAATGTCTAACCAATAAATCATTTAGTTTAACGATCTTCAAAACGTCTTAAGGGTAATAAAAGTGCGTTGTATCCATAAGTGACACAGCCGTCAACAGTTCTCTAAGAGATATGCCGCTCCCAAGAAGTTCGTGATGGGGGGTGCTCCTTGTCTTTTCGATAAAACTTGCAAAATATAGTTCCCCCGAAACTTGCACGATGTATCAGAGTCCCACGAAAAGGTATGACGTAAGATGATCCAGTGTACCTCAGCCACTTTAAAGACCATAGTATCGTTGCCATTCTCGTTTTTAAGTCTAGTTTGGGTTGGTGTAGTCCAAGTGACCAGGGATTCATTCGAATTCGAATTCAGAGTGATACAATGACCCATTGAGGTTATTGGTCTGTTAAGAGATGGGTCTGGAGACAACCTGCTGTGCTCGCAAGCATTTGCTTGTTGTATACGTCACGCGATAGTAGAAGAATCGGCCGCTTTTCAGTTCAGCTTTTAGTTTCATCCAAAAGTTGCAAACAATGGCTCACCACAATGTTGACTGAAAAACAAATTTATATTACGGACGGTCTAGCAACCATTATTATTTTGAGGATGCCAAAAAAGGAATCTAAAAAAAAAACATGAAAATGTGGTACCCGTGGTGTGATGGATAGCATGTCCGCCTGTTAATCCAGAGGTTCGAGTTCGAATCCCAACAGAGGCAAAAATGTTTTTTCCACGGGTATCGCCTTTCGCGAGGAATTGGCAAGTCCTCCGTTAGTATTCATTGCCATGAAAAGCGCTTTCTCGATTAGCCGTTCGGAACCGGCAGAAAATTGTAGGTCCCCTCCATTCCCTCACAAGGGATGGTTGTGAGAAATGCGCTAGGCCCAGGGGCTCTCCGCTCTGTTGCGAGACCCTATTTATTTTTTTTTTTTTATTTTTTTTTTTTTAAACATGAAACTATTTTTGGTATAAGATTCGTCTAATTTTAATGAGAAAAAAATGGTTAAAGTAAGATTGGTGTTGCCATATTATGCGAGACCTATTGATGAGTTCAAAAACTATTAATCACTTGACTTTATTTTATTATGATTGACTTTGAAGATCGCCTTGATTTTGAAAGCAAAAATCCAATCACGAAAGCTTAAGCATCTACTGGGTTGTGGATTTTTAATTGTGATAGATACCAACGGAGGCAATTCTTTGGTTTGTTACATAAGAGCTTTGATTTATTACTTAGGTTTCCGAATGCTTATTTTTGTCTCTACTCAGTAAATTTTTTTTTTTTGTTTTTACTGAGATTTGGATTTTTAACAGTCCTTCTTTTTCTTCTTCTTTAAAGGTGCCACCAGTTTCGTAGTCCCCAAGAGACTAGAGCTCTCATACTTATCTGGTGAGGTAAGTGTCTGAATTCAAAAAAGGGTTGGATTTTATTATATTTGTTTGTACCTTCGTTTATAATTCACCTTTCACACATAAGACTCTGGAACTCATTGTTGCCTGAGAGCTACTCACATCAGATCTCATGGTTGTCGATAGAATGAATGCCTTTTCGAAGTCAGACAGTACACAAGCAAATAATCTAAGGAGTCATGATACTTTTGAGGGATCTTTGAACTTTGCATTGCATTAGTTGTTGACCTATGTAGCTCTACAAACTAGCATTGGTCACCAGATAACCCAATTATTTTCGCAGTTGGCTACTCAATACCCGCTCTGTGATCTTCAAAGTACGGTACATCAGCATCGAACGGTTGTTAAGTTATATCTCCTAGTGTATCTCTCCCCCAGCTATGTACATTGCTAGAAGGAAGGCCATTTAAGCCGGATGTATCTCTGACCTTTCCCAAAACTCAGTACTTCTTTTTCGTCTGTCCCAGAACCTCTGACTATTTCCGATTCACTTCTTCGTTTGTGATGTCGGTTATTTCTGTTTAGTTGGGCTCAGATTCGTGAAAATGCTGGAAAAGGACATAAGAATACTGTCATCGTTCAGAATTTTGTAATGATCCATAAGAAGTCACCCCTGAGCATCATTAATGAAGAATTCCTCCTTCGTTGAGCAGCTATTTTGAAGACAGCAGGCAGCAGCCGAAACAGCTTCCAGCTCCCAATACATTTAATAGGCGCACTACTTCTTCACTTATTTCATGCAGCTTTTGTATTAGACTTCGAGGTGAGCCTTTTCGTCTCTTTATTTATCTATCGCTGCTTAGAGCTCATCGTTTCATCACTACGTTTACGGACTTATTGGTCCTTTTTACTTGCGATTATAGGTACTATAAGGCAAGTTTTGCAATCGTGCAGAAAAAAAAATTTTGAGATGACAATTAAACATGATATTGCGATACAGAATACGAAAAAAGTGAGTCCTTAAATTTTGTCTGTCTGTCTGTCTGTATGTCCGTCAAATTTCAAATGATTTCAAATCTAAACGCTCAATTTAACCGCTCACATTTATCTGCTTTATTTACCTCAAAGGAGAGAAAGTGAGAAAGAGAGCGAGGTGAAATTACACAAATCAAATCAGTCATTGTTCAACGAACCATTGAAAAGATCGGTTGTGTCTCGTGTCTCGTGTCCGTGCGGTGCTCTAATAAGATGTATGTCAATATCCGTCAAATTTCAAATGATTTCAAATCTAAACGCTCACATTTATCTGTTTTATTTACCTCAAAGGAGAGAAAGAGAGCGAGGTGAAACTACACAAATCAAATCAGTCATTGTTCAACGAACCATTGTAAAGATCGGTCGTGTCCGTGCGGTGCTCTAATAAGAAGAATCATTATTTCTATTGATTACAGTTATTGTTTCAAGTTAATGCGCAGAAACCAATAAAAGTAAAATAAAATTATTCTTGAAGTAAAGTTCTCTGTCAATCGAAGACTCTTTTTCCTTTTTGAAGTGCCGTGTTCGTGTTTTTTCCGTGTTCTTTGTTATTTGCGTTATATTCTCCAGTTTTGGCAAAAAGTTTTGTGCGGTTCTTAAAATAAAATCAATAAAAGTGTTTTTTTAAAAAGTGTTTAAAATCTGGAGCCTGAGAAAAATTGAATAGTCCCTATTTCCCTTACCTATGCCATTGATGGTAGTAAAGTAATTTTCAGTTCTTGTCTGTTCACGCTCAG
The DNA here is from genome assembly GCA_949752695.1 of Melanostoma scalare. Taxonomy (NCBI): domain Eukaryota; kingdom Metazoa; phylum Arthropoda; class Insecta; order Diptera; family Syrphidae; genus Melanostoma; species Melanostoma scalare. The sequence continues at coordinate 17,947,373 of OX456987.1, read as the reverse complement.
CTTTGCCTTAGCGGTGTTTTTTCTTTCTTTCAAAGTGTGTGTGCGTTTGGTGTGTGTTCTAATAGTAGTTTGGTATTAGAATTTTCAAAATTTTTAGTGTCAATATGTGAGAGTATTTTTTAATTTAATGAAAAAAGAAAAGCCACGAATGTTTATTGGTGAGTGATTAAAAAAATATTGTTATTTATTTGAATGACTAGCGCTGAAATATCCATATTCGTAGGTAGATTTCCATACTTTTGATCACCTCAAAGTTCACTTCGCTTAGGTTTCCGATCAGCCTAGCAATCCAGCGCCCTCTGCTTTCTAACTCCCATCGTTCCTGACATTCCTGCCGCGTAGGTGCTTTTTCTTCTGTATTCACCACTTCAACGTCAACGCTTTCTTTTCGATTGTGTATTTTTTACTTGCAATTATAGGTACAATTTTGAGATAACTATTGAACATGACATTATACGATGATAGAGAATACGAAAAAAAGTGGGTCCTACAATTCTGTCTGTCTGTCTGTATATGGATCTACAGCCTCAACCGCTTGACCGATTCTCTTCAAAATTTGCAGTTAAGGTCAGACTAGATAGGTAGATAGATTTAGAGCTGAGCAAGCTCTACCCCGGGCGCAGTTTAGGTCTGTGGGGTAGGGGTGCCATTAATAATGATGAAAATAGGATAAATCAAGTTGCTTCTTAGATATAACTAAGCATTTGCATTTCAATGCGTTTAGCATAAGTGCGTTGCTATTTGTCCATGTAAATATATTTTTAAGTTCTTCGTTTATGGTGCAGACACAGTCTTCAATAAGTCCTAAAGGACAGCTTTTATATAACTGTATGTCGTCTGCATAGATGTGCTTAGATACATTGCACAAAATTGATGCTATTTCATTTATGTAAAGGGAGAATAATAAGGGTGACAAGCTAGATCCTTGAGGTACGCCATTCAATATGAGCAGGCATTTAGAATGTTTGTTGCCTTGATATACTGATTGTTTCCTACCGCTTAGAAACGAAGAAAAGAGTTTCAAGGCTTCTGTTGAAACGTTGTATTTAAATTTAAGCTTATTAAGAAGTTGCGAATGATTGACCATATCGAAGGCTTTTGAAAAATCTAAAAGCACTAAGAAAGTTACCCAATTTTTATCGATTTGGCTTCTAATTTCCTCAATTACCTTTAGAAGAGCTGTTGTGCAGCTGTGCTTCGGGCGGAAGCCAGATTGGATGTTAGTTAAAAAGTTGTGGTGTGGTATATAGCTGTAGAACTGATTCTTAATTATTTTTTCGAATGCTTTAGACAGAAAAGGCAAGATAGAAACTGTACGGAACTCAGTGCATAATGAATATTTGGGAATTGGTATGATTTTAGCGTTTTTCCATTGATATGGGAAAATACCGGTTGTACAAATGGTGTTGAAGATAGATGTTAAGAAAGATAGTAGTATCGGAAAAATCATTATAAGAAACATTGGGCTTAGCCATCGACACTCCTGTTGCGAAATAATACTTTCAAGTACGTCAGCGCTGCTAACACAATCAAAACTAAAAGCAGAGAAATTGAAGTTAGCGGGCGCTTCATCAGAGTCTTGGCTAATCCTAGAGACATTTCTAGCTGGCGGAGAGGAAAACTTCATATTAAGTTCTTCAATATTGATGTTGTTTCGTAAAAGAGTATTTTGTTTTCCAATACCGAGATCCCTAAAATTTTTCCAAAGCCTGCGACTATCTCCAGACGCATCGATGCGACTCGAATAAAATATCTTTTTTGCTTCTTTTACTTGCTGTACAACTTGATTTCGTAGAGTTTTATAAATGCCAAAGTTTGCCTCTACTCTAGTACTAACCCAGCGTTTATAAGCCTGATCCCGTTTGTTAATTAAGTCCTTAATCGTTTGAGTGAACCAAGGCTTACATGAATTGACAAGTCTTTTGGTTTTAAGTGGAACATGTGTGTTAATTTGTTAATAATATTTTTATTTAAGACATTAATGTGGTCATTAGGAGATGTCATATAAAAAATGTTTTCCCAAGGTATTGAGCGGACATGTTCTTCAAGGTTTATAGAATTGATGTTTTTAAAGTCCCTGAAAGTTTTCAGATTTTCAGATGGATCTCCTGTTTGAAAATCGAAAGATAGAAATATTATGTCGTGTTGTGAAAAAACTGGAGCCGAGAGTTGATCAAAACAAAGAACTTGGTTTTTATTGCTTATAAAGAATAGGTCTAGTAAAGTGCTGGAAGAGCGGGTGAAGTGAGTGGGCATTGTCGAGTTCACTAATTGCAGAGCCAACGACTCCATATTCTCACAAAAGGTTTGTTCGGATAGAATATTGCTATTAAAGTCCCCGCAAAGAATGATGTTTGGTGAGCTTACTGTCATCTCTTCTATCAAATCATAAAAAGGCGCTAGGTCCACATTGTTATTAGGCCTATACACAGTGCCCAATACAATATTATTCTCTGTGCCTATAACTTCAAGAAACAAATATTCAAAAGCGGAACCTATTTGTGAAGAACTAATAACTTTGCAAGCAAGGTGATCTTTTATGTAAAGGGTGATTTTTTAAGAGCCTGAGAACTTTTTTTAAAAAAAAAACGCATAAAATTTGCAAAATCTGATCGGTTCTTTATTTGAAACGTTAGATTGGTCCATGACATTTATTTTTTGAAGATAATTTCATTTAAATGTTGACCGCAGCTGCGTCTTAGGTGGTCCATTCGTAAAGTCCAATTTTGGGCAACTTTTTCGAGCATTTCGGCCGGAATAGCCCGAATTTCTTCGGAAATGTTGTCTTCCAAAGCTGGAATAGTTGCTGGCTTATCTCTGTAGACTTTAGACTTGACGTAGCCCCACAAAAAATAGTCTAAAGGCGTCAAATCGCATGATCTTGGTGGCCAACTTACCGGTCCATTTCTTGAGATGAATTGTTCTCCGAAGTTTTCCCTCAAAATGGCCATAGAACCGCGAGCTGTGTGGCATGTAGCGCCATCTTGTTGAAACCACATGTCAACCAAGTTCAGTTCTTCCATTTTTGGCAACAAAAAGTTTGTTAGCATCGAACGATAGCGATCGCCATTAACCGTAACGTTGCGTCCAACAGCATCTTTGAAATGGTCCAATGATTCCACCAGCGTAGAAACCACACCAAACAGTGCATTTTTCGGGATGCATGGGCAGTTCTTGAACGGCTTCTGGTTGCTCTTCACTCCAAATGCGGCAATTTTGCTTATTTACGTAGCCATTCAACCAGAAATGAGCCTCATCGCTGAACAAAATTTGTCGATAAAAAAGCGGATTTTCTGCCAACTTTTTGGTAATAAAATTCAATGATTTGCAAGCGTTGCTCGTTAGTAAGTCTATTCATGATGAAATGTCAAAGCATACTGAGCATCTTTCTCTTTGACACCATGTCTGAAATCCCGCGTGATCTGTCAAATACTAATGCATGAAAATCCTAACCTCAAAAAAATCACCCTTTAAATGGCAACAGCACCTCCACCTCGCGTACATCTGTCTGCTCTGAAAAGTGTATAGCTTTCTAAAGCAAAAAAAGAGTCTTTAATATCTTTTTTAAACCACGTTTCTGATATACAAATTGCACTCAACCCCGAATTAGCAAACTAGTAACGCAACTCTTCGATTTTAGGCATCAAACTATGTGACAGTTTTCACTATCGTGTCAGATGTCATATGAAAGGGGGAAACTAGGATAATCTAAATTTAGTTATGAGGAAAAATGTTCTAAGTACATTAACAATATTTCAAAGCTGCCCTTCGTTCTTAACCGATTCAAAATCTTTCGCGCATTTTATTTGACTCTATCGTGCGTCATGTCATGATCCATCATTTCAGATCAGAAGAGCAAAATACATACATTATGTATATGAAAAAAAAAAATCCTAAATTGAGTTTGGTTAATGTTCATTTTTCACATTGTCGTTGTGTTATAAAACAGCTCTTTTTTCCTATTATACTAGGCTGCGCCGCGGTCCGATGAGAAAATAACTGCGTACGTCTTGAGACACAATGTTCACCATGAATTGATTTTACTTACTCGTCTTTTCTTAACAATAACAAACAAGTGAAGTTATTGTTAAAACGTGTCAAACTCCCCTTTCGTTTTTTGGGGTAATTCATTTTTTTTATCCAGCATCAGCGTGTCTGAGTGTATGAGTTAACGTTATTGATTCAATTTTACGATCAGATCGTAAAAAAGCAAATGGAAAGCAACATTTGAAATTTTTTGAAGAAAAAAGTAAATAATCCATGACCGAATTTAATGAGTAGCCTATGGCTAATGGGATATGACAAAAGACATATTCGTCGTACAGTTGTGTCATCAGAGCGGAATAAACACAAAGAAGGCAGTTTCTTCTAAGCGTTTTTAATGTCTTACTTGTTCTGAAAAATACAACGCACAGCTTGGTTTCCCAAAAAGAATTTTAACTGTCCTTAGAACAATACCCCAATCATCTGATGAATGGAATGAAAAACTTCAGTAAGTAAAAGTAGTCGATTACAAAGGACTTTACCACTAGAAAATAAGCAGCGCAAGTTGATTGAATATAAGCTGTGATCGCTTAGCGCCCAAAACTACTCACAATAACAAATAACTGTAGGCAAATGTCACATTATCTTTTGTAAGTCGTCAATCTATGTTTACGGTTACTTACTTACTTAGGTGGACATTACAGTTCGGGGTGAACCTGGCCCTCAACCAACTTCCTTCTGTAACGATATCGATTTCGGGCGAGCTGTCTACAGTTTTGCACTCTAAGTCGGTTGAGGTCTTCATCCAATTGATTGCGCCACCTAAGACGAGGTCTTCCCCTTCCGCGATTTTATGGCAATGTGCTTTCAAAACCCGTCGAGCCGGAGCGTTTGGGTCCATCCGTTCTATATGACCCAACCATCGTAGCCTCGCGATTCGTACTCTTCTGGCTATGCCCATGTCGCGGTACAGCTCATACAGCTCGTTGTTGTATCTTCTTCTCCACACATTGTTTTCGCATACGGGACCAAAGATCATTCGGAGAATTTTTCTTTCGAAACGACCGAGGGTTTCCTCATCCGCTTTCGATAAGGTCCATGCTTCCGCGCCGTAAAGCAGGACTGGGATGATCAAGGTCTTATATACAAGGTCACCTTGGTTTGTCTAGAGTGGGTTATGTTTCTCAATTGCCTTCTTAACCCAAAGAAGCAAAGGTTGGCAAGAGTTATTCTCCGTTTGATCTCCGCACTGATGTTGTTGTCCGTGTCTACAGCGGATCCTAGGTAGACGATGTCCTGTACTACCTCGAAGTTATGTCTGTCTATTGTGACGTTTTGTCCAATTCGTCGATGTTCTGTGTCCTTGTTTGATGACAACAAATACTTCGTTTTGCCCTCATTTACCATCATACCCATTTTCGCCGCTTCTGATTCAATGCACGCAAAAGCACCTATGACATCACTCTTTTTTCTTCCCATTACGTCAATATCGTCTGCGTAGGCGAGTAATTGTACAGACTTTTGAAAAATTGTTCCTCTTGTGTTGACCTTTGAGTTTCTTACAATCTTTTCAAGTATGATATTGAAGAAATCGCATGACAGTTTGTCGCCTTGCCTAAAGCCTTTTTCAACATCAAAGGTCTCAAGTCGTTGATGTGGGGTTTCAGACGTTCACATATTACAGTAGACAAGATCTTATAAGCGACGTTAAGGAGGCTTATCCTTCTATAATTGGCGCAATTGTGATTGTCTCCCTTCTTTAGGACCGGGCATACGATACTGAGGTTCCAATCATCGGGCATGCTTTCTTCCGACCATATCATGCAGATCAGCTGGTGCATGCTCCTTTCCAACTGGTCTCCAGCTGCCTTGAAAAGTTCGGCATCAAGGCCATCTGCAGCTGCAGTCTTATTTGATTTAATTTTGCATATGGCAAGCTTAACTTCTTCTTGGTCGGGAGGACGGCATTCTTAATCATCGTCCAAGCTGAATGGGGCAATCTGCCTGACAGCGGAATTTGTGTCCTCATCACCGTTAAGCAGTCTGTATAGAAGTGATATTTCCAGATCCTCAGTAGCGACTGTGCAAGTAGCCGCGGCGGTTACATGCCTTAAATCATTTTAAAAATACATGACAAACCCTAATTTCTATAACAAAGCTACATTTTCGGCTATAAAACTAATAACTATGCGTTTTTTGTCCTCTTTAAAATCGCACGTCTAAAGAAAAAATTTTATTAAAGAGGAATTATTTAAAAAACAATGCAAAGCCGTAGATGTGTAATTGCAGTAAATTGACGACAGTGCATTGTGTTGAGCGTAAACTGCTGTCTGTGTCTGTTCTTTGATCTGACGCTTTGGAGTTCTCTTACCAGTCACCACCCAGTACCCAGCAGCCAGCAGCCAGCAGCCAACACGGCTAAATTCAATACAACTGTCTGCTAGTACACTCTCAAATTCACATGTCTTTTTCAGTTGTGTTGGGAAGATCAGTGCGGGCGGTTCAGTTTTGTTTTTAACAGATAGCAAGAAAATAATTTTAAAAAGATGTAGGTAATTTACGAAGTTTTTGTGGTGTTTACTTTAATTGGTTGCTGTTTTCGAGCCGGACAATCCTTTTTTAATAAAAAAAATTTTAATAAAAAAAGAGCATGTGAAAAGGTATTTGAGCTTAACACTTTTTCCTATATTAATTTTGCTACCAGTGAAAAGTGATGGCAAATTATTATATAACATTTGCTGTTTGTGTATAAAATAGTTTTTTCAAGTGTCATATGTTTATTTGTTAGCTTTTTCAAAAGTTCACTGAACACATGCTCTTTCGAAGCTAAGATTATTTGAGTAGTATTAAAAGGACAAGTAGGCCATTTGCTTACGTTTGTTTTATTATGAATTATGTCCGTTCGTGGACAGTGGTTTGATTTTTATGTAAATTTGCATGTATTGCAATTATTTAGCTGATTGTTATCATGTCAATGTCATTCAAGCAGGAGCAGTCCTATCGATGTATTTCAGATTTGAGAGTTTCTTGTCATTGTTCTCCCACACACGAGTCACGAGTTCACGGATTACGGAACGGTTCACCCATCAAAACTAATTTGTTTAACGTAAGCTCGAATCATTGAACTTAGCTCTACCTCAGTTGTGATCTTTTCTTGCTCGTGACAGGTCGGTTAAAATGCTCTAGAGTGGTTCTTTTTTTCAAAGAAATTTGTGGTGTTTTAGAAAAAGTAGAGTGTTAATGTAAAAGAATTTTGTTAATAATCACAAATTGTACATTAATTTATGAATATTGATTTATTTTACTTAGTGAAACATTTCGTTTATTTTTCATTTAAAAAAAAAAAAAGTAGTGATGCAAATTTCTTTTCATTTTCATTTATTTTACAGAGAATGTGTTACTTAAAGTGAGCGATCATGTAAAACAAAAACAATATTTGCCGTTCTTTCATCGTCATCGTTGGGACATGGAGGAGTGAGGACATGAAAGGATTGTAATCCTATTGAATACTGTTCATCAATGGTAGGGTAAGTGTAACAGTTACTTTTTCTTGGTTTGTTTTTATTTTTTGAAGAACAGTTTCTGAGAATTTCTTTTGATAATTTGTCAGTGTATCGATTTAGTGTTAGGTTAGGTTAGGTAGAATGAGCTGACGGTTGATCTTATTACCGTGACACTTAGATCAATGTAACGTCCTAGAAACCTATGAGTTAATGTTTGGTCAGCTTTTAACCATATTTTGTGGCCTTAATGAAGTACAACAGGCTGTAGGACTAAGTCCGCGCAAGAGATTTCATATTCTCGGTCTACTTTTTGTACATGATTATAATAGTTCGATCATTAAATGGTAGGTACTTACATACCCATATCTGCATTTCGCTCTAAACCATTACTATACCTCTTGCTAACATATTGCTCACGCACAAGGGTAGTAAAGACTTCAAAAAGAGTCTTCCAAGCGTTGCAAACTGAGTTGGTTCACAGTTCAGAAATATATTTTAATTGCCGCTTTTGGGGTTTGATTTATATTCGACGAATAATGAAAAGTTGGAATTTCGACCCAACAATTCCCAAAGCATTTCACCAAACAGCGGATCAACTTTGTGACAGATAGGTCGTAAAAATAGAAATTTGACTATCGTCTGTTGTGTGGGACATGTGCCGGCCAGTTCCCAACCAAGGACAAGTATAGATATCCGAAATAGATATCACACATTGACTTTAACACATTCTTTTGATGCGTCTATAACAATTAGACATGTGTTAGATATGATACTAAAATATGGAACCACGACGAGTTATATAAATTTCTGTTCAATCTAAAAGCGATACCGCTTTTCAAATTATATGCCAAGAAGCAATAGTAGTGTGTACCTACATAAGTACATATTTAAAGGAGTCTTTTGTCTTTAGATTCTGGTATGTAAAAATAGACATCCCGTTGTAAGTGAAATTGCAATAAAATCTTAGACAACAGGAAAAAGTCCAGGCACAGACACAACAAAATTTTATTGCACAATGAAAAGCTGCACTACATGATTTTTTATGGGTTGTCCTTATTTCGACACCATTTCTTGGTTACTTTGTTACCTAGAGCCTAAGTGTCTCAAGTAAATGTTGTCTCATCGATTTTTTGAATAGGTAGTTCTGCCTAGACCTTCTTCTTAATTTTTTTGTAACGTTGCGAGCAACGTTATCTCCTACTTCACTGCCTCCCAGAATTGATCAGCTCATGAGATACGCTCGTCGAAAAAGTATTAATGGGGCGCTCACTTCACTGCAGCAATTGATTACTCTGAAATGATTTGCTAGTTCCTTGCAAGATGCAATACTCGAGTAGAAGCATTTTTTTATTTTTTTTTTGCATTTGACATGTTCATGGTTTTCAAGCCTCGAACGCTTATGGGCAACATTCATAGGTATACTCCTTATCAAATATGTTTACAAGTGACGAGTATCCTACCTACAGTCCCAACAATTTGTTGGAAAAAGCTTGAGGTACAGTTGCTTTCTTAAATCATTACACTTGTAGTTTATTAACGCTTAATACAAGCAGAACTCAAATCCAAAGTACAGAAAAAAACTCTTGTGATATCAAAAGAACAACAACTTCAAAATCAGTTTTGAAAAGTCATCCTATTTCTTCGAATGAAAGCTAAAGCAGTTTCGCAAGACAGCTCGACCAATTTTCATGAGATTATGCTTCTGGTAAACTTGAAACACTATACGGAGCCAGGTTCAGTTGCCTACGTGCCTGTCTACGGTGCAGTGCATTAAGGCCCGTGGGTCTTAATTCCTCTTTGTTTTGGAAGTAAGGCCCACGGGGGTTATTTCCATGATGAAATGGTAGTAAGAGCCGCGGGCCTTAGTTCCTTTTTCTACGAAATCAAATCGGAAAGTAGTCTCACCGTTTGCACGTTAACTTATTTTCAAAGTGAATAAACTGGCACAGGGACGTAACTCCACTAGACATATAAGTTTATGCTCTGATTGTGGATTATGTATGACATATATCAAAGAGGAACACACGTCCATAAGAAATATCTATGGAACTATTCGTCATATAGTATATGCTTAGTGCGGTCAGTTCGCGCGAATTTCTTAAGTTCAACCACAGGCCCGTATTACCCAGAGGCAAATTTTGTTCGCTTTGCTTTTTACTCACGGATAAAATAATGAAGCTAAAAGCGAAGCGGAAAAAATTTTCTCAAGGGAGTATGGATGTGTGGTGTAAAAATAATAATTCGCGCGAAGTTTTATTTTTACACCACACATCCAGACTCCCTTGAGAAAATTTTTTCTGCTTCGCTCTTAGCTTAATTATTTTATCAGTGAGTTAAAAGCGAATCGAAGCGAACGAAATTTTCTCTCGGGTTGTACGGGCTTGGTGTTGAACATGAAAGATTCACACGAACAGACCAGGAGCAAGTAGCTAAGAGCAAAACAAACATTAAGAATGTGGATTCAGTTATTATATGCGCATAAGAAAGTGGGCTGAGTTTCCATTATCCTATGTCACGAAGTGGAGGACAACGTGAGCTATGAATTCATATCCATTGATAGCTGAAATAAGTGCCCAAATTTTGGAGCTTTGTTCTTCGGTACCTCAAAATGTTTTTCCTTCAAATAAAAGGACTCTAGAATATATGCATTTAGCGCATCCACTCAGACCCCTCTTTACCACTGGGCCCAGGCCCAGGGCCCAGGGCCCCGCCGCAATCACCAGGGGCCCCCAAATTGCTGAAATAACACTCAACTTTATATCCAAATTAAAAAAAAAAAAGGAGGCCACTCAAGACTCAGGTAATGATCAGGACAACGAAACCATACACTCCCTTGTGCTCGTTTCAGGGCACTTTTAAAAATCCAATCAGAAAAAACATCCATACGTGTATCTTACGGTCGAAGTTAAATGGTGTTGTGAAGATGGGAAAGCCTCTTGCGTACCTTATCCTTCCGACATTTGCGATGCGGTACCAAGGGTTACTATTACATAATAATTTTTGCCTGTTTTCACTAATTGTGGGTTTTTATTTTCTGCTGTCTATTGTTAATGTAGGCGTTGCATTTGTGTAGAGACTCATTATTAAAAATACTCTGGGATGAAAGGCACTCAATTTTTTATGATTTCAAAGATGGAGTGTGTTGAATGCTCATTTAGGTTCAAAAAAGTTGTAAAAAGTCTTTCTCAAACAAGATAGTCAGCGCGAGCTAATGAACCTTGCGACTTATATAATGATCATCAAGAAATTGAAGAAGTTAACGATTTAGGACAGGCACGAGAGGCCAGACAGGAAGCTCTTAGTCTTTGCAAAAAAAAAAAAATTTAATCTGCTGAGTGCAATCGTTGAATTTATAATTGGGCTCAATATCAAGGACAATTTTGATAACTTTGATTCATCATCAAAACAAAAAAAAAACTGGATTCCGAATATAAGAACCTTTCTGAAAGGACTAAATGTAGAACAGACTTTTTTTGACGGTTCTAAACCCTCAGTTATTTTGACTTGGAAAGAATGGTTCGAAATTGAAACCTTTCTTCCCATTGTTGACACTCTAAGCGTTGATTTGAAATAGTGACTTGGTTCGTATATACGAATATTGGCCAACGTTTTGACTTTTTTTTAGATTAAAAAACCTGAATTCAGAAGACTTAAAAGAAAACTGCAAATCTTTTGCTAAATCTTGCACTGAGGATGTAAACGGAGATGAACTACATGCTGAATGCCTGAATTTAAAACAAAACTGGAAAACTATTCGACACTAAAATGAAAAAACTGGCATTTCTAGAACTTTATAATTTTTTAAAAACAAATAAAATTGTACTTAGATGAATTTTCATGACTGTGTTGAAATTGCACTTAAAATTTTCTTAAGTATGATGGTGACCAACTGCAGTGGTGAACGTTCCTTCTCTTAGTTAAAAAGAATAGAAAACGAACTCAGAACTACAATGGTTCAAGAATGATTGACAAGTTCGTCGTTGATGTCAATCGAAAGCGACATCCTCAGAGGTATCGATTTTGTAGATGTAAGCAATGATTTTGCTAATCTTAAATCAAGAAAAAGACTCCTCCAATAAGCATTCCTCTTTCCATCTTTTTGCATATCAATATTTTGTTCCTTAAACTACATTCTGAATTTGATTTGTTGCTATTTAAACTTTGTTTATTTTTGAATTCTTTTATGAAATAGCTATGAATCAGGCACGAAGCGTGACAAAAATTTGAGACTCAAATGAGAGCCGCACTCTTTTCCATGCCTTTTGGCGGCTTTCGAAAAATTGTTCATGTCAGTAAATCCACCACTTTTCCAAACATTTTTTCATTGCTAGTAAGGCAAGGCCAAAAATATTTTGTTTTTGTTTTCGTACTTACATCCTGTTAGCCACGGAAAACTTTCACAAGTTTGTATTGAAAAATGTGAAGTATAACGCTTTGTAACGGTGTTTATATTTAAGGATGGTTTCGGTCTGCCAACATCTATTATTATTTTTTTTTTTCTTCGAACGACCTAGCCGAGAATGGTTTATGGAAAAAACTTTCTATTACACAATTACACGCATTCATATTAAATCAGGAAATAATAGTTTAAATCTTTATAAGTCACCCACAGCCACGAAAATAGTTTAAAAACCACAAACTTTAAAACCAATGCACTCTTTGTTTTCTGATAGTGAAAAAACTGATCTAGTCAATAAAATGAGTACTACCTACCCCTTTTTTTCATGAAATCAAACTCATTAACAGTGAACTGTTAAGAACAAGAAACAACTCATATACATCTTTGTTTTCTCTCTATCTCCTGTTTTATGTCATGGCATTTTCGTAATGCATTCACTCAACTCATTCTTCACACGTTGGTCCAAAGGCAAGAAACCTAAAAAAATGTGTTCCACTTTGGGATTTGGGTTGAGATCTGAGTTAATAAAGCAAAATAATGGAATGCCTAGCCATTGCGCATTATGAGTATTTTTTGCAAAGCATTTTCGCTTATCAACATTTATGAGTGATGTTGTGTACTTTCTGTTGGGGTGGGTATTTTGAGATTGAGCTAAGAAAAGAAGACAATTAAAGAGAATGCATATGGATATGTGTTACGCCTTACGCATTTTAGTCACTTCGTACATTCGTAAAAATAATGCAAAGATGTTGAGCATTCTCTGTTGGTTTGCTGTGGGGGTATTTTAAGTTGTATGTAATTAGCAGACAGACCATGACTTCTTTTATGTAGTTATTTTGGTATAATATTATAATATTCTCAGAATGATGTTGATATTTATTTAACGAGATAGATTGTATAAGAACAGACTGGTATAATATAATATCAAAAATATAATGGAAAAATGAATAAGTTTTGGAATTTTGAATTTTAATTTTGCAGGCTACCTAAGATTTTTTTAAATTCGTTAACGGAAGCACTCATTCCACTCAATATATGGACGCTTCGTCACTGCTATGAATTATTTTGTTTTTATTCTTACATTGTTTATGTTTATATTAATGTTTATGTTAAAACATAGATATGCTGCAATAAATTATTTACCTTTATAATGAATTGAAAAACTATTATTTCTTTACAAAAGAAAAAGAGTAAATATTAATTCAAAGCTATGTGAATTTTTCTGCATGCCTTTATTGCACAACATAACATTTTTATAGAATCGTATACAGGGCCCCATTTTCAAAAAGTGCCCAGGGCCCCCTAAACGGTAAAGACGGCCTTGTATACTATGTTCTTAATCCTTTCTAAGAAGGAAAACTAATTTTAAGATCCCATGTGCATCAAACTCATATAAATGCTGTTTCAAAATGGCAACAAAAGACATGGGCCTAAATTCTTTACTTTGGTGGGTCTTATTGCCTCTTCAAGGTGGAAACAAAACCCGTGGGTGTTATTTCCATTTTTTTGAGCAATAAGGCCCGCGGGTCTTATTGCCGCGGGACTAATTGCACTGCACCCCTGTCTACACCGACTGAGTACCTAGTTGGTTAGTTTGTGGATTCCGTTTCTCGATCTTTCCGATGCAAAATATATTGCAAATGATGGGTCAATGTGTGCAGAGTGATGAGAGAATCAAAAATATGAAAATGGTACTTCCTTTTGGTCATGTTCTTTTTTCCTCAAATATTTTCAACATAAAATATTCCATTGTTATGGAAATTGCATTGTTTACGAAAAAAGCAATATATATATTTCCACGCCTCACACTGAAGCAATGACCTAATGAGTGGTCAATCCGCTTTGATGGAACTACAAATGAACAGCGGAAAGAGAAAAAAAATCGCTTCTCGATTTTACCTACCTCAATTTCGAACCAAAAAATTATAGCGGCATTGTGCGATTCCGTTTGAATATGAACATATGTTTGTCCGCCATATAAAGATGATTAACAAGATATTACTATAACGACTAGAGTGCCTTTGAGATTACACGAACGACGAACTAAATAAACACATCATGGTGCCATGCGCTACTCCTATGCCTTATTTTTGTACGCCTACGTCTAATAGCCCATAGTACATTCTACGCAGCAAACACCACTCATCTCGCACTGTCATTGAAATATCCGATAGACAGGTGGTTGCGGTCGAACCAGACAGTGCGTCGCCGGCCGTCTCGTAGTAGCAGGTTTATTGAATTGTAGTACCTCAAATTGTATACCTATATCGCTGCTATGATATCTTCTGATGCTCGCAAGAGGGGACAATCCGCTTGTATCTATTTGTATGACAGAGTAGAAGCTGAGCGGCTATAGTTCAGTTCACAGACTCGCCCCGTTTTATATATGTTCATTGGTAGTCTATTCCTATATAAGTTTTATTTTTTATATACAACTATTAAGGGGGCAAAACTCCCTCCCTTCAATTCACACGGTTCGAATACCCATCCATACTGTGTGACTGTGTCTGTGCTGTGGAATGGGATAGTGGAGAATACCTAAAATAATTATCAACAAATCGTGTCTGTAGTGGCTTCTCTGTAGATTAAAATAAAACGACCCACAAATATTCTTACTCCCCCTAGGGGTCGATTTGTTATCTATTTGACCGAAAGCATGGACGATGAAAACTCAAAAAGAAACCAACCGAATGTAGAAGTCGAGATATAAAATATGTTTTTTAGACGTGTGGTTTTCAATGTGGCAATACTTTTTTTCTAATACTTATAAGCATGTCTGCCTGTTAACAGGGAGGCTCGTGGTTCAAATCCCAACAGAAGCAAAAATGTTTTTTCACGGGTATCGCCTTTCGCGAGAAATTGGCAAGTCCTCCGATAGTAAATTCATTGCCATGAAAAGCACTTTCTCAATCAGCCTTTCGGAATCTGCAAATATTTGTAGGTCACCTTCATTCCCCTATAAAGCAATGGTTGTAAGAAATGTGCTAGGCCCCGGATCTCCTAACTCTGTTGCGCCACCCTATTTATTTTATTCATTTTTATACCCAGAAGAGGAATAAAACTAGATCTATATACTTGCAAGAGATGTGTCACTCAAAGCGTCTTTATAGTTAAAACTGCTGTTCAAATAGCTTTGCAACTTTTGTCATTCCCGTTCTTAGAGCTATCTTTTTCATTAAAAGTAAAGGCGAAGTGATTGTGTTCCATTTTTGTAGCTCCATATTAACAATGATCTTAGGTTAAGAAAGGAGTCAAAAGATCATATAAAAAAGCTAACACTTAAATCGATCTATCAGTCCTTCCAAAACATGAAAATTCTTTGAATACATATAACTGCATCTTAGAGCTAACAAAAATGATTAAATCTAGCTTATTTAATGACTTAACTAGCTTACTGACCCCAAGCGGCTGCTCTAAACTAAACATAAACTTAAGCGTACTTATGCATAATGCCTTTCGGCCTACATCTACCTAATATATATACTTAAGGATCTCTATATTATTACTAAGGAAAAATATTGTTTACGAAAAACCTTGTTTCTTATTATTTTATTTTGAATTTTATTTAAAACTTAAAAATAACTTAACTAACTTAAAACTAATTAGAACTAGAACATTCACAGGGTTTTCTTTTATTTCTTTATTTCCGCTTTTCCTTCCTGGCCAAAAAAGAAAAGAAAATAATAAAATGATGTTTTTTTTTTCATTATAACATGCACAATTTTCCTTTCATTTAATAAAGGAGAATACATGTGTTCACCCCTACGACCACCCAACTAAACCTATACTTAAAAACTATGTAAGCCGGCCATTGGAGTGGACCACCAATTTCACGCTTTTGAATGTTTATATTGTTTTTCTGTCTTTCTTTTCTTATCTTATTCATGCTGATTTTGATCAGACAGCCACCAAAACTGAAGATTTGATCGCTCTGCGTCTCGTTTGTTTCGATTTGATACTGCCCTACTATACCGCAGAATCTCTGTTTCGCCCCGCGAGGCAACGTCCCGATCGTAGAGGAGCCGCCGCTCCGAAGCCTTTCGGCTGACATGATATATCAGAGGCATTGCCGCCGTGTCTTGGATTAACCCTAAACTATCTAAATAGAGAAATGCATCTGGTGGTATGAATCCACTTCGACGCGTTCTTTCGTAGATTAGTCAAAACAAAGTTCTTAAACTAATACTAAATTTGCCTCGTTATTACTCTACAGCACGTCTCCATGAAAGAGCAAACGTCAGCCCTGTCAAAATTGTGTTGTACAAGTTGCAAGACAACTTTTTTCAACGATCTTCTTATTCAGATAATAATTTAATCTTAAATTTGCAATAAATTACTCAGCTCCAAGTAATTGGGTTTATGTGCAATAGTAGTTTTTAAGTTTAATAATATGAGGGTTTTTTCTTGTAGTGTTTTCCCTCAAATGCTATATATTGTTTGTATATCCCTATCTAAATGTTGTTATAAAATTATTTTATCATAGTTGTAAAGAAAATTTTTCTAAATCTCTATAAAATTACACTCTTTGTAAAATAACATAAACGCTATACACACTACAAATAAATATGAACTGAACTGAATTGACGCTTTAAAGGACAATATTCGTGAAGCCATTGGTGAAATACAGCTGCACACAATCGATAATGTGCTTAAAAATTGTACCGATCGTAAAGGCTACTACATACATGGCCACCCGAGGAAGCAATTTGAATCAAATAATTTTTCATACCGGAAGGATTGTTTCGAATAAAAAAAGAAATTTGAGAAAATATTCAGTACTTTTTCTTATAGCATTTTCAAAAAAAAAAAGTTGTTTGGCGGACCCTTTACATCACGTGAACCATACATATATTGTCACTATACACAGCTGCAAAAAACGTGCTGTGGCACCTGTTATCAGCCTTAAGCTAGCATCAGGCACTGACCGTATACATCGAGCTATCCTTGCGAGAAAGTACTGACCTGAAGCTGCCTTATATGGGAAATATTTTCACATGCAGCATAGCCTTAGCGTATATTCCAAGATTCAAACCCCTTGGCTAACTGCCCGATCCAAAATATTGGTAACAAAGACTACTTACCCGTAGAGAGCCTTATACTCATTAGTGACACCTCATTTCTGCTTCAAAAGTTAATAAGGTATTGTTGGGGGATCATATACGTATACGTACAACCTCACTCTGTCCCACACCAAGAAAAAATCTGCTTACACTCGCATGAGGAAAACTATAGATAAATGCGTAGGAATGACGTTGCTGTAAGGTTCAGTACCCTTCAATTGTATGAGATGCAAAAAAGAAAAGGAAATCAGACAACAATTTGAACTTTTTGCATGGAGAGTGTAGGTACTCTCATCCAACTTTGACTTTCTAAAACAACTAACTTGACATTAAGGAAACACACATTTTCTTAAAACGACCACTTTATTTTATAAAATGAGGAACAAACCCCCTGAAGTTTGACATCATATTTTAATCGTTTTTTTTTTTCATTGCTATGCATGAGTATGTAGAAAATCAAACTGATTTATTATGAGAATAAGAATTGCTGGAATAACAATGTCACAAATGAAACCGCATATGATGATAACTGCAAACATTGGGATGAACCATCCGAACCATCCATCTCCGAAAAAGTTTTCCTGATTTCTTTGGCACATAATTGAATTCGAAGATGAGTACCTAATGAGTTTATGGAGATTACACAATTCAGTTAAAAACAGATCCGTATTCAACAGAAACACAAATTTTGCAGTTTTGTGAAAGAGGGAGATGATCATATAATTTGAGTTCTCAGTCACAAATTTGCAGAGCTTTTCGATCAGCAGCTACATACATACATATCTGGGTGTTGGCTGGTGGGTAAGGGTTATAGATTAATAGATAGCAATCGATGACTATCTCGCTTCTGGATGATTCACCGACCTCTTTTTGTTGGAAATAGTGAGCCCAAACCACATCACGAATTAAGGACGCATCTACATTCACTTATTTGATTTTTATAGGCTATTACGATTATGTCATAAAGAACAAGGCAATAGAGACAAACATTTCTATTGAATGACTCGGTGAGTGAGATGGGAGTTTTTAAGATGTTTAGCGACACCATAATTTTTAGTGCATATAGACACTTCACTTTGTAATCTGCCAAAAACTACGAAAGGTAACCACCATGCTCTTTAATTACAAGAAAAATTCAAAAATATATGGAAAACCTTTGGAAAGCAACAGTTTTAGGTTTTAAGGAATTCATAGAAGTTTTCTTCCATTTTCGTAATGTTAAAGCAGTTGGCGATACTGCATCACAGAAAATATATTTTTCAAAACTTCTCCTATATTTTTAAATATTCTCACCTTTAGCTTTTTCTTGATTCTTGTTTTTTTGATAAAATGCCAAAAAGTCAATTCTTATGGGAATTCCTAATTAAATCCCCAACAAATTAATAATATACTGAAAAATTAGATATTTTAACTCTTTGTCCTAATCTAACATCTTAAAATATCCCATCTCACTCACAGCTTCATTTTATATAGAAACCTGTGATCGTCCAAGTTCTCTATTGCCTTGTTCTTTATGACATAATCGTAATAGGCTACAAAATCTGAAAATCGAACAAGTAACTGCAGGTTCGTCTTTAATTCGTAATATGGTTTGGCCTCACTCTTTAAAACAAAAAAAGGTCTGTGAATCATACAGAAGCGAGATAGTCATCGATTGGTATCAATTAATCTATAACCCTTACACACCGACCACATAATGTAGCTAGTGATCGGAAAGCTTTGTATGTTGTATGTGTGTGAGTGTGAGACGATAAATAAAATCTTCGAGGGAGCTCAATTATATATGTACATCTCATTCTATCACAAAACTGCAAAGTCCGCATTTTAATTCAACCAAAATCGTCGTCGACAAGTATCTTGGTAAATTGATTTTCACCCTCAATTGTGTGTAGTTTTAAATAATCACTTTTGTAGAAATTTTAATTGAAACACCATGTGCAAGCACAACAAAAGGAATCGCCGCTGGAGAGCTGCCTTTAGAGCTTCAAATACCAATCAGGAAAATAATGTTGAAAATGATGAAATACCGACTGAAGAAGGCTGCCAGAACAATGAGCGAATTGGGTTCATCGAAATATTTGCAGTTTTCTTTATATGTGGTTTTACTGCTGAAATTTTCGTTCGAGCAATTCAAATTATAATACACCGTTTATTCTAAAAATTACTTCTCTTGTTCAAAATTGCATAACTACAATTGAGTTTAACTACACATCTACATACTCATGCAAAGTAATGAACAGAAAATAAAATTTATGTAATCATTACCTCATTTAAAAAAATAAAGTGATGGTTTAAAGAAAATGTGTTTTTTTTTATTGTCAAGTTACTTGTTTTAGAAAGTCAAAATTGTATAAGAGTGCCTGTTGTCTGCTTTCGTTTTCTTTTTTACACCTCGTACAATTGAAGGTTACTGAGCCTTAAAGCAACGTACGCACTTATCTATACTCTTCCAGTGTTAGGAGCATTTTTCTTGGTGTGAGACAGGGGATGTAGTGAGGTTCTGCGTAAGTGAGCTCCTACCATTTTCTTTCGTTTTCAGCAGAAATGAGGCGTTACTAATGGGTCATAGGCTCTCTACGGGTAACTAATACCAATACTTGGTACGAAATTGGCTCGGGTCAAGGGGAGTCTTGAAGTATATTCCAGATAAGGTAATTTTTTCATTTCATTTCATTTTATTGAGACTTATGAAACATAGGTTCCTTATGTATATAAGTATATAACTAAAGTAATTATGTAGTCGGCTTAAAAGTATGCCAGACAAAGCAAATATATATAAAATATTTATGAAATATTTAAACTATTATTTGTAACGATAATGTAAAGCAAATTTTGGGGTACGTTTGCTCCCGACGTACCTACTTCTCATATTTTTTTTCTTTTCTCCCTTCCTATCTTACAATATGACTAGAAATATTACAATAATGGACACAAAATGTCGCTGAACTTTATATCTAACCTTCGTATAATGCAAATCAAAACGATATAGAGACTAGATATGATGCAAGTGATTGTTTGTAAACTTAAAACTAAATCGTTTATCCTCTTAAATTGGAATAAGATGCTTTTTTGTAAAAAGGTATCAAGCAATCTCCGTTGGTGTCAGGCTCTATTAATGGTATTGATCTCTCATTAATGATATTATAAGGAGATAAATAATAATTGTCATTCAGGCTGTGTGTTAGGTTTGAATCAAATAAGGATCTGATCAATACGTTTGGATGGTGTTCAGTTCGTTTTAATTTAGTTTTTGCGAGGTTTGTTAAGTATTGCAGGAGGGGTACTATTACACAGGTAAGTACGAGATGATTGACGCCTTGAAAGAGAATGTTCGGCATGTTATTGTTGAAATATGGCTATTGCTGCGAAAACCGTCGAAATATGGGCCTCTCAGATGGAGTTTAACAAATCCACATTATTATCAGAAAGCTGAATTCCTGGCCATAATATTAAATTATATATTTCTTCTCGAAAACTGCAGGTCTAAAAAAAACACTCTTGTGAAAAGACCTGTAAAATTGCATGGAAATAGGACTTGAAGGTATCACCTGTTATGCTTTATTCTAAGCTTTTTCGCAAGTTTCCACCAGTCTTGTGTGTTTCTTATCATTTTAAGTTTTTCTCCCAATGTTTCGTAGTATTCCCTTTTCTTGGTTTTGCAGAGGGCTTTATATGTTGTGTTACATTGAAGAAACATTTCTTTTGTAGCCAGGGTGTGGTTGCTCCGCAGCTTTCTTAGCCAAAAAAAAGATTTTTTCCGAGCACGTTCGCAAGCTTCATCATACCATTTTTCCTTTCCGACAGCTCTTTGGGTGTACCTCTGATCACCAACGACAGTTTTTTTTAGCATCTGTAAGGTTCTGGTTAGTCCATTCTGTATGCTCTGTGGCGTTGATATATTCATGAAGCTTTTGCGTATAGTTGTTTTCGAGATTGCTGGTCCATCTTAGTTTGGGGAGTACTTTCATCTCTTCAGATTGTTCATCAATAGTATTTAGCTCCAGCGTTAGAACTATAAGCATATGGTCCGAGTGAAACCAAAAGTATATCGGATTTGAAAGTTTAATGTGAAATTCTGTTTCCTAGGATGGTATAATTTAAGTGTTCCCTTAGCTTAACTTAACGACACTTTCCATAGACCATAGTCAATATTTCTGATTTCGAAAAATATATTTTCTTTCCTACTTCAGCAACCCTGTAAATCTTTGGTAATGTTGGTAATTTGTCAACTGGTGGTATATTTGTAGCCACTACGTTTATCATAATTAGTTCGATTATTACTTGATACCTACTCAGATCCATATCTCCATTTCGTCCTAATCCATTATCCCTCTTATGAACATATGGCTCCTGCACAAGGGCATTATAGACTTGAAATAGAGTTTTATGAGCGTTGTAAACTAAGTTGGGACTCATAGTTTAAAAATAAAATTTAATTTCTAGTTGATAACTATTTTTGGTTGTTGATTTATAGGCAATGAATAATTTAAAACGGAAACTATGACCCAACGATTCACAAAGTTAACACTTCATTATCCTCACAGCTAAATAGTTAAACAGTGAACACATTACCTTTAACAAACAGGTCGTAAAAAAAGAAATTTGACTCTCGTCTGCTGTGTGAGACATGTGCCGGCCCGGCCGTCTCCCAACCAAGGACATGAGTGGAAAAACTCGACTTTGATTGTTTCTATGTATAGACATAACGTATTGACCTTTACACATTATTTTGAACGCTTCAATGTCAACCACCAGGTATACCTATGCTTCCGTTCAAACTACAAACGAAACCGCTCTTCAAATAGTACGCCCACAAGCAATAGCAAGGACCTACATAAGTAAATGTTTAAAGGAGTCTTTTGTCTTTAGATTCTGGTATGTTAAAATAGACATCCCATTGTGAAGTTGAATGAATCGTGAGGTAGCAAAAAAATCTTAGATTACCAGGTAAGAGCCCATAAAGCATATATAATGTATGTATATACAATGACACAATGACGAATTGCACTTTATGATTTTATGTGAGTTGTCCTTATTTCAACATCATCTCTTGGTTATTTTTTAAGCTAGGGTCTAAGTGCATATGTTGTTTCAATGATTCCTTTGAAAGGGTTACTCTGCCTTAACCTTCTTCTTCTTCTTACTTTTTTCTGGCGTTACGAGCATCGCTATATCCCACTTAACTGCTCGTGAGCCAAACCGATTAAATGCCGCTCCTCCTTATTCCTTGCCAGATGCAGTGCCTCATAAGAAGACAATCTTGAACCTACCCACCTACTATCAAAGTATGTGCCTCATTCCGAATTTAGAAGCCACTATTGACTAACAGCAAGACCTATGCAGCCAACACTTTGATAGATGAACGGCGCAAAGTAGCGGTGATTTGTGTTTGTGGTTATAACATCATGGTGCCAATCGCTACTCATGTCTTATTTATGTACGCCTACACCTAATAGCCCACAGTACATTCAACGTGCCTGGCATCACTCTGTCTCATCTCTCACTGTCATTAAAATATTCGAAAGGCAGGTGGTTGCCGTCGAACCAGACAGTGCGTCGAAGTCTAGTATCATCGTTCATCGATACACATCGGTCCATAGTAGCATGATGATTGGATTGTAGATACATAATGTATACCTACAGTTGTATATACCGCTCCTTCGATACCTTTTGATGCTCGCAGGAGGGCCCGATCCGCCTGTATCTATTTATGTGACGGAGGAGAAGCTGGGCGGTTAGACTTTCTGTGTAGAAAAATTTCTTAAGAACCACCTTGCTTATTGATTACAGCCATTTTTTATTTGATTACAAACATTTAGATAAATGTCGAAAATCGTTGTTGTAATCGTTGATTATTTTATTTTAACATGATTATAAGTGAAAAAACTGATGATGATAACTACCGGCTAAATTGTTTCAGGGGAGGAATGCAACTGGCAATTTCACTGGAGCACTGTTTGTGGAAAAAGCGGTAAGAGAGAGGGGCCTCTATTTTGTATACCTTATCAATCAGGCGCAAAGATGTTTTAGAAGAACCTGACCAAATATGGAAATTAAACTCTAGTTTTGGACGGATGCAGGCTAGCAGGCATCGTCATGGGGGCCTTGGCATTTTGAAGCATTTTTGGCGACTTCAAATGTACGATCAAGGCAATGAATCGTTTCAGAGTGATATGATTTTTTTTCTCGTTTTTTTGTGCAACTCTCTGGACGCAATCATCGATATGATGTTGTTTATAATACTAAACTAAACGCATGCTAAACGAAAAAACTATCTTCGGACAAGTTAGTAACTCGCTCCATCGAATTCGAGCCGAGAGGTTCACTTTTTGTAGCATTTGCGGCCGCATCTCGGCAATAACGCGCCGAATGTTTTCTTCCAAGTCGCTTTGGACTTATCTGTCTTGAAAAAATTTCACATAACCCACAAAAAATAGTCCACCGATGTGTGAGTCAACAGTCAACCAACTCATACCTAGGTTTAAGATTCGAAAGATTTGGTATCAACATAGTTTAGCAATCGCCCATTGGTTGTGTGTCTTCACTTTCACTTCTTCAGCGATGAAGTCGAAGAAAGATGGAACTAAACAAAAATCAAGTGACAGCTGTCAAAAAGACCAACTCCGAAGAAAAGAAGTATAGGTAGGTACTGACAGATTAAAATTACACGCCTCTTTAAACAAACCTCCACTTGTTTCTACGATTTGATTTTACACCTTCCATGCTTTCGGTCTAATTGATAATAAAAAAGTCACCTCGACCCCTAGGTGGAGTAAGAATGTGTGTGGGTCGATTAATTTTAATCTACAGAGTAGCCCCCCCAATATCTTCACGATTCATACTCATACTGTTGTTGATAATAACTTGTTTGCTTTCCATTCATTATCTCATTCTACAGCACAGACACAGTATATGGATGGGTATTCGAATCGTTTGAATTGAGGTGAGTGAGTTGTTCACTCTTACAATACAATCTTATAGGTATGTTAAGTAAAAAACGTGGAAATATAAGGCGGGTGAATCTGAGAACTGAACTAAGTTAAGAGACACAATAAATATAAGTAAAAAAAAAATTCATATGTGCAATTCACACATGGTAGAAGTGAAACCTTCAAAAATATTGAAGTCAAGATAGTGAGACGATTGTTTCTGAAATCGATTCAGTAGTTCTTATGTTCCCGTTTCCGAGAGATAATCGTACAAAAATTTTTGAAATGGGAATGTTGGGATCAGAACTTTACAGGGACCATTACTACAATTAACTATATGTATTGTTTACACACGAGTGGACGGAGCACGAAGCAGAACTCGAACATAAGAAACACTGTTTAATGCCTCCCATCACACTTTCTTCCACTTTAAATCGTATGAATTCCCATGTCTGTCTCTTTTTCACTGTTGCTTTTTTCAAATAACGATGCTTAAGAATTTTTTACTTCAAAAATAATTGTTTTTCGACACTTCATAAGAATTAAGGTAGCCTAACATACTTAAATGTTTGGCAAAAGAGAAGTGCCCTGCTGTGGCAACGCCAATAAGCTTTCTACAATCTTTTCTGCTACGGGTTAGCAAAAATACTGCAGACTTCTTATTAACTTTGGGGAGCATACGTTTGATCTCTCTGCATCCAATGGAAGCATGCCATCTACAGTTCTGCTCTTGACAGATCCAATCGTTGTTGGTTGAAGCCCTCACTGAGAATCCTGGCAGACCTAGCGACGGTTTAAGTCCTGAAAAGCTGTCTGAGATTCTTGCCTCGCAAGTTTACCTTGGAGGCTAGAAACAACCTAGAGCACGGCGACGCATGTGCTCGAGCGTGTATTTTTGATCCATTGGGCGTTGCAAGTAGAGAGTCGATCAGCATGCACCACAGAAGAGGAGATAGAACGCCACCTTGCGAACAGCCATTATTCACACTCTGCTTCAACGATCACAGTTCTATTAACTAGCACTGTTTTAATCCACAAGACTAATGATTCCACCACACCATGTTCTCTGGCGGCATTGCACATACCATAAAAGCTGGCATTGTCAAAAGCACCTTGTGTGCCGACAGTGGCGGAGTTAGGCCAAATTAGGTTTGCGAGGCCTCCTATATTGCCCAGTTGAGAAAACGTTAAGTTACAGTTTAACTAATGTAAGTTTACTAAACGAGTTTTATTGCTAATCAAAAAATAACAAAAATTAAAAGAACCCAACTTTTAGGCTTTTCATAGTCATAGCTAACAGTAGCCGCTATTTCAACTTCAATTGATAGTACTTATAGTGCAGATAGTCTCTCTTAACTCATCGTGCTTCTCAAGTAAGTCCTGATCAATTTTAACTTTGAGAAACTTCTCTCAGCGGAAGCTGTACTGACGGGAACTGCGTAATGATTCTAATTCCAAACTATTTTTTAAAATGACTGAATCAGTTGTTTCGCGTCGTTAATAGAGTCTAGTGAATTCATTTAAGAAGCTGGAGTTCTTCATATAGTTCGAAAGGCTGTATGTCACTGTTTTCGCCTTCCCAAGTATAGTACCCAAATCCAAATTATTACAATGCCTAAGAAGATCCTCTTTTGATATGGCTTAAATATCTGATATCATAAACAAGATCAAAATGTTCAAAATATTCATTGAGAGCTTTAACTCGACAATCGGCGTCGACTATAATAGCATCTACCAATTCTGTACTGCATTTCATAAGATTGAATAAGTTCATCAATATGTTCATAACCGAATATTCGTTTTTTCCGGGCTTTTCTTTTTTCTTTAAATTGAGACTGAATATCGTTACTTTTCTGCACAAATAATCAAACTTGTGCAACACTATTGTTAAATCCTGTTTAATATTTGAATTAGTAAGCTTAATTCAGAGAGAGCCCTAGTGGTCTTTCAGTGGTTTCAGAGTCGAAACGAGTGGTCTCTCGAAATATTATCTGGCAACACTGCTCGCGCGCGACGACGCAAGTGTATGAAAATAAAAAAAAAAAAAATAACTAAATTTTAAGCATTTAAAAATTTATATTTTCGAGGCCCCCTCAGGTGCGAGGCCGTCAGCGGTCGCCGTAGTATGCCGATAAAAAAGCTTATCGCAAAGTCTTTGCTGTCAAGCGCGCATTCAATCCTGCCAACATTATTTTGAAGTGCGGACTTACAAGATTTTCCTCTATGATAGGCATGTTGCATCTGAGACAAAGAGTGTATTGGGAGTGAGGTTTTACGTATCCATCCTTTCCAGCGTTTTAGGCAGGAGAGACTTAAGGGTCTAAAGCTCTCGGCGAGTGAATAGTCTTGCTTGCAAATTTTTAGTATGAAAGCGACTCTAGTGAAAGTATTTTTCAAAGTAGGTAGCAAAACGTTTATACATAGCTGGATAAACACCGTCAGTGCCAGGTGACTTGAAGCTCTCAAAACATGCAACGGCATATTTGATGGCCTCTTCACAACAACTAACGATGATGTGTAACATGTACGTCGAGTGAATTTATCGAATTCACCTGATCTAGGGGAAATAGATTGTTGTGGTCCGATTCCGATTTCCTGGAAAATTAGTTTCCAGCATAAGAGTGTCCCTGCTTTAGACTCGGTATAGGAACCATCTGATTTCCTAAGTGTTTTTAGTTTGTTTACCTTGCTCCCTTCAAGGGCTTTGGCAAGTCGGCTATAGTTTCACTGAGTGTATCGATACTTTCACAGAATTCTATGTAAGCGAGGCATTGTTTGATCATCGAATCCAAATCCTTCTGTTTAGATCGGTGCAGGTTCCAGTCGGCCTCTGGTCTGGGACCTATTCAGAAGACTCTTGGTCTCCCTGAGCGAAGTTTCTGTAGTTCATTGTTCCACCAAGGAACCATAGGCCTACTAGGCATTGGTCTAGCTGATGGACATGCCAGTTCTAAGCTTCTTGTATGGGCACAGTTTACTTCAAGAACTGCATCCCGCACTTTCTGTGTTGTTGACAGCTTAGGTAGAGTTTTGACGAAATTACCATTCTCATCATTGAAAAGTGTCCAGTGAGTTTTTTTTCGAGATTCCTTGCAACTAAAGCGGTGGAGACCATATTTGCTACAAGAAATTGAATGTATCTGCGGTCCGAAAGTGACACGTCTGGCAGAACTTTCCAGTTGGTGATTCCCTTGGCATTACATAATGACAAGTCAATTACCTCCAGCCTTCTAGCCGTAGCAAAGGCTGGTATATTGCCAATTTTGTTGATGTCTAAATCAGAGGACAGAAAGAATATTAGAAGATGATTGCCTCTCATGTTACATTTGGTCTTGGTGCTTCCCCAAGCTATGTTTCATTTCGTAGTTTACAGTCGCCGTAAAATTGATCAAATTAAGTTGATGGAAAAGGGCTCGATATGATGAGAAAGGTCCGGGGTAAGCCAGACCGTTCGTCATAAAGTATGTTGTAAGGACGTTGACATCCAAGACCAAGAACTCGACTTTTCCAAGCCCATGGCTCCTGCATGGGTACGATGTGTGATTTTGAACTCTTCACTGGAGTGCAGTAGCAGCCTTAGAGTTTTTGCCTTCCGGTCAGTTTCCGTGAGCCATACTGACTATAGCAGACACGGTTTCATTCACCGACTTTCCGGTTGGACCTACGGCAGTGTTGACCCCTTCCGAACTGTTCCTTTTCACTGTTCATTAAGATCCTGCTGTAGTATCACTCTGATTTACAGCTGAACCATAATAAACACCTGAAAAGGCGGGAGTTTGTATCTAAGATGGGGCCTCCAGTATCTGTGCCTCTGATGCCGTAATCGAGAAGACTACGGGTGGATTATCGCTTTGACGAATGTCACCTGGAGAGTTAAAACCATTTCGGTCATTTTTGAGACTTTTTGTTTTGATCACTTCTTAGTTTCTGTTCGATTTCCCCATCCTTCGATCACCTTTCGACATCGAGCTCGGTTCAAATAAACGACTTAAGCCCTCCCACCACGACAAGGTGAATGATCGTGATCGAGAAGGCGAATGGAATACACTCTTTAATATTATTATGTGTGGAATCTCGACCTCTCACGTAATATTCCCACGTTCTTAAGATTGCATTACGGGCACTACTTTAGTTTACATAATGCAACTACCAAATATCATTCGATAATCGCCAAATTGAAGCCAAGTCCTTAAAGAAAGTGGTTGGTGTTCGTTTATCTACGTTGAATAATTTCTTTTGTATTCTTAATTCTTGTGTAACGATGGTCCTGTTGTTTTGGTGTTGCTCTCGACAAAAAAACAACGACATACGTGAAACAACATCCAAATCAAGGTCGAAAGAGAAAAGAACAATGAACTTTGTATTTGCAGTCAGCAACAATAACAAAAGACTTTCTGCCTGCATAACACCTATGGATCTTCAAACGACACATTTGTAGTCTGTTGCATCCCCATAAATGAAGCATGTATGCAAACTTTCCCTCCAATCTCACAAAGACATAACATAATTTTAATGACAGCGAAATGCGCAAGCGATCAAAGACACTTTTCTGTGTATAGAATAACAAAAAAAGATCAGTTAACAATGCTCTCAGAGGTTTGCTGCTGAAAAAGTTTTCTTTTAGCACTTGCCATTTGCCAATCCGTTTTAGTTTTAAAAAAGCCTCCCAATTCTCCATCCACTTAAAAGTTGCTCGGTTTTTTATCTCTTGTTCTAGGGTATTGTTCTTAGGTATTGTTGTATTATTCTGCTTGGTTTTATAAAAATGAACGAACAGTCAATGTTTGATTCACTACTTGATAAAATTAATGATTACGATGGGAAATGATCAGGTGCCGAAACTCTAGTCTGCGTTCAAACAAACAAAAAGTGTTTCCAGTGAATTAAATTGAATATTTAGTTTTTTCTTAATAAAAAGAAAACGTTGAAAATATTTTCACAACAAAGTCACAATAAGAACATTTTATTTTATAGTTTTTATCAAAAAAAAAAATATATATGGAGAAACTCACGGTCATCGCTGAAGTGCACAGAAGAAGGCCCCCTTTGGGGATATATCGACCACAAAGGATACAGAGGGTCATCCGAAACGTTAAACCTATGCCAATTATAATAGAAACTCCTGAGCAGGAATCTCACACACATATTCCTAGACGAAGAGAAATTTTCAACGTGGACAGTAGTCCGGTTCGCAGTCTACAACCTGAGAAACTCTGCTTAAACGAATTACTACTTCCATCAGAAAGAAAGAAGCTGTTTTTGATTTTGGGACTTTCAGTGTTTGTAATATTTCTGTGTGTATGGACATGGGCTGCCTTGATAATTTATTTTCTTTTCTTTTTTAAATAATATCAAAATAAAAGACATGTTTATTTTAATCATTAGCGGATTTAGTTTTAATTAAACCAACATTACATTAAACCAAGATACATGTTGCTGTAGAAGTATGGAATGGCATAAGGAAGGACATACAAGTTTCCGTTAAAGACATTTTCTCTCTTAAAGCGAATGAGGCTATGGGACTTGAAGTAAATCCAGATTACTTGACCTAGCAAAGGACTTTACCATTCAAATTTTTCCGTGGTGCAAGAGTCAATCCAAACCTGTTCACGCTATCCTTAAATTACATTGGTTTTTCTTAAATTTTTGCCCCCATCAATCAATTTTTAATCGATGCAATGTGTTTCGCTTTCTTTGAAATCTTTTAGAAAACACCAATTTGGTTCTTGCAATATAAACAATGTAAGCATGGGTTTCACCTACCACTGACGGCCGCCGCTCCGCGCCGCACCATCCAACTTACCAAGAAACTATTTCATTTCAAGTGGTCAGTCACAACAAAATATTCCGTAACAGGAAAAAGATGAATGTCCTTTTATTCAAAATATTTGTATGTTTCAAAATATGAATAAGAAGAAATGACTCTTAGCTGTGAAAGTGCGATCTTTGAAGTGCAATTAATTAATATATGTTTGCGTGTGGTCTCTCAACCATTCATGCCATGTGCATTTTAGGATCTCATGAAATTGTGGTCCAAGTAATCTGAGGATTAAAACTAATAAGAGGACATTAAGATTATGCATTGATCGTTTCTTGTGAAATGTCGCCCCATTCAAGTAGCCCGAAATTATGATTCCTTTTTATTTTTGGACAAATTTGCATTAGACTCTCTGAAGTTCCTTAAAAGGAGTGTGTAGGTATGCTAGAACGAACTCTTCTTTAATTCCATAAAAGGGTTCACAGTATGACCTGGCCGGGGCATTTACTTTTTTCAAATTGAAGAAAAAATGATATTGAAACAGCTGTTTTGTGAATCAAATAGAGAATTAATAGAGAAAACGAGAGCTAACAATATGCGTGTGCTTATCTGACAAGTTTGTCCCATGGAAGGACTCTGCCTAAGTCAAATATACAATAGACAGCTTCTGAGAATTCTTTCGCGTATAAGACATAGTCATAGCCTTGCATCTTACAACCAACGTGTATTTGTTTACATTTATTAGAGGAGCTTATTTTCAATTCACATATGTATATGTACCCATACCTACCTACTTTCAATTTCGGGTAATCATTCGAATCCAGCCAGAGCAACACATATATGTACTCAAACAAGAAATCTTTCCTTAAAATTGCGCAATTTCACATGTATGTACCTATGTATACCTACCTACTTACCTACTTTCAATTTCGGGTAATCATTCGAATCCAGCCAGAGCAACACCTATGTACACACAAACAAAAAATCTTTCCTTAAAATTGCGCAATTTCTAGGGACAAGTTGGCGATCTTAACTTCAAAATGAAAATTCTGAGAATCTTTTACTATTTTCTACTTTTTTTTTCCTGCCTTATCTCTTCGTCGCGTCGTATCGCACCGTCGGCGTCGCGTCGTCGTTGCGTCGCGTCGGCGTCCCATCGGCCGTATAAGTAGGTATTGTGCAGCAGGTAGGTGGAAAAACTCGTGTCGTGACTCGTGACTCCCTTTTCTTCGTTTTGGAAATAAAAAACAATGATTCATTAAAGGTACCTTATGCAAAAGCACAATACTGTACCTATGCCTGGTGCATTGACGTTGCCCAATGTCCAGCCCGAAATGATGCCAGATGCGCACTTATTCATGCTAGCGGCGGTAGACGGTGTGGCGGAGAGGTAGTTACCATCAAGTCGACTGGACTTTTGAACATGAGCTACGGGAATGGACAGCAATATAATTGCTTTGCGGGGGCAAGTGTGCGGTTCTTTTGTTTTTCGAATTTTACTTTTGCCTCAAGTTTTATTATGGTGAGGATGAAAAAGCATCTCGCCGGACCCTGCAAACAATTAAAACCATCCGATGTGTCGCATTATGTTCTATTGAACTTTGTCGGAAAATTTTAATTTAATAGCCATACGTGACTTTTCCAGATTTTGTAATGATTAGGCACTCTAAATGCGCAACCGCAACCAAAACAAATCGGTATTGATATCAACACAATGCAACCAAAAATAAAGTTGCTAGGTAGTCTCTAAAATTCTCATTTCAACAATTTCTTTACATACCTACCTACCTACATATATGATGAAGATTTCTTTGAGTTGATACCTCACCCATCGAAGATTAAAATGACCAACTCACTCACTTCATTTTGTGCACTTCAGTTTATTTTATAAGAACTAATTCCAGGTAAACTTGATGATGCCATTGCAATATATTCACAACCAAATTAATGAGAAACTCTATGTAGGTACAGTCCGATCTCATTTCAGAAAGCAAAACAGAACACAGTTGACATTAAAGACATTTTTATTTAAACAAAGAACATTGAAAGGTTTATAAAATATTCAATTACTGAATAGATAATGACGAAAAGGAAAAAAAAAGCAACTATTAATTCAACCAAAGCAGAAATGCACCGGCTGCTGCGAAGGAGCCCAGAACAACCGTGCCTAACAAAAAGCTCAAGCACAGGGAACAACGCCAATTATTTGTTGCCTGCTGATTGACGTCGGCGTCGTCTAAGCCGAAATGTTCCAAATCAATATTTAAACTACCAGTCTCTTCGTAAAGAAATGCATTCAAATCTCGTTCAGTGTCATTATCGTCGTCATCTCTGTCTTGAAATATAGTCCCTTCTTGGTTGCTGTGAAAGTCGAGTCGATGACTCATTTCAAATTCTTCTACTTGAATCTGAGTAGAGCGTGTCTCAGTGTTCAGTGGAGTACAAAGTTCCCGAAAAATTCTAGGTACTTTGTGGTAGGAATTTTGTTCAGAATCCATAGCTCTCTCTGTTAAGTGAATACAATTTTTAATCCTACCTACTTATTAATGATGTTTACAAACTCACCTTAAATATTTAAATATAGGGCAACGAATTGACCTGTTGTTTTGCCTTGCACTTGCAGTGATTAATTATTAAAGGTGTTTTGTTTTGTGTGCAAGTGGTCAGGTGGTCACTCTCGCAAGTCGGTATACCTTTTCCCGCTCACACTTCACACATACACACATTCTTCTAAAAAAGCTTTCAGTTGTTCATATTCACTATCCCTTTCCCTGCCTAGACCAATCCAACGCTGGATAGCTTCCGAATCGCTCCCTCTCTCTCTTGACTTTTTCACAATGTGATTGAAGGGATCTTTGTAGTTTGTAGTTATGTCGTATACTCTTATTCGTATGTATTATGGAAACTACCCAATCAACAATTTGTAACCTTGGTTGTAGAATAACTTCAGTTTTAATATAACTTCTTAAGACCTTGGTCACAAATTGGCTAAAAATAAGTTATGTCGCAACCACGGTCAAATATTGGGTTTTTTCCAAACCCTATATTTGACATGAGTGAGTTCCTGGTAAAATTCAATCGTTATTTTGAGGTTTCTTAAGAGCACGAGTTAGAATTTGGTTACCCAAAATCGTCTACGGAACCTGCATTTAAAAATGGTTATTTTTTTGCCATCAAGTAACCCGATTTGCAAATATGAAGTAAAAATAAAACCGGTTCTAATATAACTTACTAAAGCCTTGGTTACAAATTGGATAGAGAAAAGTTATGTCGTAACCACGGTCAAATATTGGGTTTAACCCAAACCTTTATTTGACTTGAGTTAGTTCCTGGTAAAATTCAATCGTTATTTTGAGGTTTCTTAAGAGCACGAGTTAGAATTTGGTTACCCAAAATCGTCTACGGAACCTGCATTTAAAAATGGTTATTTTTTTGCCATCAAGTAACCCGATTTGCAAATATGAAGTAAAAATAAAACCGGTTCTAATATAACTTACTAAAGCCTTGGTTACAAATTGGATAGAGAAAAGTTATGTCGTAACCACGGTCAAATATTGGGTTTAACCCAAACCTTTATTTGACTTGAGTTAGTTCCTGGTAAAATTCAATCGTTATTTTGAGGTTTCTTAAGAGCACGAGTTAGAATTTGGTTACCCAAAATCGTCTACGGAACCTGCATTTAAAAATGGTTATTTTTTAGCCATCAAGTAACCCGATTTGCAAATATGAAGTAAAAATAAAACCGGTTCTAATATAACTTACTAAAGCCTTGGTTACAAATTGGATCGAGAAAAGTTATGTCGTAACCACGGTCAAATATTGGGTTTGACCCAAACCTTTATTTGACTTGAGTTAGTTCCTGGTAAAATTCAACCGTTATTTTGAGGTTTCTTAAGAGCACGAGTTAGAAATTGGTTACTTAAAATCGTCCATGGAACCTGCATTTAAAAATGGTTATTTTTTAGCCATCAAGTAACCCGATTTGCAAATATGAAGTAAAAATAAAACCGGTTCTAATATAACTTACTAAAGCCTTGGTTACAAATTGGATAGAGAAAAGTTAAGTCGTAACCACGGTCAAATATTGGGTTTAACCCAAACCTTTATTTGACTTGAGTTAGTTCCTGGTAAAATTCAATCGTTATTTTGAGGTTTCTTAAGAGCACGAGTTAGAATTTGGTTACCCAAAATCGTCTACGGAACCTGCATTTAAAAATGGTTATTTTTTAGCCATCAAGTAACCCGATTTGCAAATATGAAGTAAAAATAAAACCGGTTCTAATATAACTTACTAAAGCCTTGGTTACAAATTGGATCGAGAAAAGTTATGTCGTAACCACGGTCAAATATTGGGTTTGACCCAAACCTTTATTTGACTTGAGTTAGTTCCTGGTAAAATTCAACCGTTATTTTGAGGTTTCTTAAGAGCACGAGTTAGAAATTGGTTACTTAAAATCGTCCATGGAACCTGCATTTAAAAATGGTTATTTTTTAGCCATCAAGTAACCCGATTTGCAAATATGAAGTAAAAATAAAACCGGTTCTAATATAACTTACTAAAGCCTTGGTTACAAATTGGATAGAGAAAAGTTAAGTCGTAACCACGGTCAAATATTGGGTTTAACCCAAACCTTTATTTGACTTGAGTTAGTTCCTGGTAAAATTCAATCGTTATTTTGAGGTTTCTTAAGAGCACGAGTTAGAATTTGGTTACCCAAAATCGTCTACGGAACCTGCATTTAAAAATGGTTCTTTTTTAGCCATCAAGTAACCCGATTTGCAATTATGAAGTAAAAATAAAACCAGTTCTAATATTACTTCTTAAAACCTTGGTTACAAATTGGATAGAAAAAAGTTATGTTGCAACCACCGCCGGTTAAATATTTTCATTGTTGTCTTGTGTATCAAAGTGGAAAGAACATACCTAGCAAAGTTGCTCACAGCAAAGAAAAAAAAATTTATAAGTTTTAAAAATTGGAGCTGGAGGGAAAAATAAGCTCAGATGCAGCATTCAGGAGGTTATTGGTAATTCAGCTTTTTATATTTTCTTAAAATTGTATCTCCATTGTTCCGTTTTTTATTTTTTTACTCAAAAAGGTGCGGAAGCTGGTTTCTTTTGGAGGTTTAACCTCGAATAAAAATATTCGCACCATAGCCAAATTTATGTTTTGCGACGAATTGCTGATGCAATTTTCTTGGTTGGGAACTGCGACTAAGAAGAGTTTCGAGCACTACAAATATACATTCGACGTCATTCTGGAAGCCGTAAGGGAAAGATTTCCAACCTTCAGCGATGCAGATGCAACCGCCTTTTTCAAGGCGTATCTCAAGCAAGCCCGTTTCAGACTTGGAAAATGCTTGTAAGTAAAATAAAAACAATAACTTGAATTATTACTTATAAATTCTGATACACATACTTAATTATGTTTTGCATGTATGTAATTCTGACTCGAAATTGTTTTATGTAATATGATTATGAGTAGCCTAAATTAATTAATTACTTTCTTCTTAATTCTTTATAGTAAATCTTATTCCTTTTTTAAATTTTATTTTCAGGGATGAAAGTGCAACAACCTAATTAAACCGCTCCATAACTAAACCGCCTTTTTAAAGGCGCACGCTTCAGACTCAGAATATGCATGTAAGTAAAAATTAATACATCTTAAAATGTTCATAAATTTCTAATGGTTATTCTTTTTTTCTTTTGTTTATTTTATTTTCAGGGAAAGAACAACTACAACAACTTCCACATTCCAGTGAACATACACCATAAAAACATCACTGAAAAAAAAAGTATTTTATTTTGTTATTTGTTTACTTTTGTATATTGTTTTAATTAATTAATTATTATTGATATTATAATTTAATTATTTTATCAATAAATGTCCAAAGGAAATTTCTTATCTGTTTAATTTTGAAAAAAGACTTCTTTTTCAGCTTAAGGACTCGAAGGATTTTGTTCACAACGGCAACATTAACACTTTTTTTTTGCGTTGAATATACAAGGCATTGTACTTTTTGAAACGTTCACAAAACGTTGTATTGAAACGTTTCCAAAAGGTTAACAAATAACCCCCACAAAATAGTTCTCCATAAACCGTCAACAAACGGTAATAAAAAAGCTAAAAAAAATTAGTAGCGAAATAACCTTACTGGAACGTTCTAAAATACGTCTCAACGACGTTTCGAAAAAACGTTTGCAAGAGGGAAAGAAATAACTGCAAAAATAGGTTTGTGTAAGCCGTCAACAAACGGTTATAAAAAAGCTAAAAAAAATTAGTAGCGATGTAACCTTACTGGAACGGCTCTAAAATACGTCTCAACGACGTTCAAAAAACGTTAGCAAGAGGTAGAGAAATAACATCAAAAATAGGTTTGCGTAAACAGTCAACAAACGGTTTTAGAAAAGCTTAAAAAAATTGGTAGCAAAATAACCTGGAACGGGTCATAAATACAGGGTTTTTTTTTTTTAACTTCAATTTGACTGGGGTTACAAAGTAACTGACCATTTTCGGTCATGAAGATGCTCCTGAAAGGTCTTTAAGACGTCTTTTGAACCAATTTCAAACTTGTTAGGTTTCTAAACCCCAGTTATAATCAGGTTTTTAAGCGGCTTTTTAACCAAAAATTGTTGATTGGGTAGCAAAGTTGCCACTTGACAAAAAAAAATTTACAAAATTGTAAATAAAAATTAGCACACATAATTTGAAATGACCAAAATAATGGTTGGCTTTGATGAAGAAAAAGTAAAAAAGGGATGAACACCAAGTTTCCAAACTTATAAAAGCATCACAAGAAGCGCTTGTTTGATTAAAATGAAAGGTGCTATAATAGAAATGAGCTTCAAATGTTCTAGCAAATGGTAAAAAGATCATAAGTTCGAGGATTTTCACCCGTGGGTGCTCCTAAAATATCATTGCGCCTACTCGACAGTACCCGACAGAGTTCAAAACAGAGCATTAAGATTGATAGGTGATAGTTCAATTGTTGAATCAATTGATTCTCTTGGCCATCGTCGTAATGTTTCATGTCTCTCCTTTCTATAGGTTTTTTTATAGGGAATGCTCGGACGAAATAGCCAGTTGCATTCCTCCCCTTAAGCTATTTAACCATAAAACAAGCCTCTCAGTGAATGCAAATCAGTTTTACATTCATCCCAACATCGGGCGTACAGTGAAATATAGAGATTCATTCTTTAGCTGTACTACTTGGATGCTTTACCTGACTCTTCATTGTGTAATACACAGAAATTTAAAAACAAAATGCATCGGCACCTCCGTTCTAATGTTTTCCTTCTTTTTTTAACCACTCCCATTATGTTAATAACATCATAAGGGTATTCATAACCCCTTGATGTGCGCGTATATTATAAAAAAAAAAATAAAAAAAAAATTGCAGTCGCTTTGGAGAATATGGAAAGACCACTTTAGTAAACGCAACTTGGAATGCCGTGATTTTTCACCCCATTTTTAACCGAAAATGAGAAAAAAGACTTTTCTTTCTTTCTGCTTTTATTGACTAACCAAACCGATTTCCAATTCACTACTCTTATTGGAAACTCAAATGAAAGAGCCTTGGTGTCTGGTATGTGTGAAAGTGCATGTAAAAATCTACTGCTCTTTTGGTTCTACGAACCAAAAATATTCAATCCATTTTTCAAACGCACCCGTATCATAGGTATACTCAGCTATCGGCAAAGGGGATACACAGTTCTATGGCTATCGGCTTCGGTTTATATACTTTCAATGGTTTTGCTATTGTCTATGGCTTTTTTTAAAGAGAAAATCGGGGTTAATATTGTTTATTTATCTTTAAACTGTTTGTTGTATGATTTTTCAAAGAAACTGGTGCATTTAATTGGGCATTTACAAATAAACTTTTTTTTAAAAAATCTACTACATAAATATAGAATCTACGCATATCTTTTGCAAAACTACTTGAGAAGTATTTTCAAACAATGGCAACGCTACAATTATTAAGTAAAGGAGATGAAGAGAAGAGATTTTGAGAAAGTGGGAGAGGTATACACAGAGAAAATTCAACAAACTTTATTTTCTGTGTGTACTACCAAATGTGATCACTTTTTCACGTACGACGCGTCGCGAAGTACCTAATCTGCATCTTACTCTGCGGTCGACATTTCAAAAATTGATAATTGAATAAACAAAAATTTATTCTAAGTCAGTAGACCAAGTTTTAAATTCGAATTCAGTTTTCCCCGGCCAGTTGATACGAAAGTGTAAATTTTTGGATTAAACTCAGATAGTAAGTGTGAATTTGAATACATACCTACCTACATTCTACATAAAAACAATTTTGCAGTAAGAACAACATGTCAACACAGACCTGCCCTGAGCTAACAAATCGACAATGTTCGAGTCCTTGTCCATCTTTAACAACACTCACACTCAAGATGATTGAAAGTAAAAGGAGGAAAAGAAAGAGGATGATAACTGCTCATGTTTTGAGAATTCAAGCTCAACAAGCTGAGTCAAATTCGCAGAGGGCTGTCGTCAGAACCAAACACGATGGGATGATTATTGCTGGTTTTTCAAGAGTCCTATCGAGGCCAAAATGGGAGTCTGTGGATCTAATGATTGCTGATTTCAGTAAGACGTTCTGTCTACCAACACTGGATGGTGGACGTAAAAGAATGAAGTTTATATCTAGTGATACCATGTCAAATTTACTCAATGGTGCCTACAAACATTCAGTGGCTTCCTTCCAAATCATCGATTGTCGTTATCCCTACGAATTCAATGGAGGTCACATTTGTATGGCGTTAAATTTGTTCTCACAACAGTGTGTTATGGAAGAGCTCTTATGTTCAAAAATTGGTACAGTTGCAGCCACTGCCGAAGCAAGGAATATACTTGTGTTTTATTCGGAGTTTACTAATACACGGGCAGATAAAGTGTGCTCTTTCCTTCGCGATCGCGATAGAAAACACAATGAAAATGTGTTTCCAAATTTATTCTACCCAGAAATGTATGTTCTTTATGGTGGATACAAGAAGTTTCATAAAAAATACCCATACTACTGCGATCCCATCGATTACGTGCCAGCGAATGGAACCTATTACGAGAATGAATTGAAGAAGAACTTCTTTGGAAATTACAACGGGAATCGGGAGATGCCACCAGCAGCGTTGCCACAATGATACAAGTGTAACAAAAGTGTTACACTTTTCATTTATTTTATAGTTTTGTTACAATGTTACTTTTTTTTCCGTTTCGTTACACTTCTCCCGTAAAAATTTTTTTGTTTTTTTTTGTTAAAAAATACAGTGGTGGTCCAGTATAACGAATGCCGATATAACGAATGATCGATATTACGAACACTTTTTTCAAGTCCATTCGGTATTCTATATAAGGAACAAATAACGAATTTCAGACAAAATGACACTGAAAACTCTAAAGTTTTAGTTCTCAAAAGTTTACGGGAAGAGCCATTCAACACAAATTCATATTAATGATTATTTTCTTTAATTTGAGTACAAATTCAGTCTATTTACCTAAAGATTTGTATGACAAAAACGTTTCGATACAACGAATCTTCGATATTGAAGTCAATATACGAATTGACTCTTAACATTATATCGTTCGTTATACTGGACCACCACTGTATTGAAAACAGCACTTTTCTCTTTCGAACCATTTGTATGTGAATTCTATAGTCTGCTTTTACATTGAGACGTTCTTAGCTCGACGCTTTTCGAAAATACGTGAGAGCAAAGAGTGAAAGCATCTTTTTCAATCTATGTTCCTCTTTTACCCTACAGCATTTTCGAATTGCGTCGAGCTAAGAAGGTTTCCATGTTAAAGCAGATATAGTATTTTAGAGGGAACGTACTTAGTTATGCGCCGTTCGGGCAGCAGATGGCGAAGTAGGTCTATCTATTGATGAAAAAAAAATGTATAAAAACAAAAATGAAATTATTTTATACAGAACTATGTCAGATTAAAAAGAGGTTCGATTTTACTAATGAAAAATTAAAAAATATTGCGCTTCTAGATCCTGGAAAAATTGT
Organism: Melanostoma scalare; assembly: GCA_949752695.1. NCBI lineage: Eukaryota > Metazoa > Arthropoda > Insecta > Diptera > Syrphidae > Melanostoma > Melanostoma scalare. The sequence goes on along the minus strand of OX456987.1, from coordinate 17,907,710 downwards.
TTCTGAAAGCAATTGTATCTTGCCGCTACCAAATAATTTCCCGAATTTGTATGATCCCGAAAAAAAAAGAAAAAAATATACACTGAGTTTAGAAAGTTACAGTTACAACAAAACTTAAAATATATTGACGACATTGAATTAAATTGGGACCTTGTTAAATCTTTACAAAATCCACAAAAAGAGAAATGTTTAAAAATGTTGTACAATTTTCCAAAAAAAAATATTAAGCTTACTTCACAGTTCCGCTACTGCGAAGTAGCGGAAGAGTTTTTCTGAACTTCATTAAATAAAAAATAATAATAAGGCAAACAAATATGATTTAAAAACAATTGAGGCAAAGCAAATCAAAGACTTGTACTTGTAAGACTAATGAGAAAAAATTGAATTTATTACATTTTCTTAGTATGTATGTATGTACATATATAAAAACGAAATGTGATAAGGTGTTCCTAATAAAGTTGTTTTTTTCTTTTTTTTTTTTAGTTAAGAAAACATGTTTTTATTATTATTGTAGTTTTTTTTTCAGTTTGTTACATTTTCTTTCCATTTGTTACACTTTTTGAAAAAAATTGTTACACTTTCAAAAAGACCTGCGGCAACATTGGCCACCAGTGGAGTAAAGAAAAATGTTGCGGTTTATTCCAGTCCAGTTAAAGTGTGTGTCTTTTAGAGTTAATATGAAAATAAAAAAGGATGTGAACAAAATTTTATGAAAATGTGAATGCTTTATAAAAAAAAAAATCCCAAAGCAAATTTTAAGTTTGAAATGAAATGAATAAAGCAACTGCTCTTTTTTTTCAAAAATTTCTCAGTATGTTTTGCTAATCTAAAATCGGAAAACATTTAGACAGGCTCCGTTAGGTAAGCAGGTACTCCAATCCTATACATATGTATGTATGTACCTACGTGTGTCCTGTGTGCACCAACTGTGAATCTGGGATTGATGATTTGAATTGAAAATCAAACCGAAAATATATGTGTGTCAATAGAATTGCAATGTAGGTTGGCCCTTTGTTTTGTTGTTTTTGAAAACTATGGGTTGGATGTTGAATATCGAGTAAAAGGACACTAGATTATTTTTTTTCTATAATTAACGGGTCCATCAAGAAGTTACGACTACACTTATGATGTTATGAAACACAGTGCGAGCATTTAGTGAAAAAAGAGAGGATTAAGTAGGAGACACCGATGCACATAGTAGTAGGGGAGCCCAGGATGCTCTAAAGAGTCATGGGGACTTATTGGATTGTGAAGTTTAGGTTCTAAAACGAAAAAAAGTGTACATTAGTTTTCCATTTTAGTGGGGCGAAGAGCGTGTATGAACTTTTAAAAATGTAAGAAAAAAAACAGTCACATTGAAATACTCGAGCGCGTCAGATATTCATAAAGTATTCGCGCTTTGTCCTTCTGATAACCGATAAATATTTAATTTATTTACAAAAAATAACTTACAAAGTAAATTTAATAAGCTATTTATAAATTTAAGACATCAGGGCAACTTGACCATAGATGTCGTGAGAGAGGAAAAGAGGAAGTAAAAAGTGATTGATTTTAGACAAAATTTAAAAAAAATGAATTGACAGGAAAGTTTTAGTTCGATATTATATCGCTTTTCATTTCTTGTGCTGATCTAGAGCTTTCTCAATTCGTTGCATGGTGAGAGCATCAGAAGGATTGAGGTCAGGAAAAAAGTTTGTTTTGCATTTCTTCAATTGAGGTCATGTAAGGTATGATAGGACATTCCGTAAAAATGTGCCAGATTGTTAATAGGTTTGTTCGTTGAAGCCCTGGGGTTGCCCTAGGGTCGCCACAAAGCGTTTTTTGAGAAACCTAAAGTCGCCCTGAATGTCAAATTGAGTGTTTTTTGATCCAAAGGTTTGCCATAGGTTTTCCCCCAACTCGCCCTAGCTTTTTGCTGTGGCGATTCGAATGTTGTCAAATGGCATGTATTTTTTTTTTTTAATGACAGGGATGTGTGGTGATTTGTGGTTTAGCGTTTTTTGAGGACTGGAAAACCCAGGTTTTTTGACAACTCATAGGGTTGTCAAGAAAACCTGGGTCAACCCTGGGGAAAGTTCAACGAACAGACCTATTCAAAAATGCCGATTGAAGAGCTGAAAAAAGGAGGAGTCAAATTGAGCTTGGTTTCTTTGTTTGGCAACAAAGTTGTAAGCATGATGTCACCGTATGTGGGCAGCGAACCAATTGAAGAAATACACCGTTATTTTAGAAAGGATAAGCAATACAGAAATATTTCCGCCCCTTAATCTGTCAAGGTGTACAACAAGTACATGGGCGGCGTCGATTTTTTAGATTCGATGCTTGGACTATACCGTATTCCTTTGCGATCCAAGAAATGGTACAAAAGAATATTTTTTCATATGATAGATTTATGTTTTGTGAATACATGGATCACCTGGCGACGTTGAGAACGAATTCCACTTACCGCTTTTTGATTTCAAACTTGCTGTGTCGGAGAACTTATGCAAGGCTGATAAGATGACTTTGAAAACACGTGGCCAGCCACGTGACAGCTCTCAACTCGCCACAGCAAAAAGCTAGGGCGAGTTTGTGGAAAACCTAGGTCAACCCTAGGGTTCAAAAAACACTCAATTTGACATTCAGGTCGACTTTGGGTTTCTCAAAAAACGCTTTATGTCGACCCCAGGGCGACCCTAGGGCTTCAACGAACAACCTAATGAATTTGCATATTCGAGCTTTTGTCTTCTTCTTCTTTCCATTTCCGGCGTTACGAGTAGTGATCTTGAAGCGATCACAACTCTCCCACTTTTCTGCTTCACACTAGTGATCCGCCTATGGGGTACGCCGATATTCGGGCTATTGTACCAGTTGTCAAAAAATCTCCCAACCAAACAAAAATAAAATCAACAAAATATGTAGATTTGCAACCCCTTACTGCATACGAAGCCAAATATGGCTTCAGTACCTTTTGCTCTCCCAAGGCCAGCCCAATCATTTTTTTCCATAAAAAATTGGTTCATTGTATGCGCAATTTGACACTTAATCAAAAATATGTTTTTGATTTCACTTAACTTACCAAGCAATAGCAATAATTTACACTCAAATATTAATATATTCTACACGTCCGTTTTTAATACACCGGACCGACCGGCTGACCTTTGATCACGAAATGCATACTTCTTTTCTGTCGCACACACAAAAAAACTACCGTTAAGCGTTCTTAGAAATACAAAGAAGAGGATCGTGTTGTATTTCGATCTTATCCTTGTGACAGAGAACAGAAAAAAGGACACAAACAGCCAAAGCCATATTTGGCTTCGTATGCGGTAAAGGGTTACATAGAGTGATCAACTTGATGTCTTCGTCCTCCAGGATGATAATCTCACAATTATATGGAGGAGTACTGTTAGTCTGACAATTTTAAAGTAACAATTATTTGTCGTTTCTATTTTTGATTTGAAATTTTGTTGGAAAATACTAAAAAAAAAAACCCCTGAAAGTTTGAACCCTTAATATTAATTTTTAGTGCTCGATCAAAAGGTGTGAAGATTTCCCTTTGAAAATACACGGAAACTCTGATTTTTTATTTTTAAATTTCTATAGCTCAGCGGCATTTCATGGGATCGCTTTAACCGAAGATGTTTTTTTCTCAGAATTGAACGCTCTACGAAAGTAATAATTATGGCAAAGTCGTTACTCATACCGGCCGAGTGGTACGGGCCATTTAACCAGATTTTTCCATAAAATTCACGTTATTTCACAGTTATCTCGTAAATAACAAAAGCTACGGAAAAATTATGAATCATAAACTTGTAGAGAATTTAGTTTCCTACAAAAAAGGTTTTTTTAGACCAACTTGCTAATATCAATATTAACCGAGATATTAACCATCATATATTATACCTTTTATTGACGATTTTACCTAAATCGCCACAAGCAAAATGTCAGATTATACGTTTTCCGTAATCCTGATAAGATTACCTTCAAAATAAAAAAAAATTTATCGCGCTCGAGTATTTCAAAATGTCAATTTCTTTTACATCTTTGTCAGATTATTGAAATATACACTCTTTTGGATGTAATCAACCTACCATCTCTTAATCTGACGCGGTTGAATTTTTCTGAGGATCGACTTTTTTTTACTAATCTGACGGACTGCTCTCAACGTACACCCCAACATTATGGTGGGAGTAAATTACAGAGTAAATTACAGAGTGCAAGGTTTCTCCCCATATGATTTTCTGACGCGCTCGAGTAATGCGCAAAATCCCCTCTGGGGCTCCCCTATTAATACGCAATTGTTCAAGTTCCACATTTGAAAAGAAGTTACGTGAATTTGGAAATGAATATGAAAAGCTGAGGGTTGAGTTATCAGCAAAACAATGGAGAGGATTAGAAGTTTCAGGCAAGAGGTCGTTTATGAAAATAAGGAAGAGAGTTGAGGACAAAACGGAGCCCTGGAGGGTAACAAGTAGGTACAAGCATATAAAGGGTCCGCCAAATAACTTTTTTTTTTTGAAAATGGTATAAAAAAACTACCGACTATTTTCTCAAGTCTATTTTTTTATTTGAAAGTATAATTTTTCCGGTTAATAATGGAAAATAATTTCATTCAAATGGCTGCCTCGATTTATTATTATATTATATTATCGATTGTGTGCAGCTGTATTTCACTAATGGCTTCACGAATATTGTCCTTTAAAGCGTCAATTGTCTCTGGCTTGGCTGCGTAACACTTATCTTTTACGCCACTCCACAAAAAATAGTCCAACGGTGTCAAATCGCAGCTCCGAGGTGGCCAAACGACATCAGCTCTGCGGCTGATAATGCGATCTTCAAAAACAGGGCGCTAAACATCGAGTGTAGCTTTGTGTGGTACGTAGCGCCGCGCCGGCCGTCCTGTTGAAACCAAATATTTCCAAAATCCTCCTCTTCAATTTTTGTGAACAAAAATTCGTTCAACATGGCCCGATAACGATCGCCATTGACTGTAACAGCCACTCCTTGCTCATTTTCGAAAAATGCCTCTGGACCAAAATCCGCATCAAACAGTGACTCGTTATGGGTGTATCGGCTTTTCAATGTATGCGTGCGGGTTTTCTGTGCCACAAATGCGACAACTTTGCTTGTTTACATACCCGTCAAGATCAAAATGAGCTTCATCTGAAAAGATGATTTTTTTTTGGCAAAATCGGCATCTTCTTTAAGTCGATCGCAGGCCTACTTAGCGAAGTGAAAACGCAACATATTCGTTCAGCGGAAGGATAAAACTAATTACCTGTTAAATCAGACATGACCTAGGTGTTACAATTCACGAAATAAGCATTAGTTGGAAAAAAAACCTTAGATGGCGGACCGTTTATTTTATAGAAATGATTTTGAAGTGGCCTGCACGGCAGGCTGGAATAAACTTCATCCAAGAGGCCCATATTTCTACGGCTTTTTGCAGCAATAGGGCCATATGCCAACATTAACATGCCGAATATTCTCTTCCAAGACGTCAATCGTCTCGTACTTACCTGTGTAAACAACCGACTCCACATAACACACCACAAAAATAGTCCAGCAGTGAACGACCGGTGCTGACCTTATCTGATATATACTTCAAGACTCCAACCCCTTGACCTGAGCCAATTTCGTACCAAGTATTGGTGAGAAAGACTAGTTACCCGTAGAGAGTCTAAGACCCATTAATAACGCCTCATTTCTGCTGAAAACGAAAGAAAATGGTAGTCTCACACCAAGAAAAATGCTCCTAACACTCTAAGAGTATACGTTGCTTTAAGGCTCAGTAACCTTCAATTGCATGAGATGTAAAAAAGAAAGCGAAAACAGACAACATGCACTCTTATCCAACTTTGATTTTCTAAAACAAATAACTTGACAATAAAAAAAACACATTTTCTTTAAACCATCACTTTATTTTTTTAAATGAGGTAATGATTACATAAATTTTATTTTCTGTTCATTACTTTGCATGAGTATGTAGATGTGTAGTTAGACTCAATTGTAGTTATGCAACTTTGAACAAGAGAAGTAATTATTAGAATAAACGGTTTATTATAATTTGAATTGCTCGAATTAAAATTTCAACCGAAAAACCATATATAAAGAAAATTGCAAATATTTCGATTGATCCAATTCGCTCATTGTTCTGGGAGTCTTCTTCAGCCGGTATTTCATCATTTCCAACATTATTTTCCTGATTGGTATTTGGAGCTCTAAGGGCTTCCTCTCCTCGGCGAGACCTTTTGTTGTACTTGCACATGGCGATGGCGTTTCAATTAAAATTTCTACAAAAATGATTATTTAAAACTACACACAATTGAGAATGAAAATCAATTTACCAAGATACTTGTCGACGACGATTTTTGTTGAATTAAAATGCGGACTTTGCAGTTTTGTGATAGAATGAGATGTTCATATATAATTGAGTTCTCTCGAAAATTTTATCGTCTCACACTCACACACTTACAACATACAAAGCTTTCCGATCACTAGCTACATTATGTGGTGGGTGTGTAAGGGTTATAGATTAATAGATAGCAATCGATGACTATCTCGCTTACGTATGATTCACAGACCCTTTTTTGTTTTAAAGAGTGAGCCCAAACCATATTGCGAATTAAAGGCGCACCTGCAGTTACATGTTTGAATTCTAGATTTTGTAGGCTATTACGATTATGTCATAAAGAACAAGGCAATAGAGAACTTGGACGATGACAGGTTTCTATATAGAATGAAACTGTGAGTGAGATGGGATTTTTTAAGATGTTAGATTAGCACAAAGAGTTAAAATATCTCATTTTTCAGTATATTATTAATTTGCTGGGGATTTGAATAGGAATTTCCGCATAAGAATTGACGTATTTGCATTTTATCAAAAAAATAAGAATCGAGAAAAAGGATGTGCACGGCTGAGTCGTACGAATTTGTTCTTATGTGGTAGGTGAGTATATTTAAAAATATAGGAAAGGTTTTGAAAAATATATTTTTTGTGATGCAGTATCGCCAACTGCTTTAACATTACGAAAATGGAAGAAAACTTCTATGTATTCCTTAAAGGTTTTCTAAAGGTATTCCATATATTTTTGAAGTTTTCTTGTTATTAAAGAGCATGGTGGTTACCTTTCGTAGTTTTTGGCAGATTACAAAGTGAAGTGTCTAAATGCACTAAAAAATTTCGTGTACCCTGCTGTTGGTTGGTGTCGCTAATCATCTTAAAAGCTCTCATCTCACTCACCGAGTCATTCAATAGAAATGTTTGTCTCTATTGCCTTGTTCTTTATGACATAATCGTAATAGCCTATAAAAGTCAAATAAGTGAATGTAGATGCGTCCTTAATTCGTGATGTGGTTTGGGCTCACTGTTTCCAACAAAAAGAGGTCGGTGAATCATCCAGAAGCGAGATAGTCATCGATTGCTATCTATTAATCTATAACCCTTACCCACCAGCCCACACCCAGATATGTATGTAGCTGCTGATCGGAAAGCTATGCATATTTGTGACAAGAGAACTCAAATTATATGATCATCTCCCTCTTTCAAAAAACTGCAAAATTCGTGTTTCTGTGAAATACAGATCTGTTTTTAACTGAATTGTGTAATCTCCATAAACTCATTACTCATCTTCGAATTCAATTATGTGCCAAAGAAATCAGGAAAACTTTTTCGGAGATGGATGGTTCGGATGGTTCATCCCAATGTTTGCAGTTATCATCATATGCGGCTTCATTTGTGACATTGTTATTCCAGCAATTCTTATTCTCATAATAAATCAGTTTGATTTTCTACATACTCATGCATAGCAATGAAAAAAAAAAACGATTAAAATATGATGTCAAACTTCAGGGGGTTTGTTCTTCATTTTATAAAATAAAGTGGTCGTTTTAAGAAAATGTGTGTTTCCTTAATGTCAAGTTAGTTGTTTTAGAAAGTCAAAGTTGGATGAGAGTACCTACACTCTCCATGCAAAAAGTTCAAATTGTTGTCTGATTTCCTTTTCTTTTTTGCATCTCATACAATTGAAGGGTACTGAACCTTACAGCAACGTCATTCCTACGCATTTATCTATAGTTTTCCTCATGCGAGTGTAAGCAGATTTTTTCTTGGTGTGGGACAGAGTGAGGTTGTACGTATACGTATATGATCCCCCAACAATACCTTATTAACTTTTGAAGCAGAAATGAGGTGTCACTAATGAGTATAAGGCTCTCTACGGGTAAGTAGTCTTTGTTACCAATATTTTGGATCGGGCACTTAGCCAAGGGGTTTGAATCTTGGAATATACGCTAAGGCTATGCTGCATGTGAAAATATTTCCCATATAAGGCAGCTTCAGGTCTGTACTTTCTCGCAAGGATAGCTCGATGTATACGGTCAGTGCCTGATGGTAGCTTAAGGCTGATAACAGCAAGTTAAGCCCCAGCAAGTTTTTTGACTTCATGAGAAGCAACTATCGATAGCTTGAAGCAGCTGTGTATAGTGACAATATATGGCTCACATGATTGAGATTAGCCGATTGAAATCTGGTTTCCTTTGAAATGAGTTTCCAGCATAAGACTAAGGGCTGGTTTGTTCAAGCTTGATTATTTCTAATCAATGATTATTCCAGATGATAATCATGGATTCGGTTTGTTCACGAAATATTTAAACAAGGAATTTCTGATCAGAGCTTTTAATCAAAGATTTTGCTAACCAGTCAATTTTTCTGGGTTAGCTCCATTTCAACAACGATTAACTGATATTCAGTTTGCTCATTCTAGGTTTTTGTTCAAATTACAGCTATCCCTTCAAAATAAAGTATTGTCAGGCTGACATATCACCTTGAATGAAGCATGTGGACGCTGTAATTTAATTTTTTCTTATAAGTAGTTTCTTAAAATAATAACATAAATAAAAAAAGCGTGGTAGGCTGGAAAATAGAACGATTTTCGAATAATCCATGATTTGTTAACCAAGTTATGAAAAAGGTGAAAAAACGCTCTTTGGTGATAACCAAATTGCTTATTTAACCCGCTCTGAACAAACTGGCCCTAAGTATGTCTCAGTAGATAATGGGAACCGTTTGGTTTCTTATGTGTTTCTTACTGATTTGAATAAGAGATTTTTGACGTGAAGGCTTCCACTGGCTCTTGGTCTTGGTGCTTGTAAAAAGATCATGATTATGATTTGTTAATCTTTAAAGCATATTCATCTCAGCCGCTATCAACTAACCCTCATACTTTTTGTACACTTTCCAAAACTGTGAGCCACTTCCCACGAAGCCGCTGTGTAGAGTCTTCTCTTCGCCCCACGCGTGAGATTGATGCTGTCGTCAACATAGTTTTCAAATACACATGCAAATTAGGTCGTACAGTAAAGTCAAGGACGCGCCATCTAACGTTTTTTTTTTCAACTAGTGCTTATTTCGTGAATGGTAACACTTATCTCATGTCTGATTTGACAGATAATTAGTTTTATCCTTCCGCTGAACAAATATGGTTGTGTATACGCTTGAACAACGCTGGGAAATATTGCGACATTACTTTGAAAATCCGATACCGATTTTGCCAAAAAAATCATCTTTTCAGATGAAGTTCATTTTGATCTTGGCGGGTATGTAAACAACAAAATTGAAAAGCCGATACACCCAAATTGAGTCACTGTTTGGTGGGGTTTTTGGTCCAGAGGCATTCTTCGAAAATGAGAAAGGAGTGGCCGTTACAGTCAATGGCGATCGATATCGGGCCATGTTGAACGAATTTTTGTTCACCAAAATTGAAGAGGAGGATATTGGCAACATTTGTTTCGACAGGACGGCGCTACGTACCACACAGCCGAAGCTACACTCGATGTTTTGCGCCCTGTTTTTGAAAAAAAAAAAAAATGTTATTTGGCGAACCCTTTACAAACTTTAGTATTCTAGTCACACTATACCCGTTTGTGGAATGCCTTTTTAGACTCTGTTTTCCCACTGCATTATACGATTCACAAACGTTCAAAAGCAACGTGCGTCGCGTCGGTGTGTTCTATTTAATCCTCTCCTCTTTTCCTATTTACAAAATTTAAAGCAAATCTCATGTGTTTAACGTACAAAATGATTTATTTTGATTATTTACTTAGAAAAATAGTAAACACAATAATTTTTTTCCAGAAGCTATAGCTAATAGCAAGTAAGCAGAGTAAGGAAATCGAAATTTATAGAACACACTTCGATGTAGTCTCAGGATCACGATGTTTGATCAATTTTCAGCAAGGAGCGTGATCTGATCACGAAGCTACAAGTAAGCAGAGCGAGGAAATCGAAATTTATAGAACACACTTCGATGTAGTCTCAGGATCACGATGTTTGATAAATTTTCAGCAAGGAGCGTGATCTGATCACGAAACTACAAGTAAGCAGAGTGAGGAAATCGAAATTTATAGAACACACTTCGATGTAGTCTCAGGATCACGATGTTTGATCAATTTTCAGCAAGCGGCGTGATCTGATCACGAAGCAACAAGTAAGCAAAGTGAGGAAATCGAAATTTATAGAACACACTTCGATGTAGTCTCAGGATCACGATGTTTGATCAATTTTCAGCAAGGAGCGTGATCTGATCACGAAGCTACAAGTAAGCAGAGTGAGGAAATCGAAATTTATAGAACACACTTCTTCGTAGTCTCAGGATCACGATGTTTGATAAATTTTCAGCAAGGAGCGTGATCTGATCACGAAACTACAAGTAAGCAGAGTGAGGAAATCGAAATTTATAGAACACACTTCGATGTAGTCTCAGGATCACGATGTTTGATCAATTTTCAGCAAGGAGCGTGATCTGATCACGAAACTCAAGTTAGCAGAGTGATTAAATCAAAATTTATAGAACACACTTCGATGTAGTCTCAGGATCACGATGTTTGATCAATTTTCAGCAAGGAGCGTGATCTGATCACGAAGCTACAAGTAAGCAGAGTGAGGAAATCGAAATTTATAGAACACACTTCTTCGTAGTCTCAGGATCACGATGTTTGATAAATTTTCAGCAAGGAGCGTGATCTGATCACGAAACTACAAGTAAGCAGAGTGAGGGAATCGAAATTTATAGAACACACTTCGATGTAGTCTCAGGATCACGATGTTTGATCAATTTTCAGCAAGGGGCGTCATCTGATCACGAAGCTCAAGTAAGCAGAGTGAGGAAATCAAAATTTATAGAACACACTTCGATGTAGTCTCAGGATCACGATGTTTGATCAATTTTCAGCAAGGAGCGTGATCTGATCACGAAGCTACAACTAAGCAGAGTGAGGAAATCGAAATTTATAGAACACACTTCGTTGTAGTCTCAGGATCACGATGTTTGATAAATTTTCAGCAAGGAGCGTGATCTGATCACGAAGCTCAAGTAAGCAGAGTGAGGAAATCAAAATTTATAGAACACACTTCGATGTAGTCTCAGGATCACGATGTTTGATCAATTTTCAGCAAGGAGCGTGATCTGATCACGAAGCTACAACTAAGCAGAGTGAGGAAATCGAAATTTATAGAACACACTTCGTTGTAGTCTCAGGATCACGATGTTTGATAAATTTTCAGCAAGGAGCGTGATCTGATCACGATTCAGACATTTATTTTACTGAGTGAGTGAATACAATGAGCCGCAGTCGCATATTGAGCCTCAGCCGCTAAAAGCTAAAGTAAAGTTATTTTTTTTTGCCGCTTATTCGCATCATTGTATTCGTGTGTACTTAACATTTTTTCGGATGAGGCTCTGAATGCGAATGCAAATGATTGTGTTCTCTCAAAAACTAACGTTGAAAAAGTAATGAGATAGTATCTTTTTTTTCAGATTCCTTTTCCTATTCGCCTTCAATGTGAGGATCACACTGCTGTTATATCTACTGGAAAGCGAGTGAGTTTAGTAGAAGTATTTATTAGTATTTTAATAGTTTAGAGTTACTACGTTATGCTAAGGTACAAGCAGCCGCCGCGGGCAACACTTTACTCGAATCTCGGATCTGAGGGATCCATTGTGCTCCCAGATAACGAGGAATGGAGGGGAGTTAGGATAAGATAGAACATTTAAGGTGCAAATAGTGCAGTTTTGGTATAGACTGGTATGCACAGAATAAGGTGCCGATGGTGCAGTTTCAATAGAAAGCAGGGTATGTGTGGACACTGATGCTTATCGAGAATAAGGTGTTCATGATTTTGGTAGGGTGTTTATAAGTATTTTGGATAGAATAACCTATGGAGATGGAGCAAGGAGCAGTCGCCATCTTTCTCTTTAGTAGGAGGATAAAAGTCTTATAACCTATATGGTTTGGCGTTATGCCGTCTACCAGATTGACGTTCATTCATCTAACTTCAAGTTAAATTTCAACAAAATACAAGTTTAATTTTTTAAAAATTGCTTTCAATTAGAAAGCTTGTAAAGCAGATCCCATCCACGGTCAGCACTCAAAATACTCAATGCCACTTCCATCTCTAGAGTCCAGAGTATTTGCTCCAAAGTATATCCTTCTTAGCTCACAAAAATTGAGCATTTCGCAATGAAATGGAACACATCTTCTCTTTCTTTTAGATTACAGAATTTGTGTGGAATTTGTATTCACGAAATAAGTTTTTTCCTGCAGATAGTACTTGAGTTTGTTGTAGTACATGCGATATTGTGATGACTGAGCTTCATTAACAAATGAGTCGAAGAGTAGATTACCTGTTTTTTCCAATAATTTTGCAGAACGTATTTTTACAAACTGTAACTTGCTCGAAGTTTTCGAAATTTGTAACCAGCCCACAATTTCTTGCAATGATTTCCCATTCACAATTACTTCTCCTTGTAAGCATGTAGGAGAGTACGATTTTTGGTAGTCTTCTCTCATCCATTCCCATAACTTTATTCACATAGTCGAAATGCAATTTGAGCGTTTCCAAAAAGATTGGTGGCATTCCTGTCTCCAAGTACTTACTTACTTACTTAAGGTGTCGCTACAGTCCGGGTCGGACCAGGGCCTCAACCAACATGTTTTTTCAGCTCGGTCCCTAGCTAGATGCCTCCAGTTTTGCACGCCAAGTTGGTTGAGGTCCTTTCCTACTTGCGTGCGCCACCTGAGTGGCGGTCTTCCTCTACTGCGCCGTCCCTCGGGATTGGATTCGAAGACTTTCCGGGCCGGAGCGTTGGTGTCCATTCGCTCTACTTAACCCAGCCATCTAAGCCGCTGGACCTTGACTCGTTTGACCAGGTCAGTGTCGCTGTACAGCCCGTACAGTTCGTCGTTAAATCTTCTTCTCCACTCTGCATCTATGCAGACGGGACCAAAAATCACCCGAAGAGCGTTCTCATCTACCTTTGACAAGGTCCATGCCTCTGCGCACAGGGACACTTTAGTCGCTCGAGAGAGGACTTTACTACTTAATTGCCTTCTTAGTCCGAAGAAACAGCGATTGGCAAGAGTTATTCTTCGTTTGATTTCAGCGCTGGTGTCGTTGTCTGAGTTAATAGTGGCGCCTAGGTAGCGTAGGTAGTCCATCGTGACGTTCTGTTCAAGACGTCGGTGTTGGGTGTCCTTTTTAGATGACAGCATATACTTGGTCTTGCCCTCATTGATCACTAAACCCATCTTCTTTGCTTCCGTCTCAATGCTCATAAACGCACCATTGACATCACGCTGCGTTCTTCCAATTATGTCAATATCGTCGGCATATACGAGTAATTGGACGGTTCTTTGAAAGATTGTGCCTCTTTTGTTGACGTGGGAGTTTTGCACTATTCTTTCCAGAACGATGTAGAAGAAATCGCATGACAGCGCATCGTTTTGCCTAAAACCTTTTTTGACATCGAATGTATCGGTGAGATCTTTTCCGGCCCTGATGGAGCAGCGTGTGTTCTCCATCGTCATCCTACACAATCGGACAAGTTTGGTAGGGATGCCAAAACTAGACATGGCTCTATATAACTCCTCTCTATAGATGCTGTCATACGCTGCCTTAAAATCGATAAAAAGGTGGTAGGTATCGATTTGAAGTTCCTGGGTTTTTCCAAGATCTGCCGTATAGTGTGAAGATTTGGTCTATGGTGGACTTTCCTGGGCTAAAGCCGCACTGATAAGGGCCTATGAGGTTGTTGACGAATGGCTTCAGACGCTCACACAATACGGCAGAAAGGATCTTGTACGCGATATTAGGAAGACTGATACCTCTGTAGTTGGCGCAGTTTAGAAGGTCTCCTTCCTTGAGGACCGGGGAAATAAGGACCTGTCTCCAAGTGAATCATGTAATTTGGTGTGCTGTTTGGAAGTTTGAAAACTCTTTTGATACCAGTATCTATTAAAAATTTCAACAGTAGAAAATGAGCAATATCCCCATACTTGAGCTCCATACATAATGATAAATGTTTGCAGTTGCACGGATAATTTTTTGTTTCGAAGAATGGTTTAAATATTTGTTACCAATACATCTATCCCATATTGAGTCGATCGCAGGTTTTGCTTCAGATAATTTGGTTTCAAAATTTCATATTCATATTATACTCTCTTACAACATCTATTAATTAACAAACAAGTTCCATTTTCAGCAGTACATACAGTGCTGTTTAACAAGCTGCATGCTGGTGACGGTTTCAGAAAGGTTAGCAATATCATCGGCAAACATTAGTGCAGGAATATTTGTTGTACCTATTTTGATACCTTCTCCAATATTAACAGTTAAGTCATTGATAATAAGACATACAACAAAGAACTCGGAATGCATCCTTGTTCTGCGCCCATCGTGGTAGACAATTCATCTGAGACGTTGTTTCCATCCCATACCATAGCTGAGTTATCTTAATATAAGCCTTTTAATATGTTTACAATTTAGCTTCAGATTCCGATCGAATATATGTAGTTTATAGATAAGTGCTTCTCGTGGTATGGAATCAAAAGCTGAACGAAAGTCTACAAACAGAGTGTACAACTTTTTATTCCTTTTCATGTACATATATCTCAGCAATATTCACAAGTGTAAAAATTTGTTCAAATGAAGAGTAACCTTCTCTAAAGCCAGCTTGAAATTCATGCAGTACCCTCTTCTGTTTTACCCAGCGGATGAGCCGTTTATAAAGTATGGCTCCAAATATTTTTACGTTTGTATTAAGAAAGGATATTCCTCTGTAGTTCTGTGGATCATTATAGTCACCTTTTTTGTGTTTCGTCCTATTTTATTGAACTCATGTGTGAGAGCTATCACAAATTCTGAGGTAGTTTTTGTAAAACTCATACTGGACTCGGTCTTCTCCTGGGGCTTTGTTATCTTTTGAACATTTAATAACATTTTTGACTTCATCAAATAGAGTTTCAATTGTTGGGCGTCTAAACTCGGAGCAATGACATATTTCCTTCCGTTTAGTTGCTTTACAGCCTTCCCAACATCAGATGAGGAAATAGCGCAGCTTATCGCAGTTACTTTTTGTTGCTCGAATTCAGTCTTTTTTGTGAGGCAAAGCTTTTTATATTCTTTATTTGATTTCGTATACCTACATAATTTTAAATAAATCGAAATTGTTTAATCTGAGTAGTTTAAGAAGTGCAAACGATTTCTGAAGCTTAAACTTTTAAAGCTTCCCATGACTTTTAGACCATTAGCTCGTGTGGCTTGGTTCTTCTTAATCTCCGAACATTGCCTCTTGTATTTAATACGGACTCCATTTCAGAGTTAATATGACTATGCAGTCGCTGATTGTGTGCTACAGCAACAGCATGTTTTCTTACAACTTCTGTAACCATTTCTATTTGTAGGTCACGATGTAAATCGCTATTTCTTATATAACATGGTGCATTTACTATTTCACGAAGGACTTTGCGTATTAAGTGGTGACAATTTGACAAGAAGTATAATTGCCGAAGAGGTTACTCGTACCGTAACTCGTAACACTTCGTATAGTTTTGGGAGATTATGCTCGTCATATTCCGTTTGTATTATTGAATTGGGAATTATCTTAAAGCATTTGTCCTTGCACGATGAGTGTCCGAAATAGCAGACAGAACTGGTAGTTGTGTGCGTTGCAGACTATCCATTATTTGAGTGACGTAAATCGTGACATAGTTGAGGATTTCCGTTCTTTGAAGAGTGTTATTAAGAAGGTCCAATGAGTCGTGACTCGTGAGTGATGGTAGGTTGATGTTTTATCTCATTAAACTGCTCCTTTGTAGAAGATTATGATTTCCTTAGAATGTTTGTAGTTGATTCTAGTGTTGAGGTCTGATTTTTACTCAATTCCAGGAGATGGTTCTCTCTTTTATTATATTTTCTTTTGAAGCAATGCTTCCCTCGTCAGTGAGATTTATAAAGACGGTTCTTGTAATTATTAATCTTTTGGAAGTTGTCATCGATGTATGTGGCATATATTTTTGATCAAGAACTCTGAACAACGAATTTTTACTCATTGCGACTCCATTTCAGTACTTTAAGACTGGGAACTCAAACCAGTTATTTGTCATATTAAGAAAGTAAACAGGTTCCATTTTCCTACTCCAATGTCTTCAAAATATAGCATAGGGTGACTTTCAAAATGTTGAATATCTACTGAACTAGGTTTTGTGGATTCTCCGAATGAAGGACCTTGTATTTATTAGCAGATCAACACTGTTTTAGTTGGGTCTGTTCTCATCTTTCGAGTGGGCACAGAAGAAGGCTCAAGATTGCTCTGTTTTTGATTTGGGTATTACGGAATCCGAAGAAAACGTCCTTTCAGTGGTTGCGTTAACTTAGCTCTTGATACTAAGCTCCTAGATTCATTATCTTTCTTTTTTTGTGTTTTTTTGTCTACGATTTGTGTTTCCTAGATTCAGTATAGTCAGTTGGGTTTGCGGCATTGCATCGGATGATTCTAGATCCACTGTTGCGGTCAGAGATGCTCCAATCAAGAAATGTCCAGGTATTATGGCTTGAAGTCCATTAGAATTATTTGACATTGGTTTCTGTTCCTGTCGCTTCAGTTTGTGCAAGTGCTGTTGTAAGCTCTTCTTGTGTCAAGGCAGCGCTTGAAAAGACCCATTTCATGTGGTGTTTGGCTGATTTGACAGATTCCTCCCATATACCTCCGAAATGAGGGGTATGTGGTATTCCGTACGATAATTCTTCCAGCACAATAATTCGTTATTGAGTTTTTACCCTCCTCAGTAAATACTTTTGAATTAAGTTCGTTTAATTCATTCTTAGCTTAGCTCCCTTGATGTTAATGCCATTGTCGGAAAAGATTTTTGATGGACATATTCGTATTGCCACGAATCTATTTAGGGCTCCAAGAAAAGCTTGGGCAGTCAAATCCGGCAGAAACATTCCGTAAGACCGGGAAGTCGGTAATGAATGAAAATTGGTCCGAAATAGCCTACCCTTACATTAATGAATGGCTTTGATGGTTGGGCACGTTCGGGTGGCGAATCTCCCATCAGCTGTTCAATACTCTCTGGCTTTGCTTCCAAGCATTCTATGTAATTATTAACGATTGACTGTGCCTATCGTTTACCTCCAAGTACCCAGTACTATTGCCTTACAATCGATAGTAAGGTTTGTGGTCTAGAGTGCAAATTTTCTTTGTGTAATTTAAACATCAATAGCTTATTGATGTCATGTGAACTTGGCATGATTCACATGCTGTTTTGATTCATATGGCAGGTTAGCAGCAACTAGTCTTCCTCCACCTCTCATCACATTTTGATGTTCGAGGAACTGAAAGAGAATTAAGATGACTGCTGTTGGGCAGACAACCATATTTTGTAAGTCCCTTTAAGTCTTCTTTAAAGGCAGCTTGATAGTATTTTTTATGTGGACAGTTGCTGCTTTCATTTCATTTAAAGCACAGTGTCCAAAAGTCAGTATATTTTCTGGCTCGCTTAAGGTTATGGTATATACTATTTGAAGAAACTTGAATTTTTATGATTGATTCGTTCAATGAAGTGGCTGTTACATGGAATACGGTCTTCAGAATTGTTCTTACTAGTTGATCACCATCTTTTCGTTTTGATAATGGTTGGGGGCTATTCTGATTTGCACTGCAATAAGCATGCTGTACTTTGGAACCATATAGTGGACTTCAAGAGCTGTTCTGGAAACACTCCTTGGGATAGCAGATCAGCTGATGTCTTATGTGATGAATTTCCACTGCGATTTTTTCATTTCATCGTGTATGCTTGTTTAGTCACAAAGGTCTCCAGAGGTGATTCTGTGTTTATCCAAGACATCAGCAATAACTATTTGAGAATTGGTGCAGTATGTTGTTTTTTGAGTTTTTACATGCACTCTTTCTTTATACCTTGTCACTAGCTGTACCAATAGTTTGGCTGCACATAATTCTAAGCGAGGAATCTAAGTCTGATCTTTAACTGGTGCCAGCCGTGCTTTTGAGCAGAGCATTGACCTCTGTTTTGACATTTGTGCTTTTGAGATGGACCACAGCTCCATATTTATGCTCGTAGGGAAGCATCTGCAGATGCATAAATCTCGATGCATGTTGCTTCGCTTATGTTTTGGAAATTTTAGATTGTTTAATTTGAGAATGTTTGTTATGAAGAGTTTCCACTTTGTATTAATTTCCATTGGAAAGTCAGCGTCGCAGTCGAGTCCCAAATTTTTGCCAGAACGACCACTCGACTCACTATTCCGAGTGGAACGAAAATGTAAGCTGTGTCAGATAGTATGGATCTTTTGGTTATCTTTGTCAACTGATTGCAATTTGTTTTGATAATGAATTGGTCTGATGCTGGGAGCCAGGTTAATCCCAAGGTGTCAATAGGTCCTTCTTCCTGGTCGTTAAGAATAGTTTCCGTTTCGCAATATTTTTTTGGGATGTTCGAATACCATTTTCGTATGTGAAATTTACAATGAGCCAAACATTTTATCAGCTCTGACTGCATTTGTAAAGTGGTTTTGAGATTGTCGTTGCCGGTTGGTATCGTCTCGAATGATATTCTCGCCAAGCAAATGTTGTGGATGTGCCTTTTTTGCTTAATAATGAAGACATGGTATGGGGGGGTAAGGGTGCAGGTTTCGTATAATAAATCACGGTATTTGGTGGATGCGTCTTAAGGCCTCTGTGGTAGATTCTCGCCAAACCTTACACTAGAATCGGTTACAAAAGGATTTGAAGATACATCTTTGTTCTATCGGCGTTAAATGTGTATTTGTGGGCTCTGATTCGCAACAGAATTGGTGCAAGTATCTGATTTAGTGATAGATTTATTGATGTTTTCGATGGTCCATAGAACACGTCTCTCAATTTTGTTGAACTGCTTTAAAGCACGGTTGCCAGTTTGGTCATTTATGTCCAAATTTGGTTTTTATTTTTTCACTTGGCCACATGGTAATTTTTTATTCCATTTGATAATTTTTTGAAACGAAATGAAATAAGAAAAACACTTCAGATTCTAGGTTTTTAAAAATGAAATGTACACATAAAGCAGTAGCCGCACGTTCTTTTAAAAAACCTCAGTTTACCCTTAATACCAAGCTAGGTGGTTTCTTAGTTCTGGGTTTGCCATCAACTGGTTCTTCAGTAGAACTTGGATTTTGCTTTGGAAAGATCCAGTAGCAAACGTTGATGTCAAATGACACGTGTTTTTGTTCAAATGACCGGCATGCGTGGTGACTTCGTGACTAAATCTGTTTTAAGAACCGAAAACCAAAGTTTTTTGGCAACTAGACATGACGCTGTACGCAGCTTGTTGCTTGGTGCAATTGCAAGGTATTCCATTCATTAAACATGCTTTTCCCGACTAAATCATGCAGCTGGTACATTCTCCTTTCAAGCTAGTCTCTAGCTTCCTTGAAAATGTTGGCATTAGGACCGTCTGCGAATCCAATTTTATTTGATTTAAACTAACATACGAGTCTGCGACCCTAACTTTATCTGATCTACAGTATATGGCAATGTCAATCATCATCTAAGTTGAGTCTGCAAAACTTATATTTCCAGATCCTCAGAAATGACTGCGGTTCTACCACTATGTTTGCTTGGCGCTTGACGGTCTTTGTGGGCTTGGTTCTTGGTTTTCCACCCTAACATGATTTTTAAAACTTTTGGTTTCTACAAACTCTGAAGCTCATAATATCATGTCATTTCTATATTTCCTTAAACGAGCGCTTCTCATATTGCTTTTTCCGTTTGAGAACTTGGTGTTCCTCACTTCTTTCTTCATCAGTATTAATCACAGTTTTGGTCATTTTAAGCTGTGTTTGCTCATTTTTATTCTCAGCTCTGGACACATATTTTTTGGGTCAGTGGCAACCGTGCTTTCATGTCGTAAGACGCAACGATGTGGGAGGAAATAATGCCGTATCCTTTTGGATATCTCATTGTCTGGGTTACTAGATGAAGTTTCTACTCATATACCCAAAATAGGGTTGAGAAGGTATTTACGACGATCTTACGCATAACAATCCAGCCTAGTAATTTGCTTTGCATGGTTGGCTCACAGTCATTCACTTTTGTCTGGCTCACTGAATGAAGTTCAGTGTAAAGTTCCGCTCCTATGAGAAGATCGATGTGATGTGGTTCGATTTAGTGAACGGGTTTGCTCAGCTTGCTTCAGCTTTGGGCACTGCGGTGTCTGAATGAAACCTATTGCCAGCTAGATCATGTGGTTAAGTGAAGTCGTTATCTGCTATTTTGATATTGTTATAGACAATTTTCAATGATATAAATCGATAAATTCATTGGGTTGCTTCTTAGTTATTGTATGTAGCACAAATACATGAATTCGTGTATTTGCCGGTAACCAGCGACGGACTTCATCTTTTTGCTCAATTTGATAGGTTTTTCCTCATTTCTGAGACTTCCAGTGGTTCATAATCCGTTTTGAGACAAACTTTAAGGCTAGTCGCTCGGTTATGAAGCTCATTTGGGAAGCTGAATCAAACAATGCTCTTGCCTTAACAGGTTGATTTGTCCGATTAAAATAATTTACTACGGCTGTTCCACAATGTACCTACCTATTTGGATGATTTTGTGCTGCTAGTTGTAGCTGAAAGGCTAGTCCTGTTGTCCATTCCTGGGGATTGTTGCCGTTGGTTCTCTGGAGACCAATGAAGTAACGAGTGATGATATTGCATATTTAGTGCAATTTGTTGACTTACATTTCACAGTTTGGTTGTTTATGTCAGGCGAATTTAACATGTTCAGCTCTTCACACACCTTTGGGGTATTATAGCGGCTGCTGCCAAAGTGTTCGGGTTGTTTTCTATCAAGCTTCTTGATTAGAATGTTCATAAGAAGAGGATCCCAATTGCTATCGTATCAATGTTGAGAGTTTCAGACTCATCAAGCATTCTTGCGGTGTGTCATGCAATACTTTAACTGCCTTAGTAGTTTCGGTCCGCATTGCAGGTTGATTGACAAGTCTCTGCACCGATGCTGATACTAGAAGTCTTCGGTTATCATATCTTTCTATCTTTGCTGGACGCTGTCTGAGGTTGAAGAATGTCTGATGAGTTTCTCAGCTTCAACACTCAGGTAATGATGGCTTTAAGTTGAACAGTTGAGCAATTCACTTTATATTGATTTCATTTCGTATAGACCCCATCGGCAAGGTTATCTCCGGCAATTTGAGTGTAGTTTGGAAATTAAGGGTTTCAGCT
Source organism: Melanostoma scalare (assembly GCA_949752695.1). NCBI lineage: Eukaryota > Metazoa > Arthropoda > Insecta > Diptera > Syrphidae > Melanostoma > Melanostoma scalare. The sequence continues at coordinate 17,886,151 of OX456987.1, read as the reverse complement.
GGTTTGAAAGACAATAGGTATACGGAAGATAGTTCCAACCTAGTTGTCAAAGATATCAAAAGTTTCTGGAGTTCTTTTCGAAAGAAGAACTCTTCCAAATTTTATCCAACTTGGGTTGGATCGTTCCAAAGCTCATGGATAAATTGGTGAGCGACGTCTTATTCCCTCCAGTATTTTTGTAGTGCAGTAAGTTTGACGCTATAAATGTTGAGCTCCAATCCACTGGAAAGGTTTGTTAAAGAGAGTCTAACAACCGCCGTAGAGACTGTGCGGTTGTGTAATGCCTTGTTTTGATTCTTGAAAGTTATTGCTGCCTTTCATCTGGTGCATTGCTTCCAGATGCAACTACATCATCTAAAGCAGCCTCGATTACTTTCCGGTAGAGTGTCATTCGTCATTATTCTTTAAGAATTCTGACCATAGTTCTTCTAGCGACTTTAATTTTCTGACCTTGTATTCAGCGGTCTTTCGTTTAGGTCCGTCTTTGCTTAAGGTAATCTTAATGCGTCTTAATTCATCTATTATGGCCTTTTGCCTAGCCATTATTGCTGTGTACACCTGAATTTCATCCATATTGATTTTCTTTTCTGTTGAGTTGGTCTTTGGAAATCACTGAATGGCCTGTGCAGCACTAGAATTTTTCTATAGTGCGCCGCAACTGGTCACAGCAACTCGTCGCCGTCGGCGCAACTCGTCTCTGGATCTCTGGATCTTTAACGTGAAGTATCAGAGCAGGGTCGCCAAATTTTAGAGTCGAAACCTCTTTTGGTATCGACTGGTTGTCCAAGCTAATTCCTCCTTTCGTCTGTTGCGTAGCAATAACAAATGAAAATACCTTGTTCACTTCTGAATGTAATTTTATTCATTATTTTTAATACTATTCATACATAATTTCATGAAACATGAGTTCTAATGAATATAAATTCTTATTGGACAAAAAATGCATTAGCATACGAGAGAACATTTAAAGTGCATATAGTGCAGTTTTGTGGGAAGCAAGATATGTGTGGACGGTCATGTTTATCGTGAATAAAGTGTTCATGATTCCGATTGTTGTTGAAACACCTGGCATTTTTCCAAAGATGATCACCTGTCATTGGCGGTTTTTAGAAAGTTTTGTAGGATTGTGGCTTGAGAACTGAGGTGTTCGTTTCGTTAGTTGCGTGTGCCAACAGGCCAGCCTATCCACCACTTTGCTACTACTTATATCACGATGTCTTGGAATCCAATAGAAAGTTACGGTAATAGTTGAGTTTGAGATTACAGCGACAGGTTTATACTATTATCGTTTCATGACAATGGATGAGATAGCTTTGATGGCCGCCTTGTTAAGACGTCAGTATTTTTGTGTAGCCAGATGATTTGTGGCTTCACAGACTGCAAGTACTTCTGCTTGGAAGACACTGCATAGGTCGTGGAGTGTTATTGATCAATTCATAGGAGGGTAATCTAAGAAGATACCTGATTCTTTCCAATTTTTTTTTTTTTAATTTAACGTTGGGTCGATATTTGTGGATCTTGGTGTCTGCCGAATGGCACTGTATTCAACATTGTTGAAGGCTCCATCTACATCGAGTTATGTAGCCAGAACCAGCGTGTAATCTTAGTGTTGGATGAACTGTTCAATCGTTCCGACTACTTCATGAAGTGCAGTCTCAACTGATATGCCCTTGTTGGGCTGTTTTGTTCGGATATACGCTTCAATAAGTCTTTCTATAGGGTCTTGAGCAGATAGGAGGATTGGTCTGAAATATTTTGGTTCAGTGTGTGAGGGTTTATCGCCTTAAAGAATGAATACGGCTTTAGCTTCTCGCCAACTAATGCACAAACACATTTTTTATTTTTATTCGCCCCGTTTTACATTTTACTTGGTAGCCTATTCCTATATAAGTTTTTTATTTTACATACAAGCTAGAAAAAGTGAAAAACTCCCTCCCCTCAATTCACTCAACGGTTCGAATACCCATTTATACTGTGTCTGTGCTGTGGATTGAGATAATGAGTATGGCAATGATGTTGGATTTACATGTAATGTAACTGCAAGTGCAGATGAAAAAAACAAGCAGACACAAGATGTAGAATTCATAATTGTCTGATAGAGAGGGAAGACACCAAGTGTTATATGATGCGGATGAAATATTATAAGTGCAGATGAATGTGTTCATAATTTTTCATCGGCAGCCATACCTAATTCTTTTCGTTTCTCTTTCTAACTTTCGTAATCTTCATCCGTCCTGCTTTACTTTTCTGCACTTCTGTTATAGCAGATGCATGTAAATCCAGCATAAAATGTCTCTCCAGTAGCTTCTCTGTGGATTAGAATTGAATGATCCACACACATTCTTACTCCCCCTAGGGGCCGATTAATTTATCAATAAGACCGAAAGCATGGACGATGAAAACTCAAAAAGAAACAAATTGAATGTAGAAGCTGAGATATAAAATGTGTTTTTTTAAATGTGTGGTTTTCAATGTGGCAATACTTTTTTTCTTGTACCTGTGGCATGATAAGCATGATGTCTGCTTGTTAACAGGGAGGTTCGTGGTTCAGATCCCAACAAAAGCAAACATTTTTTTCGCGGGTATCGCCTTTCGCGAGGAATTGGCAGGTCCTCCAATGGTAAATTCATTGCCATAAAAAGCACTTTCTCAATCAGCCTTTCGAAATCGGGAGATAATTGTAGGTCACCTTCATTCCCCTACAAGGCAATGATTGTAAGAAATGTGCTAGGCCCCAGAGCTCCTCGCTTTGTTGCGCCACCTTATTTATTTTACTTATTTTTACGCACAGAAGAAAGAAAAGGGTAGATCTATAATTACAAGAGATGTGTCACTCATGATGAGATGAGCGTCTCTATAGGTAAAACTGCTGTTCAAATAGCTATGCAACTTTTATCATTCCCGTTCCTAGAGCTCCTTTTTTAAAAGGTAAAGGCGATGTGATTGTTACAGAGAGTGTTCCAATTTTGTAGACCCTCATTAACAATGATCTAAGGTTAAGAAAGGAGTCAAAAGACCATATTTAATTAACTTAATTAACACTTAAATCGATTTATCAGTCCTTCCTTCTTCGACTACTGTTCGAAAACTAAAACGATTCTAATTATAAGAAAAGATTTAAAAGACAGTCCGACTTGTTTGACTTCAATTTATTGTATAAAAAAGGAAAAAGAGATTTAGCTTAAGTGAGGTTAGGTTTAGTTAGATACAGTACGATATTTATATATCGTAACTTCGAAACTAGTTTAAGTTTTAAACACAATGGTATTGTTACTTTAAGTAGTTAGTATGATTCATATGAATTTAAATTTTGTTTATTCCAACAACTACATAACTGCTTCTTAGTGGTAGCCAGTTCGGAGAAATGCCTGATTTGATAAGGTTTCTAGACCATTCATATTTTTAATAGAGTTCTTTTTGGTTTGTTTTTAAAAAATGTAAGAAGAAATATCATGAATTGCATGAAAACACATGGACATGAAAAGTGAAACATTACTTTATTGACAGGAGCTGTATACTAGACATCGCTAAAATTTAAGTCCAGCGATAATTTTCTACCGTTCTTCAACGTATTTTTACTTTTTTGGTCATTAAACTCTTACAAGCTCCATTCAAAAAGCAAAATCTGTTTTAAAGTGATACATTTGAGCATATACCTAAATAAATAAATACCACAAATATCCTTCTTTGGTCTGATCGTGATTTGAACTTTTGAATAAAATAGGGTAGTTGCGGGAGAGATGCCGCGGTTTATCGAAAACGCGTTTAATTTGTGTATTAAAATGAGATAAACCGTATTTGTTTATAAAAACTTAAAATTGGATTTATTTCCAACCATAAAAAAGAACATAGCTCAAAAAAGATAATAATTTTCATTAAAAATAACACAAAACAAAAAATATTACATGTGCCATCTCTCCCTGCATGTGTGGGAGTGATGCCGCATAGCAAATTCATTGACTTTAAAGTATTAAAGATGTCTTTTTCTTTCCTGATCTCGTCCACAGTCCGTACACAGAGCGGAATCATTCGTTTTGTAATTTGTATCGTGTACAATTTTCATGTAGCCATTTTTGACAAATGGAACATTGGATCCAGTCTTCTTTTTTTGTGGTTTTGAAATAGTGCTCCCAACATTCAGCACACACATTGGGATCGACCGTGGGTTCAACCTTTCTTTTCTTTTATTTTCTTTCTTTTTTTTCGTTTGGTCGGCTTCAAGTTTTTTTTTCAATTGAAATAGGAGAAGTTAACACCTCAGCCAATAAATAGCCTACGATTAGAAAAAGAATTTACTGCAGTAGTTTTGATGGCGTTAGTTTGTTGAAACATAGATAATGAGGTGTGCGTTTCATTTTCGGAATGACTGCATGATGTACCTGGTAGTTGGAATTACTGGTCCCAAGATTGTTTCAAAACATAAAACAGACGTTTCGAAAAAAAAACTGTTGGTTCTTGAAATTCTGGCAGGTACTCAAACAGTTTCTCTGCTTTTCGGAGAGACATTCCTTTGTCAATGTTTTCTCGGGCTTCTTTCAGCGCCTCTTATGTTCAACTAATGTATTTTAGGGGCATACTGAAGCTTAATACTCTATTAAAAGAAAATACAAAAGCCAATTCAGCATGCGGCATCTTCTCCAAACAAAAGTGCAACATCTCTCCGAAAACGAAGGAGGGATGCCGCACCCCATTAAAAAACTCAAGAAAAAAGGGAAAGAAAAAAAACACACAGGCGTACCCATTCTTAAAATTTATTGACTGTACAAAACACTTACACTGAACAAAACACGCGAAAACTTCTATCAAAATCCATTATTTGTAACGAACTTAAAAATTTCCATAGGAAAAAAGAGTGCGGAAAGCAAAACAAACTGCAAAAAAATCCCGTTACATGTCGGATGTTTCTAATTTTTTTGTTTAACGTTTTTAGTTGAATACCTAAGGAACAAAATGCAAAATAAACTTTTTTTGTGATGACGACTAGATATGTGAGTTTGGTTGAATGCGATTATTAAATTAAATGCAATTACCCTAATTCTACACTTTAAAGATTTATTTCACAAAATACTTTAATTCTTATAATTCTTATCATGCTTGTTTCGATCTTCGCTTTTGTCATTTTGAAGGACACGTACAAATGTATTTCTAAATTGAAATTGTATTGCCTTCAAATCGACGAATAGAGCACATCGATTCCTTTTTTTCGCATAATAACCTTCTAGCACCTACTGTCCAGCAGAAAATTCTGACTGGCTCCGAATTTCAACGTCAAAGCAATGAACCAACCGATTGGGGTTGTCTTTTACAATTTACCCATTTGATGTCTTGTCACTAGAATAAAATATGCCAGGCTTTTGATACAAAAACCAAAAAATCAACTAGCTTTACTGTTTAACTTAGTTTTTTGTAGTATAAAGAACAGACCTTGTTCATTATCATATCAAATATGTGGACTTTGGCTTACATTCACATGCGCCATACCCACATCAGAACAAAATCGCAATGAAATGTACCTGATTTCTTATGGCATTGTTAGTGAGGCGTTTGCAATAAAAATTGTCCAACTCTATGAAAGGTTTTTCGCTAAACCTATAAAGCATGACCTAGACCTAGCTTGGTTTATTATCGGCTCATACATACGTATGAAGGTTGAATGCCTCTGTTCGTATGGGTCGCTGCGACTTCGTGCCAAATCATTAGTTGCTATACTTATACAATCCTGACCGCATTTTCACAAATGTTCGATTTAAGCTTAGTGAATATTCATTCGCACCTCAATGTGTTTTGTAATTTGTACCTACTTTTATTGATTTACGGATTTGCATTTAACTTCTTATATATTTTTTCTCTTTAAACTTCTGAGTCATTTTCTACGAACTTGGTCACCTAAATGATTATTTGTGGGAAATGTAATTTTTGAAGTTTTTGTTTTCCATTCCATTCATGATAAGTCGGTATACCTATAGTAGGTAGTAGTAGTGTGTGATTTTATTTAACAAAATTAAAGTTTTTTGTTGTTATTTTACAATTTCACAATTATGGCATGGCTTTTGCCGTCAGCCAGAAAAAAAGAGTATAAACAAAAATAAATAAATAAATCAATAGTATTACATAATGTAGATTTTTAACATTTTCAAGCTATGTTTAAGTTTAATTAGTAAATAAGCAAATAAGTCTTTGATTATCTCAGCGCTGTTTTTACGTAATTACTTAAAATGTTCCAATCCGGTCCATTTAGGATTACCTTGGTCTCATCTACAGTTAATAGGTTTGTTCCCCAGTGTTGCATGTCTTCTGATTGCAGCAAGAATTGGGCACGTTCCTAGGAAGTGAAACACATCTTCTCTAACTCGGTGGTTACAGAGAGTACAGTCCGTGTTTTCTTCTGAGCTATACGGTCGATAATTATGGTGCAGTATCTCTCCTCTCGTTTTGAATACAGTTGAAATAGTCTCTAGGTTGTAGCAATCATCAAAATAATTGTTTGATCCAAGATTGTGTTGTAGGCATTTGTACTTACTTCGAGTCTCGCTTCGGTTCGACAAAACCGTAAATTTAGAGAAGCTGTCCTGTTGAATCTTAGCAAGCAGCACCTCAAAGCTACGTTTCCAAGTCTCCGTCCCGGTTTCCAAAAACTGCACATTGTGAGTCCGCTCCCACGTTGACCACTCAGTAAAGAATTGAGCTTTTAGGTTGAGTAGATGCCTTGCAATGGTTCCAGGAAGGCGATGAGGGGGAAGCTCAGTAACTTTTAAAATATAATTGAGGTGCATCTTGAGTGAGAATATATACAACGGCGAAACACCAGTCTCCAGGTGTAACATATACGTAGGCGTGTTTTCCGGGAGCCAGAACATTTTTTTTATAAAGTACCTCAACAACTTTTCTACTTCTTCATATTGGAGGAACCCCCAAACCTTGCAAGCATAACACATTATCGACCTCATTACGGCTTCGAAAAGTTTATATTTGGCACTCGGAGCCACATACTTTTTACCAAGTACACCCTTCCAACTGCAATTTATGGCCTTTTTTGATTCTATCAGCTTAGCGCTGATGTGTTTTTTAAAAGACAGCTGTGGTGTTATGATAACTCCAAGGTACTTGTACTCTTTTACAACCTCCAGGTCCACATGTTCCCACCTCCACTTCTCATTTACTGCGTATCTGCCTGTTCCATTTCGGAAAATCATAACTTTTGATTTGTTGGTATTCAGCGTTAGGCTCCACAGGTGACAGTAAGATTGAAGCTTGTTGATCATCATTTGTAACATTTCTGCAGATTCTGATAATATGACGATATCGTCTGCATACATCAGAGCCTTCACGTTGGTGCCAGCAATGTTGATATCACCTGGTAGAACTGATGTCAAATCAGGGAAAACAAAAGCGGACTTAATAGACAGCCTTGCCTAACTGCAGATGTTGTTTGAAACCAGGTAGACCCTTCCTTCCCGTCCCATACCGCCGTCTTGTTGTTTTTGTAGAGACAATTTATTGCTTTTAGCATTTTGGAAGATATTCCGTGGCAACTGAGCTTGTAGAAAAGTGCTTCCCTGTTGATTGAGTCAAAGGCCGCTTTGAAGTCGACGAAAAAGGCATATAATTTCTTTCTATTATCCAAATAAGATTTACCGATGCATGTTAGTGAGAAAATATTGTCAACAGTTGAGTATCCTTTCCTAAAACCCGCTTGGAACTCGCTCAGTAAATCGTTATTTTCTACCCAGTTTCTGAGCCTGTGCAGGAGTACACCAGTGAATATTTTCATAAGAGAGTTCACAAACGAAATTCCTCGGTAGTTGTTTGGGTCTTCGGCATCGCCCTTTTTGTAGATTGGAAGGATAATAATTTTTTGAAAGCTTTCTGGTACTTCTCCTTTATCAAATATGTAGTTGAAAGCATCTGTATTTTTTCTGATAAAGTTCACCGTGGCATATTTGAAAAACTCATACGGCACACGGTCTTCGCCTGGAGCTTTGTTGAGATTGCATCGGTCTATTGCGTCCATGACTTCTTGAACGGTGAAAGTGTGATCAAGATTTTCGATTTCCAGATGCGGTGAGGCATAGAGCATTAACTGATTGGAGTTTATCGGTGTGTTTAGTAAATTTTTGAAGTGTTCTGCTAAGATGTTTATACCGATTTTAAGTTTTGAACAAAGGGTATGCCATTGAGAGAGCGAGCTAATTTCCAGAATGTACCTACTGCTGTCATTTACTTGAGATAATTTGCGCATTAAGTCAAGTGAGTACCTGTTTTGTTTTTCCCTGCAGATAATTTTGAAAGCTTTATTAGCGTCTTGGTACATGTTTTTTTGCTGGGTTAGAGTTTGTTGCTCTAAGCAGTCTTAGAAACCCAAAAGATTTTTTCCTTGCTGTTTCGCATTCTCTATCAAACCATGGTTCTTTCCACTTCCGATTTTGAACATATTGAAAGGACTGAGCTGCCTGTGTTATGCAAGATATCAGGATATCTGTGTTTCGTAGTGAGTTCATCTCATTGCCCCGAACGAATGTCAACAGTCTGTAGAGATTGTTTTGATATCGTTCCAAATGCGTGTTTCTCCTTTTAAGTTTTGGTAGTAACTTCATATTCGAGATATTGCTAGATGGTTCTTCATTGCAAATCATGCAGTTGACGAGCAGTGGCAAGTGATCCGAGTACACCATCTCTTCAATTTTTAAGTCTTCAACGTACTGAATCCATCTACCACGAACGAGACAAAAATCAATAACAGAACATGACGTTCCTCTTATAAAAGTAAAATGTCCATCCGGGTCACTTCTAGTTCTTCCATTCAACAATGTAAGACCAGTCGTTTCGCACATTTCAATAAATTTTCTCGTCAATTTTTGGGTTTCTTGTTGATCTCGTAATACTGACATTACACTCTGGATTCATTTGAAGCAGCTGTGAGTTTCCCAGCCTTGCGTTACAGTCTCCAATAACCATAATATATTCTTGTTGGAATTCAAGGAGAAAGTTCTGCAAACCAGCAAAGTCTATATGTATACAATTTCTCGTATAAAGCAAGTAATTTTCGTATACCTATATTCTGAAGTTGACTTCTCCTCACTTTATGTACTTACTGCGACTTTAACAGTTGAATAAAAGAGTCTTTTCAAATTCATTAACAGTGCTACTTTAACGGAGAGCCATGGCTTTGAATTTAAGAGCTTAGCATCAAATTTTATTAGTCAAAGTAGCCACAATGATCGCCACCGTCCTGCGTCTACAAATACTAGTCAAATGTTTAATGTATGTATGTATCAGTATGGCGGCAAGGGCAGGCAAAAAGCAGCGCTAAAAGTCAAATGGTTATTACTATAGATTTCATACACAAAGACTAGAAGTCCGAATGTTTACTGTTTCACTGATTTTGTTTATGTTTACGTTTGACTTGGTGTGCACAGTCCACAATATGAAAGAGTTACCACATTTCAAAGTTTTTTTTTATTTGCAAAAAGATATTTTTGTCCAAAAAAGCTAAGCTTTCACTTGCAGATAACTTTAGTTGATTTATACTAACCACACTTCACTGCAACTTTTCAAGCAAAAGAACAAACCTTTCCTACACTCTGAAAAAAGACGGTGTTTTGTGTGTAAAAGTCTTATTTATTTTTCATTCAAAATGCGGAATCCCATCCAAAATAAAAATAATCCAAACAACAGTGCCAAAAAATAAAAAAGTTCCATGATGACTTTTAAATCGTCTCTCTTTATAAATACTTTTTTCATTGGTATTTTGATAATACCAATCTTTCGTCCTCCAGTGATCCTCGATGACCTTCTCTTGCTTGTCATTATATTCAAATTGGATTGAAACCTAAAAGCAAAAAGAACAGTTGGTCAAATAACTTTCCTTCAATAAATGTTGTTAGAAAAAGAATTTAAGGAGCAGCAAACAATTCACTAACCGATATGTTCAATAGCCAGTGTACAAATACAAACTGAAAAAAACTTTAACTCTTGGAAATGTTGAAATAGAGCTTTCAATCTTCAATGGAAAAGTTCAGATAAATGAACTTCAGATAGATGATAGAGAACATCTTGATCTAAGATAAGAGAATTCTCTTCGAATACCTATTCGCATTAGATACAGCTTTTGTGTGAAGCAAAAAAGAGAATAGCAATAGAAAAATATGGCATGGGATATGAATTTTAACTCAACGAGGCGAGGCGCGAGGGTAGGTTTCTTTGTTTTGACTAAGCTTTATTGACAAAGACAATCAAAAACTATGAAATCCTGGCGTTAACAGATTGTTACTCAAAAAGATTGCCACTAGAGAAACTTTGACTAATGTAATGCCATTTGGGTGCTGTAATAGGAATAGGGATGGTTAGGTTAGGTAGAATGGGCTGACAGTTGATCTTATTTCGGTCACACTTAGATCAATGTAGATCCATTGTGATACCCTGGCGTATTGTAACGTCCTAGAAACCTATGAGCTTATGTCTGGTCAATATTTAACCATTTTGTGGCCTTAGTGAGGTTTAACAGGCTGCTTTTTAAAGCGTCTGATAGATTCTTCTAATTCATTGAAACTCAAAAGTAGGTATTTTTCTTCTATTTGTAAAGAGTACTAGCTCTGTTTTGAGGGGGTTAGCTGCAAGGCCGCACCTTTTTGTCCAAGCGCTTACCTTGTTAAGTGTATAATTCAATTGTGTGCTAATAGTGCAAGGGAATTTCCCCTTCGCCAGAAAAGCTAAACCATCGGCATAGGCAACTACTTTCACGACATCATGTTTGAGAGCTACGAGGATCTCATTCATGACCAGGATCCAGAGCAGGGGTGAGATAATACCTCCTTGTGGGGTTCCTCGTGACACACACTTTTTCAAGCTTGCACCTCCTAGTTCACTGTGGATCTGATGTTTTGTTAGCATACACATGATCCAATTTGTGATTGTTTCTTCTACTTCTAGATCATTTAGGGCCATCTTAATTGCACTGTTTTGTACATTGTTGAAGGCTCCTTCAATGTCCCGGAAAGCTGGCAGTGTGTATTCCTTATCTTGTAGCGTTTTTTCTATGGTTCTTACTACACAGTGAAGTGCTGTTTCCACACTTCGTCCTTTTGTGTAATCATGTTGAAAGGTGGATATTACTTCCGGTTTCATAAAGCTACGGATATGTAAATCAAGCAGCCTTTCAAAAGTTTTCAGTATAAAGGAGGTCAGACTTATTTTTTGCTTCTGTATGGCTGGGTTTGCCGGCTTTCGGTATGAAAACGACTTTAACTTCCCGCCATATTTTGGGAATGTAACCCCATATGAGGCTATTTTCAAAAATGTTCTTGAGATGTGGGATGAAGCATCATAGGGAAAATGCCATCGTAACCCGGAGATTTAAAAGGGAAGAAGGAGTTTATAGCCCACTCCAACTTCTCTTCCGTTATAATATATGTCGGGATTTCGTGTCTAGAGTACTTAGTGGTTTCTACTTTACTGTTCTCTATAGGGCTGCATCCAGGGAAGTGCGAATCGAACAGATGTTCCAGACTCTCGACCGGGGATTCAGTCCAGTGGTTATCTATCCGGTCTCTTCAGAGAACCAAGAGGTGTGGTCTCCTTGGAGAGGATTTTCCGTAGTCTGGCCGATTTGTTCGTGCACTCAATTTCACTGCAAACATTTCTCCATGAGCAGCGTTTTGCTCGTTGAGTTTCATTTTTGAATTGCCTTTGGCTGGATTTGTTATGCTCCCAGTCATTTTCGGAGCCTGTCCGTTTAGCAGCATTGATAAGTCTTCTAGTTTCTTTCCTAATGCTGCTCAGCTCGTTATTCCACCAGATTGGTTTATTGTTCTTTTTTACCGTTTTGATCAGAGGACAGCTTTTATTCAGGGCATTTCTCAGAATCCCTGTGAGTTCTGCATTCAACTTATCAAGGCTTTGCGGTTCAAGGTTCCTATTTGTATTGAGGGAATCTATATTATCGTCTAAAAATAAAAAAAATAAATAGGGTGGCGCTACAGAGCGAGGAGCCCCTGGGCCTAGCGCATTTCTCACAACCATGCCTTGTGAGGGAATGGAGGGGACCTACAATTTTATGCCGGATCCGAACAGCTAGTTAAGAAAGCGCTTTTCATGGCATGAATTTACTAACGGAGGACTTGCCAATTCCTCGCGAAAGGCGATACCCGTGGAAAAACATTTTTGCCACTGCTGGGATTCGAACCTCGAACCTCTGGGTTAGCAGGTGGACATGCTAACCATCGCTCCACGGGTACCACGATTACCACGATTATTATCGTCTACCTCCCTGCTAAAGGTAGCCCAATCTATTCGTCTATTATTACAAAATGGTTTGATTGGGCGATCTGTAGTGGGAATGATAAATTTTATCAGACGATGGTCTGAGAATGAAATTTCTTCTAGTACTTTCCATTGCTCTACTGGACAAGTGTCCGAGTGGAATAGGGATGATATACAATATACTAAACAGTATTCAACTTGTATTAATTCTTTGCTATAAAAACTGGTGTATAATGACAACTTCATTGAAGTTTCTTCAATATGCAATACTTACCTACTTACTGGGATAAGAAAGTGAAGTCTATCACCCAATATAAAGCAAAAAAATATAACACCAACTAGTTTGTTTAGATTTTCTATTCGGAACGATTGAAGGAAAATTCTTAAAAATATTCAAAAGGTCTTTTCAAAAGAGTGTAAAACGTATATAAATTAATGATAGATAGATCTTTATTCAATATAGTAAACAGTACCTACATAGAGTCATTGAGATAATCTTAAATAAATAAAGGCATGGCATAGGTGTGGCAAAAGTTTTTTTTTTTACAGTATTTTTCTAGTAAAAATAATCACATATTTTAAGGAAATTTAATTTAAAAAACACACAAAGTCTTACATTAATTTGAGAAAAATTGAAAAGGAAAAAATTTTAAATAGGACTTTGAGTTCTGAGCTTTAAGTTATTTAAGTTTGTTTAAAACATCTCATTTATAATTCTGGATCTGTAAGTGCTGGCTTCAGTGTAGTAATCAAAAAGCAGCTTCCAGTTACCACCATTCAGATAATAATGCACCTCATCTTCTTGTAAGACATTTTTTCCAAAATATATTTTTCTTATTTCCCTTAGAATTGGACAGATTCCAATGAAATGACCCAAATGACACAAATTACAAAAGCCTGGGCCCTCGTTCCGATGTGGCATAAAATTCAGTTTGATCAGTTCTCCTTTGATTTTAAAATTTGTTCCTATGACAAAATAGGAATAACGGCTGTTAAAATAGTTGAGCTCATTCAAATTATGATTAGTCTTTGAATAGTAATCCTTTCTGTTGACGAACGAGCTTTTTCGATAAAAGTGTACCTCTCATTTTCATCAGTGAGCATGATTACTTCGTATAAAGCCTTTTTTCAGATATGCATATTATTTTCTGACAAGTTCATTATAACACCACAATCTGCAGCTATTTTAGTCCATTCCCTGACAAAAAGACTTTTGTTTTGTATTGCGTAGCGCATTATTAACTTAGACAGCCTTGCGACACAATCAGCATTCAGTTTTAGAGTTGATATGAACATAGTTGGCAGACCAGATTCTAGATTATACATATATTTTGGTGTATTAATTGGCAAGTAAAAAATCTTTCTTAGAAAAAACCGTTGGAGATACTCAACGATTTCGAATTTCTGTGTACCCCACACTTGTGCGCCGTAAAAGAGAATGGCCTGTGATGTAGCATTGAAGACATTATACTTCGAACTATAAGTTATCAATTTGTTGCAGTAAATCTTTTTCCAATTAGAACAGATTGCTTTCTTTGCTTTATCCAATTTAGTTTTAAGGTGCTTTTCCATTTTCAAATTAAATGTTAGGTCCATTCCAAGATAAGTATACTTTTTAACTACTTCTAGTGTTTTTTCTCCAAATTTCCATTTTTCACCTCTTGCTACCTTGCCAGATCCTTTTTGAAATATCATCACTTTCGATTTTGCAGCATTAACTTCCAAACCCCTTCTTCTTCTTCTTTTCCATTTCCGGCGTTACGAGTAGTGATCTTGAAGCGATCACAACTCTCCCACTTTTCTGCTTCACACTAGTGATCCGCCTGAGGGGTACGCCGCGTTGACCTCAGAAAGCGTCGGCAAGCCTCCCGGTTTTGGTTTGTTCCATGTCTGAGGCCAACCGAATGCTGCTGTTTTGCATTTGCTTGTACCAGGAGTGTTTTGGCCTGCCTTTTCTTTTTCGTCGCGAATTTGTTGAAACGTTGTACGATATTGCCTTTTGGACGGGGTTCTGCGGATCTCTCCTTTGAACATGACAATACCAACTGAGCCGGTCGTGCTGAATTTTGTCCAAGATGGTACTTTTGACATGAAGGCTTCCACGGATCTTAGTACTTCTAATTCGATCAAGCTTTGTTACTCCTGCTGTCATCCGAAGCATCTTCATTTCGGCTGCCGTCAATTTGCTCTCATACTTTTTGTACATTGTCCAACATTGTGAACCGTATGTCAGAGCTGGACAGACAACTGCTGTGTAGAGTCTTCCCTTCAGCTCAGGGGGCATTTTTCGATCACAGAAGATAGCTGAGTTTTCTCGCCACTTCATCCACCCTACGCTTACTCGATGATTGATGTCGTCATCACTTCCAAACCCCAAATTTGGCAATATTCAAACAGTTTATTTACCATCATTTGAAGGGAGCAGGGAGAATCTGCGAGTATAACAATATCATTTGCATTATGGCTTTAATTTTTGAGCTGCTAACTTCAACTCCACAAGTTAACGTATCCACTATATCATCTAAAAACAGCGCAAATAGAAGAGGACTCAGATTACAGCCTTGTTTAACACCACAATTTATATAATAACTGTTCGACTGATCTTGACCATTGAATATCTTTGCTGTCGTTTTCTGGTATTTGTTTTTCAACGCTCGCATGAATTAAGAAGATAATCCAAGGTTGAACAGCTAATAAAACAAAGCACTTGGATTGAACGTATCAAAAGCTGCTTTAAAGCCAACAAAGAAAGCAAACAATTTCTTAATTTGATCCAGTTTTATTTGGGCTATTGAAGTTAGAACGAAAATGTTTTCGACTGTAGAATAACCCTTACGAAATCCAGCCTGAAATTCACTCAGTTTATTGTTGGTATTTACCCAAGTGTTTAACTTTTGTAAAGTAGAGTTGTATATATTTTTACAGATGAGTTAAATAGAGATATACCCCTATAGTTAGCTGGATCACATGGGTCCCCTTTTTTATAAATTGGACAGATCAGTGATTCGTAAAACTGTTCAAACAGAGTGCCAAAATTAAGGATTTTAAGTGAGATGTTTTTTGAATGTTTCTGAGCTGTATTTGAAGAATTTTGCCAATTTCATTCGTACCTGATGATTTACCATCTAAAAGTTTGAAGAGCATTTTCGACTTCTTCTATTTTAATATCTGCATCCAATTGTTCATCTTTTATAAAAGGTTCTGCATAGTTCCACACTGTTTTCTCTGTTACGTAGAGTAGAGATGCTATTACAGTATTTTCATTTATATTATTGTTTCCATAAAATTTTCGCGTTAATGACCAAAACTCTGCAGAATCTCTACTTTGGCTTAACATAATTGCCATTTTTTCTTCGTGCGCTCTTTTTCTCATTACATATCCGCTTTAACTCCTTATTAGCTTCCACATACTCTTTTTTATGTTTTCAGTATCGTGCGAGTATATTCTCAATAAATTTAGCATCGCAAGGGATCTCTTCCTAAGGTTTTCGCATTCATAGTCGTACCAAAGTTTGATGTTTTTTTTTTAGAAAAAGCTATTTGCAAAATTATTAACTCTAGGTCGCATAGTGGTATATAGTCCATATAAGAAATTGATTCCTTTAGAAGATCAAGCTTAGTATCCATTTTCCCTGGTAAATCATTTTTGTAGCTGTTTTTCCATTTTAAGCAACTTTTTCAATTGGTTTTTCTTAACATGATAAATCTATAATAATATCCTTGCTCATAGTGATTGCTATTGGATGATGATCCGAGTTAATTGCATCTCCAACCACAAAGTCTTCAAATATAGCACACCAGTCACCACTTATCAGCCCATAGTCAGCTGATGATCTTCCTTGCTTCCCAATAAAAGTGAATTCCCCGTTTTTGTCTCTATTCGATGTTCCATTTAAAATGCTAAGCCCAAAATCATTACATAATTCCAATAACTTTTTTCCTTCTGTATTATATTTTGAATCTTTGCTCATCCGCTTTCCACTTGAAGCTACCATTTCCGATTCTATATCTGCTGTCCTAGCGTTAAAGTCTCCTAATATAAATAAATTATGAGCTTTTATAGAACATAAAAAGTCGTATGGTAAATCATAATCATGTTGCCAATGGTTGCAGTTTAAGTAAACTGGTACAATATTGTAGATATTATTTGTACTTTTGATTTCTACATAAACCATTTCCTCTTCTATTTTAACTCTGCACACGGAAAAAATATTTTTTTTGTAGCCGTAAAAATTCCTCCACTTGAATGAATGAATGAATGAATAACTGGGGTTTTGTATTGTACCTTGACCTGTATTGTACCGCCTACTTCTTAAGTGGTATTCCTTAATTAAAGTACTTCATCCAGATTAGTTCATCTGATAAAACTTAGTATCTGGGTTACGCTTAGGAGTTTTAGCTCCCTCTCCTCTACATAGTAGGATCCTAGGTACTTCTTTCTTTGGTGTGTTAGAGCTTCGCAGTCACCTAAGAGGTGGTCAGGAGACTCTTCCTGTTCGTTACAATATCTGAATTGGTCGTCGCTCTCTATGCCTAGTACTTTTAGGTGTTTTCTTAGTCTGCAATGTCCGGCTTAAAACCCGGCTAGAATTCTTACGTTGTTTCTATTAAGTTTTATTACGTCTTTGTAACGTTTTTTGTTAAAAGTGCCAAGTAGAAGTTTGGCTTCGCGCATCTTGGGGAGGTCATTCCAGTGCTTAGATGTTGTCTTCCTCCGACTTTTTGATTTCTTTGTTAATGTGGCTTTCTGTTATTCCACAGAAAGGTTCCGGTCCAATGAGTGGTGATCCGGCTCCTGTCTTTGCCAGTTTGTCTGCCTGTTCATTGCCTATGATTCCTACATGTCCTGGTACCCAGTAGATTGTAACCTTGTTGTTACTGCCCAGTTTGTTCAATTTGTCAATGCATTCGCTGACAAGATTTGAGGATTTGATTGTGTAGGATCGTAGGGCCTTAATTGCAGCTTAACTGTCCGTCATTTTGCTATTATATTTTCTCTCAATGTTTACTTCCGCGCATTTGCCTATTGCATAGACTTCTGCTTGGAATATGCTTGACATTCTTCCCATAGGTACTGAAATTTTTGTTCTTGGCCCAAAAATTCCTGCTCCAGTTCCCTCAGATGTTCTTGAGCCATCTGTATACAATTTTATTGCATGGGTCTTCTTTGAGTAGGTCTCTTTTTCACTTTGCCATGCCTTTTTGTTACTTAGCTCAACGCTGAAGAGTTTATCGAATTTGAATTCCTTAGTCTTGCTATCCCGAGGGAAGTCAATGAGTGGTAACTCGTTCGATATTATGCTCTTTTCGCTAGATTTCAGGACACACTCAGTCTCTTTGGCAAATCTAGCTATCGTTGCGTTTGAGATGCTTCTTATTACCAGGTGCATAGGTGTCAGACTTAGCAGTACTTCCAAAGCCGCAGTTGGACAGCTTCTCATTGCTCCTGATATGCATATGCACGCAAGTCTTTGTACTTTTTCTAATGCTTTTCTAGTGGTCACCTGGTCAGTTCTCTTGTTCCAGACTACCGCTCCATAGGTAAGGACCGGTCTTACCATCATTAGGTACATCCACCGAATAATGCTCGGTTTACAACCCCATGATCTCCCTGCTATTCTTTTGCATATCATTAGGGTTTTCTTAGCCTTTTCAGTTGCTGCTTCTACTTGCTTTTTCCACAGGAGTTTACTATCTAGAATCACGCCTAGATACTCCACTTGCTATGCCCCTGTTGGATGTTTTTTTCACTGGTATCCAAAAGCATTCGTACGAGGTAAAATACTTTTCAAAGTGTTTAAATTTGTGTTCTTCAGCGTGTGTCTCGATCAAAAATATAATATCAAAATTATTTAAGTAAGTAAAAAAACCAGGGAATATTAATGTACTATTCAGCCCACCAACATTGTACGAAACGATTTTATATTTAAAACAAATATTTGATTCTCTCCCAATTTCCTCAATGACTATATGATATAAATGATATAAGTTAATGTTATGGCAAGGAATTCGGCTTTCTGATAAAGATAAGGATTTGTTATTATGTTATGGCAATGATTTTGTGCAAGCGGCCTGCACGGCAGGCTGGAATAAACTTCATCTGAGAGGCCCATATTTCGACGGCATATTGCAGCAATTGGGCCATATTTGAATAATAACGTGCCGAACATTCTCTTCCAAGGCTTCAATCTTCTCGTACTTACCTGTGTAGACAAGCTTTTTCACATAATATTACAAAAAAATAGTCCAGCGGTGTTAAATCGCCCGATCTCGCAAGTAACTCACAGGTTTAGAAATTGAAATTATGTAAAAATCGGTTTCAACAGTGATTAAGTTAGTTAGTTAGTTGACTTTTATTTCAATACAATTTTTTACAATTTAAAGCTTAATCTAAAGTCATATTGGGTTTGGCCTTTGGCCGTCTACCAGGTTGGTTGATAAAGTTAATTTCGAATTAAAAAATCTAAAAATCTCCATCTACTATTCGCTTTCTGTAACGAAGTGCTGCCACTGAGTAATCATATAAAATATCCCATCCTGTTTCTCCATTTAAGATACGTAGAACTTCATTCCCCTCTAAGACACATTTTCCAAACATTAATAGTCTAAATTCTTTTAAAATTGGGCAAATATCAAGAAAATGCAAGACATCCTCCCCCTGTTTCATATTGCAGAGGTCACAAAGTATTGGTAAATCAGACCGGTGAGGTATATAATTCAAATGGACAATTTCGCCTCTCATTCTGATAATATTACTTATTTTTTCGGTTGAGTAGCTATTGAGGAAATATGTTTTAGTATTAAGAAAGTGATTTAGTTTAGAATAATAGTTCCTAAATAATGATGATTTGGCTTCTTCAATATATTGGTCATACATAACATATGTCTGCCAAGGTTCTTCAATATTGTCTTAAATTTTTCTTTTAAAAGTTTAGGTTGTTCGATAACATTCACTGTCAGATTCATACCACATTCGGAAGCTACTTTCTGCCATTCTTCGCAAATACTTTTACTTGATTTCATTAGTACTTCTTTTGGTATTCTGGATTCATTCATCTCTATTACTTTTAAGATATAGTTGAAGTGCATTTTAAGAGTGTATAGGCGCATTGGTGGAGTTCCAGTTTCAATATATAGCATATATAGTTAGGAGTATTTTTTGGTAGCCGAAATGTTCTCTTCAAGAAGTAGCGCAGACATTTTTCCACCTCATCGTAACTTTTGTAGCCCCATAGCCCATACCTGGACTCCGTAGAGCATTATTGCAGCTGCAGTCGAATGGAACAGAGTTTGTTTTGCACTCGGTGATATATAATTGTTTTTGAAACATCGTTCCCAAATTGCGGAGATAGCTCTGTTACCATCAGATAGTTTTCCGACAAAGTGCGGCTTTAAACTTAACGAGTAAGAGTAAGAGTAAGTAAGATATTCATTTATTAACAATTAAATACAATAGATTATTACAAAATTTGAATCTTAAAGCTATGGCTTAGCGTTAGCCGTCAGCCTGATTTGACAAATTTATTATTTTAATTGTATAAATGTAAATACAAATAAATTCTCAATAAATTTAAAAGACAAAATATTCAAACGTGTTCAGATATAAACAACTTTCTGTGATTGTAAACTGATTTCAAGAAATCGCTAAGGGTTTTCCATTCACACTCGTTTAGAAGTTGTACAGATTCCTGTAATGTTAATGTGGGTTTCCCGAAATACATAACTCTTTGCGGTCTGAATATAGGGCATATACCAATAATATATAGATAGCAATCTTCTTTCGAATTAAGGTTGCACTTGCTTTGAAGATTATAGAAATTTCATCATAGCTTAATGAGTCGTGGAAGTAGTTCCTTTGTTGTAAATTGAAATTCAGTTGGCTGTATAGCACTCTGCTACTCGACTCTCTAGCCTTTAGGATGAACATATCACGAGTTGCGTCATCATTTTTTGGATAATGTTGTAGAGGTTTTCTTTCAACTTGCCTAGGTTGTCATTGTCAATTATAAAGTTTTCATCACAAGCGTTACTGATAGTCTGCCAATTTTTATACCACCAATCCTTAGCTCATACAGAAACAGTTTTTTCGAAAGTCGAGAATCTTCATAATGACTACATAGCTTAATTATGAAGTCAGCCTGAGACTTGAGAGTGTTCGTTAGGAGTTTTGGAAGACCAGTTTCCAATAATTATTTGGTGTGTTTTGCGGTAGGTTGAATAGTTTTTTCAGAAATTTCCTTTGGAAAAATTCTATTTCCTCGTACTCGTCTTACAACTGAATCAAATATTTTGTGCTTTACGGATAAAGCGATGCTTTTGTTTGAAAATAGATTTTTCCAAGTAAGGTTAATTAAGCTTTGTGAGCTATTACTTTTCTCGGTAAGGTGGTTTTTGAAACTTAAAGTTGAAATAATCCTCACACCTAGATGTTTAACCTCTCTTACGGTTTCAAGGATTTGTCCGTCATAATACCACCTTCTCTCATTATGCGCTCTTGCATGCCGCTTGAAGACCATTACTTTCGATTTGTCTGTATTAATTGATAGATCCCATCTCTTGCAATAGCTTGATAAACGATTTATCATTAACTGCATCTGCTCAGGCGATTCTGAGAGTATGACAAGGTCGTCTGCGTAGAGTAACACATTGACTGTAGATCCTGCAATTCTGACTCCACCGGGTAGATCATCTTCTACATCATTTAAAAAGAGCGAAAACATTATGCACTGAGAAGACAGCCTTGTTTCACACCAGAATTAGTACCGAACCACTCCGAGTACGTTGTACCATCCCAAACTGCTGCATTAGTATTCGTATACATTTCTCTGATCACTTTGATGAACTTTGACGATATACCAAGTTGCGACACTTTGTAGAATAGAGCTTCTCTGTTAATAAGGTCGAAGGTAGCTTTGAAATCAACAAAGAAAGAGTATACTTTTTTATTTCTGGCCTGGAACGCTTTAACAATAGATGTAAGAATAAATATTTGATCAATCGTAGAGTAATTCTTTCTAAAGCCCGCTTGAAGATCAGACAGAATGTTTTTCCTTTCAACCCATTTCTCTAGTCTTCCAACCATGACACCACAGAAAATTTTTGCTATTACATTCATGAAAGAAATTCCTCTATAATTTTCTACAACGTCTAAAGGTCCTTTTTTGTGGATCGGAAAGATCACAGATTTCCTGAACGATGAGGGAATACTTGCCGTTGATAGAATTTTGTTGAATAGTATTTGTAAGTTATTACAGAAATTGGACGTTGAATTTTTAAAAAACTCATAAGGGATGCCGTCCTCACCTGGTGCTTTTCCATTCTTCGATTTCAACAACACAGATTGTATTTCGTCAGTAGAGATGTCGATGTCTAACGATTCATCAATGTATAAAGGTTCTGCGTATGAAAAAATTAGATTAGAATTATTTAAGAGGAGAAGTTTAAAGTGGTTTGCTAGTGATTCAGCTGATACACCTGCTCCGATTTTATAATTCATTCCATTGATTTCCCTCGCGATCTTCCAGAAATCCTTGGAGTTTCGAGTTTGTCCTAATAGAAGTGCTTGTTGGTTACTTAACGACGATGATATTAGAATGCCAAGATATTTGTATCTGGGTACAATTTCAGTTTCTTCACCGTCCAGTTTCCATTTTTCCAGCAGTGAATGGCGACCTTCTGCATTTCTAAATATCATCATTTTGGATTTTTGCATGTTAACAGTAAGGTTCCAACGTTTACAGTATGCGCTAAGTGGGTTTATCATTAACTGCATGCTTTGGATAGTATCACACAAAAAGACAATATCATCTGCATACATCAGTGCAGGGATTGTTACATCATAGAACTTAATTCCACCTTTAACATCCTCGGTTATATCATTAATATATATAATGAAAAGCAGTGCACTTAGGATACAGCCTTGTTTAACGCCCATTGACGCTTTGAATTCCTCAGAGATTAGATCTCCATCCAAAATATATACGCAACATTGTTCTCATACAGAGCTCGCAGGATTTGTATAGTTTTGCTTGATACACCGATTTTGTAGAGCTTGTGAAAGAGTGCTTCACGTGGTACTGTATCAAAACCTGCACGAAAATCTACAAATGCGTATAGCTTTTTCTTCTTCCTCATGTACGATTCAGCAATATTGGTAAGACAGAAAATCTGGTCAGTTGTAGAATATCCTTTTCGGAATCCAGTTTGAAATTCCTTAAGAATGTTTTTTTCTTCAATCCATTCATATAACCTATTGTATATCATTGTGGCAAAAATCTTGGCTGAAGTATTTAAAAATGTTATTCCTCTGTAGTTATTCGGATCTGTGTAATCGCCTTTCTTGTGAATTGGGAAAGCGATTAGTGAAGAATAGATGTAGAATTAGATATTCGATTGAATAGATGTAGAATTAAATATTCGATTAAATTCTGCTGTGAGAGCTAGTATAAAATCGTTTGTTAAATTTTTATAAAATTCAAACGGGATGCGATGAATACCGGGTGCTTTATTTGGTTTCGAGTTTTTTATAACTTCTTTGACTTCTTCAATTGAAAACGCAGAGTCTAATTTCGTATCTACGAACAAGGGGGCCCATATTGAAATGATGGTGAGGTAAGTGGAGCGTTGAGTAGCTTATCGAAGTGAGTTTTAAGTTGTGGTTATTTATGGGACGAAGAAATATTTGATGTACATCCATTTACGTACTTCACAGATTTCCAAAACTGAGCAGAAGACTTTGAGTTGTTTATGAGCGCGGTATTTTGCTGTTGAAGAGCTACTCTCTTTATGTGATACATGTGTTTGTATTCCTTATTGGCTTCTTGATAAAGTGTTTTAAAGATATTGCAGTTATTTCTTTTGAAAGATTTGTCTCTTGCTCTCAGACAGTCAGAACCAAACCACTTTTGTTTATAATATTTAATATTTTCTTGGCCATTGTGCTTAGGAATGGATTCTTTTATAACTCCTGTAAAAGTGTCTATATCAGTTGGGTAATGATGCTCATTCAGTTTCATAAGGTTTAGATTCATGTTTAGCTGGTATGTTGTGAGCATTCGGTTGTTCCAAACATATTTTGGCAGAAGCCTTAGTGATTTCGTCTTATCATCATTATTTGTAGTAGATATATTGAGAATTACTTCGAAGGGCATATGGTTCGAAAATATCTCTGTTCCGACTTGAAAGCTATCCAGAATTGCATACCAGTTATTCGATACAAAACAGTAGTCTATTATTGAGCATTATGTTCCTCTGATAAAGGTCAGTTCACCTTCCAAGTCCCTATGCAGCTGCCATTCAACAGTCGCAAGTCATATTTGTCCGCAAGTTCCAGAATTTTTGTTCCTTTGATGTCACAAATTGGGTCCTTAGATTTCCGGCAAGGTTTCAAAAAGCTACTGCTGTATCCGGAAGTAAAATTGTTTTGTGATAATCCTACCTGACCATTGAAATCTCCGATTAGCATTACATCTGTACAATCCAAGGACTGTAGTGACAAAGTTTGTCGAAATCACATTGCCAATTATTGCAGTTTAAATAAATTGATATCAAGAAGTCATCAAATGTGTTTCCTTTTAAGTTTATTACATTTATTTCACCCGCTTTTTCAAAGTTACCACTGATTCCTTCAATATTGTCTCGAATTCCATATAGGTAGTGTTCCACCGCTTCCTCTTCCAAATAGTGAATTTCTTACAGCAGGAGACCAGATAAGTTTATAGTTTGAAAAAATATTCTTAGATCTTATTTCTTCCTTTTCTAATAGATGAGTTTCATATAATACAAAGATACCAAAGCTTTTGACATAATTAAAAAATGTTGCAAAATTAATTTTGTTTTTTAAACCTGATACATTGTAGCTTAAAATTCTTATTTTCTCAAATACTAATATTTTTTCTGCATTCTGGTAGACTGCTTCACATCATACGTCGAGTGCAGTGATTAATAAATACTTACAATCAAATTTTACCAAAAGTCACAAGTACGGAAATAGTTGACCTTAGTGCTACCTTATCTAAAAAATATTTTCACTGGCAGTGCAGACTTAGCGTATATTTCACTTAAACAGAACCTCATACTACATCCTCTGTCTTACACCAAGAAAAAATCTGCTAACCCTTGCATGAGGAAAAGTACAGATAATTTGTGTTTGTATTTATATTTGTATTTATACTAGTTTATAATTTCCTGAAAAGTAAAATATTGCAAAAGGGCTGATAAATACACACTAGGTAAAATTAAAACGAGCTTGAAAAGTAGTTAGTTCACAAATTCAAATTCGATTGAAATCTATTAATTGTGTAATGTAATCGCATATGTTTGCGTTTTTTTTTTCCTTCACGATTATTATTTATACAATTCATGAAAGAATAAAGCAAGTACTTGGAATAATTTTCCTTCTTACATAAATACAAAAAAAGAGCTGGAGGAACACTATAATCATAAAAGGTGGAAAGCAATTTGAAATGCATTTTTAAGTATAAAGACGCTCATCTATTATTTGCCATTTGGAATGACACATCTCTAGCAAGTAACAACAAAATACAATAACAATCTGTTCAATTTTATTTCACGTTACAAAAAAGTCCACATACGCCACAGTGTACCTATTTTTAAATTTTTATTTGCAACGTTATTATGAGGATTCACTTTCATTTGAAAAGTTTTGCTCATTCTAAGGGGGAGAACTTAAATATTACACCTGCTCCTTATAGAATTTTTCCCTTAAATTGGTTTTAAGGCATCGTCGGAAGAAATTATTGATAAGTCAAGTTGTGTTACTGAAAGCAGCCATGTCCTTGTAGTCTATAGATTCTGCCGTGAAGAACTGTATAAAGTACCTCGTTATTTCGATCAATGGACTTGTTTTAAAGAAAAATCACGGTGCAAATCGGAGATGTGGGTTCTGACTCCTGAACCAATTCCATCCGTTTTTTGTAATATATCAAAATTTTGATGTATTTTAAAACGTTTTAGAGAGCAAATTTACAAAATATTGAGCAAGCATTTTATAGCTTTCTACAACCGCACTTCCATGGCAATCTGTAGATAGAAATATAGATAGATAGATAGATATAATTTTATTTCCATAAAAAGGTATAACAAAAACATTGTACATATATGCTGGTATAAAATTAATTATGACAATAACATGAAGTTGCCTGTCAGGTTAAAAAGTAACAATAAAGAATTTAGCTTAGTGAATAATATAATTTAAGAAAATTCATTTGGAATCAGATTTCGATATTTTAGTGAAGATTTCAAAAACTTATAGAGATTAGAGTAGCAGCTGCCATTCAAAACATTGAAAAATTGTGTTCGGGAGAGTACGTCATTACCAAGAAATGTTCTTCTATAGCTTCTAAAGATCGGGCATACTCCAACGAATTGAAAAGTATTTTCAGAGGCATCCAAGTTGCAAAGTGTGCATAAACCATTAGTGTTTCTTTGAAAAGCTCTTCCATTCAGATTGAGGAGTCCACAGCGAGTTTTTAATATAAGGCAGATCATATCACGTGGGTTGGCGTCATTAAAGTAGTTTGGAACTTCGGTGTAGAGCACATTGCAGTAGTCATCGTGAAATTGTGATTGTTTCGCATTGCTGACAAATCCATTCCAATGTTTTTCCTTAAGCTTTGTATATGTTCGCTATATCCCCACATTTGAGCGCAGTACAACATAATTGATCGCGTAGCAGCATCGTGAATTTTAAATTTTGCTGAGTGTTGAACTGATTTATTTCTGAGCAGCTTGGACCAAGTAGCGTTTATGGAGTTTTTAGATGATGCGAGCCTGTTATTTAAATGTTCGTTCCAAGACATGTTGTAGTTGAACACAACACCAAGATATTTATATTGGTTCGATACCGTTATTTCTGTGTCATTATAAAACCATTTCTCGCAAGCGGCTCTGCGTCCTCCGGTTCGAAAAATAACTATTTCGGACCTGCCAAAATTGACTGAAAGGTTCCATTTGTTATAATATACTGTAAAGCTGTCGATGAGCTCTTGTAACTTCAAAGAACTGTCTGATAGGAGTACAATATCGTCAGCATATAGGAGGGCGTTGATACCAGTATTATCTATAGATAAACCCAGTGGTAGATTATCGTGCAGGTCATTCAAATACAGAACAAAGAGCAGAGCACTCAGGACGCATCCTTGTTTGACTCCTTTTTTTAGTAGCGAAAAAATCGGACAAAACTTTCCCATCCGAAGTAGCAACCGAAGTATCCAAGTAAAGTGCTTTGATTACAGATACCATTTTTGTAGAGACTCCAAGTGCAGAAAGCTTGTAAAATAACGCTTCTCTGTCGATATTATCAAAGACAGCTTTGAGATCGATAAAAACGCATAGAGTTTTTTCTTTTGTCTAAGTTGAAGTTGTATTAGACAAGATAGATTATAAACTTTATCGACGGTAGAGTAGTTTGATCTATATGCAGCTTGAACATCGTTAATTATGTTGTTTTCTTCTAACCATGTCGTTAGTCTACTAAGAAGAACAGTGGTAAATAGTTTATAGAGCGTGTCGAGGAATGACAGTCCTCTATAATTAGACACCACATTTGTATCTCCTCTCTTAAACAGTGGATATATGATCGATTTTTTAAACGAGTTTGGAACAATTGCAGTTTCAAAAATTTCCATGAATAGCTTATGAACTGCTATGACGAGAGACGGGCTTGCATTCTTATAGAATTCAAATGGTATTCCATCCATACCCGGGGCGTTATGATCCTTCGAAGACGATATTGAAGAATAAACTTCACTAAGCTCAATGCTGCAGTCTAACTGAGGCGTAAGGATTATATCTGAACAGGAACTGATGGAGCTATAGTTTATCGATGAGGACAGCAGATTTTGGAAATAGATTTTGAATTCAGCGGCTGATAATTGAGCTGGCGTATTCAAAGTGACTCCGCGTATTTCTCTGGCAGTCTTCCACCACTCTCTGGCTGTGTTTACATTTTTTAAACTGTTTGCGAGATTTTGAAAATACGATTCCTTTTTCGTTTTACATAAATTCCGGAATTTCTTATTAGCAGCGTTGTAATTATTTCTAGAGGTATAAAGGTTGAATGACAGTGGTACCCGTGGTGTGATGAATAGCATGTCCGCCTGTTAATCCAGAGGTTCGAGTTCGAATCCCAACAGAGGCAAAAATGTTTTTTCCACGGGTATCGCCTTTTGCGAGGAATTGGCAAGTCCTCCGTTAGTATTCATTGCCATGAAAAGCGCTTTCTCGATTAGCCGTTCGGAACCGGCAGAAAATTGTAGGTCCCCTCCATTTCCTCACAAGGCATGGTTGTGAGAAATGCACTAGGCCCAAGGGCTCCTCGCTCTGTTGCGCCAGCCTATTTACTTATTTATTTATAAAGGTTGAATTTTCTAAAAGCTTTGTGGTGTTTAAACGCAGTTTTCCTGGCCAAATAACAAGCTAGATCGAACCAAGGTTTCTTGGACTCGAACCTGATTTTTTGTGTAGCAGGAACACCGTTTGCTTCATAAATGCAGTTTCTGATGCAAATACAGCGTTCTTCAATACTATTTGTATGAACTATATTTGAAGGTACGAGTAGCTCAAGACGTGTCTTGTAGGAAATACATATCTATTATCTGACCATTTTATTCGCGGTAGTGCACGCATATCATTTTTAGGCAGGTTCGAATCAGGAGTTTTTATAGTGCAGATAATAGGCATGTGGTCAGAGAAGGTTTCGCAACCAACAAAAAAATCATCTACCATATGTGACGTAGCGTATGAAAGACAGCAGTAGTCAATAACCGATGATCCCCTCGTGCTAACGAACGTAAATTCGCCTGCTTTGTCGTTAAATCCTCTTCCATTAAGAATAAATGCACCAATATCTTCAAGAAATTCAATGAAGGTGTTGCAGCTGCTATCACACATAGAATCCTTAGAGCATCGCACTTCTTCCACAGAAGCTGGAGAAATTGAGTTGCATTCTATGGTGCCTTTTGTGCCAGTTCTTACGTTAAAGTCGCCACCAAGAATAAAGTTTTGCAAGTTGAATGTTGAGAAAAAGTTTTTCAGTGCTACAAAATCTCTGTTCCAATGACTACAGTTTAAATACAGTGGTATAAAGCTCAAAAGACTTCCAGCGAAATGTCTCTGCAGAATTACCATGCCATCAAGATTTGAAAACTTAACTTTATAAAGGGATTCGATGTCTTTTCTGTAGCCAAAAACGCAGCCTCCGCTTGCCCTCCCGAAGATATTTATTTTTGTTGCTGAGATCCATTTCAGCTTGAAACCGGAAAAAATTTTTTTAAAATTTTTTAAAATTTTCAACAAGAACAAAGGTTTCAAAAAGAAAGAAAATTTCATATTTACAAATATATTTAAAAAAGTTACATAACAATGATTTATTAGCGAGACCAGCAGTATTATAAAAAAGAAGCTGATAGGCATGTGGTTGCTAATTCATTTTCTTACTATTTAATGATTTTAAATCAACATTGAAGTTTGCAAAGTTTGTTTCTTTATGCAAAAGATTAACAATAAATACTTGATCAGCTTCATTAAATGTAGATATTACACCCTCCTTGTTGCATTTATAGCGACGTCCATCAACCAAAAGGGTCCACCGTTTGATTTCTAGGCGCAGACTGAAGTCAGCTTAAAGCAGGCATCTCTTTAACTGACGAAGATTGTAACTTTCGGCTCGTTCGCTTTGCGTAAGGTCTTTATTTATCGAAATTGATGTATTTCTTATTCGTATAGATGAGGATAAAACAGATTTAACGTCACTCATATTGGAAAGTTCAAAAACGTCTGATGAATTGCTTTGATTACCAGGGCCAAATTTTTTTAACGTTGTTCATGGTTGCAGATACTTGTAGAGTAGTGTTGCATAATTGCTGAAACTCCTGTTTGGCATCGTCAGCACCTTTTGCATTTAATCCTCGAACGATGACATTCAGTCTTTTAGAGTACTTTTCAGATTCTTCGACTCTTTTTTCCAATACTGATTCACTGCTTTTGAGGTTCTCCATCTCTTCTTTTAAATGTTTATTCTCCTCTTCAAGTGCAGCAACATTTTCAAAAATAACGCTTATATCC
Organism: Melanostoma scalare; assembly: GCA_949752695.1. Classification (NCBI taxonomy): domain Eukaryota; kingdom Metazoa; phylum Arthropoda; class Insecta; order Diptera; family Syrphidae; genus Melanostoma; species Melanostoma scalare. The sequence continues at coordinate 17,856,808 of OX456987.1, read as the reverse complement.
TTCTTTCTTGCAATATCTTTCAACTTCCATGGCAATCTGTAGTGCAACCACAAACCATTTTTTTAAGCAAGATCTCTGGTGATGGAGGTTCTAATGTGCGAATCAGAATCAATCCGCATTTAGAATTTTCTCATTTCCATTTCAGATAATTTTTGAAGCTTCCGTGCCGCTGTTAGTTTTTGGGAAAAGTTCTTAAGCCATGTTCTTTGATGCCTGGAACATACTGTCATCCGGAAGTAAATGACACTTCTTACGAATTGAGAAGTTTCAAATTATTCAGACGAGACAGAATAGGCAGAGTTAGGAATGGAGTCCCTATTTATGTGCGCTGTGAGCTTAAGCCACAATTCGTATGTGAATCTTTTCCTTTTCTTGATGTTAGTTTTGTGTTTACTAGAATTAATTGTAAAGACAACGAAATTGTATTAAAATGTGCAAAATGTTAATATTTCATATTTCATACATTTATTTGAATAGATTTGTACAGTAAGATACAACATCTTTTAAAATAGTATAAACTTAATTATTTCGTATAGATTTGTTATTATTCGTCGTTATTTGTTGTTATATCGCATCATTACTGGCGAATTTAGATGAGTGTTACCGTTCATTATAATAGGAGAGGATCTTAATAGTAATATGTTTTCAGAATTCAGATTTGCTGAAGACTTGAAAAACCTTAGTATGCGTCTAGTCAGGGATCAGTCCAGGAATCAAGTAATCTGCTTGATATATTTTTTGTAAGCCACCTTAATAAAGTCCTTCACTTTGATTAATCATCTGCCTCGTGTTTCTCACATCACGATCTCTTACAGATAACTTATGAGTATGAATGAGTATCTTGGTTTTAGTATTAACTGCTGCTTTAGAGATTTGAAAAACATTGGCAATAAATTGATTTTTCACAAGTCTTAAGAATGGTTTCCGATGATGATGAGGTTGAAAATTCTACAAAACTATTTTTTTCCTACCTAACATTAATATCTCAAACAGCTGTTGCTAATAATCAAATATCATCGATCCCTAAGGATTAATATTGAAGCCTCTTCTGCTTACGATGTAGACCAATGAGCTTCCATCTCTATGTTCCAATTCACCCTTTCGCTATATGCGGATGACGTCCAGCTACGATATAGCTGTCCCCTCGGGTTAATTGAAAATCGTGCTTGGCAAATAAATGAAGACTTGAACAAAGTCAAAATCTAATAGAATGTGTCTGAGAACCCATCTCTTTGGAAACTGATTATTTTCTCCTTTAGTTCGCAACAACCATCCGATCCAATTTGTAGAGTCAGCAAAAAATCTGGGAATAGTATTCAATCACGTGGAAAAACCACAAAAATGTTTCCATCGGAAGAGTGTATAGAGGTCTGAGTATGTTAGGGACTACTCAAAATATTACACCTATTAAAATAAGAGTGATATTAGCCAGAACACTCTTCATTTCTGTATTGCTATATGGTTGTGAAATCTTTAGTTAGTATGATGAAAGGGACAAAAGGAAGTAAAATGTTGTATATAATAATGTGGCTCGGTATATTTTCGGTCTGCGCAGATATGATCATCTTTCGGCATAAGAACACAGACAATGCTAAATAGTATCCTGCAAAAAAAAAAACCTGAATAGCTTTATAACCAAATACTGTTTCCGCGCTCAAATAGAATCTTCGATCTGACCCCAGTACACTACTCCTTCCTAGTTTCTAGTTGTCAATTTTTGGTGTACGGGACCCCGCTGTGGAATTCCCTACTTAAGTAATACGGATGATAGGATTTAGCACTTTGTGTAAAACGAGACTTAGACGGTACTTCGAGGCTGTGCAGTGATAAACAATCTTTAGCATTTTGCTTATATTTTTTTCTTTCCTTTTCTTCTGTTTTACCTTATTTTCAATATTGAATGCAGGTACTCATATTTTCCTTTGTTTTCACACAATGATTGTTTATTAAAGCATACCAAAACTGAATATTATACTTATTCAGAAGATGTTTTATCTTAGTGTGTTATAAATTTGTGTCAATATTAATTAAGTAAATGGCATTGCGTGTTGGTGGTGTTTGTTCCAGGGAAAAATTTTAAATTTTGGATAATTTGAAAAAAACGCTTAAGCCACAATTCGTATGTGAATCTTTTCCTTTTCTTGATGTTAGTTTTGTGTTTACTAGAATTAATTGTAAAGACAACGAAATTGTATTAAAATGTGCAAAATGTTAATATTTCATATTTCATACATTTATTTGAATAGATTTGTACAGTAAGATACAACATCTTTTAAAATAGTATAAACTTAATTATTTCGTATAGATTTGTTATTATTCGTCGTTATTTGTTGTTATATCGCATCATTACTGGCGAATTTAGATGAGTGTTACCGTTCATTATAATATTAGAGGATCTTAATAGTAATATGTTTTCAGAATTCAGATTTGCTGAAGACTTGAAAAACCTTAGTATGCGTCTAGTCAGGGATCAGTCCAGGAATCAAGTACTCTGCTTGATATATTTTTTGTAAGCCACCTTAATAAAGTCCTTCACTTTGATTAATCATCTGCCTCGTGTTTCTCACATCACGATCTCTTACAGATAACTTATGAGTATGAATGAGTATCTTGGTTTTAGTATTAACTGCTGCTTTAGAGATTTGAAAAACATTGGCAATAAATTGATTTTTCACAAGTCTTAAGAATGGTTTCCGATGATGATGAGGTTGAAAATTCTACAAAACTATTTTTTTCCTACCTAACATTAATATCTCAAACAGCTGTTGCTAATAATCAAATATCATCGATCCCTAAGGATTAATATTGAAGCCTCTTCTGCTTACGATGTAGACCAATGAGCTTCCATCTCTATGTTCCAATTCACCCTTTCGCTATATGCGGATGACGTCCAGCTACGATATAGCTGTCCCCTCGGGTTAATTGAAAATCGTGCTTGGCAAATAAATGAAGACTTGAACAAAGTCAAAATCTAATAGAATGTGTCTGAGAACCCATCTCTTTGGAAACTGAATATTTTCTCCTTTAGTTCGCAACAACCATCCGATCCAATTTGTAGAGTCAGCAAAAAATCTGGGAATAGTATTCAATCACGTGGAAAAACCACAAAAATGTTTCCATCGGAAGAGTGTATAGAGGTCTGAGTATGTTAGGGACTACTCAAAATATTACACCTATTAAAATAAGAGTGATATTAGCCAGAACACTCTTCATTTCTGTATTGCTATATGGTTGTGAAATCTTTAGTTAGTATGATGAAAGGGACAAAAGGAAGTAAAATGTTGTATATAATAATGTGGCTCGGTATATTTTCGGTCTGCGCAGATATGATCATCTTTCGGCATAAGAAGGCAATGCTAAATAGTATCCTGCAAACAAAAAAACCTGAATAGCTTTATAACCAAATACTGTTTCCGCGCTCAAAAAGAATCTTCGATCCGAACCCAGTAGACCCCAGACTCCTTTATTGTTTCTAGTTGTCAATTTTTGGTGTACGCGACCCCGCTGTGGAATTCCCTACTTAAGTAATACGGATGATAGGATTTAGCACTTTGTGTAAAACGAGACTTAGAAGGTACTTCGAGGCTGTGCAGTGATAAACAATCTTTAGCATTTTGCTTAAATTTTTTTCATTCCTTTTCTTCTGTTTTACCTTTATTTTCAATATTGAATGCAGGTACTCATATTTTCCTTTGTTGCTATCACACATCAATGATTGTTTATTAAAGTATACCAATACTGAATCTTATACTTATTCAGAAGATGTTTTATCTTAGTGTGTTACAAATTTGTGTCAATATTAATTAAGTAAATGGCATTGCGTGTTGGTGGTGTTTGTTCCAGGGAAAAATTTAAAATTTTGGATAATTTGCAAAAACGCTAGGAGCGACAGTTTCTTAGGGTCTGGTTCAACTTTGTCCCATACAATGAAGCTGCGATATATTTTGTTGCAGAATTTATATCTTCTTAAGATACATTACCACGTAAGGACGTGTCCATGTATGTTTGTAGCTGTTTAATATTTTTGTTTATAGATTTAGATTTAGATTTAGATTAGATTAGATTAAGATTTATTGTTTGCTTTCTTGTTTTAAATACAGATTTAAGTTACAAAAATCTTTAAGCATGGCTTTGCCGTCTGCCTTATTGACATAAAATTAATCATTTAATAACAAGTTTGTTTAAATGTACATTATATTCAATTCTTGAATTTAAAAATATTTAAAGTTAAAAGCTTTCAGTAATAATTTTACTACGGTAGTTGATAGCTGTTTTATAGAAGTAAAAAAGTTGTTTAATCTCGCTTTCGCTTTCGCAGTTTAAATAGGCTATAACTTCTTCCTTAGATTTAGTGTCGGTTCCTAGAAAATATCTTCTTATTTCTTTAAGGATGGGGCATCTTCCGATGAAATGTATAACATCTTCTCTCTCAGCTAAATTGCAAAGACTACAATAAATTGCTAGATCGAGTCGATGTGGGATATAATTAAGGCATATTAGCTCGCCTCTTATTTTAAAAACTGCCGAAATTAGTTCCTTGCTGTTGTCATTGCGGAAATAATTTTTTTCACACAGATTGTAATTTAAAATGCTGTATGTAGCTCGGTGTATCGATGATGAAGCCATTTTTAAGTAGTCCGCTCTTGATCATCTAATTAGGCACTCAGATTTACAAGCACATCCCTACGGTATCTTTCGTTTCCAAAAGCCAAACTGCCTTCTAATCCGCAGTACGTTGCCAGCTCTTCGAGTTTTTTATACCAGAGCGTATTCCTTTCAACTACCATCTTCGCAATTATTTTTGGAAGTCTATCGTCCGGCATATCTAAAACTTTCACTATATAATCTGCATGCAACTTTAATGATTCATAGATCATATAGTTTGGTGTTGTGTTTGTAAAGCAAAAGCAACGTTGTATGTAGTATTTAAGGAGTTTCTCTAATGTATCATATTTGCAATATCCCCAAGATAAGGAAAATCTTGTATTTTACGCTGTGGTTAGTCAATTGATTTGAAAAACATTTTTTCCATGTAGCCGCTATGGATTACTAGCTATTGTTACCCCGAGGTATTTATATGTTTTCACAACTTCAATGGACTTTCCGCTGAGATGCCATTTTTCATTTCTGCACTCTCTACCAGCTCCCTACTTAAAAATCATAATTTTTGATTTTGTAAGGTTAACCGTAAGATTCCATAATCGGCAGTACAAATCGAGACGATTAATCATTAATTGTAAGGACTCTGGTGAATAGGCAAACAGAACCACACCGTCTGCAAATAAAAGTGCTTTTATTAAATGTCCTGCAATCTCTATTCCTCCAGGTAAAAAGTCGATGAGGTCATCGATGTACAAAGCAAAGAGATATGGGCTTAGTGTACATCCCTGTCTTACTCCCATATTTGTTTCAAACCATTCTGATGATTCGGTCCCGCTCAACACACTCGATTGGTTATCCTCGTATATGTTTTCGATAACTCTCCCAAATTTTTGGCTCATTCCAGTGTTATAAAGTTTGAATATCAAAGCTTTTCGATCGACATTATCAAAGGCTGCCTTGAAATCAACGAAAAAAGCGAATAATTTCTTTTTCTGTTCGAAGAATGTTCCAGCAATGTTTTGCAGTACGAAAATGTTGTCTACGGTTGAATAACCACTCCGAAAACCTGCTTGGAATTCTTTGATCAGATTGTTGTTCTTGATCCAAATTGACATACGCTCCATTAAAAGTTTTGTAAAAATCTTGTATGATGAGTTAAGGAAAGATATTCCACGATAGTTTGCGGGATCATTTATATTACCTTTTTTGTGGATCGGATATATTAGGGCTTGTTTTAACTGTGGCGGTATGTTGGCTGTTTCCAGCATTCCATTGAAAAGCTCCGCTATTTTGGAAATAAAATTGCTTGTCGCATACTTAAAAAATTCCATTGGTATGCGATCGGCTCCGGGTGCCTTCCCATCTTGAAGTTTTTTCAAAACGTTACATATCTCTTCCTCCGTAATAGATGCATCTAATATTTCATTTTGAATTAATGGCTTTGCGTAGTGAAGCGGCAGTATACTACTTTGTGGGTTTAATATTGTTTGAAAGTGGTTCCGAAGTGTCCTTGTGTCGAGCTTGGTGCTAATTTGTGGATCCTGCAGTTGAATTTTTTAATCGCACACTAGAACTCCTTTGTATTTTTGCAGTTCATCAATTTTTGAGCTTCGTTTTGAAAAAAAAAATTTTTCTTCTTCAAACACATTTGCTTAAAGGCCGTGTTCGTTTGGCAGTACATTCTTTTGAAGAACTGATCCCCTAACTTTCGAAAAACTTTTAGCCACCCAAAAGATATTTTTCTCGCTGCTTCACACTCAGTGTCAAACCATTTTTCTTTGAAAACATATCTGTTTTGGTAAGTTGGTATTTTTGAGGTGTAAGAAATTTTTATCAAATTATCGATATCCAATATATCACATTGAACAATTGTCTGTAAGTTGACGTCAAGTTTCCGTTGATACTCAGATGCATTTGATTCTTTCCACATCAGCTTATGGGGTAGTTGCATCGTTCTGGTATCTTCCCTTTCTGTCGGTGAGGTACTTAACTCAGCAACAATAGGCATATGGTTTGAGAACTGCTGCGTCAAAACTTCAAAATCACTTACTAATGATGTCCATAAACCTCGTACCAAGCAGTAATCGATGACTGAACATCCTTGTTGTCCGATGAACGTATAGTTTCCACTGGAATCTGAACTACTTGTGCCATTAAGTATATGAAATCCATGCGAATCACATAATTCTAGCAATTTAGCTCCTTTTGCATTTGTGGTTTCATCTTCTGATTTTCTCGCTTTGCCTGCGAATCTATTTTCTCTTCCCTCATCTTTTCCTATTCTGGCATTTAAATCACCAATGATCATCATGTCGTCGTACTTACAGTGTTCAATTGCTTCAACTAGCGCACCGAAATCTCTTTCCCAGTAGCTACAGTTGATATAAGATGGTAGTATATAAAAATGATTTGCTTCAATTGATATTTTTAAAAGTTTAATTTCATGTACCAATTCAAATTCAAAGGTTATGCTGCGTTTAGAACTAAGTTTTTTGTATCCAAAGAAGAATCCATGATTTTTTTCGAGAAAAACTCAAAAATTAAAAGTGTTGACTTTTCTGTCAGGATTTTATCGTTTTAGATACAAAGCTTTCTTAATCATTGTTCGAAAGATGCATTCTGATGGAAAAATGGCTCTCCGCAAAAAACGTCCTGGAAATGCATCAAAATCTTCGTTTGGGAGATATATTGAAAAAACGGATGCGGATGGTTCATGACCCGAATCCCCGATTTGCACTATACAATATAATAGCAATCTGTGTTGTTTTTCATAACCCATTGATCGATTCCTGCAAACGTAACACCCTTTTTCCAAAGTTCCTTAAGCAATGACATAACCAGTACACTAATGGGAGATTTCAAAAATGCTTAAATATGGAATACGAATTGTCTGGATTAAGGCTCATGTTTGGTCATATTTAGTTTAAAAGATTAATTATGAAAGATTTGAAAAATTTAAAAATGTCATCAGATGGGGAATTTGGATCATCAACCTCATCAAAACTCTACCTGCTGGTGTGGTTTTGATTTCAACAATACTATACTTATTCAGTAATAGAGGATCGCCGTTGCCCCCTTAGTGTTGGGAAGCGTTTGATGTTGAAGTTTTTTTCTCTTGGCTTTCCACTGGAAAACAGTATTTGACAACTGATCTTAATATGATGCCCTTTCTTCTAATCCATATTCAAATGCAATGCGAAAATTCGAGTAAATGTCAGAGACATAACATTTTGCTATAAAATGGTGAGTTCTGCTTTTATCACAGCTCATAGATATTTTAATGCTTCAAAATCAGGCTTTTCATTACATATTAGAAACTAGTAGGTACTCACAGTCTAACACTTATCTGCTATTTTAGCGACGTTTACAATTACAGAGAAGTAACCCTCATTTTCAAAATAAGCCCATACAATGGATGTTTGAATAATCTCTGTTCGATATGTCATCTCAAAGCTTAAGAAAACTCTTTTCACTTTCTAAGCATATGTCCAGTTTTTCCTTCCCAACACCTGGTATACTTCGGAAAAAAGACTCTTATCATGAAAAAATCAATTGAAATCTTGAACGGACTTGATTGGAGAACCCTATACAACTTTCTGTCAGAATCGTATGCACACACTGTTACACTACTGATCAGTTAGTTTGCATTAAAAATTCTCCTAAACAAAGTAAACCACTAATATTAAAATAATAAATTTGCTAGTCCTACTGCTGCAAGGCTCACTTGACATGAAATTAATTTATGCTCACTTATATCTCATCACAGCTTAATCTTAAGCTTACATTATCTCAGCTCGTGATAACAATGCGGCTTTACTGCAAAAGTGCAAACATGAAAAGGACAAAGAACAGAGAATATCATTGCACTCTGGAAGCAAATACTTGCGGTTTTTAATCGAGACAAGTAATTCACACACTTTGGAGTAGTGTGCTATTGTCCATAGGATCTTGGCATCCAAGTATTTTCGACTTTTCGACTTGATCGCTTTGATGCTACAAAAATTCGTGGAGGTGGATTACTTCGTAATGGAGGAAAGCATTTTAAACATTGAGCAGCTTTGTTTCGTATACATGTTGCAGGATCCAAAGACCTCCTTCTCTTTTTGAGCTATATGCCCCTGCCTTCATAGGGCGGATGTGTATACTAAACATATGTCAAATATTGATTCAATTTTATCATCACCTGAATTTGATGATGTAAATGTATGCGTTCTTGGAGATTTCAACCTGGGTGGCGTTTTCTGGGAGCAGATTCCGAATGATGACAAAACGTTGCCAGCTCGAGTTACCTCAGAAAATGAAGTTATTTTAATAGACAATCTGTTTCCTTTTGGCCTTATGCAAGTAAATTGTTTTACAAACTCCTTAAATAGGTTTCTTGATTTTGTCTTTGTTAATGAAAACTTTAAATTAAAACTTTTTGAATGTGCTCCTTTGTTATCAAACTCAGTTCATCATAATGCAATTGAAATCCAACTTGAATGTTTTAACTTCAATAATTTTAACAAATTCAACGGTATTAATAGTTCAATGTTCAAATTTAATATTGATAACTTGTCATCATTAAAAAGGTATTTTGAATCCGTGAATTGGGAACATTTACTAAAATGTAAAACATTAAAAGATAGCTTCAGCATCTTCTTAGACATTTTTCATAAAGGCTTAAACAATCACATCCCAAAAGTAAAAAAAGAGAATAGACAGTCATCCCCCGTGGTATAATTTTAGATTGAAAAAGCTTAAGAATGCATGATGTGCTCATAAAAAATTTAAGTTATCTAACTCTCCTTACGATTATGAACTTTTTTGTCGCCTTAGGAAAGAATTTACTTTTTATCCTATTTTTTGTGCAGTTCTTATAAGCTGAACCCCAAAAAATATAAATACCAAACGAAAGAGTGTTGGGTTCCCAGTTCTGATGCAATATAATGGGATATCATCAACGAAATCTCCTGAAGTCGTTGAAATGTTTGCTGACCATTTCCGAAATATGTATAGTCCTTCGAACATGCTTTGCGAGCCAGATTTATAATTTTGCACCAATAACAGACTGTTGTAGTATGTTTTGTGAAATTGATGAGGTGATTGTTGCAGTCAATCAACTGAAAACCACCTTTTGTCCCGATCTTCATGGAATTTTTCCTAATGTTCAGAAATCGTGTGTTGGTATTTTAAGTTTGCCGCTTCAAATAATTTTCAACAAATCCTTGTCTTCTGGGGAGTTTTTAGAAGGAAAGGAAAATTTCCTGCATTACTCCTCTTTTTAAGTCAGGGAAAAAACAACAAGTAGTTAATTAGAGGCCTATAAGCCAAATGTCTACCGTGCCCAAATTACTTGATAAACTTGTACAGAAAAAGTTTTTCAATATTATTGAAAACTGTATTTCCCACGTTCAGCATGGCTTTTACAAGGGTCGATCTACATGTACAAATTTGGCCGAGTTCACTAATTTTTGTTCCTTGGCAATGGAAAAGGGTGTACAAGTTGATACTCTCTACACTGACTTTATAAAAGCGTTTAACAAAACCAATTTGAAGATTTTATTGGATAAACTTAAAGCATATGGCTTCGATGGCACAATCCTAAAATGATTCGAATCTTACTTGATCGGGCGGAAGCAAGTAGTTACCATAGGAAACTACCATTCGAAAGAAATTCAAGTTTATTCGGGAGTTCCTGAGGGCAGCTATTTAGGTCCCCCCATGTTCTCATTGTATATAAATCACATCGTCAACGTTATAAAAAACTGTCGAATTCTGATTTTTGCAGACGATATAAAATTTTTCAAGATTATTTCAAATTTAAATGATTGTTTTGCTTTTCAAAATGATCTTAACATATTTGAAGCCTGGTGCAGATCTAATGATCTTGAAATAAATACAGTGGACCCCCGGTAATCCGGCCCCTGTCTAGTCCGGCGCCCCCTGTAATCCGACATGACAGAATTATGTTTTTCATATTTCACTACATGATTTTGATTAATAATTCTTGATTATTTTGGTAAATATGTATGTGCATTTATGCTTAATTTTATAGTAAAACGTATGCTCTCAATTGTTATTTAATTTACTAAATTCGACTTAGATAAATTAAGTCTGATTTGTACTTCAAAGTATGTACATGTACATACATATGTACGTATAATATATAGACTCTCGTCATTAGATATGTAATTTGTCGGATTACAAGGTACTCTTTCGTATAAAAATCCGGACTATAGGGGTCTTAGGCAGTGCTCTATAGTCCGACAAATTCGATAGTCCGACACTGCCCTGCATAATGTTTGCCGGATTACCGGGGGTCCACTGTATTGGGAAATGTGAGGTTATGATTTATGGCCGAATTTTGTATCCAATTATGAAGAACTATGTCCTTAATGGAAATAATTTATCAAGAGTGAATAGTTTAAAAGACCTTGGAATAGTTTTTGATAAGAAACTGTTATTTGGTCTCCATATTGATTATGTTGTATCCAAAGCGGATTCCCTTTTGGGATTCGTAAAAAGAAATTCTGTAGATTGGATCCGATAACAATAAAATCTCTTTTTTGTTTACTAGTTCGTCCTACTCTTGAATAAGGTTTCATTGTTTGGTATCCCAGCACATTAAAAAACATTGACCGTATTGAAAGAGTTCAAAAAAATTTTTTGCTGTTCGCTTTAAGGAATTTAACATTGACAGATAATGCGATTTTAAGTTATAAAAAGAGATGCTTACTGCTGGGAGCACGGTTGCCACAAACCAAAAAAATATGTGTCCAAAGCTGAGAATAAAAAATGACCAAACACAGCCTAAAATGACCTAAACTATGATTAATTCCGAAATTCCGATGAAGAAAGAAGTGAGGAACACCAAGTTCTCAAAAGTTCGGAAAAAGCAGTATGAGAAGCGCTTGTTTAAGGAAATATAGAAATGTCACGATAGTATGAGCTTCAGAGTTTGTAGAAACCAAAAATCATGTTAGGATGGAAAACCAAGAACCAAACTCGTAAAGACCGCCAAGCTCCAAGCAAACATAGTGGTAGAACCGCAGTCATTTCTGAGGATCTGGAAAAGTAACTTTTGCGAACTCAACTTAGATGATGATCAAGATTGCCATACTGTAGATCAGATGAAGTTAGGGTCGCAGACTCGTATGTTAGCTTAAATCAAGTTAAATTGGATTTGCAGACAGTCCTGATGCCGAAATTTTCAAGGAAGCTAGAGATTATTTTGAAAGGAGAATGCACCAGCTACATGATTTAGTCGGGAAAAGCATGTTCAATGAAATTGCACCAAGGAACAAGCTGCGTACAGCGTCATGTCTAGTTGCGAAAAAACTTTGGTTTTCGGTTCTTAAAACAGATTTAGTCACGAAGTCACCACGCATGCCGGAGTCTGAATGTTTGAAGAAAAACATGTGTCATTTGACATTAACGTTTGCTACCTGATCTTTCCTCAGCAAAATCCTAGTTCTACTTCAGAGCGAGTTGATGGCAAACCCAGAACTCAAAAAACACCTTGCTTGGTATTAAGGGTAAACTGAGGTTTTTCAAAAGAACGTGGCTACTGCTTTATGTGTACATTTCATTTTTAAGAACCTAGAATCTGAAGTGTTTTTCTTACTTCATTTCGTTGCAAAAATTGACCAAATGGAATAAAAAATGACCATGTGACCAAGTGAAGAAATAAAGACCACATTTTAGACATAAATGACCAAACTGGCAACCGTGGCTGGGAGTTAAAACTCTAATGTAATGTTTATACGCGATATCTTGTGTTTTTCCATAAAAAGTGAGAGTTTGCTATCTCTTATTTACTTTTATGCCCCTTTGAGGTCTTTAAGAACAAGGCCAATTTTATATGATGTTCGTCATGAAACTTTGTATGGACAACCTGAGCCTATCTCTCGTTGTGTCAGGCTGCTCATAACAGAGAACAATTTAAAAATATTCTAATGGAAAATAATCATTTCTAAATTAAGTTATAAAATTGTATTTTTGTAATGAATATTACTTTTAAAAAATCTGTTGATTGAGAGATCGTAGATTGAACTAATAAATACTAAATACTAAAAAATACTAATCCTGTCCACTGGCTTTAAACATTACAATCGATAAAAAATGTTGAGCTCATTACATAAACATTGAATTCCTTCCTCCATTATACTGACTGGATTGAAAAAAAAAACCATTCTAATAAGTCAAACATTGAAATGTCAAAACATGCAAAAATCAGGACAGGTATCATTTACGGATGGTGGTTGTTAAAATGATACTATTTGAATATTGTTTTTATAATACTATTTACCATACCTGTATAATTATTATTTCTTGGTGCTCTCCCACTGTCATTTGAACTCTTAAAATTTGCTGAATTGCTATATACTTACTTACTGAATAATGTCTAGTTGTAACTTGCAAGCTTATCGTAAATGAAATACATTTCAGTTCTATTTATCAAGCAACCAAGTAAGACGTGTTTTCTCTTATCGCAACAGTGGTAATGAGACACATTGAGCTATATCGACAAAAGACAGCAATTGGAGTTTTGAAGCATTCCACTCAGTAGTCTGAACAGATTACTTACATGTTGATTTCATATCAGAAGTGACCAAAGTAAGATTCTTAGGAAAACTCTTGTTTATGGGCTCCACCAAAGCAAATAATTCTTATTCATTCCACTGATATATAGGTACTTACATTCTAACAAAAATATTGCTTAATTAATTTACTGCCTATAACTACTCTTATAAGTAAGTAAGTATGTAAGTAATACATTTATTTGAACGTGTTTTTAACAAAATGTTGACAAAAATAATGAATTTATAAGCTATGGCCTTGCCGTCAGCTCGATATTACTCTTATAACTTAATGTTAATGCTACTTAGAAAAAAATATTGATATCCAGGGTCAGTTTCAGGACGGATAGGCTCGGTGGTCAACACAAGAATAAATTCAAATGAAAATTATTAAAAATCAAATAAGCCCCTAACTACCAAATACTTTCGTGGGTTTTGAAAAGCTATTAAACATTTTAAACATTTCATTTTTTTCAAGCTCTGATTTAGTGATCAGTTTTTGGGCACTTAAGTATCAGCGTCATTTAAAAAAAAAGCATTTGCCTTATAGTACAGTCATTTGGTAATTCTACCTGGAAAGTTTTCCGGGAGTTTTGAAAATTGGCAGTTTTATAGATTTTGATGTGCTCTATCCAAATTTCAACTTTACCACCTCGTATTTTTGCCGCTCGCACCGCCATATTGGAAAAATAGAGCCTAAAATCAGTTTTCAGGGAATATCTCCCTCCCGACTCATTTTACGATAAAAATAGTAATAAACAAAATAAAACTAGAATCAATTTCCTACAATTTACATATCCATCTATTTTCTCATAAAGTCAATAGTTTTGATGTACAAGCCGCAAAGTGTACTCCAACAAAAAAAAATTACGGGAATGAACTAAATGCAGAGCAACGAGGGTGGAAAAAAAACCTGCTAATTCCTGCCACAACACTCGAGCCCGCAGCTCCGGAAAGCCTATGTTTAAGCTTACTTCATGCAAATGCAAAAAAAGATGTCAGAAAGCTTGTGGATGTAGAAAGGCTGGGTTGAACGGGTCTTCTGGTAATTTGCAAGTTCCATCACAAGACAGCGGTGATAAAGAAGAAACCGAGAAGAGGATTGCGATGAAACTGACAATACCATCGCAGATGATGTAGACGAAATTCAGGTCTGTGATGTTTTGATTTCTAGTACAGACAATTAATTCGCAATACCTGGTCCATCAAGAACAGCGAAGCGAGGATGTATACTAGATTTTAGGTTATTGAATTATTTGTGGATTAGGCCTATCGGGGATACCACGTTAAAAAAAACGCGCCGCTTACTCTATACCTCAAGGTAGTGTGGAAATGAGTTTTCTTTTATCAAAACGTGTGTTGGAGTACACTTTGCGGCCCTCGTACATCAAAACTATTGACTTTATGAAAGAATAGATAAATATGTTAATTGTTGGAAATTGTCTCTATACTCTGTCCAACAAAGATTGTCAGTACAGGCCTTATGGGAGAGCTTTTTTCGAAACTGTGGTGCCTGTCAACGCTCTCAGGACAACACACAAGTAATAATGTACGTAGCGCCCACTGAAATAAAAACAACCCACTGACCTACCTATGAGTTTTTCATGTAGTTTTAATAAAAATTTTGCGATAGTCCCCCATACAACTTGTCTGCCACACAGTCGATGGCAGAATGACTTGTGTTTGCTATTCAACCCTCGTTTATTTGCTGAGTGCAATGAGAATGCGTACATTCAGACGGCGTTGCCATGACCAAATTTGACCGAAATAATACAACTCTTCCTTCAGAGTTTGTTAAAGAACTTTGAAAAATAATGCTTTTCTGAAGCTCTTGAGATAAATTTAATATGTAAGTACTGCCATCATAACGTTTTTAAATTCATTGGTTCTTTTCCTACATGATAGGAAAGATGCTTGGAAAATTGTATAGAATTGTTTCTCTATCTTTAAGCAATCATCTATTATTATTTTGGCGATAGGTTTGTATGGCTAGGTTAGTTATTAGTTAGTTATTAATTTTTTTGAGTCTGTATGTAAAAAGTAAAAACTTTTCCAATTAATGAAAAAAAGAAGAAGAAAACCAAATTTATTTATGTGTTATTTTCTTTGAGTAAAATTTTCGCAATGATTCCATTAATGAAAACTGAAAAGTCTTGTAAATCAATCAAATCGGTGGTTTGCAATTCTAGCTGTACTTTGAGTTTTATTTTCTACTTCTGAGAAAAGGAAAGAAAGAATGAAGCATTTTGACATCATAAAAAATGGTAATTAGGTACGCCACCAAATTATGAATCAGAAAAACCCTTTCTTTTCTTTCATTCATTTATTGGCGGTTTTTTGCGGTGGGCTGTGCAACATTTTACTACCTGTTAAATAGAATTTGGCCTGGATTTGAAAATCCTTTTTTGGGGTTTTTCCATCAAACGAACACTGACACCAACTATGCTATGGTTTAGTATAAATATTTTGATTATTGGTCAAAAAGACTACAGTTGTAATCCTTACGCCAGTAGGTGCTCATCATATTTCAACATAGATTCAACAGTAAAAAGTACTTTTTTTACGCCAAAACCAAGTTTTAAAAAGTGAAGTGCAAAATTGATAAAAAAGTGTATTATTATTACAAAGTGTTTGTTTGGTGAAATATTGTGGTTAAGAGGCACAAGAAAATGGCTTCAACAACAAAAAGAGATCTAAGTGCACAGGAAAAGGAAAAAATAGTCAAATCGGTGGAAACTTTTCAAGAAAATTTTAAAAATAAATCGGCTGCTGTAAAGCACACTGCAAGAGTTTTTTGTGTAGCAGATCGAACTGTTTACAGGGCCTTAAATGAAAAAGAAAACAAGGGCCACAATTCACCGCCTAAGAAGAAAAATAAGTGCGGTCTGAAAAAAATTACCGATGACTTCGATAAATGCGCCATTAGACATTTAGTACATCACTTCTTTATGAATAATGAAATCCCTACACTTGACAAAATATTGGCGGAGGTGCGATTGAGTCCAAACATATCCACAATAAGCAGGTCAACCCTCCACACGATTTTAAAGAAGGATCTTGGATTCAAATTTGTCAAACGTCAGCGGAAAAGTATTCTGTTGGAGAGAAGTGACATTGTTTCGTGGAGACGGAAATACCTGCGACAAATAAAAAAAAATAGAGAAGAAGAAAAGAAAATATATTTCACTGACGAAACTTGGATTAATGAAGGGCATACTCGTCAACATGTTTGGATTGACCCGAATATAAAAACACCACGCCAGGCATTTAATGAAGGCCTATCAACGGGATTAAAAGCACCATCGGGAAAAGGAAAAAGATTGATCATAAGCCACATTGGAAGTTCTACTGGCTTCCTCAGAGATGGGCTTTTAAGTTTTGTTTCAAATAAGAGCGGTGACTACCACGAGGATATGAACTCAGAAGTCTACGAAAAATGGTTTAAGAGTATTTTGCCAGGATTGGAACCCAACTCCGTCATCGTATTGGACAATGCTTCATACCATTCCAGAAAACAAAATAAGGCGCCTTCAACCTCAACGAAAAAAGAAGACATAAGAAATTGGTTGAGAAGCAATGCCATAAGTTTCGAAGACGATATGGTGAAAGCAGAGTTGTTGGAAATCGTCAAACGAAGAAAATCCAATTATGAAAGGTATGTTGTGGACGAATTGGCTCAAGCCGCGGGACATAAAGTGCTTCGTTTACCGCCTTATCACTGTGAACTCAACCCAATAGAATTGGTTTGGGCTCAGGTGAAAGGATGTGTAGCAAGCCGAAACAAAACATTTAAAATGTCCGAAATCAAGGAGTTATTAACAATAGCACTTGAAAATGTTGACAACGTCAAGTGGGATAACTGTGTGCAACACGTTATAAATATTGTTGAGCCGAAAATGTGGGCGATGGATGTTTTCACCGAAGAAGCCACAGAAAGGCTAGTTATAAATCTGAACGAAGATAGTAGCACTAGCAACTACTCGTCAGATTGTAATTAAGATCTTTTTCTATATTGAATAGATGTAAGTATCCAATTATTTAAATTAAAATTATTTTATGATGTTTTTGTTATGAAATGTATATTTTTATATTGTTAAATAGATTATTTTTAAATAAATGAAGTTATATTTATTTTTTGTTATTTATGTTGTTTTTTTTAAAAAAGGATTAGGCCTACTGGGAATACCTTTTAAAAAAAAAAAACGCACCTATTATCTTACCTCATGGTGGTGTGGAAAAAAATGATCAAATTTTTGTTTAAATCGTAATTGTGAAATTAAAAAGCAAAAGTGGTAGCGCTGGTACTTTTCTCTCTCATTTTGAAGCGATTTAGTATGATTTTTTATACATGGTATGGGAACGCTGAAAGAGCTTTCACGTGTGATAGACTTATGCAATATGTTGCAGCCAAAGTGAGATGCCAACGTCCTATCTTCCCTGTACTGACAATCTTTGTTGGACAGAGTATAGTTTCATTTTGTATATGACGTATACAAAATCGTAAAATGAGTCGGGAGGGAGATATTCCCTGAAAACTGATTTTAGGCTCCATTTTTCCAATATGGCGTTGCGAGCGGCAAAAATACGAGGTGGCGAATTTGAAATTTGGATAGAGTACATCAAAATCTATAAAACTGCCAATTTTCAAAACTCCCGGAAAACTTTCGAGGTAACTGCAATTTTCCATACCAAATGACTGTACAATTACTAAGAATCATTTTTGGTTTCAGTAATCAATTCACAGAAATCTAAACGAGAAATTTTTTTCAGAAATTAAAATATGTAAAATGAAAGCTTCTTTTTTCCAGAAAGTCGAATTTTATTTGTCTTTCGGTGATTGGACTTTATTCCTTGTGCAAATAGTGGTTTTCTGGATAAAGTACCTTTCGTTTTCTTTTTCTATCTCTCAAAAATTGAGAAAGATATTTTCATTAAACTTCCTGTGTTTGATTCAAAACTGATAAGAGCATTGAATTTAAAAACAAATTGATCCATCATAAAGCAAAGCTTTGTAAACATTATATTTGTATATTTGGAGAAAAAAATTGATTTTATTTTCAAAAATTTGACTTTAAAACTTGATTGCTCGTAAACTATTCACTGCAATTACTTAATCCAAGCTATTAAATAATGATTAAAGTTGTGACTTTCAAAAACATCATTGTATGTGGTAGTAAGTGACTTATTTGATTTTGAGTAAATTTTTTTAAATTAAATGATTTTCTTATAAAACTGCCATCAATTTTTGTCCGGCCTTGGTTGAACATATCCGTTCTTAACTTTATATAAATAACAACAAATTATCTTAAGCCCTACTCATCTGAGGGCTTTGAAGTTCATTGTAAGAGACATTTGTAAATTGATAAATGAAAAATGAAACTTTGCTTTCCTTTTTTTTAATTTTTTGCTTAGTTACTCCATCGTTTCTTTTGAGTTATAACTTATTTAGCATTGGTAGTTTTATTCTTTTCTAATTGTTTTCTTTTGATCTTTTTGATTTTATTTAATCAATCATTAGTTCCTAATAAAAAAAATCCGTATTCTTCATTGCAAGTGAGATGTCAAAATCAAGCCACCGTTTAGCAAATAAATAAAAACTATTAAAGTATAGATTAACAACTTAATTACATTACTATGCACACTTTTATAAAGAAAAAGCATTTTCCATTGTTCTTAAAAATAAGCGTAAATGTTTCCCATCAAGCTTAAAATTCTAGATCTATTCATAACATTTCTTCACAGAGATCATCTTCTTTTTGAGATGAGTAAAAAATAAAGAATAAAGTAAAATAATGTAATGATACTTAAGTCTAAAGAGAATATTCACTGGATGCTAAATTCGGTTTCAGTTTACTTTCACAGTGTGTAGATTTAAAGTCAATTGTAGGCGAGAAATTGCCAAAAAATTAAATTATATTAAAGTCCGAAAATGTTTGTGGAGTTTTTGCTTAACAAGTTTTTGGCAGAACCCAAGTTTTTTTTTAACAAAATTTTTATATGAATTTATTTTGAAATAAGACGATGTCCTTAGAAGGGGGCGTAAAGTCCCTTAGTCGACATTATTTGGTGCCGCATAAACCGTTCCTTTTTTTGCTCGGCCCTTGACTCTGAAGAGTAGTATTTGTATGCAACCGCATATGAAGGTTCCAACATTGGTAGGTAGGCGTTGGGTTCGCAAAGATTGGAGTGTTGTTCATAAAATTGCTTGTATCCACCATGAAGAAGATAAACCTCTGGGTAGTGTAGAGCAGGATAAACGTTGACATTTTGTTTTCTGTCGCATTCGCGAAGAAAACGGCACATTTTAGGTCCGCGTCTAGAAGAAAATTCACAATAAAAAATAAGTATCTGTCTCTTCTGTCCATCAGCTTCGATAGCAGCTGTATTTGTCTTTGAGCTTAGGAACTCTTCCATAAGCTGATCTTGTGTATAAATATTTTTCGCCCACCAAATATGTCCGCCTTTGAATTCATAAGGGTATCGACAATCGATGATTTTGATCGAGTCCAAGATATTATTGTAGGCACCATGGAGTATATGTGCCATGGTATTACTTGATATCGACTTTATATCTATGTGCTCACTGCCCATTATAGGAAGACAGAAAGGCTTACTGAAATTACCAATGAGATTGGAATCCGAAGATGATCTCGACACGGCACTCATGACACCAGGATTATGATTCACCGAAACATACTTACTTAGATCGAGTGCTTCTAGGGCTGAGCTTGTGGCTGTTTGTGGCGCTGAGTCGATTTCCATTGTTGAAGGCATTTCCTCGCTACATCTCTGAATTTTTGTGCACTGGACTGTTGTAACCGATGGACAAGAACGTTTTAAGCCACGTTTGGGAGACAAAAAACAAAATGGTGTGCTTTTCAGGATAGTTACTTGATTTGATGACGACAAAAATGAAAAATTTGGTCCTGGTACTGTTTCGAAAATCTCTGTTGTCTCTGGTTTGATTAGTGAGGAGCTGCCTTCGTTCGATGAGAAATTATCCTCAGCCATGTTCAAGCATTGACGTACTGGTTGGATTTCTTCCAGTGAAGGATTAGAGTTGTCACTTATTGAAGAATTTAAATCACAATCTATATCCATTGCAAAGTCAGTCCTTGGTACAAAGTCACTTGTTAATTTCTTAACACTTCGATTGCTATTAATTTATTGTAGAAAAGCAAATAACATCAAGGGCAGGGCAAGGGCAAACTAATTTAGTGACTCACAATTAACTAGCAAAATACAAGACGCAGGTAAAAAACTTCAAATCAAAAGGAGCTCTGGATGCAACTGAAAAAATATTTCAACTCATGCCTCGTATATACTTTTAGCTTTTGCATATCACACACACTGTTACCTAGTCGTGCGAGTATAGTTATGAACATACACATGCAAACAAAAAAGCATTATGGCGCATTTATGCTAGGTATCTTCCAGGGGCTTCAAACACACTCGTTTCATTATTTATCGTGCTCATTGATGGTTGCCGTCAATGCGGGGCACAAAGTAAGAAGTCACCCACGTTACTTAAACTTTGCTAACTGCGTTAGTGTGAGTTTCCATTCGAAGTATACTTGCAGTCGTATGAGTTGCAACTACAACCTGTTTGCTGTTTCTCTTTTTATCATCTTCCAATATTTCCCTGAGACTTGATCTCAATATGCATGGCTTGCATATTGAGATCAAGTCTCAGGGAAATATTGGTTGAATGGTTTTTGCGATTTTGAAGTATGTACCTACCAACATTTGTGAAATAAAAGAATATCTTATGCAATTTTATGTAGAATTTTGTAGTGCAATACAACAAATAGTGCGTGTGCTGTATTTACTATATTTAATTCTTAAACGATGACATAGCACACCTTTAACCATTCAAATAGGTTCGTTTCCTTACTTTGCGCCCCGAAATTCTTAGAACGTGGCAAAATGCTTTTATATTGAGAATATATTTAAAAAAAAAGTCGTTACGAGTTCAAAAGAAACGCAACTACAAATCCATACATAGACACTCAAAAAGGGGAAATAAGCCAAAACTTCAATGTGTAAATGTAGATGGTCGTCTTTTGCTTTCTTTTTTTTTTTCGACAAGGTAGATGAGAGATTGCAGATATTTTCTCCTCCATTCAGATTTCACTTGGAAACAATTCTTAAAGTATAACGATTTTGGTTTCTGTCTGAAGATTTGTTTCAAAGGATTATATTGCTTACAGCATAAAGTAAAAAATAGTTCCGCAGAAAATATGTTTGTATTATTTTTCCTGAGCAGTTTAAGATAGAACACTTTACTGATTAATAGCTTAGTTTTTTTTAGTTTTTAAATGATTTTTATTTAATGAAATTTACAATGGTTTTGTTTAGCTTTCAATATATGTGACATGGCCGTTGTTTTGAAGATTTGGTATTTTGCTTCATATTGAACATCTCTGCTGTGCATCACACTTCTCCTGGTCGCATTTAGTGCAGTTTTCGCCTTAGATAATTTATCTGTCGTGTGGTTCTTAAAGTTAAGATTTCTAGAAATCCGCAAACCAAGATAGTTGTATTCACTCACGATTTCAATGTTGTGCTCTCCATTTTTCGCTGCTACAATTTCGCCCTAATCCGTTTCGAAAAATCATATCTTTTGATTTGTCGAGGTTCACCTGGAGTCTCCATTTGTTACAATAAACGAATAATCTATTTATCATAAGTTGGAGGCTTTCAGTTGACTCAGCAAGCATAACGATATCATCTGCGAACATTAGCACTTTTATTAGAAGGTCTGGTGAAACTCGAGCTCCTAATTGTAGAATCTCTTCGATGTCGTCTATAAATAAGGCGAAAAGTAAAAGGCTGAGGCAGCAACCTTGTCTTAGCTCTATATCTACTAGGAACTGATAAGATACTTTGCTTTTAAGGGTTACTGCAGAGGTTGTTGAGTCGTATAATCGCTCTAAAATGCTTCCAAACTTTCTCGAAATTCCTTTATTATATAGCTTCAACATCAGTGCTTTTCCGTCTATGGTATCGAATGCGGCTTTGAAGTCGATAAAAAAGCATAAAGCTTCTTTTTCGATCCCTTAAATATCTCAGCTACATTGGTAAGCGAGTAAATTTGGTCAATTGCAGAGTAGTTTTCGCGAAAACCAGCTTGCGCTTCACTCAACAGGTTATTTTCCTCTACCCAGTTATTAAATAAACGTTTGTAGAGCAGTTTTGCTAGGACCTTCACCGCTGAATTCAGTAACGATATACCTCTGTAGTTCGCGGAGACTCTATTGTCCCCATTTTTGAAAATTAAAATTGGACTGATCATAGCTTCTTTGAAACAGCTTGGCATACTAGCGCTCTCATATGCTTGGTTTAAGGCTCTTGTTAGGTATTCGACGAAGAGAGATGTGCTAAATTTGTAGTATTCTTGAGGGATTCCGTTTGATCCTGGTGACTTATTGTTTTGTAGCTCATTCAACACATTTTGCACTTCTGAACAAGAAAATGACGAATCAAGCCCATCGTCCTGTTGATAAGGGATGGCATACTGAAAAGATGAAGAAAAACTATCTTCCGTTAGCATTCGACAATGTTCTACTAAGCTATCAATATCAACTGGTGGAGGGACTTGTTGTTTTGATTTTTTATTGATTTCACGAACAATCTTCCAGAATTTGCCTGTATTTCTACATACTGCAAGGTCTCGAGCGATTTTCTTTGAGTAAGTTTGTTTTTTCATCTTCAGTAGCTCTTTGTAGGTTTTATTAGCAGTAAGATATTGTTGTTTGGAATAGAAATGTTGTCGGGGTTTCTTCTAAACAACCTTAGCCAAGCATACGATCTCCTTCGTGCATCCAGCGGTCTTTGTCGAACCATTTTTCTTTGTAGTGCATTTATACTTTGTGCTGCTATCGCTTTTTCAATAATTTCTTCAAGATCGTATAAGTAAGGAGCCTGGAATGAAGAATTTCTTTCTCGCAAAAGGAGAGCGCTATTTAAGGCTACTGCATACCTGTCGGCATACGCATTTTTCCACTTATATTTTAATCGTGATGTATCTGACTGTTCGGACTGCTACTGATTTAGGGTTACTGTCAGTTGAATCGGAATGTATCGCAGTTATAATTTCGAATTCATCTATTAAATCTCTTCAGTCTCCCGACACCATTGTGTAGTCGATCACAGAGTTTCCTTGAGGACCTATAAAAGTGAAATCATCTGATACATCTCCGTCTGTCGTACCATTACACATACTCAATCCAAATGAGTTACAAAGATCAACAACTCTTCTTCCTTCTCTGTTAACTGGTATATCTCTTGAGCAACGTTTTCTATCCCTTAGCCTGTTTTCGGTTTCCAGAGCTTCTGTTCTTGCATGATGTTCGATAAGTCACTGCTAAATAGGCTGTCTTCAAGTTTCGTAAAACAGCTTTCCCAGTGATTACAATTTAAGTACACCGGAATTAAATTCAGTACCTTATGATCCAATTTGATTTCTATAATGGAGATTTCTCCCACCAGCTTATACTGACAGTTGATGTTTTTAAGAATATTTTTGAAGCCCATGAGTATTCCTCCACTTGCTCGACCTTTTCTATTCACCCTACTTGCTTTTAACCACATTAATTTATAATCGCTAAAACATGATTCGAATTTGTTAAAATGTTCCTCAGTTACATTTGTTTCTATTATAATACAAATATTTCATCTTGAATTATAAAGTTTGTAAGATCTAAAATCTCTGTTTTATTATTTAAGCCTCCAGCATTATAATTTAAAATATTTTGTAACTAATTCATGATTCTGACAGACAGACAAGAGTCAATATTAAAATGTGCTTACCCTCTGATCTAACTGATTAATATATTGCATAAAGAGACAAAGTTAAGAAAACAGTATAGGCTTCTTATGCTTTCAAGAGGATGTGAACAATCATTACACACATAATCTATCATCCCTTGTTCTCGTAGATTTGGTAGTTTAGTTGTTTAGATTTAGTTTGAACTTCGAAGACAATTGTCTTCAAATGACAATCAAAGCTCCCGCTTCATGCAAAACTTCAACAATTTGAAAAACGATTGATTTAAACTGAAAAAAAGAACTTTTCAATGTGCAATATGGAGGCCTAATGGTTGAATCACAATCATGCTTCGGCTTCAACGCCGTTACGTGTTAGCGCCTTGAGTTCGTTCTGAATTAACATTATGATTTTGTTGTTGTTTTTACTGTCAAAGCGAGCAAAAGCTCAACAAAACTGAAACTGGACGTAACATCGGAGTCAAAGAGGGATTGAGATTGGATTTTCTATGATTGTACTCATAAACGTCAGGGGAAACCAAAACTAAAGCGGCATTGTGATGCTGGCATAAATTTTATTTTGTATCAAATCTTAAACATTTCTCGTACAATTCAATTCTCGCAATTTCAATTTCTTTTTGATGCATTTGACATCCTATCTCCTTGTAGACAGAAGAAACTCTTTTCAACTCCGGGGTAGCAGGAAATAGCTTCCTTCTTTTAATTGGAAACGTTGTTTGCGGGTTTAACAAGCACACATTTCTAGCACAATCAGACTTACTCGTTAAGTTAGTGATTTCTTCAAAAAGCTCTTCCTCTGAGTCATAATTTTTGTTGCTATCATAGCTTTTTGGAAAAATCATATACCTAGCTTCTGACTGTTCATTGAGGAGTTTTTTGTTTCGGAAAACTCACACCAAGCAAAACGCATTCAACAGGCAAGATGTATGCCATGCCTACAAACAAGTTGTCAATTCGCAACGCATAGCCAGGTCATTGAACGTTTGCCTGGGTCTTTGTCATAGAAAAAGTGTTCAATATTACATAAATGCAAACGTCAGCTTCAGATAAAATTTGAGAACAAATAGCAGAGATGTCAATCACCCTGGTACCTGGTATGTGTCACCGCGCCAATTGCAGCCTCACTTGAACAAGAATCGGTGTTTGAACCTGTACGTAATTTCTTCAAACGTTTCGTGTACTGAGATGATTTTTGTTGCCATTAAAGTTTCATAGCAAGACGCTGCGAAAATCTTTACTCCCCTGCCTGTTCATTCAGGAGTTTTTTGTATTTGTTTTGGAAAAGAACACGGAAAACTCACACCTAAACAAGATACATTCAACATGCAGGGTGTACCATGCCTTCAAACGAGTTCTCAATTCGTAACGCATAGACTGGTCCACTACAAAAACGCTGATGTGGTAGTGTGCACTGTTCGCAAAGGCGAGAATTTCTATGATAAGTACACATGATATAAAATTTGAGCGGAAACAGCAGAAGTTGTCAAAGGTGCATACGCCAACTACACCTGCACATTACCTATACAAGTTAACGCACAATGCACATTTCTACACACCTTCGAGATCATGCTTAAGAATGATTCATAATTCTACATCAAGGCATCTCTTCTCAACATTAGCGAGAATACGCAGTTGCCCATACGTAGATACAAAACAAGTTGGTAAGTGAAAAATGCACATACATGCGTAAGCTTTTTTCCCCAATAAGTGCATCTGTTGCCTGTTTACCTTTCTTACGTCCAACTCTACTGCTTCACGCATATTTTCGTACATAAGATGAACAAGAACATACCTATAGCATCGGTTATAAGAGTTTATTTTCCCACATAAACAAGAATACCTAAATGCAATGTCCATACATACATAGTTGATTTAAAGTTTCAGTATCCAACAGACGCACAACTAGTAGTTAGTGAAAATGGTCAACAACATTATAACCCACAGGCGTACTGGTTCCGTCTCCCTAATAACTGTAAGTTGTAACAGTTGCAGATTTTTTCTATTTTTTGAATTAGCTCTGCAATTTTTCGAAACTTCATATTTGTCTGTAGCTTTTTGGCAAAAAGAGTGAGATCGGTGTGTTATTTTACAAAAATGTGTTCTATATATGATATTGTTCAAAAGATCAAAACATATTTAATTAATAGTTTTTTTTTGCACATAGCTAGTTATCAAATTTTGATGTGTCATTGAGAGGAAAAAAGCCTTGCTTAAGATAAACAGCAATGTGAACTTTTTTAGCAACTTAACCCTCTTTTACAACCTGGGGCCCATTTGAACCCCAGAGCATGTTTGAACACTCATAACTTTTTTATTTTCCATTTTTTTTAGTGGGATCTATACTCTGTGGACAAAATTTAATTTTTGGTTCATTTTTTACGTTAAAACTATTATCAGATGTCTACCGATTTTCCTGCAATTTTTTGAGTAAAAAAAACCCATCCAACTGACCTGGGACCCCACTACTGGAATTCTATGAAAAATCATATTTTTTTCTACGAAATCATTATTTTATTGTTAAAGTAACATAGTTTATGTTTAGTAAGGACTTAACTTGAAGTTGTTGGCAGTTCCGGGATACATTTTATACATAAGGTTCTAAGTGTGGCAAAGGCAACAACATCTGCCACATCCATCCCAGGTGGTTCTGCTTTTCTTGTCGTCTGCTCTTGGGCAAAGGTGACATCTGCCCCCTTTCGGGGACTGTTGGTAATACATCCTGAACTCTCCCCAAAATACAGAGAGTATCCAATGCAGGTTTTCCAATGCCAGATTGTGTTGCAGGTTGTGAACGGTTATTCAGCTCCGACTCCATCAGTTCCTCCGCTAGTTCGATAAGCTTATCACTTCTAAGCTGTTTTTTCTGGGTGGATTGAAGTGTCGGAAGAAGATGACAGTTGCTAGGGCTGCTATGTCCAGGTCCAGTAAGTTGTAGAATACAACCATCGGCAAGCGATTTGTTTGACGTGTAGGTACATGAATATTGGTATCAAGACCATTTGGTCGAATATATCGAATCCACCTTTGGTGCGGTTATAATCAAGTATCCATTGCATGTTTAATTTGATGACGGGAAGTGGCTTTCTAACAGTTATCTTGTGTTGAAAGCAATACCTCTTGTTTGTTTGGTTTCGGAACATAACTCACCACTCACTTTTTTCCTAAAATCTATTTGTTCTATTGACTGATTCATTTTGTTATTCTTGTAGGGCTACATAGATATGAAAGAGTCCAACGACGTTACTTTTTCAGAAAATTGGCCAACAAAGCGGGAGTCATCCAACTGGTATTTTAGTAGTATATCGGGCCACAAAGTTTATTTGAAAAAGGGATGGAATATATTCGGGGCTTGGAGAAGCAGTCATATCCAGTTTAGTGAAAAAAGCTTGAAGCCGACTGAATTTGTGATATATTGCTCATTCAGAAACGTTTCTTTCATGCCCCAAGTGCTTGATGTGTCTGGACAATGTTGCTACAACGGATTCAGAATGAATGGACGTCGTCGTGAGCTCCGCAATAACACCTATATCGGCGTATCGGATGGCAATATGGTTTCCTTGGTTCACTTTCAATTTGAAGAACCGCCACATGCAGCAATTAGTGTTTGTCATCCCCAGAAATAGTGATGTTGTGGGCTTTTCAAAATAAAAAATAAACTTCATTAAACTATTTACAATATTATTCAATTTACTTTACTTATGTATAAAATCTTCAAATTTTGTTCAAGTATTTCTTGATTTAAATATAATAAAATTTAAATTCAATACAAAAATCAAATGGGGGTTTTGTAACGCAAAACGCAATAAAATTAAATGATAAATGGAATGCATAAAATTTCTCCTGAAATATGAAAAAACTCATTGCTCATTATATTTTTAGTAGTAAATTTAAAGCTATGATATTACAACACGGGGTTGGGGGAACTCGTTATGTGAACCAATCACAGTACACAAAACGGATATCTTTACTAAGCTGCTTAACAGTTCAACAAGTTCTTACAAACTTGTCTCAATCTCTGGTGAAACCAGTTCGTTAGTCAGGATTCCTTTTTTGTTAGTATTGTAATTTTTCAGATTACAGATAATCAGTTGGTTTATTGCAGTAGTCACTCGACCAGACATTGGCTACTTAGTGGTAGTATAGGCCCTTATTGCGAGTGTCGTTTGGTTGTCGATAAACGACCACATAGGTAGATTTCGACGATTTAGGCGGCCAAAAGTCATATTTTCAAAGTCAATTTAGCCGTAAAACTTTGACCGGTACCGTTAGAAGACACTTCCAGTAATCTATCAAAACTATCCCCACCTTTGGGCAATGTTTCATAAATTATTTACAGGTAGTTGAAACTTGACTTCCGTTCTCGGTGTACGTTACAGTTCTCGAAGCTCTCTGTGCAACTTGTGTTACAAAGTCCAAATTTGTTTTGTGGAGGTAATTACCTTAATGAAAGTGATGGATTCGAATAATTCAGGTATCAATCTTTAAAACTATATATAATAATGGTGTTTTATTAGAAATTGTCATATTTTTTCTTCAGTTGTAAGACAAGAGGTTTTTGGTAAAAATTTATCATTGATTTTCGATTTCTCAAGAGTTTTAATTATACTTCAGGGTCCGTCCCACCTGTTTTTTTCTCTTTTATGCTATAAACAGGGTCTTATTATTATAGTAAAAAAAAAATTAGCCGCTAGAAACCGCAAATCTCGGAAAAATCCTTTATCAAAGATTTTTTGTAAAAAAACCACTTAAAATTGAAAATCTGGCAACCCTAAACCTATGGAAGCTCAACTTAAATTTAGTCTTAAAGGTTGTTATTTCTACAAAAAATTAAGTCTAAGATTAGGTCTCTATCATCAGTATTGACAGAGATATCGAATTTCATACAGGTCAGGGTCATCAAAGTTAGCCTTTTTTTAAATTGTCAAAAAGTGATGTAAAACTTGAGAAACGGACTTTACTGTGGAACAATTTTTTTCTTAGAATATGACATATGGAATATATATATATTTTTTTTTTAATGTTAAACTTTTCTTTTACTCAATACAGTGTTTCAGTTTATAATAACCTCTTTTAATTACTAAAACCCCATTTAAAAGCTGTTATCACAGTAAAATGTTTTTGGCCGCCTAAATTCGCGAAATCTACCTATGTGCGACGGTTGTCGATAGTCGAACGTCGAAAATGAAATTTGGCATTGTGTATTCTTATTGTTCGATACTTTCAAGTTTAAATTCGGTCGTTGTCGTCTGTATTTTTGCGTTCGACTATCACGGAAACTAACTCAAATGTCAAATTATAGGATTTATTCACAAATGAGAACTTTCATTATTCAAAGTAACAGAAATCCTTGTCGATAGAGATACGCAATACCACAAGGAAAATTTATCGAAGCTTTCAACCCTTGTCGCATCGAATGTTAGACGACACTCGCAATAAGGGCCATAGTATTCAAATAATTGGATAAACCTAAAAGTTATAAGTCAGCAGAATCAAGAAAAGGAGGTGGTGCATTACCAGGCATTTTGATAAATCTAAACAAAGACTAGTTTTTTTATTTTTTTTTTTCATTTGTAGCATTAATATGTATTCTGTTTTTATGTTTTGTGAAAAAAGAGTAGATTCTGCAAAAAATTAAATGAAAAATTACATTTGCTGTGAAACCTACTTTTGGTTTAATTTTTTTAAGGAATAGTGTACAATGTACGTGACATGCTTTGTGTATGATAGCGTAATTATATATCAAATTAAAGTTTATCAATTAAGGATTACAGTGGTGCAAAAAAAGATATAGGTCATCACTGATTTTTTCGAGATATTGGCTGGCAAACGTCAACGAAAATGTTTCTTTTCTAACTAGTTTTAGGTCTCTCTTTCCGAAATATAAGGCATTTTAAAAAATGTTTTTTTACATTAAATTTTATGATCTTTCATATGATACCTAAATCATTATCCTACGTGCTATACTTTTTGAGATATATTTAATAATTTGCAAAAATGTCGGATTTTTTCCATTTCCGGCGCTCAATCTCTAGTCCAAGTATCTCAAAATCACCAAGGCCAAATTCAAAAATATTTGGCAGATAGATTGGACTGAACGTAAGCTTTCATTTGGTACTAGTCTCATAGGTGCACGCCCCGGGCCCAGGCTCCATAGAAAAATGAGCCATCTCCTTTTAATGTGTACCAGTGCAGCGGGATTAGAAGGATGGGCTTACTTCTTCGAGAAGTTGACTGCTGTTCTTAAGTCAGTGTGTTACATTGCCTCTTACTATGCGGGTCGTATTCAACAGGTGCTCGATGCTCAACAAATATTTTCATATTGTTGTTGTTCGGATAAGTTATTACAATGACAAAAATTGAGTATCGTATAGGAATTACAGATAATCTCGCCGACTGTGACAAATACTATTGAATTCTTTATTGCATCTCGCTTTATATTGACTTTCTCTTCATCAAACAAATCAAACTATACGCTTTCATTTTGTCGGTCAGGTGATGTCACAATCATTTTTTTAAACAATTGATAGAAGCCTGGTATGAAGATTAAATGGGTTGTTCTTAAAATCTTTTACTCTATACACATACAACAGAAAGCATTTTACACTCGCCCGAACAAGTGCGACTTGCTTGATCAAAGATAAGACGATAATTTACGATGACTCAAGGTAGATTACCTGCAAAAGGTAATCACTTTTATGGGAACACACAGAAAATAACTTGTTTTGAGTTTTCCATGTGCATCCCTCTTCTGCTTTTTCAATATATATCGTCCCTCCTCTTTTACGCAATGACATAGTAAGAAATTTCCAAAATATCGCAGATGAAGAAATTGATTTTTCCTCAGTGAAAAGTAGTTGGACTTATGAATTTTGTACCGAATACTACAATGAATTTACTATACAGGCTTATCATTGGACGGAAGCACCAACACTCTTTTTCGATGTAGGTATAATTTGTAGGGAAATCACTAAAGGTTCACGGCATCTTCGCATTCTTAGCCTGTTTTTCGTACATTTACTTTCGGAGGTGTGATCTGTGATGAAGAAGATACCTTGCCGGTATACCAATGTTTTTCATATGGAACAAGCCCTCGGTCAAATGATGACCATAGGTTGGATTGGGAGTGATTAAAGTTGCTTTGAATATGAAAGAAACAAAATACTTCGAAAGGACACAAAACTTAGGAATTGGTTACGCTGCAGCAGTACCTACTGTCTTGCCTCTTGCTGGTCAAATATTTACTATATATAGTTGTATTGGCCTGTGCTGTGTTTTATTTAGTTATTTCAATGCGAGTAGTTATACTTGAAACTCAGTATGCTTTTACTCATATAACATATATTTTTATTTGTCTTTCCTAAACAGACCTACTATGGGGCTCGTGTAATAATTCCTGGAACACAATTCACTGTTTGAATCCGTATGAAAGGAAAAGTCTTATCTGTTGGGACGAACTAAACATAACTAACAGCGCGGTCATGAAGTTTTGCTCGGTAGCTGCTGTAAATATCACTGCTTCAGATCTTTTGGATCCTGTTAAGGAATTCTGGGAGTAAGTTCGGATTGTAGACTATGAACCTTCATACTTTAATTGTTACAATTTATTATATTTAGGCGACGTGTACCCGACATTTCATCTGGAATCGAGCATATGGGAACTATTAGATGGGAGTTAGCAGGAACATTATTGTTTGAAGGGTGTTAAATGGACGGGAAAAGTAGCTTACTTCACGGCGCTATTCCCATATGTTGTGTTAATGGCTGTCTTACTTCTTCGCGGAGTCACACTGCCAGGAGCCTTTGAAGGTATCAAATTCTATATTACACCAAACTTTTCGACGTTGTCAGAAGCTGAGGTAATTATGCGATTGATTGCTTCCATTTTTATAAAAGGAATTGCAAGTTGTCATATAATTTATGACCGTATTGAAATGAGACATGGTGAAAGTTTTTTTTTTACTATTTTGAGAAATAATTATTTGTGGTCTTTTATGTGACAACTAAAAGTTTAAACAGAGACAGTTCAGCAGCTAGATATCCACTCAATCGATTCCGTTAAGTTGGAGGTGCACGATTGAATCTTAAATGAAACTTTATGTTTTGTTGAGACCGCTGCTGATAGATACTTTTCCTACAACTATGCTGTTAATGGTTTGATTGACGCCGTTACACAAGTAATCTTCTCTTATGGTTTGAGATAAGGATCTCTGATTGCTCTCGGAAGTTACAACAAATTCACAAACAACGTCTAAGTAACTTTTTTAAAAATGCTTCAAATGGCTGCCTCGGCTGGCCATGCAGTAGCCTACACGATCTGTTCAATTTTGAAGCACATTATCGATGGTTTGCAGCTGTATTTCGCCAATGGCTTCACGAATATTGTCCTTTAAAGCGTCAATTGTCTCTGGCTTGTCGTCGTAGCACTTATCTTTTACGGTACCAAACAAATAATAGTCCAACGGTGTCAAATCGCAGCTCCGAGGTGGGCAAACGACATCAGCTCTGCGGCTTATAATGCGATCTTCAAAAACAGGGCGCAAATTATCGAGTGTAGCTTCGGCTGTGTGGAACGTAGCGCCGGCCGTCCTGTTGAAACCAAATGTTGCCAATATCTTCCTCTTCAGTTTTTGTGAACAAAAATTCGTTCAACTTGGGCCGATAACGATCGCCATTGACTGTAACGGCTCATTTTCGAAGAATGCCTCTGGACCAAAATCCTCACTAAACAGTGACTCGTTTTGGGTGTATCGGCTTTTCAATGTATGCGTGCGGGTTTTCTGTGCCCCAAATACGACAATTATGCTTGTTTACATACCCGCTAAGATCAAAATGAGCTTCATCTGAAAAGATGTTTTTTTGGCAAAATCGGTATCTTCTCTAAGTCAATCGCAGGCCCACTTACGCATTGGATGGTCAGTTGGCTTCAACTCCTGAACCAATTGGACTTTGAATGGGGTCATACCAGGGTCTTTATGCAAAATTCGTCTCAATGATGTCTCCGAAATGTTCAATTGTTGAGAACGACGTTGAATTGATGATATGGCGCTTCACGCACACTTTCTGCCACAGCAGCAATATTCTCGGGTGTACGCACTGTTTTTGGCCTTTCACGCTTTGGTTTATCGATGAGGATGCCAGTTTCTTTCACTTTTTTCACAAGATAACGAAATCCGTACGCAATTTTCGCACACATTCTGCAACATTACCATGATTTTCAAAGTAATGTCGCAATATTTCCCAGCGTTGTCAACTGAATTCAAAGATGCGCTGATTGTTTATGCGGTGAACTCAGGTACAAGTTTTACCGCAGGTTTTGCTTTGTTTTCAATAATAGGTTTTTTTTACAATTTTAAGTTTTTATTGAAAAGCTCATTTGTTTTACAATATTTGATATATACAACTATGAATTCTTAGACTAGCATTATTGTTTTAAAATCTACGAGCACAGATGGGGCTCTGCTTCGTTAAATTGGCGGGTTTTATACATTTTTACTAAACTTTATTTTATCTATGTCTAACATTTACTTGTTTCTTAAATAAAGATTGGTATGTCCTCGTCGGCTTGAGCAGTGCTGACGGTCGTTGGTTGGAATGTTGGTGGGCGAGGAATGTTAGTTGGATGGTCGCTTCGGCCCTGGAAGCTATTGTATTTCCACTTTTGGTGTCTTCAACCTCTGTTGTGCTGCGTTCCTCTTCCTGCAGCGACGTAAAAATCTCTAAATCTGTCTTCTTGCGACATTTGAAATGCTGGATCCATTATTTATAGCACCTGGAGATATTGGTCTTCAGGGACTGGGTATGGGTAAGACTCATATGCAGTCAGTGGTTTCTGTATGCTATAGCTTATTTTCTTTGAATGTAGTATTACAATTTCATAATTCTATGGGGCTTGGGGCTAACGGCTTCTACGATGGCATCAAGGAAATTATTGGATACTACACAATGGGCTGTTGGAAATTCTGTTGGTGTTTCACAACTTCAGGGATTTGTGTCGTAAGATTGATTTTTTTTACATAAACAGGCTGTCTTTATATTTAGTCTGGTCCAATGGAGCCCAGTGACATACTTGGACTACAGCTTCCCTATTTCGGCTCAGACCTTTCGATGGTCAACAGCCTTATCGCTCAAGTACTCCGTACGTGTGAATACAAGTACTTAAGCCTACCGCCCTTTACGTTTGAAAATTGCGTTTCAGGTTCAACTGATTTAACATTAATATAAAAAAGTACGTACATACATACGAAGGGTGACGCAACAGGGGGAATAGAGGGGACCTACAATTTTCTGTCGGTTCCCAATGGCTTAGCGAGAAAATGCTTTCATTGAAATGAATTTACAATCGAAGCACTTGCTAGTTCCTCAGTTAAGGCGATACCGGCGGGAAAATGAATTTGTTTTTTGTAATATAAATGAAATGAAACGAACGAGTCGTTTGTTTATCAAACTCTTGAGGAGTTTGAATTCAGATTTGATTTTTTACAGTGAATTGTTACAATTTTTCGCTTGATTGCAGTTTTTTTCAGAGGGTATCCACCCTAATACCAAAAAAGTGTGGCTAATGATTATCTGGTTGGACTAGCGCAATCACCTATGAGCCTACTCCACTTTCCGAACAGATCGAAATTTTTGAAGAAGAACTTTGCCCAAACTGGACTACTTCGAAAACACCGACATATTTGAAAATGAGAAATAGGCGAAAAAAATAACGTTTTCTGGGTTGTTGTTGAGAACAGTTGCAAAGAACTGCCATATCGTAGCGTGATGGGGACTGGATGGGAGAAAAGAAAACCAATTTTCAAGAGGGAAGTAGATATTGTAGGTGTTCTATAAGAATCTCCAACATAAGTATTTCAAGGCATAATGCTTCGTACATACTTAATAGAAGAGATGGAATGTTTGGGTTACACAAACAAAGTATTTAACTGACTCTCTTTAATCTGTTTTTTTCGTAAACAGTGCTCTAGTGATAAAGTCAGCTGCTTCCCCTGAAACAGCCGCAGCATCCGCCTTGCTAAGAATGCTCATCAGTTTTACCTTGACCTCAATTTCGGACGGACAGCAAAGTAAAGAGATTCATATTTTACTACACGTGTGGGGAATGCTCTTCCTGGCTCGGGTTTTCCCCTACATTATGGTTCAAAATTGTTCAAAAACAACGTGCATCGGTGTCTCCTTTCAAATCCTCTCCTATTTTCCTTAATGCTCGCACTGTGTTCTAAACATCAAAAGGGTATTCATAGCCCCTTGATGTGTGCGCTGATTATTTTTAAGAAAAATTAAAAGGTTCCGTGACGCTTGGCTTAGAAACTACAAACTCTTTCGCAGTCTGCTATGTTTGTTTGATTTTTTTGAGGTTTCTAAAATACAGTACTCAGACCTAAATACCAGTCCATTGTACTACCACAAAACAGGCTTCTTTTATTTATTTTATTTTATTTTCAAAGGATACAATATAAATTGACATCGTCCGGAATACTTTGCCGGGGCAATATGCCCATATGGCAGTTTCAAATGATACATTTTTAAAATTAAATTAACAATATTTCGGATAAATCAATAGATTTCATATGTGTACAAATGTACATATACTTTTGTTTAATTTTTGTCAAATTTTTGAAAAGAAATAGTATTTTTTAGACTTGAACTCGGTGCCTGGCTAATAACGGAAACAATTTTGAGTTACTTGGTTGAACTGAGGGGTCTAATACTATCTCAAGGCTGGGAACATTTCCCCTGAAGTGTTCCTGTGTTATTTTACAGCTTTGTAAAATATGTCTTATGGTTGTGTATGTGGTTCTCTGCATATACTGCAAAACAAGGGATCCTCGTTGGTGAAAAGATGTGACTTGTTAAACAGTGTGTGACCTAGTCTCATTCGTGAAATTTGAACTGATTTCGAACGGTTTGAGTCTTCGTTATACATCACAGGTGTTAAGTTGTGTTTACGTAATTTCAGGAACGATTTCAATTGCTTATAACGATTTTCTATTTCTTCATTGATGAGTTTCGCCGATTGAATCCATAAAGAGGTTGCGAATGGTGGTATTGCAAACACTAAAGACATTCTAGTGGCTTAATGCATCTTTTATTATAGCTTTTCAGATGTTCGGAGAAAATCCAAAGAACGAAAATGACGGACGTTTACAGAGCAAATGCTTCGCCATGTCATCATCTCCTCCACAGGATACACAAAGTTTACCATCTTAATAAGGTGATTTTGTGTCATCTGCGCTTGCTGAGATTGATGAGCGTGATGTATCTGTTGTTGCATTTGTTGTTGATGTTGTCCCAGGCAGTTGACAGCCTGAAAGAAATACAAAGATAAATGGCATGTATACTAGTTACAATTTTATAAATATTTTATACTAAGCTGTATAAATATAGGAAAGGCTGATAAACATTATCGAAAGAGTCGCTGCCGCTCTAATTCTAAGAGTTGAACAGTAGCTGCATAAGCATTCACTTTCTTCAACAATCCGTCTTTCAAAGAATCAAAGTCGCAATGAGCTTGTCAGACCAATGGAATGGAATGTGTACGACTAGGTCATTCAATTCGCTCTAGTAGTCTACGCTTTTCGGTGAGTTTTTTAACGTACTTAATGGAGTACCTTGTTCTCCAAAGTTATCCTATACAGAGTGTCCCTTAATTAATGTTACATACTTGGGGATTCGATTCTTTGTCATATTTTAAGAAAAAAGTCGTAAAGGAGGAGGTGTCCATCTAATTCTATTTAGGCGGGAGGGCAGATTAAGTAAAAATTCAAAATATGCCAATTTGCATTTGCCTGCCTGCATTCTTCATCGACCCATGGGTTTCGTTTTGGAGGCCGAGTGAAAGCCAAAACATCAGAGGTTGCGGTTCTGATGCTTTATGCTGACGGTATAGGATCCAAGTAAAGTAGATACTTGAATAGAAAAGGCACTGGCAATCTCTTGCGATTTTCATTTCTACCTTGGCTCCAACAGGGTAGTAGTCCGAATAAAAGTTGGCCCCTCGGAAAGTTCGGACATCATTAACACTTTAAGAGTGTATTGCGTCGATTGCAATATACAATTACAAATTTTAAGACAGCCGAAGCGAGTACTACTAACTACAAAATTTAGACCTGCAGCAAAACCGATTAGTCCCAGTCCGTTTTCTAAATTTTTGCTGCATGACCTCATTCCCTACTTTTGCTAAGGACTATTTTTTCGTGTCATGCCTTGCTCACGTTTTGTTAAGAGGTGCTCGTAGAAACAAACAATTATCGTCTGATGCGGATAGTTATTATACGCTCACTTACCGGATTTTGGCTGATAACCTAATCCCTAAAAAACCTCTAACAACTCTGCACCCAATTACACAGGGCTTAACATTTTCATGTTAGGCCTTACGCAATCGCGATCTCTGCTTCGTGTGTTGATTTTCATATCGAGTAGGGAAGTCGCATTCACTTCTCAGAACCGCGAGAAGGAATCTTTTTCCACCAACGGTACGGTTTAAGAATGCTTCGTATACTTGATTTGGTCCAAAGCGTTATCTGTTTATGCGCAAACTTCGTCTATGGTGTTGTTATTTGTCGTTTGAGTGTAACAATGTTTTACTTGTGTATAACTTAACAAAAATATTAAATTTTGTAATGGAACTAGCATTTTAGGGAAAAGCAAATTCGAACAATAGTACAGTCATTTGGTAGTTTTTTTGATTTCTTGTACAGACAATCGGCCCTATCGTGGTAGCCGCCGGAGCGGAATTCTCTCCGATCGGAGACATTTTGCTTCGTGGTAGTTCTCCGATCGGACGATCCGACGTTCTCCGATAAGTTTTTGTTGCGGAGATTTTAGTTTCGGGAATGCAATGCATTGCCGCATTTGTAAAAAATTTCTTACGACGATAACTACTTCGAAGCAAAATTGAATCTGCGGAGAAAACTCCGCTCCGACGGTTACCACGATAGGGCCGAATAAATTCGAAACACCTGGTCCATCAAGAACAGCGAAGCGAGGATATACTAGACTTCGGGTTATTGAATTGTTTGTGGATTAGGCCCATCGGGGATACCACGTTAAAAAAAACGGACCACTTACTCTACCTCAAGGTAGCGTGGAAATGAGTTTTTTTTAACAAAACGAGTATTGGAGTACACTTTGCGGCGCTCGTACATAAAAACTATTGAATTTATGAAAAAATAGAAGGATATGTAAATTATAGGAAATTGTCTCAATTGTTGCAACGCCAATAAGCTTTTTACAATCTTTTCTGCTATGGGATAGTAAATTTTTTTTATACTTTTGGTCTGTCTGCATCCCCTGGAGGCATCAACGGTTGTGCTCCTTACAGATCGATCAGTGAAGCATTCACTGAGGACCCTGGCAAACCAGGCGCTGGTTCAGGTCCTAAGAAAGCTGTTTGAGTTGTTTTTGGCCTCTAGTTGGTGCAAGCAAATAATTTTAGTGAGCCTACCGTCCCGCTCGGTCCATCACGCCACTCGTCGTCTCCTATATAAGTAAGTAAGTAAGTAAGTAAGTAAGTAATTCATTCATTTATTTACTATTTTCAATATACATTTACATTTGTTTTTGAATTTATAAGCTTTGGCTTTACCGTCAGCTCGACCAGCAACTTTAATTTTTTAATTATTTTTAAATATATTTACATACATGATTATTTTAATTTTCAGTTTTCATTTGATATTTTTGATTAAAAAATTTTTTTTTTTTTTTTACGAAGGTTATTCATATTCCGTTATAAAAAGTTTTCTAAATCTGGTAATTTCTTTCATATAGTTGCTAAGTTTTGACCAATATGGACCATCCAATATTTGTATTGTCTCCTGCATTGAGAGAAAGAATTTTCCAAAATAGGCGAATCTGTTAGAATTCTGGCAATTCCCTTACCTCCGATGTAAATCTATGAAGCGCCACGCGCGACATCTGAACTTCATTCATTATATGTATTATTCAAACTTTCTCATAACGAATAAAACACTTCTTTCTGTATTTTCTAACCAAGCGGTCGACTTTTTAATTCCACTTCTCTGATAGGTTATGGGCCCAGTCCCAATTTTAACAAGTAAAACCAAAGTAAAGTAATAGTTTTCTTTTCGCAACAATGGCCAACGCCATACGAATCGAGACATTATCGAAAAGTAATTTTGAAACGTGGAAGATACAGATTGAGGCCGTCCTCGTAAAAAATGAAACATGGGTTTACGTTTGTGGTGAAAAACCAAAACCCGAAGTAGCTGGAGCAGATGAAACTTCACGAACAGCATCGCAACTCAAACGAGATGCGTGGATACTGGAGGATCGTAAAGCCAAATCCGATCTCATACTAGCCATCAGTCCTTCTGAACTGA
Organism: Melanostoma scalare; assembly: GCA_949752695.1. NCBI lineage: Eukaryota > Metazoa > Arthropoda > Insecta > Diptera > Syrphidae > Melanostoma > Melanostoma scalare. Next base: position 17,817,519 of record OX456987.1, on the reverse strand, counting down.
GTCAAATCAGAGGATGCACGACATCAAGGGAAATCTGGCTAAAACTTGAAGCCGTATATGCGTCAAAAGGACCCGCTAGGAAAGCGACGCTCCTGAAACAACTAACACAAAACAAAATGACGGAAGAAGACGACATAAGGGAGTATCTATCTAAGTTTTTTGACATCGTAGACAGACTCCGTAACATGGAAGTCATCATAAACGATGAGTTACTGTCTGTCATGTTGTTGTACAGTTTGCCTGATTCGTTTGAAAATTTCAGGTGTGCCATCGAAACCCGAGACAGTCTTCCCGACATCGAATCACTAAAAGTGAAAATTATAGAAGAAAACGACGCAAGAACTCGCAAAACCAGCGACCGACCATCTGGGGCACTGTTCGCCAAACATAACACCGGCAGTCGATATGCCAAGAATAATTCCTACGAGAAATCTAAAACCAGGAACGGCAACGGCGAAGAAAGTCAACCTTTCAGATACAACTGCAATTACTGTGGAAAAAAGGGGCATAAGGCAGCTGATTGCTTTAAGAAGAAGGAAACAAAAACTGGTACAGGACAATCCTACAAATCTTACCTCATCGACACTGCCAACGAAGACGACGTCGACGAAAGGTGGTGCTTAGACAGTGGGTGCACGTCGCACGTTTGTAAGGATGAGTCACTTCTTCAAAATCGGAAAACTACGCAATCTACATTAAAGCTAGCAACAACTGCATCATCGTCCATCACAGCCAAGGGTGACGTAGACATATCAACATGGAACGGGAAGGAAAACGTCGATGTAAAGCTGAACAACACGCTGCATGTTCCCGACCTACGCACCAATTTGATATCTGTCGCAAAGATAGTAGACAAAGGTGATATTGTAGTATTCACCAAGAACAGAGCACTTATCCAAACAAGTGACAAAGAAACGAAAATTATAGCCGAACGCAAAGGCGATTTGTTTTACGTGCGTGCAGAACACCAGCAAAGTCACCTCGTAACAAACAAGATAGTAGGAGACCCTGACATATGGCATCGAAAACTCGGCCATTTGAATTTTCAAGATCTGTTGCTCATGTCCAAAAAGCATTTAATCCCTGAACTGACAAGGGATCCCAAGGTTTGTGAAACATGCATCGCATCGAAACTGACACGTCTTCCATTCCAAAATCGAGACGAGCGTTCCATTGGACTATTGGATATCGTGCACAGCGACGTATGCGGACCTATGAGAACAGAGTCTCACGGCGGATCTCGCTACTTTATAACATTCATCGATGATTTCAGTCGATTTTGTTTGACGTACTTTATGCAAGAAAAGAGCGAAGTTGCTTCAAAGTTCACCGAATTTAAAAACTATGCAGAAGCTCAAACTGGCAGGAAAATAAAGTCCTTGCAGTCAGACAACGGAACTGAATACTGCAACAGAGTCATGGACAACATTTTGAAGGAACACGGTATCAAGCGTAGACTCACGACTACATATACCCCCGAACAGAACGGAGTAGCTGAACGGAAAAATCGCACCTTAGTTGAATCGGCCAGGTGCATGCTGAAGGAGTCAGGTCTACCATCTACTTTCTGGGCTGAAGCTGTGGCCGCAGCAAATCATATTCGAAACCGATGTATCACAAAAAGCCTAAAAGGAGAAATACCTTATAAGATGTGGACTGGAAAACTACCGAAATTAAATTACCTTCATCCATTTGGTAACAAAGTTTTTATCCTGGATAAAACACCTGGAAAAGGAAAATTTGACGACAGAGGCATCGAGGGAATATTTGTTGGATACCCCGATACACATAAAGGATACAGAGTCTGGGTTCCATCTCAGCAGAAAATCCACATCACCAGAGACGTTAAATTTGTTGACCTCAATAATCAAGGAAAGTTTAGTGAGTTCACAAACGAGGAAACATTAAATGGACGTTTCAATTTGGAAAACTCGATCGACACCGTAAATATTGTTTTCAGTCAAAGCAAACAACGAGACAACGAATTAAGAATCGAAAACGTCAAAACAGAAAACGAAAAGTGCTCGACTCCTACGATGTTTAAAAAATTTAAAAAGGCAAAGTGTTCGAAAACAAAACAAGGCATACAGAGTACAGTGAAAACGTATAAATATACTCCAGCGACAACAACGAAATTAAGACCAGGTCTTAGAGCACGTCCGAGAAAAATCTTCGAAGATGTTGAGGAATTCGAAAATAGTGTCAAGGATCGAAAACCTGAGGACAACGAATCTCAACACGAAAATGTGGATTTGGCAATGAATGCTTCTGAAGTTCCTATTACACAAGCTATATCAGGAGATGACAAAGCTGACTGGGAAGAAGCAATTTACTCGGAATTTAGAAATTTAGTGGGAAACAACACATGGAAAATTGTGAACAAACCCGAACATGCAAGAACGATTGGCTGCAGAATAGTGCTGAGGAACAAATGGACTGTTGACGGTGTGTTGGAGAGACGGAAAGCTAGATTGGTGGCGAAAGGATTCTCACAGAAACCTGGTGTGGATTTTAACGATACTTTTGCTCCAGTGGCTAGACTAAGCTCATTGAGATTGTTGGTTGCTCTATCTGCAAGAGAAAATCTAAGTATATCTCAACTGGACATCACCTCGGCTTATCTGAACGGGAGAATTGACGAAGATATATACATGGACAAGCCACAGTTCTTAGAAGCCATGCTACAAAGGATGTCGACTAGCGAAAGCGACAGAAAACTTAAGTGCAATGCAAATAAAATGTTGAAAGATCTTCGAGGCGACAGCAATAAGGTTTGCAAACTCGAGAAGGCCTTATACGGACTACGTCAAGCTGGACGCCAGTGGAACATCGAGATTGACAAGGTGCTGAAGAACACGGGACTAGTTCCAACAGACTCTGACCCATGTGTCTATAGTGACAAGAGCAAGAAAACTTTTCTGCTCGTATACGTCGACGACCTACTCATATTCTCTAATGACCGAGCTATGGAAGCTCACATCAAGCAAACTCTATCCAAGCATTTCACAGTGCGGGATCTAGGAGAAGCCGAATGCTGCCTGGGCATCCAGATCAAAAGATCACATCACAAGATTCAACTGTCTCAGAGTGGCTACATCGAAGATGTTCTGAAGAGGTTTGCAATGGAGAACAGTAAGCCAGTAGCTACACCCATGATAGCTGATCGCAAACTTTTGAAAAACGATAAACAACGTGAAGAGGAAAAAGGTGAAAAACCGTATCGAGAGTTAGTGGGTGCGCTGATGTATCTTGCCCTAGCCACCCGTCCGGATATCGCCTATTCGGTAAGTGCTCTTAGTCAATTTAACAATTGTTACAGCCAGGAACACTGGATTGCTGCCAAACGAGTACTACGTTACCTCAGAGGCACAACCTTTTTGGGGCTGGAATTCCGAAACGACGACAAGACACCGATTTGCTTCGTAGATGCCGATTGGGGAAACTGTACACTTGATCGTCGATCGTATACTGGTTCCGCTTTTATTTTTGGACAAGCTTCTATATGTTGGGAATCCCGCAAGCAGCGCACGGTTGCGCTATCCTCGACTGAGGCGGAATACATGGCCATCAGCGATGCTAGCAGAGAAGCCATCTTTTTATCAAAATTTCTGAAGGAGTTAGGATTCAAACACCTATGCCAAATTAAAATGTACAACGACAACCAAGGTGCTGGGAAGTTAGCTGAAAATCCTGTCTTCCATTCACGATCCAAGCACATCGACATCAGATACCACTTCGTTCGTGACGTCATCAAGAACTCGTCTATTTCACTCGACTACATACCTACGGAGAACATGGTTGCCGACATTCTGACGAAGCCATTGACAAAACCAAATCATGAGAGATGCCTCCTTGGACTTGGGCTTCGACATCTCCGAACACCGAATTGAGAGGGGGTGTTAGAATTCTGGCAATTCCCTTACCTCCGATGTAAATCTATGAAGCGCCACGCGCGACATCTGAACTTCATTCATTATATGTATTATTCAAACTTTCTCATAACGAATAAAACACTTCTTTCTGTATTTTCTAACCAAGCGGTCGACTTTTTAATTCCACTTCTCTGATAGAATCTCTTATGTCTAAAAATTGGGCATGTGCTTATAAAGTGGAAGCAATCTTCTTTGGCTCTAGTGTTGCATAGAGAGCAGAACTGGTTGAAACTCCCATTGTATGGTCGACCGTTGAGACACAATACTCCACATCTTGCATTGAAAATTAGATAAATTTCATTGGGGGATAGAGAATCATGGAAATAGTTATTCTTCAGATTAAATGTCAACTGGCTGTATAATATTCGGCTTTCTGATTCAGTAGCTGTTTTTATAAGTAAATTTCGAATCGAGTCTTCATTTAGTTGAATAATTCTATAAAGTTTTTCCTTTACGAACGGAATGTTGATAGGATCAACTTGGATATCATCACCAACTGAAGCGGCGATCCTTTGCCATTTAGCATACCACCAGTCCTTGTTCCTTACTTCGTACAGCAGCATGATTTTGCTCAATCTTACATCTCGAAAACCTAATACTTTAATTAGATAATCATCTTGTAGTTTCAGAGTGTGGGTAAATATCTTTGGGAAGCCGGTTTCCAAGTAAATCGCATAATTCGGTGTGTTGGTTGGGAGATTGAAAATTTTTTTGATGAAGCTCCTCTGAAGTTTCTCAGTTTCCTCGTACTCATCCATTCCCCAAACTTGAAATGCATAAAACAGGGTTGACTTAACAACTGAGTTGAAGATTTGGTATTTGGTCGACAAATTTATATACTTGTTGGAAAAAATCTTTCTCCACGTTAGATTTATGAGGCTTTGAGAGGCTTTTGCTTTTTCGACGAGGTGCTTACTAAAATTCAGCGTTGGGTTAAGGTTTACTCCAAGATATTTGTATTCTTTTGTCACTTCTAAGCTTCTTCCATTGTACCTCCAATTGCTTCCAACTATAGCCCGATTTGAATGAGAAAAAATCATTATTTTTGACTTATCGACAGCCGGTTTATCATCAACTGTAAATTTTCTTTCGATTCTGATAAAATTACCAAGTCGTCAGCATATAGCAATACATTGATTAAAGTTCCAGCCGTTCTTATTCCTCTGGGAAGATGGGAAACAATGTCATTTATAAACAGTGCAAATAAAAGTGCACTAAGCGGACATCCCTGTTTGACTCCTGTATCAGTTCTAAAAGTTTCTGAAAAATTTGAAACATCCCAAACTTTAGCTTCTGTATCTGTATACATATTTTTGATGACATGTAGAAATCTAGTTGAGATACCAATCTGAGAGAGTTTGTATATAAGAGCATTACGATTTACCAAATCAAACGCTGCTTTGAAGTCTACAAACAACGCATACACCTTTTTATTCCTAGCTTTTTTGAACGAAGATGGCACTTCCGCATTCGTGAGAATTCTGTTAAAAAGCGTCACAAGTTGGATAACAAAACTTTGAGATGCATTTTTAAAAAATTCATAAGGTACACCATCTTCACCAGGAGCCTTTTTGTTTTTAGCTTTTTGTAGAACTGCTTCTATTTCAAACATAGATATCTCGGTGTCCAATATATCATCGGTGGTGAGAGGTTCAGCATAAACAAAATTAAGGTGGAAATTTGTTTTAAGAAGATTCGAGAAATGAATGAGAAGATCGTCAGCGGATACACCTGTGCCTATTATGTGATGAGAACCATTGATATCTTTCGCCAGTTTCCAAAATTCCTTTGTGTTTTTAGTTTCACCAAGTGATTGGGCTTGATTGTTTTCAAAGTTAAGTTTTTTTGCAAAACAAATATTTTTATAATGAGAATTTGATTCAATGTACCATTTTCTTAATTCCTCATTGTTGGAGTTCCTTAATCTTTTCAAAAGCGCAAATGATTTTTTTCTTCCTCTCAAACACTCTTTATCAAACCATTTCTGTTTAAACATTTTCCTATTAGAGTTCGATTGATTTGCTGAATTTCTTATACATGATATTAGTTCATTTGAAAGAATATCTGTAGACTCAATATTTGAAGGGATTCTTGCGAGCCAAATGTCTAGTTTGTGATGAAAGGTTTCGGTTTCTTCGTCTCTCCATTTGAGTCGAGGTAACAACTGTAGGTTTGTTTGTGAAAGGTCGGGTTCGGTTTTCCATTCTACTGAAATTGGCATATAATCGGAGAAATTTTTGCATAAAACCTCAAACTTATTAATGAGTTCAAGCCAATCATTATTGACCACGCAGTAATCAATCACTGACTTGCCTTGTCCTCCAATAAAGGTATACTGACCATCCATGTCTCCTTCGGTACAGCCATTCAAAACAATAAAATCATACAATTGAAGCGTTTCCAGTAGAGCAGTACCATTACTATTGCATACTGTGTCTTTGGATGTTCTAGAGTTGGCGTTTACACAAATATTGTTGATGTTTCTTACTGTGGTGACTTGATTGTTACTAGTTCTGGCATTGAAATCTCCAATTATTAGTACACTCTTGCTTGCGAGAACACATAAATTATTGTTGAGTTGCTCAGAATTGTCAGTCCACTTATTACAGTTCAAATAAAGAGGCAATATATACATATCGATTCGTTTTAAAAGTTTAACTACAGTTGTTTCTTGTAAAGTTTCAAAATCGTATAAGTAACTTAAGATGTGATTTCTTGATTCCTATATCTTTTCTATTAAGAGCCACTATCTATTTTCGGCTGCTGTTTGAAGCCATGTAATTCCACTCTTAGGCTCGAATCTGTCACCTTCCTCATTGCAGTCACATTTCAACTCTATGGTACTGGTTTCGTTGAATTTCACTGCCTTCAATGTTTACTACACTCGCACGATTACTTTTTCAAAATATGACAAAGATACACTTTTGCAGCTGATGAACATACAACCTGATATGAAGAAAAGACAGGAAATCAGGGTTGAACAGTTGGGGTTTGACCGTGTACATTGACTGTGCCCTCAGTCAAATTAGGGTTGGTATAAGTATATTCTTAAGGGTTGATTTCGAGGAGAGTTTTTGCCGAGCCTGCGAACAATGCATAGTTTTGTGAGAGCTGAAACCAATTAGTACGATAAAATGGAGTGCTGGTGGCTCCCTATTTATTTGCTTATTTACCAACCAAAAGATGATTGGCGACGAAATGTGTTTGTATAAATTCACCCCTCTAAAAGAATCAATGTAGAGTTCTATTGTCATACGTAGCTTCCATTTTGAAATTTATTTTTCTATTCTCAATGGAGTTCAAAACACAATAGAGTGATGTCCCGACTAAAAGCAAATTCTCAAATTTTCTTTCGTAGTTCTTACAATCAATATAAAAGTCCTCGATAGCCGATAGCATTTATGGTTACAAAATGGGTCGCAGTCAAAGTCTAGAAAAAAGTTAAGTGTCCGGATACTAGTGCGTTTACCCTTCAATCATTTTCAGGGGTCCTTTGAACACCACAATACCAACTGAGTCTGATCTCTCGAAATTGTGTTTTAAATAAAAATTAAAAGTCAAACCACTCCGTTTCGAGACTAAATTTTATTTTATTTTTGATTCAATAAAAAAAATAGAAATAAAATATCAATGCCAAATCAATAATGAAGGCTAAAATCAAAATCAACAAAATCGTGTCGAGGTTAATTCTTCCAGATGGACGATCATCAAGGTCAGATTCGTGGAGTTCAACAAAAGGTTGCAACATGGGACAATAAATGCTTTCGCTACTTTCATTTTGATCTTCTTCAATTGTCGGCATAACATAAACTCTCGGATAAACCCTTTTCATACGTCTTGGTCCAGGGCGACGTGGGGTTTGGACTCTATTGCTTGCTTGCAATACTTCTCTCTGGCTTGGTCTGCCGCATTCATGTACCACTTGAAATGCGTATTCCATTTCGTAATTTATTCTATAAAACAAAATGTCTGTTTAGTGTCAAAACAAATTTAAATAGTCGATAATTTATTGTACTAGAGAATGAGTCTTTGGCTGCACACCTTTAATTTCACAATCTATTTTTACATGGCCAAAGTAGGCATATAAAAAAGAAATATTGCAATCAATGATAAAGCCGTTGGTCATAAAATCGTTGGTCGTTGAAATGCGTTGGGCCACGAGGTATCTCACACACAGCGCGGTATTTTTTTTTACTGTTTTCAAACATCTCTTTTTTCCAATATCAAATCAAATTAAAATTTTCTTACACATCCTTTTTTAACAACGGGAAACGAAAGTTCTTAATACGGGGAAACAAAAAAGAAAACCAATTCGAGGTTTAAAGGACATGGAAAAGCATTAAAATTAACTAACACAATGCACACACTTGATATTAATCAGGTGTGTATAGAGATATAAAAAAGCCATTTGTAAGACTGGAGAGGGGAAAACTAGATTCATATGACACTCACTCGATTAAACATCCAGCGCCAAAATCTCACTTTTTTTTAATGTTGCGGAATGTATCTACATAGGTACATATATCTCCTTCAATGCTGAGTTGTATTTATAGTGCATGAATGATTAATAAAACTATCTATTAATATCTTATAGATTCAGGTGTGCGCCGATAAAGATTTATTATTTATTCATGTATCTGATTTGTCACATCGTTCAACAAAAATTACAATAGCATCTATTCCCTTAGAAGATCCCCTCTATCAAAATAACACAACATGGTAATTGTAGTTACCTCAGGACAGCAGCAAAAGAAACGAGCAAGAGTTATAGTTAAAACTTTGTTTTAGTTGCTGATCAATTGGGCGGCTTCTTTGAAACTGAAACCGGTTGGCAAGTCGGCAGATAATTGTAGGTACTCCAGAATTCAGATGCTCTCAATCAATTGCACACTTTAGAGGGGCAAATGCATAAGAGGATTTTTCTATTGTTTGTTATTGTTTCTATTGCTCCAATTGCAGTAAGACTCACCAGCTCTCTCGCACCTGTCGCGACAGTAAGAATAATAAGTCTTTGTGTAGTGGTAGAAGGCGATGTTTCATACGTTTCCCTCAGGTGTGCTTTTTGAAGTAAAATGTTAGGAGTCAATTGTTTCTGGCTGCAAATTCTATACATAAAAAGCTTTTTTTACGTTGTTGTTGCGTCCATTAGTCATACGACTTTTCGTCTCACCTCCGATATCTGATGCTTTATGGAGAAAAGTTATGAAAAGTCTTCCATTAACCCATTTTTGTAAAGCAATCAATTCTCTATCCAAAATAATTAACAAACATTATGAGATATGAATTTTGCCATATGGAACTGGAGAATAAACGGACAATTATGATCCGAATGACTTTCATTGAGTGCTCATCTTTGGAGAGCAATTCTGAACAATTTCGTGAATTTGAAAACGAAGAAACTAGCTGAAGAATTTGAGGCAAGTGTTGCACCCTACACTACATCATTGCACTGATGAGAAAACCAACCTCGTGTAATGTTTAAAAAACGAAATAGGTTTTTTTTTTTGCTAGGTGCATATCCTTCATTTTGGAATTACTCAATTTCAAGTAATTTTATTCTAAACACATCGATTCAACTGCACCTTTCGAACCACTCTCAATGAAAAAAGCCATTATAAGTAGAGATTAAGATCGTTTATTTCTTAGACCTTATATAATTCAACACATTTATGTAGATTTTTTCAGGACTTAAGACAGGAACTCCCATTGGCTAAACAACCAGATGAAAATCATTACCAGGAGCAGTAACAGTTTAAAAAGAAGCAGTGTCGATATGCACACTGCCCTCCATGCAAACTGCTTCTTTTTCTTGATAGTGCCAGTCCTTCTTTGCTTTTGGAAGCGTGGAATCCTTTTTCTGCTCATCTTAACAAAAACTCTCCCTTATGACTCAAAAATTTTATTAATCGACTTGCTTTATTAATTTAAAAAAATTTAATTGATAAATTCACTAACCGATACCACGACGTTCAGGTAGAAGTCTAAAGATATGAATGAAATGAAAAAAAACTTCACGAAGATTTTCAATGAAATTGAAACACAACCACACCCTTGTGTACCAAGTATGCGAGAGAGATGTTGAAGTGCGGCGTTCGTTGCCAACTCCAAAAGGTTCGATCGTAGCTATGAAAGCTCTTTTTAGCCGTTATGATATTTACATACTTCTCGTCGCGTCGGAATTCAAACCTTGCTCCGATTGTGGAGCAAATTTGCTCCACTCTTGAAGAAAAAATGCAATCTACGTCTAAATTGAATTTCCTACATGTTTGTAGAATAGATTTTTTTTTTGTAACTATTTTCATTTACGAGATAGTCGAGCAAAAAATTGAGTTCGGTGACCCGTACTACCTCGCCGGTGTAAGTTATGACTTCACCGCAATAAGCAACTTTGTAGAGTATTCAATTCTAAAGAAATCCTACTAACGTCCTAGACTATACCATAAAATGCCTCTGAACTGTAGAATTTCGAAGAAAAAAAAAATCTTTGCATGCCTTGGACGAGTACTAAATGTTAACATTGAGGGATCAAATTTTGAGGGAATTGTTTTTTTAAGTATTTTCCACAAAATTTCGGGAAGAGAGTGGAACAGTGTACAGCCTAGTGTACAGTGTTATTAATATTGACTATATAAAAGCGTACAAATCATTTTCTATCATACTTACTGCAGTTTCATCCACAAAATAATAAGAAGTTTAATTTTTGATTTAATAAATTGAATTCCTTTATTGAACTAATTAAATATTGAAATTTAAGTATTTTATTATTTTAAAAGAAGAAAAACTTATGCTACTTAAATCATAAACAAAAATAGTGAAACTCTTAATAGAATTGGTAATGATAACTTATATTTACTTGACTAACAGCCAATCGATAATTGAAATTTTATACTTTTTGTTTTTATTTATAACTTGCATAGAAAATATCAATTATCAAATATCAATTGGCGTAATAGTCGTATCCCGAGTCAATAACCGAAAATGTATCGTTATTGGAAACGAATGTAGCAATAAATTTAAAGTCATATTGGAAATCATTTTCTGAGTCTTCGTTGCCACTTTTGTACCATTCGCAGAAGTTTTCGTTCATTTGAATATCCATGCCGTAGTATTCTAATCCAGTAGTCGATGTTTCTACATTGACATATTGTTTTAAGCCCAAGAGCAGACTTTTTCCTCAAGCTTGAGAAGAATTTTTGGATTCCTGTAATGAGAAAAAAAAATTAGAATCTTCCTTCAATTTTAAATTTCAAATAACAACAGAAAAAAACTATGTAGTTTAGAACATTAGTAGGTTTTCTTTAGAATTGAATACTCTACTAAAGTGCTCATTGCGGTGAAGACGTAACTCACACCGGCGAAGTAGTACGGGTCACCAAACCCAATTTCTAAGTAAAATTTTTTTTGCCCCTACCTCGTAAATGACAATAGCTACAAAAGAAGTGCACACTACTATACTTGTTTCTTGTGCACAAAAATTAAGATTTTCAAAGAAATTTTCGGTTGAGGTACCAGGCTAGCAGAAACCTCAGTAGGCACCTCCAACCAGCACAAGCTTTTGTTCTTTTCCTTGTTAGTAGTGCATACTACTTCTTAGGCATATAAAAAATCGTGGCGTGTTTGTTCCACCAGTGCACAAAAATGACGATTTTCAAAGAAATTTTCGGGTGAGATACCAGGCTAACAGAAACCTCAGTAGGTACTTTCAAACAGCACAAACTTTTGTACTTTTTAATTAGTTGTTAATTTAACCATACCTACCTATATAATTCGATCAACTGAATTATCTCTGAGGTTCATATGTCCCATACAACATCATAATCTAAACTTAAGGCAAAAACAACAATTAAAATTACAAAAAATTGTTGCAAAAGATGTACGGGTGCATCAAAATTCATAATATGAATCGATGGGTCTGGTCAAATATGCAGCCAGCATTAATTTGCGTGTCAGTTGATAGCGTGGAAAAACTGAGTGTGCCTCAGATAATCATAAAAAAGCTCCGAAAATATGAGTTTTTAAATAAAAATATAGTAAAAGTAGTATACGGAGCGAGATAGACGTGAAACTATTTTTTGGCCTTAACATTAATTTTAACCACTCTAGTCTTAACTGCCTCTTGGGCATCAATTCCAACTCCACTTACATCTCGTATAAGTACTTCACTAACAACTGCACTGAAAACTTAAAACTCAGCTTACTACTCATTTTAAAGTCTGATTTCAAACTCCATTTCAAACTCCTATTATAATTTTGCAATCTCAGCAACAACAACACTCAAAAATTGAATTACAACTGCATTTAAAGTTCCGCTATCAACAAGAGCAACGACTTCAACTTCAAAAACTTCAAATACTCTTTTATAAGTAATATTACACGTTCACTTATACCTCGACTTACAACTGAACCAAATTCCATAAATGGCTCAACTTTAACATCCACTTCAAACTCTATAAATGCAACTCTACTCAATTCCATTCACAACTCTTACTCAACTCTACTTGCAATTTTAATAAAAAATCAATCCAAACTCCATTTGCAACTCTACTTAAAACTTCACTTAAAAATTAAATTAAAACTCCGCTCGAAATAATAGTTTTAATAAAACGCTAATAAGATGACTTATAGCTAGGTGTCACAATTGCCGTTTAAATTGAATAATTTTTGAGGGAATGGTAAGAGCAATGAGGAACAGATAGAGGGCTGAACTTATACTTTTATGAAAACAAAAATTATCGCGGCTGGAGCTCTGTCACTTTTTAGGTGTTCTAGTGAAACGCCTATCTCAATAGGGGCGAATGAACAACTTCACTTGAAACTCCATTCACAACTAAACTTGAAACTCTTTTTCAACTCCACCTGCAGCTTCACTTTAAACGCAACCTGAAACTCAGTTTACAACTCCACTTGAAACTGCACTTAAGACTCCATCTACAACTTCACTTAAAACTTCATACACTGGAAAGTTAATTAAGAATTATTGAAACTCGCATTGAAACTCCATTCAAAAATATTCTTGAAACTTCACTTAAAAACTCCACTTGAAATTCCACTTGAAACTTTATTAACAACTCCGCATACAACTCCACTTGAAACTCCACTCGAAACTCCTCTTGAAACTCCACTTGAAACTCCACTTTTGGAGTTTCAGGAAACTCCACTTTTGGAGTTTCAAGAAACTCCACTTTTGGAGTTTCAAGAAACTCCACTTTTGGAGTTTCAAGAAACTCCACTTTTGGAGTTTCAAGAAACTCCACTTTTGGAGTTTCAAGAAACTCCACTTTTGGAGTTTCAAGAAACTCCACTTTTGCAGTTTCAGGAAACTCCACCTTTGGAGTTTCAAGAAACTCCACTTTGGGAGTTTCAGGAAACTCCACTTTGGAAGTTTCAGGAAACTCCACTTTTGGAGTTTCAAGAAACTCCACTTTGGGAGTTTCAAGAAACTCCACTTTTGGAGTTTCAAGAAACTCCACCTTTGGAGTTTCAAGAAACTCCACTTTTGGAGTTTCAAGAAACTCCACTTTTGGAGTTTCAAGAAACTCCACTTTTGGAAAGTGGAGTTTCTTGAAACTCCAAAAGTGGAGTTTCTTGAAACTCCAAAAGTGGAGTTTCTTGAAACTCCAAAGGTGGAGTTTCTTGAAACTCCAAAAGTGGAGTTTCTTGAAACTCCCAAAGTGGAGTTTCTTGAAACTCCAAAAGTGGAGTTTCCTGAAACTTCCAAAGTGGAGTTTCCTGAAACTTCCAAAGTGGAGTTTCCTGAAACTCCCAAAGTGGAGTTTCTTGAAACTCCAAAGGTGGAGTTTCCTGAAACTGCAAAAGTGGAGTTTCTTGAAACTCCAAAAGTGGAGTTTCTTGAAACTCCAAAGGTGGAGTTTCCTGAAACTGCAAAAGTGGAGTTTCTTGAAACTCCAAAAGTGGAGTTTCTTGAAACTCCAAAAGTGGAGTTTCTTGAAACTCCAAAAGTGGAGTTTCTTGAAACTCCAAAAGTGGAGTTTCCTGAAACTCCAAAAGTGGAGTTTCAAGTGGAGTTTCAAGAGGAGTTTCGAGTGGAGTTTCAAGTGGAGTTGTATGCGGAGTTGTTAATAAAGTTTCAAGTGGAATTTCAAGTGGAGTTTTTAAGTGAAGTTTCAAGAATATTTTTGAATGGAGTTTCAATGCGAGTTTCAATAATTCTTAATTAACTTTCCAGTGTATGAAGTTTTAAGTGAAGTTGTAGATGGAGTCTTAAGTGCAGTTTCAAGTGGAGTTGTAAACTGAGTTTCAGGTTGCGTTTAAAGTGAAGCTGCAGGTGGAGTTGAAAAAGAGTTTCAAGTTTAGTTGTGAATGGAGTTTCAAGTGAAGTTGTTCATTCGCCCCTATTGAGATAGGCGTTTCACTAGAACACCTAAAAAGTGACAGAGCTCCAGCCGCGATAATTTTTGTTTTCATAAAAGTATAAGTTCAGCCCTCTATCTGTTCCTCATTGCTCTTACCATTCCCTCAAAAATTATTCAATTTAAACGGCAATTGTGACACCTAGCTATAAGTCATCTTATTAGCGTTTTATTAAAACTATTATTTCGAGCGGAGTTTTAATTTAATTTTTAAGTGAAGTTTTAAGTAGAGTTGCAAATGGAGTTTGGATTGATTTTTTATTAAAATTGCAAGTAGAGTTGAGTAAGAGTTGTGAATGGAATTGAGTAGAGTTGCATTTATAGAGTTTGAAGTGGATGTTAAAGTTGAGCCATTTATGGAATTTGGTTCAGTTATAAGTGGAGGTATAAGTGAACGTGTAATATTACTTATAAAAGAGTATTTGAAGTTTTTGAAGTTGAAGTCGTTGCTCTAGTTGATAGCGGAACTTTAAATGCAGTTGTAATTCAATTTTTGAGTGTTGTTGTTGCTGAGATTGCAAAATTATAATAGGAGTTTGAAATGGAGTTTGAAATCAGACTTTAAAATGAGTAGTAAGCTGAGTTTTAAGTTTTCAGTGCAGTTGTTAGTGAAGTACTTATACGAGATGTAAGTGGAGTTGGAATTGATGCCCAAGAGGCAGTTAAGACTAGAGTGGATAAAATTAAAGTTAAGGCCAAAAAGAGTTTCACGTCTATCTCGCTCCGTATACTACTTTTACTATATTTTTATTTAAAAACTCATATTTTCGGAGCTTTTTTATGATTATCTGAGGTACACTCAGCTTTTCCACGCTATCAACTGACACGCAAATTAATGCTGGCTGCATATTTGACCAGACCCATCGATTCATATTATGAATTTTGATGCACTCATACATCTTTTGCAACAGTTTTTTGCAATTTTAATTGTTGTTTTTGCCTTTAGTTTAGATTATGATGTTGTATGGGACATATGAACCGCAGTTCAATTAAAAAGTACAAAAGTTTGTGCTGTTTGGAGGTGCCTACTGAGGTTTCTGCTAGCCTGGTACCTCACCCGAAAATTTCTTTGAAAGTTTTAATTTTTGTGGACAAAAACCAAACATGCCACGATCTTTTATATACCAGTAGTATGCACTTTTAACAAGGAAAAGAACAAAAGCTTGTGCTGGTTGGAGGTGCCTACTGAGGTTTCTGCTAGCCTGGTAAATCATCCGAAAATTTCTTTGAAAATCGTAATTTTTGTGCACGAAAAGCAAACATGCCACTATCTTTTATATGCCTGGGAAGTAGAATGCACTTCTAACAAGTATGCACTTACTGGGCTGTGAATAAATTATTCTGAGTTCATAAGTCACTTACCGGCTTAAGAATATTTTTTATTTAATTCATAATTCAGTTGTTAACTTATGACTTATTTAATTCACAAACCAACGACTAGCTTATGAATTAAAGTTAAGAGTTAAGTTAAAAGTGATTTAAGCCTTTGCAACCCTGATTGAAACTGACGATACAGCAGCCACACTCCAGTCTGTGCAGACCATACGATGGGGACCTTGGGAGTTGTTCACTAGCATGAGCATCGCTTTCAGCAAAAATTTGATTACTAGGACCGGTGCAGGTGCACTGGATGCTTTGCTTCGATCAAAACATCTTTTTTAAAATTGTACCTTTTGGACATACAACATTAGCTTTGGAAATAAGTTCTCAACACTTCCGAAAACTGTTCAACCGTAGAGTGGCTTATTTCGTTCCAAGGAGGTATGATACTGACTTCCTGTCAACAGTTCATAATGTCAAACAGCTATCAGTGTCAAAATCACCTTCTACTTAAATAAACTTTTTTTTAAAGAAAAATAAAGATTTAATTTTCATTCAAAAACTACTACGGAAATTTTGCATCTAATTTACTTTATTTTATACTCCCTCGCATAATTTCTATGGTATCACAATGGACCTAGTATTGGTCTAAGTGTGTCAGGTGCATTCTTGACAGCCATTGTAACCTAACCTAACTTACTTTATTTTAATTTGCTCCAAAATTTCATGACTGAATTTAGAACCCTGCTTCACACACGAGATAAAAACAATTTAAATAAGTGTGCGTTAGAACCTACGCAGCTCAGCTGTGTTGTCTTGAATGTGTTTCGAGTCTCAATTTTTACTTAATTGATTAAAGAAATACTAAGTAATAATAAATTCCACAAGAAATGAGAAAAAGTATGAGTCAACAAGTGTTTTTAAATCTTATGCCGCCATATAACTTAAAACTTTAATTAACTTGCAAAGATAAGGCCCCTCATGTTGCGACAAAGCAAAGCAAAATGCTAAAAATTTTGATTTCAACAAGTTGCAGCTCATGAGAGTCTGATCAGAGCTAAGAAATTCGTCATAGAAAACATTTTTCTAGCAAAACGAAACTATCTTTTCAAAAATATACATAATAGGTATTTAAGGTGTTTAAGTTGGTGCGTTAGCTTATATAACAGTAGTTTAACTTTTTTTCATCTGTCTATTTGCAGGAAGAAACTACCAGCGAATTTTCTCCTAATGAAAATTTGCATTTTCGCAGTCATCTGAGAACTTTTCACCACCTAAGTCCATGCATACTCGCACTTTGCTAAATAATGGCGGCATAATATGAGCCTTTGACATCATGGGTTCTTGGTCTAATAATTTATGTCAAGAAAGTGTATGCCTTTACAAAATGATTGAGGAATTCTCCAAAGCTAATGCACAATGCACATACTCGTCCATACCCAGCCATCTAATTAGAAAAAGGACAAAAAATATGCGAAAATGAGTCGAGTTCGTGGGACGTATGGTTTTTGCATGAGATTTTCCAAACCCAGCGGCAATGAGACCACGGGTCTTATTTCCTTTTTTTTTGAGGTAACTGTGAACTCAAATACCATTTCATAATGTAAAGAAATCTCAACGTTTACACTTTAACTTATTTTCAGTGCGAATAAACTGTCACAAGGACGTAACTCCACTAGATATAAGTCCACACTCTGATTGTGGATTATGACATACCAAAGAGGAACACACGTCCATAAGAAATATTTATGGAATAATTGTATCATACCATATGTTATGTAGCACAGTCAGTTCGTGCGAATTTCTTATGTTCAACCACAAGCCCGTACTACCCTAATAATAAAGCTTAAAGCGAAGCGGAAATAACTTTCACAAGGGAGTATGGGTGTTTCCATCATCCCATGTCATGAAGTGGGAGACAACGTGAGCTATGAGAAATCCATGGAAAGCTAAAATAAATGCCCAAATTTTAGAGCTTTGTTTTTCGGTACTTATTAAATTTTAGCTCTTCATCTTTAAGATAAACTTGTTTACTTTACTTTATATCTCAATTTAATATTAAGCTTTGTAAATGATGAATGGTTAAGCTATTTATTACCGAATTTAAAACTTTACTCAAACTTTACACATATAAAAGATTTTTAATCTCGTTGTAATATGTAAAATACTGAAAAATAAATGCACATACAAAATACAAATGCAATGTTTTTTTCTTCAAATTAAAAGAAACTAGAATATATGATCCCACATGGGCATTTATAATGCCTTCAGAACGTATGCAAGATTGGTCATGGGGCTCAATTCTTTCCTCTGGTGGGTCTTATTGCCTCTTCAAAGTGGAAACAAAGTCCGTGGGTGTTATTTCAATAAGACCCACTGCGCCCAAAACGGGCATATGCGTTTTTAAAATCATTGACGAATTCTCTGAAACATTAGCCAGAAGAACAAAGAACTCTCCAAACTGAGCCGAAAAATTATAAAGGGTATTTTTCTTTAACGAATTCTCTCAAACACAAATGAATGCACATCTACACTTTGCAATCAACCTAAATATGAATGAATTCATGGGACCTGGTGGAGGCATACGACATGAGTTAGGACGTCGTTTCTTTTGAAATTTCATCTCAAAGGGACGCAACTTGTAGGTAGATCTGCTCCCATTCATGCCTAGCAGATGATCAATGGAATGAAGAACTTCTTTGAATAGTAGGCAAAATAAGTCGATCATGTAGGTCTTCACCAGCGTTAGTTGATTCACTGGAAGCTGTGCTTGCTTACTGCCCAAAATACTCGCAATAACAAAATTGTAACTTAGTTTTTTGCTTTAAAAAAAAAAACTGTGTTCTTGCGCTGATGTCGGATTTGGTTGGTAAACTTAGTCTAGGGTTAACCCAAGTTCATTTGATAGCCCTAAAAGTTGTCAAAAAGAACCTAAGCATTCGAATTTCGAAAAACGCGTGGAATCATGAAATCACCACACATCTCTGTCATTTGAAGAAAAACCATGCCGT
The DNA here is from genome assembly GCA_949752695.1 of Melanostoma scalare. Taxonomy (NCBI): domain Eukaryota; kingdom Metazoa; phylum Arthropoda; class Insecta; order Diptera; family Syrphidae; genus Melanostoma; species Melanostoma scalare. The sequence continues at coordinate 17,798,886 of OX456987.1, read as the reverse complement.
TTGACAGCCCTTTATATATGCTTAAGGTGAGTTGAGGACTATAACCTAGGGATCAAAAAGCACTCATTTTGATGTTCAGGGCAAGTTGAGATTTTTCAAAAAACGCTGTGTGGCGGACCACAGGGAAAGCCCAGGGCTTCAACGACCAAACCTGTTATATGAGCGTGTTCGCTTACTGACTCATATAAAATCTAAAATTACGGCGGTAACACAAAAGACAAAATAGACATTTGAATGAATTGTATCAATTGTATTGTGCACACGAAGCTTAAGTTTGAAAAGTCAGAAGTAAAGAAGAAGTTTCTTAGACCTGACTCGATTTTACTATAGGACCATCAAAAAAAAAAATATACACGTTGTGTCGGTACCGTGAAATAAGGTCGAAGGCAATAAGGCCGAATCGGCTAAAATCGAAATCAGTTCAGTAATAAAATCGAGTTTAATTTCTGTTGCATAAAGCTGCGTCCACACTTTGCCGAGCGACATCAATCGGCACATGCCGATCGGCAATACCGACTTAGTGTGGAGATCGGCCTTTCTCCTTACCGAAAGCTGAACCGAAATCAAACCGAATGAAATGCATCTGTAAGCCGGTCGGCATAGTGTGGACGAACCTTTAAGAAGAAAGAAATTACTGGCAATGACATCCGTTCGTATTTATACATTTCTATGTGTTTTAACTTGTCCTTACCGCTGCAATTGATTACATATTACTATTTTTAATCAAATATAGGACTATCCTGCCATATGACAATGAACCGAACACCAAGCTCTTTGGAAGGATTTAATAGCATTTTGTCCTCGAAGCTGACTAAAAGGGGGAGTTTTTTAAAGTTTATGGAAGTGCTCCTTGAGCAAGATGCTAGCAAAAGTATTGATTTCATCAAATCTTTGGAGAATTCACCTTGCTCCTTTCGACCTTTGATGTCGAAAAAGGCTTTAGGCAAGGCGACAAACTCTCATGCGATTTTTTCAACATCATACTTGAAAAGATTGTACAAAACTTAAACGTCAACACCAGAGGAACAATCTTTCAAAAGTCTGTACAATTACTCGCCTACGCAGACGGTATTGACGTAATAGGAAGAAAAAAACGTGATGTCATATGTGCTTTTGCGAGTATTGAAACAGAAGCGGCAAAAATGGGTTTGATGGTTAATGAAGGTAAAACGAAGTATATGTTTTGATCAAACAAGGACACCGAACATCGACGAATTGGACAAAACGTCACAATAGACAGACATAACTTCAAGGTAGTACAGAACTTCGTCTACCTAGAATACGCTGTAGACACGGTCAACGACAACAGTGCGGAAATCAAACGGAAAATACCTAACTCTGGCCAACAGTTGCTTCTTTGTGTTAAGAAGGCAATTGAGAAACAAAACCCTCTCCAGGAAAACCAAGGTAACCCTATATAAGACCTTTATCATCCCAGTTTTACTTTACAGCGCGGAAGCATGGATCTCAGAAAAGTGGGAGAGTTGTGATCGCTTCAAGATCACTACTCGTAACGCCGGAAATGGAAAGAAGAAGAAGAAGAAGAAGCATGGATCTTATCGAAATCAGATGAGAAAACCCTTGGTCGTTTCGAAAGAAAAATTCTCCGAATGATCTTTGGTCCCGTATGCGAAGACAATGTGTGGAGAAGAAGATACAACAACGAGCTGTTTGAGCTGTACCGCGACATGGGCATAGCCAGAAGAGTACGCATCGCGAGGCTACGATGGTTGGGCGGATGGAACCAAACGCTCCGGCTTGACAGGTTTTCGAAAGCACATTGCAGGGAAATCGCGGAAGGGGAAGACCTCGTCTTAGGTGGCACAATCAAGTGGATGAAAACCTCAACCGACTTAGAGTGCAAAACTGGAGAGAGCTCGCCCGAAATCGAAGTCGTTATACAGAAGGATGTTGGTTGAGGCCCAGGTTCACCCCGAACTGTAATGCCCACCTAAGTAAGTATGTAAGTAGACCCCCACAGAGTAAAGTACTTATAGGCATTGTTTGTGAATTTATTGTAACTTCCGAGAGCAATCAGAGATCCGTATCTCAAACCATAAGAGAAGAAAACTTGTGTAACGGCGTCAATCCAAACCTTTAACAGCATAGATGTAGGAAAAGTATCTATCAGCAGAGGTCTTAACAATACATAAGGTGTCATTTAAAATTCAATCGTTCACGTCCAACTTAAAGGAATCGATTGAGTGGATATCTAGCTGCTGAACTGTCTCTCTTTAAACTTTTAGCTGTCACATAAAAGACCACAAATAATTATTCCTCAAAATAGTAAAAAAAAAAAAAAAAAAACTTTCACTATGTCTCATTTCAATACGGTCATAAATTATATGACAACTTGCAATTCCTTTTATAAAAATGGAAGCAATCAATCGCATAATTACCTCAGCTTCTGACAACGGCGAAAAGTTTGGTGTGATATAGAATTTGATACCTTCAAAGGCTCCTGGCAGTGTGACTCCGCGAAGAAGTAAGACAGCCATTAACACAACATATGGGAATAGCGCCGTGAAGTAAGCTACTTTTCATGTCCATTTAACACCCTTCAAGCAATAATGGTCCTGCTAACTCCCGTCTAATAGTTCCCATATGCTCGATTCAATATCAAATGCCGAGTACACGTCGCGTCGCCTAAATATAATAAATTGCAACAATTAAAATATTAAGGTTCATAGCCTACAATCCGAACTTACTCCCAGAATTCCTTAACAGGATCCAAAAGATCTGAAGCAGTGATATTTACAGCAGCTACCGAGCAAAACTTCATGAGCGGGCCTTTAGTTCTGTTTAGTTCGTCCCAACAGAAAAGACTTTTCCTTTCATAGGTCTGTTTAGGAAAGACAAATAAAAATATATGTTATATGAGTAAATGAAAAGCATACTGAGTTTCAAGTATAACTGCTCGCATTGATATAACTAAATAAAACACAGCCCAGGCCAATACAACTACATAGTAAATATTTGACCAGCAAGACAGTAGGTACTGCTGCAGCGTAACCCCTAAGTTTTGTGTCATTTCGAAGTATTTTGTTTCTTTCATATTCAAAGCAAAAATTACCTCAGAAAATTGGAGCAACTTTAATCACTCCCAATCCAACCTATGGTCTTCATTTGACCGAGGGCTAGTTCCATATGAAAAACATTGGTATACCGGCAAGGTATCTTCTTCATCACAGATCACACCTCCGAAAGTAAATGTACGAAAAACAGGCCAAGAATGCGAAGATGCCGTGAAGCTTTAGTGATTTCCCTACAAATTATACCTACATCGAAAAAGAGTGTTGGTGCTTCCTTCCAATGATAAGCCTGTATAGTAAATTCATGGTAGTATTCGGTACAAAATTCATAAGTCCAACTACTTTTCACTGAGGAATCAATTTCTTCATCTGTGATATTTTGGAAATTTCTTACTTTGTCATTGCGTAAAAGAGAAGGGACGATATTGAGAAAGCAGAAGAGGGATGCACATGGATAACTCAAAACAAATATTTTTTGTGTGTGTTCCCATGAAAGTGATTACCTTTTGCAGGTAATCTACCTTGAGTCATCGTAAATTATCGTCTTATCTTTGATCAAGCAAGTCGCACTTGTTCGGGCGAGTGTAAAATGCTTTCTGTTGTATGTGTATAGAGTAAAAGATTTTAAGAACAACCCATTTAATCTTCATACCAGGCTTCTATCAATTGTTTAAACAAATGATTGTGACATCACCTGACCGACAAAATGAAAGCGTATAGTTTGATTTGTTTGATGAAGAGAAAGTCAATATAAAGCGAGATGCAATAAAGAATTCAATAGTATTTGTCACAGACGGCGAGATTAGTAATTCCTATACGATACTCAATTTTTGTCGTTATTATAACTTATCCGAACAACAACAATATGAAAATATTTGTTCAGCATCGAGCACCTGTTGAGTACGACCCGCATAGTAAGAGGCAATGTAACACACTGACTTAAGAACAGCAGTCAACTTCTCGAAGTAAGTCCATCCTTCTAATCCCGCTGCACTGGTACACATCAAAAGGAGATGGCTCATTTTTCTATGGAGCCTGGGCCCGGGGCGTACACCTATGAGACTAGTACCAAATGAAAGCTTACGTTCAGCCCAATCTATCTGCCAAATATTTTTGAATTTGGCCTTGGTGATTTTGAGATACTTGGACTTGAGATTGAGCGCCGGAAATGGAAAAAATCCGACATTTTTGCAAATTATTAAGTATATCTCAAAAAGTATAGCACGTAGGATAATGATTTAGGTATCATATGAAAGATCATAAAATTTAATGTAAAAAAACATTTTTTAAAATGCCTTATATTTCGAAAAGAGAGACCTAAAACTAGTTAGAAAAGAAACATTTTCGTTGACGTTTGCCAGCCAATATCTCGAAAAAATCAGTGATGACCTATATCTTTTTTTGCACCACTGTAATCCTTAATTGATAAACTTTAATTTGATATATAATTACGCTATCATACACAAAGCATGTCACGTACATTATACACAATTCCTTAATTAAATTAAACCAAAAGTATGTTACACAGCAAATGCATTTTTTCATTAAATTTTTTGCAGAATCTACTCTTTTTTCACAAAACATAAAAATAGAATATACGTATAAATATATATTTAAAAAAATAAAAAACTAGTCTTTGTTTAGATTTATCAAAATGCTTGGTATGCACCACCTCCTTTTCTTGATTCTGCTGACTTATCACTTTTAGGTTTATCCAATTATATGGAGACGATACTACCACTAAATAGCCAATGTCTGGTCGAGTGACCACTGCAATAAACCAACTTATTATCTGTAATCTGAAAAATTACAATACTAACAAAAAAGGAATCCTGGCTGACGAACTGGTTTTACCTGAGATTGAGACAGGCTTGTAAGAACTTGTTGAACTGTTAAGCAGCTTAGTAAAGATATCCGTTTTGTGTACTGTGATTGGTTCACATAACGAGTTCCCCCAACCCCGTGTAATATCATAGCTTTAAATTTACTACTAAAAATATAATGAGCAATGAGTTTTTTCATATTTCAGGAGAAATTTTATGCATTCCATTTATCCTTTAATTTTATTGCTTTACAAAACCCCCATTTGATTTTTGTATTGAATTTAAAATTTATTATATTTAAATCAATAAATACTCGAACAAAATTTGAACATTTTATACATAAGTAAAGTAAATTGAATAATATTATAAATAGTTTAATGAAGTTTATTTTTTATTTTGAAAAGCCCACAACATCACTATTTCTAGGGATGCTGTTATACACCTAAATTTGGTTCCTTCACCTTTACCTACTATGCCAGTAAGCATAACTGTTATTATGCATATTATTGCTTTATTAATACTATGCATACTAACAGTTTCCGGCCACACTTATTGCGACATGGCTTAGTGGGTCAGGCTGAATTCCAGAATGCAAGTTAAGCAATGTATTCTGGAGTTCAATCAAAAGTTCCAGCCGAGGTCGTGTTTAATTAAAAGTAATTACCTACATTACAATGCCAAACACTTATTGCTGCATGTGGCGGTTCTTCAAATTGAAAGTGAACCAAGGAAACCATATTGCCATCTGATACGCCGATATAGGTGCTCACGACGACGTCCATTCATTCTGAATCCGTTGTAGCAACATTGTCCAGACACAACCATATTTGTTCAGCGGAAAGATATAACTAACTTACTGTTGAATCAGACATGAGGTAAGTGTTACTATTCACAAAATAATCACTAGTTGAAAAAAAACCTTAGATGGCGTACCGTTTATGTAGAAAATTTTTGTGGAAAAAGCTGCGCCTCGCCGACTACGCGCCGACTGAATAATAAAGTCGAACGCTTTTTTCGACTAATTTAGTGCCACAATGATTTTCGACCTTACTTCCCAACTTCTGGGATTTGACCTTATTGCCTTCGCCCTTATTTCACGGCACGCGTTATGTCTTTCTATTGAACTTTATTCTTGAGTCGAAGAAGCAGTAGAATTTCTCTTGCTTGCTTTAAGAAGAGATTCCTACAATTTGTAGACCTCCAATCGAAATCAAAATTGAAATTGAATACCTCCCACAACATACACAAAGAATACTCGTACAAGACAAGAGTCAAAGTGTCCAGCTTCTTAACAATCGTCTTTTAGTGTGAAGTGATTGAATTGTGATGTCATGGTTTTTATGTTATGTGAAATGAATCGCCTGCTTCTTCACAGGTTCACAGTTAACTCCTTCTCATTAGTGATCCGCTCATAGGTACGCCGATGAAATCGCCTTGCTGTTCATAAATCAAATAAATTGCGGATTAAACTTGCGCCTTTTCATACGCAGTGAAGACCGTGATACGATTACTCTGAGGATGCTCTGGTTGTAGACCAGGAGAATGAACAGGACGCAGTGGAATGGTTAAAAGCCACTTGAATTTTCACATGGCTTTTGAGTTGATTTGGGCAAAAGAATATGTACATACTCGAAATACTTAATATCATCTTATTATAAACAGAAGAAGCAAGGGGAATCGATTGAAAAGGCCCAGAAGCTCTTCATCAAATTGGTATTGGGATATTCAACTACTTTCATCCTTTTGAAACAAGAGAAGGATCGTTCGGTACCAATCGTTGGTTCCTGTTCGACAGTGATAAAAATATTTAAACAGCAGATGGTTCGATATTACGAAATATCAAAACTTTGAGTTCCCGATTTAAACTCAGTTCTTTAATCAGCAAAAACAAATCAAAACTGTGCTAAAGTCCTTAGTAGTCCGGTCAAACTAACTTCAAAAATAAGGGTAAGGCTACATTAATTCGCACCTAGCTGAAAATTGGCATGAGTGTTGGGAACCCTATTACTCACAATTTGTCAATTATCCAAATCAATCCAATGTGTGAAAAAATTTATTCAAAGTCAAATGTTGCAAAAATTGGTTTTTGAGTTTTCCAGCTAAACGGTAAGTTTTATCATAAAATAGGAGAGACAAAAATCATCTATACAAATTTTTTTAACACTTTTTTACTAAGAATCATCATTTCGGAGATTTAGCGATGCAAAAAGTTGAAAAGGTTGTGTTACTCATAATAAGCACATGCACACGTTTCCGCGCCACCCGTGAGGTACATGGTGCGTTTTTTTTAACGTGGTTTCCCCGGTTGGCCTATTCCACGATCTTTTGTGGTTCTGTTGAGTTAAAAGCTATTGTATTAAATTGAAAATGGTACTACTAACTACTGTAATGACAAGAGCCGTGTAAGTAATGAGTAATTTGAGAAAATTATTCGTCTGATTGATACTCTTCTAATGAAACATAATCCATACTGTCTTGTTCTTCTGCTTCTCCTTCTTCTTCTTCTTCTTCTTCCTGCTGGGTACAAATAAATTGTTCAAAGAGCAATGCATCAGAAGTCTTCTCGCATATATCGTAAGAATCCTTTTCTGCTGGCGATTGAACATTGGAGCACGATTGGCCTCGACAACAGATACATGCTAATGAACAAAACAACCCAACTTTCTTACAGCCGCATTTAGCATTACACCCAGGTCCATGGTGTAACACCCGAAACGCACACTTTTCGACTGATAAAACTGTTAAAACTTTTAATGCCCAGTCGTCGCCGTCGTCCGGCTTTAATTCTTCTACAATAAAATGGCAAACTAAATTAAGCATATATCAAGAATATATCGGACAGCTGTTAAAAAAAGCAATTCCAAAGGGTTTATTGCCAGATTGAAAACCACACCTAAAAAAAACACCCTTTATCTGTACTATTGTATCTACAGTCCGGGTCGGACCAGGGTCGCAACCAACATGTTTTTCCAGCCAGCTCGGTCCCTAGCTAGCTGCCTCCAGTTCACGACAAGTTGGTTGAGGTCCTCTCCTACTTGTGTGCGCCACCTGAGTCGCGGTCTTCCTCTACTGCGCCGTCCCTCGGGATTGGATTCGAAGACTTTTCGAGCCGGAGCGTTGTTGTCCATTCGCTCTACATGAACCAGCCATCTAAGCCGCTGGACCTTCACTCGTTTGATCAAGTCAGTGTCGCTGTACAGCCCGTATAGTTTGTCGTTAAATCTTCTTCTCCACTCTGCATCTATGCAGACGGGACCAAAAATCAACCCCCCTACTCCGCAGATTTATGTGTGGAGTAGGTTTGTTGTAAATGTAAATGTAAATCTTCTTCTCCACTCTCCATCTATGCAGACGGGACCAAAAATCACCCGAAGAATTTTTCTCTAGAAGCATCCTAAAGCGTTCTCATCTACCTTTGACAAGGTCCATGCCTCTGCGCCACATATAAGAACAGGGATGATAAGTGTCTTATGCAGGGACACCCTAGATGCTCGAGATATGACTTTACTACTCAATTGCCTTCTTAGTCCGAAGAAACAGCGATTGGAAAGAGTTATTCTTCGTTTGATTTCAGCGCTGGTGTCGTTGTCTGAACTGAATTAATTTAAATTAAGATCAAAGTGCAATGATCCCATTGCCATTAAGGTAGTCGTTCCTCATCTCCTCTTTCATAATTGCTTTGACTTCTGTTGCAAGACAGCATCTACTTATTTCATAATAAGAAATCAAGAGGTTCTTAAAAACCCTTCGCTTTGTCCTAATCCACACTGTACCTACATATAGTGTCTTCAGGGTAATAAAAATCGGGACCAAACACTTCGACGTGTGGCGAATTGTGATTCCATTTGGGTGATGGATTGATTTTAAAACAAGGAAGATAAAAACCAAACGAAATATAGAAAATTACAATACCAAAACAAAAGATTTTTGTTATTGTTTTTTATGTTGGAGTTGAAAACTGAAATCAGAAAGAGGACCAAGAGATCCAGTGACCTTACTCCATTAAAAATTTGGCGTAAACCAAAACAAATTTGCGTCTTAGTAGGGAACGACAGCATTTAACTGTCGTACCTGAGCGAAACGCCAAATTTTTTATGGAGTAAGGTCACTGGATCTCTTGATCCTCTTTCAAACGAAATATGTGCAGGCCTTTGATTGAACGTTTGTGTTAAACGATATCAAATACTCAAAAGATACCTCATTTGGTTTGACGACTTTCACAGCATCTTGGGGGTAATAAACGCCCGTTTCGCCCAATGTTGACACAGCTATTAACAATTTTCTTTGAGGTTTCCCGCTCCCACGTAGAAGTCGTCGTACGCCAATTGCCTTTTGGTCAAAACATGCATAACGTTTCCTGAACTAAACTGAATTATCTCAAGCTGTAGTATGGTGATGGACAGTTCCATATCGGAGAGGTAGTTAAGAAAAGGCTAGAGGAATCAAATTATTGCCATGATGAGCATGCAAGAATTATACAAGAAGGAGTTAAAAGACAATGTCAGAGAAGTCTCTCTGATGCCAGTTCCAATCTACATCTCGGTTGAAAAAGATGCATCGCGGAAAGTATCTACAGGTCTGCTTACTCTGGTGCGTTTATCTCTTCTATACATATAAATGTAAATTGCCAGTTTTGTGCGTTTGAGGAGTTTTTCATCTCTTCGTCATTGTGTCTTTGAGTCTTAGGTCTTTGTACCTTTGCTCCTTCGTAGCTTAGTGTCAGTGCTACAGTGAGTTTTAATGTTCATCGAGTAGTGAGACCAAAAATCGGAATATCAGCTCAATTTTCGACGAAAAAATTTTGAAATTACTTTTAGAGATCAACCTGGACGTTTATTTATGAAACTTTTTACACTTGGTAAGAAATCATGAGAAATATTTATTTTCTATATATTTATAATTGGGGTTGGCGGCCAAGCAATCGATCCAAAATGCTCAAAAAAAAAATTTTTTCTAACATGTAATCCAGTATTGAAATAAAAAGATATGTATTAGCTTGTAGTGTCAGCTGAAGCAAGAGAACCTATGAAATGTATTGCAAGATTCATTAGACGAATAGAGAAGACAGCGGTTTATATACTCATTTTGCTTGAGCACTTTATAAGTAAAGTGAAGTCAACGAGAACGAGTCCAATCAAGCTTATTTCGATATAATTTCAACTCGATAAACTTGACTTCCTGGATTTTATAATCTTAAGACGCATAAGCTTTTAAGTGTGGAGCGCGAGGCCCCTAGAATCACGAGACCGTTTTGCCGGCACTAGACATAAGGCCCACTAAAATTTTTAGGTATACGTATTGCACCCAACCAAATGCGCTTGTGGAACATAACAGTCAACAGCTGTTTGTTCGCAATTAGAGTGAGCATCAGTTACACTTTCCTTCGCATATTTTTCGTCTTATAATTTCCATCGCACCTTCACTTTACAAATTTACAATTTCTGCAGAAAGTCTAAACATTTGAATCGAATCTTATAATAAGAATTCTGATAATCTTTTAAAATAATCTATGAACTCTCTCATCATTGATAACCATCGGGTGACTGTAAGTAAACCATATCACATCGGCTGGGCCTTGGGGCATGAGCTGGGGCCGTATTCTGCAAGAGTGAGTTTAAGAAACTCACACTCACGGCCCTGTGGAAAACCACGCTTTGAAAGTCTGAGTTGAAGTGTAGTGTACACGTCTCTCTGACAAAAAAACCTACCTTCAAAATTACGGAATCTGAATAAGAGATTTTTTGTGTACACAATAAATATTCACTCCTGTAGCATGGGCGCAGCCAGGGGGGTTTCATGGGCAAAGAGAAGCCTATAAAGAATTTTTTTTTTAGAAATTGCAATTACTAAAATGTTCGCTTGCGACAAAACATTCTCAAAACATCACAAAACCCCTGCATAATGGTTCTATAAAAGCAGTCTCATTCCAACCTTTTTCAAGCAGATGTGCGAAATTGCTTTGGCATTCTGCTGAACGCATGCTACGTATCGTTGGAAGGCAACTTAATCGCTCTAACACAATGTATGGTATGGCAAAATAAATTTATTCATCCCACACAATTAACCGAGAGTTTTGCGAAACACCGCAAAGTAGTATTGGCATTATCTGGTGCGCTACCTTCAAATTTTGCAGTCAGTTCTGAAATTGAAGACGCAATTTTTATGTATTCTGCAGTGCTACCCGAAAGAAGTTCATCCTTCGTCAAAGCAGAACTTGAAGTGGGGAAAGCAGCTATGACTACCTATATTCTCCCCTAGTCCAAAATCTGCTTTGGAATGCTTGGATAAGTGCGATAAAAAATTGTATCCAAATAATTAGACATTGCTGCAGATATTGGCTACAATACCTGTTTCCACTGCTACACCAGAAAGGACTTTTTCAAGCCTACGGAGACTAAAAAACTACTAAAAAACTACTTGCGGAACACAACGAGTGAAAACAGACTGAACGGCTTGGCTCTTATGAATATTCACTATGGGATAGATATTGACGTAGATGAAGTAGTGGATATATTTAAAAAGAAAAACAGAAGATTGATTCTACAATGCAAATGTAATCAAATGAATCTTCTTTTTTTCATACAATACAAATGTTATTTATTTCATGCACTTTCATTCAGTGGCGTAGCGTAGGGGGGGGTTTTGGGGATAAAATTTTTTTTTTTTTTTGTTTTATTGATGCAAGTTTGTTTTTCATATTTAAAATTTAAGTTCGAGCTTTTCACAAATCAGTATCTAAATACATGTATGTTTGTGTTTTGCCTACATTGAGCTATAGAAAACAGTTGAAATGCGTTAGTAGGGCTCCTATTTATTAAAATCATTGACTTATTAAACATGGACTGCTAGGACCCAACTTCAAGATGGTTCCACTTATTCTGAGCAATACTAGCGAGCATCATTTCAGCGGAAAACTAGTGAAACATTTTTGACACTGCTAAATAACCATGTCGTTAGTGTTTTAGTTAAGAGTAAGATATTGGCTAGTGCAGTGATTCCCAAAGTGGTCGATATCGGTTTCTTAGGGGTCGACAAAAACGAAATCTGGATTTGGGGGTCGAAAAGTTTTTCAATCGACCCTCTTAACACATTTTCTTATTTTAAACTTCAAAGATAGTGTTGCGTTACTTTTGCCATTCTAAAAATGAACAGCCTTATTTATAAACCAATAATAGGGAGTGAATAGCGCTATGTTCCTCTTATAATATCTCTGAACAAGAAAACCTTATTTATAAAACTTTCTGAACGTAACATAGGCTGAACGCCGATTTAGGTAGTATAGAGACTGAATAAATTTGTGTCTTCGCTATTTTGAAATGACAGGGGACTGTTAGTACGCCGGCGGATACATAGATGGATTTCAGGGACCGTTTTGTTTTCGATAGTGAAGTATACCTGGGATTTTCCTTTTTGGTGGTTTTCTTACTGTTCAATAGGTAGAAAATACACATCATTGCTATAATAGGTTTATAAATAAGAATTTATGCAACGTAGAATAGAGTGCTATTCACTACATAACTATTCATCCGTTCAGAGCTATTTAGGGAAATCTAATAAATACGGCTGGAAAAGTTTAATGAAACATTTTAAACATGTGTATAAAAAAATTGACATAGTATTGTATAATTGTGATATTATACGTAAGTAGTAGTTTTAAACATTTTTTACTTAAGATTGGCGGTGTGATCGCAGACACGAAAAAAAAGGAGACAGTAGGTACAGTTTGGACTACATAAAGTTTGGATTTATTTCATCTCCATCAAATCAACACTTGCCGACGTGTCTCATATGTGAAAAAGTATTTAGTAACGATGCCATGAAGCCTTCAAAAATGGAGGACCACTTATCACGGTCCTATGCAAAACGTTGTGGCTTGCGAGCGTCCTACAATATATCTCTGCTAAAAGCGAAGTAGGCGAAGCCTCTCACAATTGGAGAGCAACTTAATTTACCAGCCATTGCAGAGGTCCTCAACAATGCATTGCATAAGCCCGCTCAAGATACATATTATAAAAAGAATATCCTTCAGTAATAACACCGTTAAGAGACGAATAGACGAGATGGGTCGCGACGTGGAAAACATTTTATGCAATTTATTGCAGGCCAAGAGATTCTCTCTCCAGTTAGACGAGTCTACATTACCCGGCAATGAAACTCTGTTGGTAGGATACGTTCGATATATCATAGATGAAAATATGTACCGAGAGCTGCATTTTACCATTATATCTGGAAACTGATACCAGAGGAGAATCCATTTTTCTGGCAGTGGAACGTTTTTTTTACCGACAAAGCTATTCCATGGAGAAAAATTTATTTTAAATAAATTTTCAATTTAAAATATTTTCAGCTATTTTTGGGTCTGTGTTGGAGTTTCTAAATGAAAAAGATCCGAATTTGGAAGAAAATCTGAAAAATTCTATGACGGATTACATGACCGATCTTTACGTGATCAAAACAAGATCACTTCACAAAGATTTTACCAAAAGGTTTGAGGATCTTTTGAACTTACAAAATCCTGAGTGGGTAATAAATTCGTACAGTATAATAGCCATTGAAGAAATCAATGTGATAATGCAAGAAGATTTGATCACCATCCAATCTGACGAAGAGCTTAAGCTTAAGTTCAACGAAGGGTATCAGAAGTTCTGGTTGCAGCGCAGCATTGAAACTCAATATACTGCATTGTGGAACATTGCTGAAAAATATCTCATCGCTTTCCCATCATCATATTTTGTTAAAAAAGACTTTAGTGTGGTTGCAAACATTTTGACGAAAAAAAGAAACCGTTTGAAAGTCAACGAACGCGGGAACTTAAGGCTGCAAATTACCTATATTAAACCAGATCTAGCTAGATTTATCCATCGCATTAATTTTTCAAATCATGAATTTATTATTTGTTCTCAAATAAGAGCACGATTTCTAAAAACCTGCATTAATAAATTATGAATTACACTTCATGTTTATTGAATTTCATACCTGCTATCATCGTAACGTCATGTTTTATTGTTATCTCAAAAAATTTTCTTTCTGCACTACTGCGAAACTTGCTTACGTAATAGGTACCAATAAAAGTAAGTAAAAAACTCGAGACAGGATTTTTAAAGTAATTTGACCCCCAAGTCTACGGTATCAGTTCATTTTGGAAAAGGGGTCTGTTGCTCAAAATAGTTTGGGAAACCCTGGGCTAGTGTAACCAAAAATAAGTGCAATCATTATTATCCAACTTTTGTATAGAGAATTAATGCAACTAGCAGTCCATGTATGATAAGTCAATACAATGCTTCAATCACATTGATCTATTACGCCAGTTCCACAAAGAAAAATCTCACTGAGCGCTCAATGTCACTTTGACGGAGCGCAAACAGTTTTGTGGAACATAATTCTCAGCTCAACTGTGTCCTTGTTTTCAAACTTTTACTCATCATCATCGGAATGTAAAACGAAAATTCGCTGATGCTGAAAAAATAGCCGAGTCTATAGGAGAAAAAATTGAAATTTCCAGGATTGTGCATCGTCAAAAACACCGACAAAATTACCAAAGCAGCTCAGCAGAAGATTATTACCGTATATAAATATTCATACTTTTCCTGGATCACTTCATATCATCCATATCTGACAGATTTGCGAAACACAAAAAAATTTTGTCAATAATCGGAAATACCATCCCTGAAAAATTGGTCAGGAAAGACGTTGAGAATATTGATGAAACCGTGGAAGTAATAATGAATCAATGGCCAACAGCGACTGAGGCAGCTGCTTCAACCGTAATAAATGAAGTGTAACGTTGGGTTGGGCCATCAGAAACTCAACCAAAGACATTTATAGAATCATTAAATCTTTGTAACGATGCACTTTTTCCAAACATTTTCAAGTTTCTGAAAATAGGTGCAACATTGGCTGCGACCATTGCTAGCAGCGAGCGTAGTTTTTCCACGTTGAGGCGTCTAAAATATTGGATTAGGAATTCTACAGGCGAAGATAGGCTGAATGGGCTTGCTCTTATGAGCATTAACAGGCACATTGACATTAAGGTGAAAGAAGTTATCGAATGATTCGCGCAAAGCAGAGAAGAACTGATTTATAATTTCGTGTATTTTCATATCTTCTTATTTTCTGCACTTTATTATTGTATATCAATAAATTGGAAAAAAAAAACCCGAAAAATTTCCTAGCTACGCCACTGCTTTCATTAGTTTTATTGTCTTGAAAACCCCCCCGAAACTTGAACCTGGCTACGCCCATACCCTGGAGTGCGTTAATTTTTACTGCCAAAAAGACAGCACAATAACAGTCAGAGTGTTGTATGGTTTTATTTGAAGAAAGGAGCAAGAATTGCAAATAAGGTGTTCTTTTGTTTTCCAGTTTTACTTTTGTCTGAAGTTTTATTATACTGAGGATGAGCAGGCATGTCGACGGTCCCTACAAATAATTAAAACCATCTGAGGAGTTAGATTAGTTTCCATAGAATTTCGGACGAGAATAGCAATTTAATAGCAGCGCGTGACTTTTCCAAATTTTGTAATAATTTTATTCGCAATGCGCAACCACAACCAGCATAAATTGGCGTCTAAAATTTGTACGATGAGAACAAAAATAGTTAAAAAGTTCCTGAAAAAAGTCTCTGTGCAGTATTTTAGTCCTAATATTATTTAAATTAAAATTCCATGACCTAACAGCGTAAATGAAAAATAGCTTTCGCGATGTAACACTCATGTGTACAAGTTTGGTCTTATTGCTAGACTGCGAGCGGAATGTGATAAATCTAACTTTTCAAACAAGTAGCGAGGGTGTATGCCAAGATACTGATAAGGTATCTTGCCATACTGACGGTTCTGTAGTCAATGTACTTAACTAGGCTACATCCCAAAATTTGCGCCGAGTACACTGAAATGTGGTCAAAACGACGCGACGTTTATTGAAAACGAACCTAGCGATGGAGTTGAATGCAGCATTCACATTTTGCAAGAAAGATGAATCAGCATCAGCAAATATTTCACATCCATATAGTATAATTGAAACAATCAAGGCTTTTGCGATCTTAAGCTTTACTCACACGGGGAGGAAATCCCTGCAAACAGACAATCCTCTCAAAGCTCCGTAAACTTTAGACGTTACTGAGTTTATATGGTCATTCCATCTTAACGTACTATTTAGGATGATGCCCAGGTTTTGACTCTCGACACCGTCTCAACTTGTTCACCATTTAAAAACACGGGAGGAAGATCAGTCAAAATAGGGTTTTTATATACAGACAATGTTTTTGTTTTAGATGGATTCAGAAGAAGTTGGTTTTCGGACCCCCACTCAGAAATGCTTTTCAAATCACTGTTCATTTTCTCATTTGCGCCTGCGTCTTCCATTAATTCTAAGGAAAAATGTAGATAGACCTGAACATCATCAGCGTAAATATGATATTGAGAGTATTTCAGTACACCAGGTAAGTCATTGATAAAAAGTAAAAATAGTAAGGGTCCCATCAATGAACGGACAAAAAAGTCGAAAGGCATTGGCTATGAAAGACACAGCTTGTACTCTGTCAGCAAGGTAGGAGCGTATAAGATTCACTGATATGGCTGAGAAGTTAAATAAGGTAAGGAGTTTACTCGAAAAAAAATTTTGGTATTTCATGCAAGGTGATTAGCGCACACTTATCTTCGTCGATGGCAGCACGGATATAATCAGTTACCTTCAGTATAGTGGTTATACAACTGTGCTCAACTCGAAAACCAGACTGCAATGGTGTCAACATATTGTTATTTTCAATGAAAGACTTAATTTGAGAACTCATTATAAACTCGAATGATTTAGACAAAAAAGGCAGAATCGATATCGGTCGAAATTCAGAGTTAATTCTATTTTTTGGGATAGGGACAATCTTTACTTGTTTCCATTTAAGGAAATAACTAGACGACAATAAAATGGTATTGAATACATGTTTAATGTAACTGCCAATGTACGGGAGAAGAAATTTGATAAACCTCGGATGTATGTTATCCAGCCCCAAGCCCCATACTGTTAGATGTTACTGATAATATAGTTTTCCACACCATAGACAAATCTACACTACTCTACTAAAGCACCATCGAGCACATTTTTTCTTGTTTCAGTAACCTGAGTCTATGTTCGTGGGAAGAGAATCAATCAATGCACGATTAATTTCATTCACATCAATGTTTAGATTATTCTTAGACTTATTTGTAACCCCAATTTGTTTTATTTCCACATAAACTTAGATGAGCGATCGGATTTAAATTTACTAGCATAGAATGAAAATTTCGCTTTTTTAATCATAGAAATAGCTTTGCTTTTAGCCTTTTTGAACTCGGTTAGCATGGAATCCTTTTAATATCTTTTCCAGCGACGATAAAGAATCCCTTGTTATAATAGCTTGCTCAATTGCAACTGAAGACCAAGGGCAAGTTTCACTCTTAAATAAGCGCGTTTTAAAAGGAACAAACTTACTAAAAAGATACAAGGTATTACAGTTAAAAATTTCAATTTGCTGGTTTACATCAGGTGTA
This sequence comes from Melanostoma scalare, assembly GCA_949752695.1. Lineage (NCBI taxonomy): Eukaryota > Metazoa > Arthropoda > Insecta > Diptera > Syrphidae > Melanostoma > Melanostoma scalare. The sequence goes on along the minus strand of OX456987.1, from coordinate 17,781,510 downwards.
AAATAAATTCCTTCCCAGTTCAAAGAAGCACATTCGTTAAAGAGACTCATAGTGTCTAAATTTTTAATGTCATAGAAGGAGTAGTATTGCTTTTGTCTGGGATTTAGGCAGATCTAGAGTGACAAACACAAGATCATCGTAAGAAAAATACGGAAAAGATAATTGGGAATAATGCTTAAATAAACTTGAATCACTTGATAGTATAACATCAATAAGTGAGGCAGGCGCGGATCCAGGAAGGATCCGCTCCTGCGCCCCCTCTCTGTCAGTAAAAATGTTAAGTCTATAGGAAACTGTACGTATTCGCTACAAAAATTCGGTTGGTACCTAAATTGCTTTAAATAATAATTCATTCAATACCAAGAAAAAGCAAAACTCAGACAGAAGGCATAAAAAAAGTCAATGTCATTCGTTCGGGATCCACAATTTTATTCAATTCTTTTTGATGAAACAACTGATGCATCTAACCTCTCCCAACTGAGTATTATTTTAAGCTACGTTCACAATGGTAGCATTCGTGAGGATTTTGTCTCTTTCGTGGATGCATTTGAGGAACTAGCTTATTCCAGAACTGATGAAGAATACGAATCTGATGAAGAAAGCTGGAAGGAAACTAGAAAAAAAACTAGCTGCTGAAGAGAAATTGGATTGAAATTCCAAATCTAAGGAGTTATCTCTAATTGGCAAAGCCATCGGCCAAATTGTATTGTTGCAACTGAAGAAAAAGCTCAAACTTCCTCTTGAATGCTGTGTAAGAATAGGGACAGACCGATGTGCTGTTATGCTTTCAGTAGTTCGAGGTGCTGTTATGGAAATTCAGAGTGAAGCGAAAAATGCTGTTAGGACTCCATGCTACAGTCATAAGCTAAATAACTCCATTTCTCAAAGTTTAAAAGAACTTGCCATTCAAGACGCTGTTGCAATAATGAAAGAGGTAATCCACTTCTTCAAATCGCATCCGAAACGAAAAACTGTCCTCATGAACACCTTGGGGTGTGCCCTGACATCACTTTGCGAAACAAGGTGGATAGAACGGCATGAAGGTGTACTTCAATTTTTTTTGGACCTCATCAAAATTGTGGAAGAGTTGGAAACGATATAGCAGTGGCGTGACCAAAGCAGCATGACAAGGCTTCCTTACTTATAACATCTTTATGCAATTCACAGTTTATTGTATCAGTTTTGTGTTTGAGTGATGTGTTGTCTTTAACACAGTCCTTGAGAAAGTTACTACACTCTAAATCTCTCGGCCCGAATAGCAACGCAATGCTGGTGAAGAACACGATTTCAGTTCTTTAGGGTCGCCGGGAGAACATAGATACCAGTTTCCACAACATCTCGCAGCATGCAAAGAATTTATGTGATCAGTTGAATGTTGAGTTGAGAATTCCTCTTATTCTACGTCATGGTGGACGCCAAATTCACCGAGCTAATTTTGACACTAATTCAGCTGAGGTATACTACAGAATCTCGTTATATGCACCTATAATTGACTTTGTCCTGACCGATTTGCATGAAAAATTTCGACCGGAAACTTTAGATGTTTTTAAACTTACAATTTTCATTCCGGAAAATGCAATTCGATATAATAGTGATGAGTTGGATACCACCGTTAAGTCGCCACTGAATCGCATTGGTCAACTCTTAGAGTTAAAGGGTTAGGGCTTAGGGGTATTCAAGAGCGTGAAAAAATGCCATTTTTTAATAATCTTTTTTAATAGTAATGAATTTTTTTTACATAATTGAAAACGTAGTATCCATCATACTTTAACATTACTTCACCAAATTTAAGAAAAAGAAAAAGAAAGAGAAAAGCTTGAAAGCTATATAAATCTCAGATCCCCTATGGAAACAAAAGAGCAAATAGGCCTTGAAGTAGAACAATTCATTGCCGATGTTCAACAAGCTGCAGAAGAAAGTACACCAACTTACTCGAGTAGGAAGCAAACTGAAACAAAATACCCTGCCGAGATAAGAGAGTTGATATTGGAGAAGAGAAGAGCTCGAAGAAAATGGCAAAATACTAGATTTCCAGACGACAAAACAGCGTTTAACCGGCTAAGCAACGAACTGAAAAAACAAATCTACGAATTCAAAAATAATTCATTAAGTAGATTCCTGAAAAATTTAACGACTGATAACAACCGATTATTCGCTCTGGAAAGCAGCTAAGCGCCTGAAAAGACCGCAGTTACAAAACCCTCCAATAAAATCTCTAAACGGGAATTGGATCGGAAATCCGAAAGAAAAAGTTAACCTATTTGCAGAACATCTTGCGAATGTTCAGTTGTGACTGTTGAGCACACTCACAGTGAATCTTTTTTCTTTTTCTTCTCAAATATTGAAAACTTAATAAACGTTAAATTAAAGTTTTATAAAATGTCTTGCCCCTGTGATCGGAAGGTGGATCGGCGTGATGAGAGTGTTCAATGCCATAGTTGTCAAGTGCTGTTTCATTTAATTTGCATCAAACTAAAACCGTCTGATTGCACATTCATGAAAAAAAACAATATTCCATTTCTCTGTGCGACTTGTACCAGAAAAAAACGTAATTCACTTCGCTCCCCACCACGCTCTGCACAAGTAGAAATCAACACCAATGCTTCTACTAATGATTCATCTTTTTACAACTTGCCATCCAAACCACCGTTTGCTCAACCATCGACACTGCTACCATCGTCCGATGATATTGATGTATTGCCTGCTTTCGATCTAGGCGAAATAAATAATGCTGCTCCCGTCCCCATCACGCTAGAAGACCTATACCAAGAGATCATTTCTATAAAGAAAATGCATGCCGATGCATTACTGTTCATAAGAACATTGCAATTGGATAAAAAAAATCTTGAGGCCAAGGTGTATGACCTGCAACAAACAGTCAACACTCTACAACAAAATCCGTTCCGCAAATGCATTGACATCGTTGGTATACCTAATGTGAAGAATGAGAATGCATTGGAGGCTGCTATGAAGGTGTTTGCTGCTGGACTAGGAGAAAATGTAAGCGAGAATGATATTAAATCGTGTTATGTAAAAACTATTCCGATGAAGTTGAATACTACATCTCACTCAGCATCATCTATCGAAAATAATTTAAAAATCGTGACAGTCAAATTCAAAACTATTGACTGTAAGCAGAATATCATCGCTGCAAAAAGAAAAAAGAAAATTACATCAGGGTTATTTGGGGGTAATGTTAGCAATAAGCCTATTTACATAAATGAGAGTTTATCTCACTTGAATAGATCTCTTTTAAATAAAGCAAAGAAAGTTAAGGTAGAAAAAAATTTTAAATTTGTGTGGGTAAATAATGGTTCGGTTTTGATGAGAAAAAAGAAGGGGAAAAAATTATTCGAGTATCTTGTTTTGAAGTTTTTGATACTCCTACTTAAATTTTCTCATTTATTGTATCTTGTTTTTTGCTTTTTATTATGAACAATAATTTTTTACTTGATAATCCTTTGCATAGTCATGTCATTAACCCTCTTTGTATTAACTATGATCAAAAAGCTTTTAATAATGTGCTATACAATAGTGAATGTGTAAACACCTTCAGTGTCATTCAACAAAATATTCGAAGCTTAAGAAAAAATTTCGATGTTTTTTTGATTCATTTAGAATCGTTCATAAACAAACCTAATTTAATTTTCCTGACTGAAATATGGATCTACGATGGAGAAGAAGACTTTTTTAAAATATCTGGGTACAAATTGTATGCTAAATGTAATAATTCATACGCGGCGGGTGGTACTGCAGTGTATATAAGTGATAGTATACATGAAAGTTGTGTTGTTAGCTCTCCGGTGCTATTAAGTTCTGATTTAATCAAAGTTACTTGCCCTATTAATACTCATAAATTTGAATTTTTTTGCTTTTATAGACTTCATGGTATAAGTATAGATGTGTTTTTGGAAGAACTTGGTAACCTGTTAAGTGATAATCATTCAAAAAATTTGATAATTCTAGGTGATATTAACATTGATATCCTAGGTCTTTCTTCGAATGCTGATGTTTACTTAAATTTAATGTCTGCCTATGGTTTCCAATCCTGTATTAATGTTCCTACAAGGATTACTGATTCGTCTAGAACATGCCTAGATCATATTTTTGCTAGGATGGATAGTAAATCACATATATCTTTGATAAGTTCGACATCTGATTTTCAAATATCTGATCATGTTATGACTTGCCTCTTTTCGCAACAACAGAAGTGTGCTCCTTTGAAAGATCCTACCTTTATACAAACAACAGACAAAATAAATTTTGAAAAATTGAATTCAATGCTACTGTTTGAAGATTGGTCGAAAGTTTATAATCAAGCTGATCCTTCATTGGCTTATGATATATTTTGTAAGATCCTAACAGACCATGTAGAGTTGTGCTCTCTTACAAATGTTAAAAAACAGCGAAAGTTGGAAAAATTGAAGCCATGGATGTCTGATTATTTATTAAATAAAATACTTATGAAAAACAACCTACGCTCAAAATGTATTAAGGATCCTAACAACTTAGATTTAAAAAAGGTTTATAAGGAAATATGTAAAGAAGTTGCCATCGAAGTTCCCCTATGTAAAGAAAATTATTATGTTAATAAATTTAACAGAGTTAAAGGAAATATAAAAAAGGAATGGGGTATCGTAAATGAAGTATTTTCAAGACATGCGTCATTGGATACAATATCTTCCATCAACCACAATAATATGAAAATTGACTCTCCTTTTGAAATGGCTAATTTATTTAATAATTTTTTTACGAGTGTTGCTAAGAATACTGTAGTGAATGCTGGTTTTACAGACAATGCTGATAACTGCTGTTCAGAACGTTGTTTTAGCAATGAAAGTATGAATGCAAACAGTTTCTTCTTTGAGCCTATTTCTTCATTTGAACTGTATCGTTGTATCTTGTCTCTAGATAATTCTAATTCGGTGACCCAAAACAGCTTTTCAAATAATTTTATAAAAAGAATCTCGTTTAATATTGTGGATGTTTTAGCTCACATTTTCAACAAAAGTATTATGTGTGGAATATTCCCAAGTAGTTTGAAGTCAGCTGAAGTGATACCTATTCACAAAAAAGGTGATAAAAGTAGCTTAAATAATTACAGACCAATATCAATTCTTTCTGTCTTTTCTAAACTTTTTGAAAAAATGATGAAGGTCAGAATAGTCTCTTTTCTGGATAGCAGTTCCTTTTTTAGTGAGTTCCAATATGGGTTTCGAGCGGGCAGATCAACGGAAAAAGCGCTCTTAGATTTTTGTAGCAACATATATGAAAGTCTCAATAAAAAAATTATACTGCTGCTCTTTTTATAGACATCACTAAGGCATTTGATACAGTGGACCACTCACTTTTATTGACAAAATTGGAAAAATCTGGTTTCAGAGGTTTCATGCTAAAATGGTTTTCCTCTTATCTTTCGGATAGAAAACAAAGGGTTAAAATTAAGAATGTTTTCAGTGACTGCCAGTATATTAAAATTGGTGTTCCGCAAGGATCGGTACTACGTCCCATTTTGTTCTTAATTTTTATCAACTCCTTATTTTGCCTTGATTTGAAAGGTAAGCAAACTGGATTTGCTGATGATGTTGGCTGTGTATATGCTAATAAATCTTCGCTGGATTTAATAGTTGACATAAACCATGATTTGGAACTCTTAAGACATTGGTTTGGGATGCACAAACTTGTCATTAGTGACAAAACGAAAATAATGCACTTTAATGTATCTTCACTTATTAATGACTTACCTAACTTTACTTTCCATAGTAGTGATTGTAAATGTGTGCTTATAAATGCAATTTGTTGCTCTGCGACCAAAGACAAGACAACTTATCATGCTGGTGTATGTTGCTCCTCTAAATGTTTTACCATAGATAATGTACGTGATTTTAAATATCTGGGCTTGTATATAGATAGTGACCTAAACTGGAGTATTCACACCTCTCATTTGAAAAAGTATCTTCAATCTACAACATATATATTGTATCACCTAAGACAGCTCTGCTCGCAGAAATTTCTTGAATTAGTCTATTATGGTTTGGTACAGTCTAAAATTCAATATGGTCTCGTCTGCTGGGGAGGTACGTTTAACAAAAACTTGAAACCTATATTACTTGTTCAAAAACATTTACTACGTATAATTTGGAAAAAAAGACGTCGCGACCACAGCTTTGATCTTTTTCGTAAGTCTAAAATTCTTCCACTTAAACATCTTTACTTTTACAAAGTCCTAAAAAATTTTTATTTGAGAAGTGGCAATTTTTTTAATTCAAGTTCCTGTGCCTATAGCCTTCGTAGTAATGAAAGATTTCTTGCACCTATTCCATCGCACAACAATCAAAAATATCTGAACTTTTACACTTGCGTAGCGCCAAGATTATTCAACCGTTTACCGTTTGAGCTTCGATGTATTCGTAGACCTTTTGTCTTCCTAAAGAAGGTTAAATTATGGTTGTTTGGCAACGATTTTATTGAAATAAATAATGTAATTCGAATAATAACTTAAATTCATATTGTATCTGATTGATAAATTAAATATACATGCACTCTCCCCTCTATGAGTTTTCTATGTTTGCTTTATAAATCTCTGAACTCGATACATCCGCCACTAGTTTTGTAACTAAAGGATGTACTTGATTATTATATTCATAACTAAATTTATATCTTATTCAATAAATGTTAGAGTTATTTACTATATGATATGATGTAAATCTAGTTCTTATTTAATGATTCAATGAATAAAAAATAAAAAAAAAATAAAAAAAAAATAAAATGTTTTTAAGCCATTCCCAGCAAATACATCTGAAAACAGCTTACAGTTTATTGATAAAGTCGATGAAGTTGACATACCAATTGTCACACTCAAAGAAATAAAAAGTATGTGTCGAAATCAACTATCGAACAAAAAATCACCTGGGTACGATATAATAACTGCTCAGGTTATGAAAGAAATGCCATCAAAAGCCTTCATAAAACTCCAATTCATAATAAATGCATGCCTAAAGACCCAATATGTCCCACATCATTGGAAAATTGCTGAAGTAATTGTTATACCAAAGCAAGGTAAGCCACCAACAGAAGTGACGTCTTACAGACCAATATCGCTTATACCAATAATGGCAAAAGTCTTTGAAAAATTGCTACTGAAAAGACTAAGCAAAGTCATAGAAGAAAGAAATCTAATCCCAAATCATCAGTTTGGATTTAGAAATAAACATTCCACGATAGACCAAGTTCATAGAATAACGGATGCAGTTGAAAAAGCATTAGAAGAAAAACAAGTATGTTCGGCTATATTCTTAGATGTTGCTCAAGCATTCGACAAGGTATGGCATGAGGGGCTAGAGTACAAACTGCAAAGGGACCTACCCAGGCAGTACTACGAAATATTAAAATCTTATATCTCAAACCGGCTCTTCAGAGTACGGTATGATCAAGAATATTCAAAGCTATCTAATATACAAGCCGGTGTTCCACAAGGAAGCGTCCTAGGACCTACCCTGTATTTGCTATATACAAGGGATATTCCAGTGGATAACAACACTATTATGGCTACTTTTGCAGATGATACCGCAATTTTGGCATCCAGTAAGTGCGTCGTCAAGGCTGCTGAGAAATTGCAAAATGCCGTCGACACCGTTAGTGATTGGACCAAAAAATGGCGTATCAAGCTCAATGAAGCTAAATCTGCACATATAAACTTTACAAATAAAAAGTTAAGCTACGTTCAAATATTCATCAACAATCAAGCTGTACCTTACGCCAATACGGCCAAATACCTTGGGATGAATTTGGATGCAAAGCTAAAATGGAAAGAGCATATCAAAAAGAAAAGGGAAGAGCTCAACTTAAAATATAGAAAAATGTACTGGTTACTCGGTAGAAATTCGGACTTATCTGTCGAAAATAAATTAATGCTTTATAAACAAGTACTTAGACCTGTTTGGACCTATGGAATCCAATTATGGGGCTGTACAAAGAAAACAAATACTGAAATCATCCAAAAGTTCCAAAACAAAGTCCTTCGTGGAATAGTAAATGCACCATGGTATATAAGAAATAGTGATTTACATCGTGACCTACAAATAGAAACGGTTACAGAAGTTGTAAGAAAACATGCTGTATCACACAATCAGCGACTGCATAGTCATATCAACTCTGAAATGGAGTCCGTATTAAATACGAGAGGCAATGTTCGGAGATTAAGAAGAACCAAGCCACACGAGCTAATGGCCTAAAAGTCATGGGAAGCATTAAAAGTTTAAGCTTCCCTTAAAGCGATAAAAAAAACAAGTTCAACAGTTTTTAGAAAACAAAAAAAGTTAGTGTCTGATCGAAGCTTTTTTATTTTGTTTCAAAACTAACAAAATGGCGGCCTCAGGATTTTTTTTCTGTTTTTACTGAAAAAATCATCAGTTAATTGTTTATAAAAAATCGAATTTAAAAAAAAATCCTTCGATCAGGCACTAGCTTTTCATGTTTTATAAAAGCTGTATAAGTTTCATTCAAATCTATCGAATGGTTTTTGAGTTACAGTGGTCACCAGTTCAAAAAACATAGTTTTGAGAAAAGCGCATTTAAAGTCTTACAGTCGCTTTATGTACTGTAATGAAAACTGATAATAAAGTTGAATAACTCGAAAGATGGTTGACGGATTCACTTCAAGCTTTTACAGAATAACGAGCCCTTCCCGCAAAATCATCGTAAGCGACATTTTTTACAAAGTGGATTTTTTAAAGAATTCAAAAGTTTACATTGTTTCGCATTTTTAGTTTTACATTATAACTATTTTACGACAAGTCACCGCAAAAATAAATTTCATCGTGAAGCGACTGACCTATGGTACTTTTCGTTTGAATGCTTATGATACAAATTAAAAAAAATTTCTTCCTGTAAAACCTTCTTTTCGTTGCTTACGATAAAATGGCGAGAGGACTCGATATATTTTAGATACTATACTTTAAGAAAATGCAAAAAAAAAACAAAAATCGATTTTTTAAAAATTATAACTACTCCTAACCCCATAAATACAGACACTGCCTGTTTTTTGCTCAAAGATGAGCTGGTGTTGTGGCGGGAAATGGTTAACGGAAAAGGAGCAGAACAACCATATTCCCGTTACTGATCTTGAGTTGATGGATGAATGCAATAAGGGTATGTTTGGCATTATACACAGTTTACTTTTAATCCTTGCAACGCTTCCGGTTACGAATTCTTCGGCAGAGCGGTCTTTTTCTTCATTGCGGCGCCTTAAAACCTATTTAAGGTTCACAATGAGTGAAACTCGCCTTTACGGTCTGACACTTATGCACATTTACACATCCACCGACAAATTCCGATCGATGTTGAAAAAGTAATAACAAGGTTTTCGAAAACTGGCTTCAACAAAAAGTTAGATTTTAGCATTTAATTAAGTATTTTAAACTAATTCAACTTGTTTTTTTTAACTATTTTTCTAATTCTCTTAAATAAAAATGTATTCTTATATTTGATTGAGTTTATATTTGATAACATCATCATCAAAATTCTGGATCCGCGCCTGAAGTGAGGGCGCACAATTCGGCCAAAAATGAGTTGGACAGTTGATATAAGCAAAGGATAAGTTCAAAGAGCTTACTGACCCAATTACGTTCGTGCGTGTACCATCATTTGGAAGATTAATGTTTATTTCACCACAAATAACGTGGACAAATAACGATTTGTGGAGCAAGGGCATTTACTTGTCCCAAGAGAGTATGCAAGACTCTATATAGAGTATGAAAGACAGCTCCACCCCCTGCACGCCCGACGCGATCAGCTCGAAAAAGGTCAAAAGAATCTAAAGAAAAATACTTAGAACTCTGCGCTGTATTAAACCATGTTTCAGTCAAACATATCACATGCAATAAACTTTTTTCGAAAGTATATTTAAATTCATCATATTTTTTCTAAAAGGATTTGACGATCCTTATGCAACACTTCGGTTAGGTGCGTTTTTGCAATCAGCAACCCTATAATCAACTAAGAGCTATCAGCATTGATTTGTTCTTATGGTCAGTGGTAAGCTGATTATAGGATTTCTGAGTATGCAATCATGTTGATCATTCATAGATCTCTGGTGTGTTTCCCTAAAAATATCCAGTTGGACTGCTACCCTATGACCTTCGTTTGTAATAATGAACCCTACCCATAGACGATGTCTACTGTCTCTACCTGGCCATAATTTTGTCCTTGTAAACAAGATGCTGTCTTTGAACATTAATGAAATTTCCTAAGTATTTCTTCTTCTTTGAGCGGATATTTTAAATATGGTTGCTTACATTAGTTTTGTTGTATCTCTTCAGCATCAAGAAAATGTAATAATAAAAATCGCTCCTGCTGGATGGTGATAAGAATGAACAAACTAAAATCAAGCATTTTTGCCTAGATGGGCAAAAATTGAATAGATAGGCAAAAAGAAGAAGTCGGATATGATGTAATAAAATTCTATGAATTGATGCTATCAAAGCAAAGCATACAAAAGATACTCATAGCAACACGGAGCAGTGCACACTCTTCTGATCAATACATATGCTCTTTTAAATGATTTACCATAAAATAAATAAACAAATAAAATCACTGCGACTATCCCCGATCCCAGCTTATATGTATACTAACCGTCGGTTCCCTTAGAACTTTTTGCATAAGAGTCTGTTTAATCGATCAGTTGAATTTCGATTATCCGCGCGAGAAGTTGACAGATATAGATATTTTTACGAAGATGTAAGTTATGGAATTAATTGTGAAAATATAAACGTTTTACTCGGAAGTGCTGGGTGTGGTTTTTCATTAATGCACGTGCGTGATTTTCTCTCTTTTTAGAAGAGAATAGTTTCTTATATTTTGAAATTAATTTAATAACTATTCCTGTTTGTAAATGAATTTCTGCCCTGACTTAAATATCAATATGCAAAAATAAGTCCAACTGGATATTTTGTTACTTTCTTAGTTTTTATTGACATCATAAATATTGCTTCAAAAAGAATAGGAAATAAGAGAATCCACGCCATAGCTATACACTTTCAAACAACCGATAGCCGAAGTCCAAATGAAATGAGCATGCCCCTCAATTGTTCTTCTATTTTTCAGAAACACCATACACACTCTGTGAAATTTAATCAAATCACATAATGAGCTTTCTATCACTGCCACTTCGAGAGAATGCGAAAATACTTCGCAATGGAAACTGTCTCCGTTCGATTAAATTAGGATCAAATAATGTTTTTGTTTGCAATACCTGTTGTTTTGACTCTATTGTCCAACTATCTACTATAGCATATCTAGAGTCTGAGGAATTTAGATCAGTGGTCGACAAAAATAACACCCAAGATGAATTCTTTGAAATGATTTCAAGATTCGCTAGATTGGGAGCCCACTGGAGCGTCTATCAGATAAGAGCTGATATGATGTCGAAAATCTATCACTTGCATGGAAATTATATGTCGTGCACTGATAACTGCAACCAATTTATTGACGATCATCTGACCACAGAGCCAAGCATTTTTGAATCGGTAATTTGTTCTGACTGTGATCTAAAAGACTCGCAAAAGCTTCCCTTACTCACTGCTAATGCAATACCAATTCTAAAAAACGGAATAAAATTTGGGTTACAAGAAACTGTTTCCGATCAAATGCGAACAAAAGCCGGCATCATGTGCAAAGGATGTAAGCAAAACTCATGCCTCGTTAAACGATCAGCCGGTTCTCATTTCTTTATAGAGATCGAGCATGTATACCATCCTAATTTTATAAAAGCTTTGGGCTTGAAGGGAAAAGTAAAGAAAGTCAAGCATCTTGATGAATTGCCCAGCGAAATATTAATCGATGGAAATTGTTACATTTTGAGAGGCATTATAAGCTTCTCTGAAGTCGCTTCAAGTCAGGTTGGTCATTACGTAGCCCTCTGCCGCAGAAGAAACGGAAAATGGGAGAAACATGATGATTCGGTGAAAGAACCGCGTGCTCTCAAAAGTATTCGTTCAAGGCGTATTATAAAAGATAGAATATGTACAATTTTCTTCACAAAACCATGAAAACTCTCTCAATATCAGAAAAGCCATATAGGATCTCATACTCAATTTATACCTCTCCTTTATTTTTTCAATTATTTTATATTTCTCGACTATTATTGTGAAGCCAAGATAAGATAATAAAAATCAATGTTTAGAAAAAAAAAATTTGATATTTCAATTTATTTCTTTTGGCAACACCAGTAGCGGAAAAGAATTGTTCTTGTGGCAGTAATAGATCCTACAGCTGTTGTAAGCTATAAAGTAATTTTTTTTTTCAACACTTCAAGGGGTTATGACTACCCTTGTAATGTTATAAAAAAAAACAGTACCAGCATTTAGGAAAATAGGGGAGGATTTGAAAGGAGACACCGATGCAAGTTGCTTTTGAACCTTTCCAAATCGTAATGCAGGGGAAATACAGAGCCAGGTAAAGCATTCCACATTCGGGTGGTGCGACTGAAATACGAATCTCTATACTTGACTGTACGTCCGAAGTTGGGCTCAAGGTAAAACTGATGAGCATTCCTAGCGAGGCGGGTGTTGCGGCTATATTGTTTCAGGGGAGGAATGCAACTGGCTACTTCACTAGAGCACTGTTGGTGAAAATAACGATAAAAAAGAGAAAGACAAGTGACGTTTCGACGATGTTCAAGAGAATCAATCGATTCTACAATTGAACTATCACCTATCAGTTTTAATGCTCTATTTTGTACCCTATCAAATAGGCGCAAAGATGTTTGAGAAGCACCTGACCAGATATGGGAGTTATACTCCAGTTTTGGGCAGATGAAGGCCTTATAAATTGTAGCCAGATCAGAAGGGGTGAAGAACTTCCTGCATCGTCTTAAGAAACCTAAGCACTTAGCAGCGTTTTTGGCGACTTCAAATATGTGGTCGTTCCAACGAAGATCATCGTTTACACACATATCAAGTACTGACAGCTTTTCAATTTCTGGGATGCATCGAATTTCAAAAATTAAAAAAAAAAACATACAATTCGCTTGCAGGACTCTTCTCTTATTTGTCAAACTAAGGCTGATTTTGAAATAAAAACTCTGCGACTGTTGAAAAGGAAAGCAAAGTGTTACAATTCTGTGCTTCAGCACTTTACATTTTAGATCTTTTTGATCTGGGCTAGAAAAAGCCGTGTCAATGATTCACCAGACGTGAAAAACTCAAACGTATGTAGGTGTAGGTGTATGTACTTTTATTTTCAAGTGAGTTTTTCAAAAATGCCCCCAACATCTTCCTGGATGATTTATCGAAGGTATTTTCAAAAATACTACACACAGCAGAAGTACCGCAAAGTTTTAAGAAATCCATAGTGTTTCCAATACATAAAAAAGGCGACACAAACAATGTAGAAAATTATAGAGGAATTTCATCTATGAATATTGTAGCTAAAATATTTGCAGGCGTCTTACTGAAAAGACCTGAAGGTTGTGTAGAAAAAAAAAAAACAAATTACTCAGTGAATTTCAAGCAGGCTTCCGTGTCACCAAAATATTGTAGATCACTACTTAGAAAAGAGGAAAAAATTATATGCAGTATTTATTGATCTTAAAGCGGCCTTTGACAGCATTGGCCGAGGAGTATTGTTTTACAAGCTCAATTTAATTGGCATGTCTTCCAAAATCCTAAAATTATTAAAAAACATGTATGAAGATACTGTATCGGCTGTATGGGACGGCGAACAAATCTCAGACTGGTTTGAAACAAAAAGTGGTGTTCGCCAAGGATGTTTGTTGTCTCCATTTCATTTTCGCATTGTATATAAATGACATAGTTGACTTTTTACCGAATGGAATCCACATTGCAGGGCAAACAATAAGATGTCTTTTATACGCAGACGATATTATATTATTCGCAGATTCAATTCAATTCAATTCAATTCTCCCGAATTATTATTAATGATAAACAAATTCAGTAGTTACTGCAAATCATGGAATTTGGTAGTAAATACTTCAAAATTGAAAGTCATGATTTTCCGAACTGGGATAGGTAGATACTGCCGAAATGAAAGATGGACTATAAACAGGGAGCCTCTTGAAGTTGTGGAGGAATTTAATTATCTGGGTATGATACTAACACCTTATCTAAAATCCAAGAAAACATCTGCAGATTAAGCTTGCAAAAGCAGTAGCTGCAATATATTCAACATGGAAAAATCTGTTTAGAAGTAGACTCGTTGCGCATAGCGTCAAGTTTAAAGTATTTGAAGCTGTGCTCTGAAATCTATAATGACATATGGATCTCAAGTTTGGGGGTACTAACAATATGACGAAGTAGAAAAACTTCAACGATTTTTCCTTAAAAAAACATTTGCTCTGCCACAGTCAACGCCGAACTACATGCTCCTTCTAAAAACTGGTCTTTCACCAACTTTTCTTTACACTCTAAGAATATACTTCCAATATGTCTCAAAAATACTCACATACCCTGACGATCGACTACCAAAGATACTTGCAAAGCATAGCATACGCAAAAACACAAGCTGGTTCAGGAAATGGGAAGGGCTATCTCTGCTCTGTGGAACTCCACTGCCAAGCTTAGTCACACAAGACGTTTATCTAAGAAAAAAACTAATGAGCTATCTAGAAGTTTTGGATATAAAAATAAAATCAGATCTTATTGAGGCTCATCACGGAGATCATTGTTTCCGAAGCTCCAGTATAAATAAAATAGTGTGAATTATTTTAACTGATGAAAAAAGCTTGATTGAAATTTTCAATATTTTCCGAGTGAGGGGAGAACTGCTAGTTCTAAATTGCAGACCATACCACAAAGACCGAAATACGTATTGTTCATTATGCAATATGCATTATCGCTTTTTATCTATCTGTCCTATTTTAAAAGAACTTCGATTCGTATATATTCATGGAAAATTAAAACATTATTATTCTGAAGATAAAACAAAAAAAAAACTCATATGTTTAAAACAAAATTTAAAGAAAAAGTTGGCATTTGGCAGAAGGTTTCAAACCAAGGCCAAAAGTCAAAAAAATTGTACACTTTAATTATATGGAATTAAAATAAACTAAACTAAAACTAAACCAAAAACCTGTCAAGTGAACTCAAGTATATTTTTGAATTTTGCTGATTTAAAAAATAGAATTGCGGAGCAAGTAGATATAGTACAATCATTTGGTTTAGTTTTACCAGGAAAGTTTTCCGGGAGTTTTGAAAATTGGCAATTTTATAGATTTTGATGTACCCTATCCGAACTTCAACTTTACCACCTCGTATTTTTTGCCGCTCGCAACGTCATATTGGAAAATTGGGGCCTAAAATCAGTTTTCAGGGAATATCACCCTACCGACTCATTTTACGGAAAAAATAGTCATATACAAAATGACTTCAATTTACATATCTATCTATTTTTTCATAATAATCATTTTTGATGTACGAGCGCCGCAAAGTGTACTCCAACACACGTTTTGTTAAAAAAATCTTTTCCACATTAACTCGAGGTAGAGTAAGCGGCGCGTTTTTTTTAACGTGGTATCCCCGATAGGTCTAATCCACAAATAATTCAATAACTCAAAATCTAGTATATCGTCGCTTCGCTGTTCTTGATGGACCAGGTGTTGCTAATTATTATATGTACTAGGAATCAAAACGTCACAGACTTTCGTCTACATCACATCGCAATCCTCTTCGTTCTCTCGGTCCTCCAAATTAAACAATATCTAAAGCTTACTTAATGACTGTTCCATTCGGAAAGAAATTTAAAACTCCAAGACTCTTTTTTCAAGTAAAAAAAAAATTTTATATTTCACTTTATAAAATGAATGTACTATTTGTGTTAAGTCAATACTTTCTTTTACATTAACACTTTACTTTTCCCAAAACACCACCAATTTCGTTACTTGAAAAAAAAAAAAAATTGAAAGCCAAAACATTTTAACCGACCCATCACGAGCAAGCAAAGATCACAACTGACTGCGGATATTAGGCTAATGTTGGAGAATTAAGCCCTGATGCAGATGGTCATTATGCGCTCATTTACTGGATTTTGGCTGATAGCCTTGTCCCTGAGTCTACCTCTAACAACAAATCCGTACCCAAATAAGCGTTGTTTCTGTTGTATGTAGCAGTCCCCATAGTGGATATGTCGGAGTAACTCATTCAAGGGTTTCTGCTTTTTCGACTGCTGAAGTCCAACGATGATTCTCTAAATCGAATTTATCTGCTGAGATATTCCCAAAAAGCTATGGTAGACCTCTGAGGTTCGTGCAGTTACTCACAGAGCATTAAAGTGTTGGTCTATTTGTTCTTTTTGAAGAACGAAATTTTTTTAATGGCCGACAATACGGCTTTCGTATAGCAAAAGGTCCACTGGCGATTTGATGGCATATCTCACCGAAAACTGGAACCAATCCCTACATTGTTTTGAAGAAAGTAAGATTATTGCGCTTGATATTCTTTTCAGATGAAGCTCATTTTTATCTTGGCGAGTATGTAAACAAGCAAAATTGTCGCATTTGGGGCACAGAAAACCCGCACGCATATTGAAAAACCGATGCAACCAAATTGAGTCACTGCTTGGTGCGGATTTTGGTCCAGAGGCATAACTGGGCCATTTTTCGAAAATGAGCAAGGAGTGGCCGTTACAGTCAATGGCGATCGTTATCGGGCCATGTTGAACGAATTTTTGTTCACATAAATTGAAGAGGAGAGTATTGACAACATTTGGTATCAACAGGACGGCGCTATGTGCAACATAGCCGAAGGAAGCAACGCTCGATGATTTGCACCCTGTTTTTGAAGATCGCATTATCAGCCGCAGAGTTAATGTCTTTTTGCGGAGACATTTAGCCGAAATCATTTAGTTTCTGCCCACTTGAGTGATCAATATACTGTAAATGTTGTAAATGATAGGCTTAACGAATTTAATGAACAAATTGCTTACCAACCCGGCGTTCTCATTCACAACAATCGGCTAGTGAAAAGCTTATTAAAGGAGCTAAAAATAAAAAAGGCGCCTGGCCACGATGGTATTAACAACCAATTGTTAAAAGCCCTACCCAAAAAAGGCATCACCTTCTTAACGTTTATTTTTAATGCCTGCATTAAGCATTCTTACTTTCCTAGAAAATGGAAATTAGCAAAAGTGATCCCCATTGCCAAAGCAGGAAAACCAAAAGAAAGTCCATCCAGCTATAGGCATATAAGCTTATTAAGCACTTTAAGTAAAATTTTCGAAAAGGTGTTAAGGAATCGGATTTTGCAACACGTTGAAGAAGCCAATATATATCCACATGAGCATTTTGGGTTTAGAGCCGGCCACTCTACCAGCCACCAAGTTTTAAGATTAAAACAGTACATCAAAAATAATTTAAATTTAAAACGTTCGACTGGGCTAGTCTTGTTAGACATAGAAAAAGCCTTCGATACCGTATGGCACGAAGGACTTATCTACAAACTTTTATTATTTAACTTTCCAGACTATCTTGTCAATATTATATGGAACTTCTTGAAAGACAGAAAATTTTTTGTATCCACTGGAATTGCCAAGTCCGCCATATGTGATGTTAGTTTTGGGGTTCCTCAAGGCTCCGTACTTGGCCCCATCCTCTTCAATATATTCTTGTCAGATCTTCCTGTACTTGATAACACCGAAGTTGCCATGTTTGCAGATGATACTGCGCTTTTTAAGTCGAGCGTTCTTCCTCAAGACGCATTAACATGCTTACAGACCTCACTAGATACTATTCTTAATTACTTTACCAAGTGGAAGATAAAAGTCAACGCAGAAAAATGTCAAGCAATGTGGCTCACTCGACGAAGAAAGCATAATTTCCTCCCGCAAACCACACTCAAAATAAATTCGACCAACATCCCATGGGCGGAAAGTTGTAAATACCTTGGCATCACACTTGATAAGAAACTGGCATTTGAATGGCATATATCTAACTCAATTCACAAAGCAAATTTACTAGTAAAAATCCAATACCCTTTTATCAATAGAAAGTCTCGCCTTAGCATACACAACAAAATATTAATTTTTAAATCCATTTTTCAACCTGTTATTACCTACGGTGCACCAGTATGGTTTGACTGTGCCGAGACTCATCTTAAAAAACTGCAGATTAGTCAAAACAAAGAACTTAAACTAATGCTAAATTTGCCTCGTTATTACTCTACAGCACGTCTCCATGAAAGAGCAAACGTCAGCCCTGTCAAAATTGTGTTGTACAAGTTGCAAGACAACTTTTTTCAACGATCTTCTTATTCAGATAATAATTTAATCTTAAATTTGCAATAAATTACTCAGCTCCAAGTAATTGGGTTTATGTGCAATAGTAGTTTTTAAGTTTAATAATATGAGGGTTTTTTCTTGTAGTGTTTTCCCTCAAATGCTATATATTGTTTGTATATCCCTATCTAAATGTTGTTATAAAATTATTTTATCATAGTTGTAAAGAAAATTTTTCTAAATCTCTAAAATTACACTCTTTGTAAAATAACATAAACGCTATACTACAAATAAATATGAACTGAACTGAACTGAATTGACGCTTTAAAGGACAATATTCGTGAAGCCATTGGTGAAATACAGCTGCACACAATCGATAATGTGCTTAAAAATTGTACCGATCGTAAAGGCTACTACATACATGGCCACCCGAGGAAGCAATTTGAATGAAATAATTTTTCATTCCGGAAGGATTGTACTTTCAAATAAAAAAAGAAATTTGAGAAAATATTCAGTACTTTTTCTTATAGCATTTTCAAAAAAAAAAAGTTGTTTGGCGGACCCTTTACATCACGTGAACCATACATATATTGTCACTATACACAGCTGCAAAAAACGTGCTGTGGCACCTGTTATCAGCCTTAAGCTACCATCAGGCACTGACCGTATACATCGAGCTATCCTTGCGAGAAAGTATAGACCTGAAGCTGCCTTGGCTAAGTGCCCGATCCAAAATATTGGTAACAAAGACTACTAACCCGTAGAGAGCCTTATACTCATTAGTGACACCTCATTTCTGCTTCTTCTGTTAAAAACAATGGTTGGGGGATCATATACGTATACGTACACCCTCACTCTGTCTCACACCAAGAAAAAATCTGCTTACACTCGCATGAGGAAAACTATAGATAAATGCGTAGGAATGACGTTGCTGTAAGGCTCAGTACCTTTCAATTGGATGAGATGCAAAAAAGAAAAGGAAATCAGACAACAATTTGAATTTTGCATTGAGAGTGTAGGTAGTAGGTACTCTCATCCAACTTTGACTTTCTAAAACAACTAACTTGACATTAAGGAAACACACATTTTCTTAAAACGACCACTTTATTTTATAAAATGAGGAACAAACCCCCTGAAGTTTGACATCATATTTTAATCGTTTTTTTTTTTTTTTATTACTATGCATGAGTATGTAGAAAGTCAAACTGATTTATTATGAGAATAAGAATTGCTGGAATAACAATGTCACAAATGAAGCCGCATATGATGATAACTGCAAACATTGGGATGAACCATCCGAACCATCCATCTCCGAAAAAGTTTTCCTGATTTCTTTGGCACATAATTGAATCCGAAGATGAGTAATGAGTTTATGGAAATTACACAATTCAGTTAAAAACAGATCCGTATTTTACAGAAACGCAAACTTTGCAGTTTTGTGAAAGAGGGAGATAATCATATAATTTGAGTTCTCTGTCACAAATATGCATAGCTTTTCGATCAGCAGCTACATACATATGTGGGT
Organism: Melanostoma scalare; assembly: GCA_949752695.1. NCBI lineage: Eukaryota > Metazoa > Arthropoda > Insecta > Diptera > Syrphidae > Melanostoma > Melanostoma scalare. Next base: position 17,761,760 of record OX456987.1, on the reverse strand, counting down.
GTTGGCTGGTGGGTAAGGGTTATAGATTAATAGATAGCAATCGATGACTATCTCGCTTCTGGATGATTCACCGACCTCTTTTTGTTGGAAACAACATATACATTCACTTAGGTATTTGATTTTTATATAGGCTATTACGATTATGGTCATAAAGAACAAGGCAATAGAGACAAACATTTCTATTGAATGACTCGGTGAATAAGATAGTAGTGTTTAGTGTTTAGTATACGAAATTTTTTAATAGACACTTCACTTTGTAATCTGCCAAAATCTACAAAAGGTAAGCACAATGCTCTTTAATAACAAGAAAAATTCAAAAATATATGGAAAACCTTTGGAAAGCAACAGTTTTAGGTTTTAAGGAATTCATAGAAGTTTTCTTCCATTTTTCGTATTGTTAAAGCAGTTGGCGATACTGCATCACAGAAAATATATTTCTCACCTTTAGCTTTTTCTTGATTCTTGTTTTTTTGATAAAATGCCAAAAAGTCAATTCTTATGGGAATTCCTAATTAAATCCCCAACAAACTAATAATAAACTGAAAAATGGGATATTGTGACCCTTTGTCCTAATCTAACATCTTAAAAAATCCCATCTCACTCACAGTTTCATTCTATATAGAAACCTGTGCCCAAGTTCTCTATTGCCTTGTTCTTTATGACATAATCGTAATAGCTGAAATTCGAACAAGCAACTGCAGGTTCGCCTTTAATTCGTAATATGGTTTGGCCTCACTCTTTAAAACAAAAAAGATCTGTGAATCATACAGAAGCGAGATAGTCATCGATTGCTATCTATTAATCTATAACCCTTACACACCCACCACATAATGTAGCTAGTGATCGGAAAGCTTTGTATGTTGTAAGTGTGTGAGTGTGAGACGATAAATAAAATCTTCGAGAGAACTCAATTATATATGAACATCTCATTCTATCACAAAACTGCAAAGTCCGCATTTTAATTCAACAAAAATCGTCGTCGATAAGTATCTTGGTAAATTGATTTTCATTCTCAATTGTGTGTAGTTTTAAATAATCATTTTTGTAGAAATTTTAATTGAAACGCAATGTACAAGTACAACAAAAGGTCTGGCCGCGTTAGAAGAGGTGCCTTTAGAGCTCCAAATATCAACCAGGAAAATAATGTTGGAAATGTGGAAATACCGGCTCAAGAAGACTCCCCGATCATTGAGCGAATTGGGTTCATCGAAATATTTGCACTTTTGTTTATATGTGGTTTTTCTGTTGAAGTTTTCATTCGAGCAATTCATATTATAATAAACCGTTTATTCTAATAATTACTTTTCTTGTTCAAAATTGCATATGCATATGTAATCATTACCTCATTTAAAAAAATAAAGTGATGGTTTAAAGAAAATGTGTTTTTTTTATTGTCAAGTTACTTGTTACTTAGAAAGTCAAAGTTGGATAAGAGTGCCTGTTGTCTGTTTTCGTTTTCTTTTTTACATCTCATGCAATTGAAGGTTACTGAGCCTTAAAGCAACGTACGCACTTATCTATACTTCTCCAGTGTAGGAGCATTTTTCTTGTTGTGAGACAGGGGATGTAGTGAGGTTCTGCGTATGTGAGCTCCTACCATTTTCTTTCGTTTTCAGCAGAAATGAGGCGTTATTAATGGGTCTTAGACTCTCTACGGGTAATTAGTCTTTCTCACCAATACTTGGTACGAAATCAGCTCGGGTCAAGGGGTTGGAGTCTTGAAGTATATTTCAGATAAGGTCAGTACCGGTCGATCACTGCTGGACTATTTTTGTGGGGTGTTATGTGGAGTCGGTTGTTTACACAGGTAAGTACGAGACGATTGACGTCTTGGAAGAGAATATTCGGCATGTTATTGTTGGCATATGGCCCTGTTGCTGCAAAAAGCCGTCGAAATATGGGCCTCTCGGATGAAGTTTATTCCAGCCTGCCGTGCAAGCCACTTCCAAATCATTTCTATAAAATAAACGGTCCGCCATCTAACGTTTTTTTTTTCAACTAATGCTTATTTCGAGAATGGTAAAACCTAGCCCATGTCTGATCTAACAGGTATTTAGTTTTGTCCTGAACAAAAACTAAACTAAAATCTTATTAAGTGAACTCAAGTATATTTTTTGAATTTTGCTAATATGATTTAAAAAACAAAATTGCGGAGCAAGTAGATATAGTACAATCATTTGGTAGTTTTACCTGGAAAGTTTTCCGGGAGTTATAGATTTTGAAGTACCCTATCCGAATTTCAACTTTACCACCTCGTATTTTTTGCCACTCGCACCGACATATTGGAAAATTGGGGCCTAAAATCAGTTTTCAGGGAATATCACCCTACCGACTCGTTTTACGATAAAAATAGTCATATAAAAAATGACTACAGTTTACATATCTATCTATTTTCTCATAAATTCAATTGTTTTGATGTACGAGCTTCGCAAAGTGTACTCCAACACACGTTTTGTTAAAAAAAATCATTTCCACACTAACTTGAGGTAGAGTAAGCGGCGCGTTTTTTTTAACGTGGTATCCCCGATAGGCCTAATCCACAAACAATTCAATAACCTAAAATCTACTATACATCCTTGCTTCGCTGTTTTATTGACCAGGTGTTGCGAATTCATTACCTGTACTAGAAATCAAAACGTCACAGACTTTCGTCTACATCACATCGCAATCCTCTTCGTTCTCTCGGTCCTCCAAATTAAACAATATCTAAAGCTTACTTTATGACTGTTCCATTCGGCCTAGGTGGAAGTGGCTGTGTCAGCCAATATGTAATGCCTACGTACATTGCCTGACACACTTAGGCCGCAAAAGCCCATTTTGATACCACAGAGATCAGCAAGTTAATCACCTACTGATCTCAGAATCCCGATGTAAGATTAACGAGTTGATCACGCATTAATTTTTCATTTTGGTACTAGCCGGTTAATCACCTGCTAGTCGAACCACGCTGAACTTTGAGGGTCGTTTTCTTCACTAAAAGTTGAAATCAACTGAAGGATTTTTATTCACAACTTGTGATTTTGTTTTTCTTCACTCAAATTTGACAGCTTCAACTGTCGATTTTCATCTCTCGAGTTGACCAACTTCCGATTTTCTCAACTTCTGGAAAAATTAGAAAAGAAAAATTGGTGGTGATTGAAAGAAGACAATATAAAACGTGTCCACGGATCTGGCTTGAAAAATGGGATAACCATGATTTCATTGACCTTTGACCAAATTCGCATTTCGAGCGAACCACAATGAGGCAGTTGGAATTGATTAAGGGTAGTTTGCCTTGCAGTGACACAAGGTACGAAATAAAATATTTTGAATATTTTTTAGATTAAAAAGTATTAAATTATTTGTAGGTTGCACGGATTACGACCAATTACCCAACTATTGAACTAGGGTCAATACAATTGGCCATTGCTGATTTTATTGGCGTAAGCATGTCAACAGTGCATCGAATGATAAAGCGGGTGTCGAACGCAGTTGCTAACCTTGCACCCAAGTTTGTTCGCATGCCCGAAACACGAAGAGAACGGTTAGAAGCGGCACTTGAATTTTATTCTATAGCCAAGTTTCCAAGAACTATTGGGGCAATAGTTTGCACTCATATAAGAATCCAATCGCCTGGTGGAAACGATGCAGAACTTTTTACAAACCGCAAGGGTTGGTTCTCTTTGAGACTGTAGTTTCTGCAGATCTAAAAATAATAGACATTGTTGCTCGTTGGCAGATAGTATCTTCACATTAAATGAAAGTTAATTAAAGCTATGCCCTTGATTTTTGGTTCAATCCTTTTTTCAGGGTTCTACGCACGATCAACGTATTTTTAATTCGTCAACTTTGAAGCAACGTTTTAAAAAAGGTGAATTTGTGCAATTTATTATTATTGGCTACTCTCGCCACTCAAACACAAATTACTTGGCGACACCTTTTCAAAATGATTCAAATAATGTTGGAAATTTATACAACGAGTCGCAGATTCGTACTCGAAATTCAGTCGAGCGTTTTTATGGAATTTGGAAAAGACGTTTTCCATTATTAGCAACTGGGTTAATATGTAGATTTGAAATCGTGCAGTTGATTATAATTGGAAACGACAGGTCCCAAACTCAATGTTATTTTCAGTCAACTTTAGACCAAGAACAAACAAGAAAAAATTAAAAACCAAACATATTCAATATACATATGTGTCTATGTACATAAATTGATTTTTACTATCTAATATTTTTATTACAAAACTAAATTTTTAAATTAAAAAAAAAGACTTCTTTGCAGCAGGTGTTGGAAATGGGTATTGTGGTTGCTCTCTTACGTCCATGTTTTTTTTTAATTTTATTTTCGAAATAAACAGAAGTCAACTATCGGAACTTTAATTTTCAAAGCAATCGAGCAGTTGAAATTCAAATCTAAAGTTGAAATTTATGTATCTGTCAAAAATATCCCAAGGAAATTTTTAAAAGCGCAAGTACGACAACCTTTGAATTTCAACTCTTGAATAGAAATTTAAATTAGTGAAGAAAAACAAATTTCAACTTGTGTCTCAACTCTCTAGCTTGCCTCAACTCTACAGTTGGCCAACTTGAGATTTTGAGGGACGTTGAGAAATAGTGAAGAAAACGGCCCTTAATGTATTTTGAAAGACTTTTAGGGTCTATGTAAGCTAAGTCGATAGTATCATCGAAGAAGAATTCACCGAGATGAGTTTTCCTTCTACGAAGTAGTGAAGGGCATGAGCAAAGAAGATGTTGAACGGTTTCTTCCTCTTCTTCGCCCATGCAGCTTCTGCATAAATCATTGGAAAACACACCAAGTCTTTTGGAGTGTCTTCCTATTAGACAGTGTCCCGTAAGAACACCTATGGTAGAACTTAGACACAGGCGGTTCAGGGGTATACCCTATGTTATAACAAACTCTTTGACCCCCAACTTGGGGTTGGTGTAGTCGGATCGATTCGGTAGGAGTCTAAAGCTATCTAGAATGGTAATGTGACCGATTTGATTATTGGTCCACTGTGATGTAGCTCTGAGTCGAGTAGCTGAGCTAGCAGCGACTTGTTTGCTGAAGATATCTAGGGGTGTAAGATCTAGTAGTACATTGTGGGCGTCCGATGGAGTTCTCCTCAGTACGCCACTAATACACAAACTAACCGTTCTTTGAACTTGGGCCAGCTTGCTGTAGTCCATTCGGCCTAAACCTATCAAATTTGAATTGAAGAAGGAGCTACATTTATGTCTATACTAAGAAAAATTGTAATATACGAAAAACTTAGTTTTGTGATCAGATTTTGTATTTTTTATTTAAAACTTAAAACAAACTTAAATACTACCTAGGAGCTAAAACAGTCACAGTACAGTTCTTGAGTGTACCTTGACCTAAAATCTATTTGAGACGTCCATTGGGGTACGTCAGCTATTTCGATCTTCATGGTTCTTTTTTTATTATTGTTTTAATTGATACTATATAATCGAATACGCTGGAGACTACAAACCAAAAAAGACACTTTTACATTCATTACAATGCACTTGTGGTCGCTGTTCGATTCAATTATTAACTTCCTACCCTTGCTCAATTCACAACAAAGTGACCAGAAGTTCAGACAGCAGCATTTATCAACATAGCAAATTATGTATCTAAATATTTTCGTACAAATCTAATTAAAAGAGAAGCGCCTAGCTTCCCCCTGTCAAAAAAATAAATATAGATACACCGACAAGCTTTATTTCAAGCAAAATATATCCAAATAGCAACTATATGTATGTTACAAGCAACAAATTGCTATAAAGGGAGGTGTACCGTGATCCGACTACACGTACATTATGAGTCGACACACAGTCTAGTTCGAGAGCAAACACGGGCCACCAGCTCGTCATAAAATTTAATTGAGATGTTCTCATAAAACGATGAGACTTAATGGCGCGGTGAATCTAGCCGTGGTCATTTTATTATCGTTCGTCTATGTTCTTGTTCAATCGGTAGTAGCAGTAAAAAATTTCAATTATTTGTTTGCTTTTCTAACTAGCCAACATATTCGACTTTTAAATTACGTACTTGGGACTTGTGGTACCAAGGCGTGATGGTTATAGCATGCTAACCCAGAGGTTCGAGGCTCGAATCCCAGCAGAAGCAAAAAAAATGTTTTTCCACGGGTATCGTTTTTTGCGAGGAATTGGCAAGTCCTCCGTTAGTAAATTCACTGCCATGAAAAGCACTTTCTCAATTAGCCGTTCGGAACCGGCAGAAAATTGTAGGTCCCCTCCATTCCCTCATAAGGCATGGTTGTGAGAAATGCGCTAAACCCAGGGGCACCTCGCTCTGTTGCGCCACCCTATTTATTTATTTATTTTATTTTTACTTGGGACTTGTTGTAGGTTTTGCTCTCTCTTTCTCTTTCTCTCTCTCTCTCTCTGCAATATAACGTAAAAGAAGCCATTCCTACTTACTTACTTACTTACTTAGGTGGGCATTACAGTTTGGGGTGAACCTGAGCCTCAACCAACATCTTACGCCAACTATTTCAAATTCCCGGCGACCTCTATCCAGTTTTGCACTCTAAGTCGGCTGAGGTCTTCTTCCACTTGATTGATAAGTGTTTGATTAGGGAGATCCGCTGTACACGGTCAATGAAAGTGAAAAACGAGTAGTATGACGGAAGAAACTAGAAGTTAATGCAAGAAAATTGAAACTTATAGGTTTAATTTTAGACAAGAAAACTACAGACTTTTCTATAAGAAAATTGGAAATTGAACAAAAAAAAACTGAGTTTGGTAAAAGAGATTAGAAAGTTGCTAGAGGAAACTGGTACTTTATTCAACGGTAGGTCAAATAAATACAAAAAAGTATTACTTGGAACCTGCAGAAGAATTTTGAAGACTAGTTGAAGAAAAATTGAGACCTGTGCAAATATACACCTGACTTGTAAAAGAAGATCTGTGGCCTATTTCATCAAAATGAAAGTTACACCCACAAATTTGTACAGTTGAGATGGAGATGATCCATATGGCAGCAGGAGTAACAAATCTTCTTCTTATAAAAATTTGTTAAAGCCTCCACGTCATCAATACCACTTTGCAAAAAAAATTAGAACACAACCGATTCAGTTGGTATTGTCATGTTCAAAGGAGGAATTATGCGATAGCCTTCAAAAAGACAATATCCTGGCTCCCATACGACTGCAACAAGGGCCACGACTATGTAACTCTAGTGTCTATTCCACTATCGAATCACTTGAATGCCAACAAGAATGAAAGTAGAAACCGATTTGATTTTTTCCAATTGCTTTTGACAAAAACTTGTTAGTTTCGTTCTTTTCAACAGAACGGGAAGCCCCGCAACCTAGCGCATTTCTCACAACTATGCCTTATGATTGAATGGAGGGGACCTAAAATTTTCTGCCGGTTCGCGATTGGCTAATCGAGGAAACGCTTTTCATGGCAATGAATTTACTATCGGAGGACTAGCTAGTCCCTCGCGAGAGGCGATGCCCGTGGTAAAATATTTTTAGTTTCCGTTGCGATTTCAATCACGAACTTCCCGCGTGAGTGGCAGACATGCAAACCATTACGAAACGGGGACCACTTAACTCCTATCCGTCCTAAGGAATAAAAGTGAGTAAATTTAAGGCATTCGAACACATTTATTGCAGAATCGAGTTGCATAGTAGAAAGCATATTTTCAAACTACCAGTTTATCGCAAAAAGAGCTGCTAATTGGCATTGGCATTCAAAACAGTGAGCCTAATACAAAACTACAGCATGTTTTCCTTCCTAAAGAAGAAAGAACTTTCGGAAGAAAACAAGAAAATTATTGGCTGCAATTGGAAAGTTTTCTAATTTGCCTATAGAAAGTTTATATTGTATTGTCTGAATCGATGCTGCATTTTGTGTTTTTAACGAGTGGATCATTTAATAGTTTCGATTTTGCAATGCTTGAAATTGAATCATTTGATCCGTTAGGAACATTAAATCGACAAATTGACAAATTATCAAAAAAATTGCATATAAAATTTTCTTCAAAAAATATAAAAATTAAAACAAACCAAAGGATGAAGCTACTCACCCTAATAATGTTTCGTGAACAGTGTTCAATAGAATTATTACAATCCTATCATATTACGACGCGACGATTATGACGTAAGCAGGGCCGAAATTACGGCAAAAATTGTTTTTGCTTTACATAATACTTCAATGTAAACCACACATTCTTTGTAAAAATTAAAAAGTAAAAGAAATTTACAACTCCACGACTCATTTTTCAAATAAAAAAAAAATAGAATATTTCACTTTATAAAATGAATGTACTATTTGTGTTTATTCAATACTTTCTTTTACATTAACACTTTACTTTTCCTAAAACACCACCAAAGTCTTTACTTTTTAAAAAAAAATTGCAAGCCAAAACATTTTAACCAACCCGTCACGAGAAAGCAAAGATCACAACTGACTGCGGCTTGTTGGAGAATTAAGCCCTGATGCAGATGGTCATTATGTGCTCATTTACTAGATTTTGGCTGATAGCCTTGTCCCTGAGTCTACCTCTAACAACAAATCCATACCCAAATAAGCGTTGTTTCTGTTGTATGTAGCAGTCCCCATAGTGGATATCTCGGAGTTACTCATTCAAGGGTTTCTGCTTTTTCGACTGCTGAAGTCCAACGATGATTCTCTAAATCGAATTTATCTGCTGAGATATTCCCAGAAAGCTATGGTAGACCTCTGAGGTTCGTGCAGTTACTCACAGAGCATTAAAGTGTTGGTCTATTTGTTCTTTTTGAAGATTTGATGGCATATCTCACCGAAAACTGGAATCAACCCCTACATTGTTTTGAAGAAAGTAAGATTATTGCGCTTGATATTCTTTTCAGATGAAGCTCATTTTTATCTTGGCGGACAAGCAAAATTGTCGCATTTGGGGCACAGAAAACCCGCACGCATACATTGAAAAGCCGATACACCCAAATTGAATCACTGCTTGGTGCGGATTTGGTCCAGATGCATAATTGGGCCATTTTTCGAAGATGAGCAAGGAGTGGCCGTTACAGTCAATGGCGATCGTTATCGGGCCATATTGAACGAGTTTGTGTTCACAAAAATTGAAAAGGAGGGTATTGACAACATTTGGTATCAACAGTACGGCGCTATGTGCCACACAGCCGAAGCTACACTCGATGTTTTGCGCCCATTTTCAAAAAAGGAAAAAAAGTTATTTGGCGGACCCTTTATACAATGGATATGATAATGAGAAAGTAAATCGGCATCACTCTCTTAGAGTTTTTAAGATCTGCTCCCAATTTTGCAAAAAAAATTTCTATATTTTGTTGTCATCCGCAAAATATCGTTAATGAGCTTCGGCCCCGAACGAGCATTTCTCTGGCTTTTATTAAGTCTGTTTTTGTATTTACACGCGGGATATTTGAAATAAAATGGAAAATGGAAAGAATAATCTTTCGAAAAACAAATCAATGTTAGGTGGGCAATATAATATTGATATGAGCTCATCTTAACACGAAGCTGTACGATATATTTTTCAGATGCAGCTTAACATTAAAAAATCTTCAAAGATAATGCCTTCATTGTGTTTATTCCGCTACGACACCACTGTACGACGGATATACATATGTGTGTATCTTTCTGTCTTAACCCATTAGTGAGTCCATAAAACTCGATTGGTCTATTTGTTTCTCTCTTTGAAATAATTTAAAATGTTGGGAATGTTGCATCATAAAATAAAAACAATATCCTTGACATACATATACACTCAGACGCAGCAATACTAAAAAATTAGTAACCCCGAAAAAAGGAATGAGAAATTTTTAAGTGATACTCAGAGTTTGACAAATTTTAACAATACCTATCCTTACTTGCTACGAACTTATTTCGATTGCGGGCCTATAAATGAAGAGACGAGCGAGTAAACTCAATTCAAGTAATTCATGAAAAATAGTGTGCCTAGACCTTTTTTCATCTCAAAATCTGAATACTTAAAAAAATTCATCAAAGATGTTTTTTTATATATTTCGCTTCTCTGAAATGTACATAACACCACGCACCATAGAGTCAAGTTATATGCGTGAGAGATTGAAATCGGTCAAGAACGAACGTAGCATAGGCCTTTGGTGCCTTTAGAATATTAGAAATAAATTTAGAACTGCTATGAAAATCTTTTCTTTTTTTTTGTATTAAAAAATATACCTTATCCATCCCAAGTAACAATTTTAGCTCTATATTAGCTCTAGCAGCGCTTAAAAAGCTGGGTTAACTGGCCGAATTAAGTTCATGTTGCTCTGTAAGCGCTTCTAGAGCTGATATAACACTTATTAAGAGCATTTTTTTCGATTTTGAGAGCTAGAATTAGCTCTATATCACTTCTTGTATAGCAATTGTAGTCTGCAGTAGCATTAGTGCAAGCGTTATCACCATTCTACAGCTGCTTAAAAGCTTCTTTCGTGGTATTGTAATGCACGAATAGGGCTCTTAATATGATGCTAGAATGGCTGTATGCTCTACAATAGCAAAAAATGACATTAGCGTTTTGATTTAGAGCACTCTGCTCTATTAATGATTTATAAAATGCTAGTTGTATCACATTTTGCTGTAAAATGGAAATATAAAAAAGGTTTACCTACTTAAGTGTGAGTGAAAAAATAATAATACTAATAAAGACAATGAAAATTGTTTGCTGGTATTAGAACTTTGCAATAAGTAACAACTTTTCGAACATACACTCATAAATCTTGAGAGAGAGAGAAAATGTTCGAACTAATAAATAGAAAAACTACGAGGCGTATACAGCGTTGCCGTTGGATATTTTGGAAAAGTTGCAAAAAAAGTGGCACTCGAGAAAAAAAGGTGGCACATGAAATTAAAAACGAAACAACACCATATATCTACCTATGTATGAAAATTGACTTAATGGAAAAAATTTCACACGTCTCAACGAATTCATATGAGTTGAAGAAAACACATACCAAGTAAAAATAATTTTAAGCGTTATTGCAACGAAAGATAAAAACTAACAATTTAACAGTTCATTTTGTATTGATAACTCTACATAAATAACTAAATAAAAGTATGAATAAATAATAAATAAGAGATAAGCAATAATTCATTTAAAAGAATTCGTATTACATTTTTCTTTCTTGTGATGGTTTACCTCTTTTTATAAGGAGCGCATCAGGACTCCACTCAGCTATGTCATATTTGCTTACTAAATTTAAGGAAGCCAACATATTTTCGCAAGTTTCAGTTTTTAGCCGGTTGGTGAGTTTACTTTTCATCAAAGTTAGCTTGGAAAAAGCCCTCTCAGCGCAGACACCAGCCCAGGCAATGATATGAGGCATGGTTAATGATTTTGCAACAAATTCATATGAGTCGGAAAATAGATATTCATTCAAAATATTTTTAATGTAACCCACTTTAAACCAAAACAATTCGATATTTGTCAATTTCAAAAATTGGTTTAAAATCTGCGTGGACGGATTTTATTTCTAAAAATCTATATTGTTCGATTACCTTTTCGGGACTTTTGGTAAAATTACTAAAAACAGAAACAATGCTAAAAAAGTGGCACAGACTGAAAGGTGGTGGCTCAGTGGCACAGCCTGAAAAAAAGTGGCAATTTGACACTAAAGTGGCACAGCGGTAACGCTGGGCGTATTATCCTGACGGTGAAATATTAAATAACACGATAAAGACAATGCTGATTGCTGAGCAATGATTTCATGTGCCACTCTATTTTCATCACAAACATAGATGTTGCACTTCGAAAATTTACAACGCGTCTTAGAAATATTTAAGTTTTAGTAATAAATAAAAACAAAATCAAAAAAAATTGTATGGAGAAATTGGTATGAAAATTGGTAGTCTCTATTAAAACCACCATTTAAATGAGGCCACAAAAACATCTCTTTTAGGAGCTACTATACAGTCCATAGTGCCTAACACTGTTGTCTTTCTAGAGCAGCATAACCAGGAAACAAAGTGCCTCGTTTAAAATCTTTTTGCTAAAATATTTTTTGACGACATTTTTATATTATTTACACACATGTTTCATGTTTATTTAATTTGTTCGCAGTGATCAATACACAACAAAATTGAAACTTGGAAAATAGTTATACATATTAATTTGTGACCACTTTTTTGGAGGTATTATGTTCACAAAGTACTTGTAAAATCAAACGTTTTCTCTCAATAAAAATTCAAAAAATACATTTTCCATGTTCTTTTTGCCAATAAAAATTTTACAAGAGAGAAAACTACACACAAAAACTACAACAAAGACAACTTCATAATTAGAACCTCAAAAATAGTTTGATCCCGAGCAAAAAGTTTTTTTATGTCAAAAAAATCTCGTCACATGTTGTCAATGTGAAAACTCAAATTGTTATGTCAAAAAAGCAGTGTAAATTTTTTTGATTTAAAATATTCATTTTTTTACTTTACTTTGACTGTCGCACTTGGAACGTCAAAAAGAAATTTAAAAAAAAAATTTAAAAAATTGTTCGTGATTTTTTTCTCCGCATAAAAATATTCATTACAACTGAACTTACATGTCCTTATTTTGACAGCTGAAAAACAACCTACATTATATAACAGTGGAACTTTAGATATAGTAAATAGTAGAGTGAAACAATTCTCTTTTCGATAAATATGTTCCGAATGCAAAGTTAGAAACGAAATATATTCTATGTAAGAGTATCACCCTGTACATTACTTCTTCTTTATTCAATTATTCTATTTTCTGACACAATTGTTTTATTCTCAAGCTCCTTTAAAGTTAAGTTAACCTGCACTGTAAAGCGTTAAGCTCCCGATCAGCTCTTAGTACATCTCTCAAGCAGATATAAAGTCTTTGTAAAGCAAAGAGATTTAAAATGAGTTTGGCTCGTAGAGTGTTGCGATAAAGGTTGTAATAGAGCACATTTATAGAGCAACTAGCCTTATAAGGTTTAAGAGCTTGGAGATGTTGTAAGACACACATTTAGAGCATTAAATAAACTAAAAATTGCCAGAAGCTGTAACAAAGTTCAAAATAGAGCAGTAGCCACGGATTCACTCCTTTAAAGCTTTTCTGAAGCATATTTAAAACTTGCAGCTCCAAAAATGTTACTTGGGATCGTGCTCACCAATATCATCATCAATAGCTCAACATAATCCATACAGAGGCTTCATTAATAGAAGCAAACTACATTGACTCAACTGTTTGCTTACCTTACTATTGATCGACAATAGCCTTAAGTCATATTGTGAGTGTTGAAGAAGTTTTCATAGCTCAATTATTTAAGCCGTTGTGTCTTGAAATGGAAACTCTACCATCAGACCTGTTTCAAAAACCAATTGCAAGTTATTTGTGTCTCATTTATTTATCTGAACGCATTACAAAATAGAAAAAAAAATGAAAACAACACAAATGACGCAAAGAGCAAACATAAAAAAAACAGCATCTTGATCAGTTTGAGTACTTTCTCATCAGATGAACGATTTTGAGGCTCAAAAGTGGAACGACAAACGATTTTTGTATCCCTTTGTGTGTGCTTAGGGAGATTGCGTCCAAAGCCATCCAATGGCTCCTCTTCGATTGTCGGCAAGATTTCTATGCCAGAAAACAAACTCTTTTTACGTCTTGATGGACTTCTTCCTTGAACTGGCCTTCTTTTTTGTTCTCTGGATACTACTACTACTTCTCTTTCGATTTGTTCTCTACTTCCATATTTTTGTTCATGAAAATAAAAGAATTCCATTCTGATTCGTTATCAGTCCCTATAAAATAAAATAGGTAGTCATTTAATATCCACATGATGAAAGCTAGGTACTGAAAATTTTAGACCTACAATCAATCAAGCTACTACAATCAAACTAGCTAGAACTATAGGGTTTTGATTTTCGTTATGAGTTCAACAGAACATTAAAATCTAAAAACATGGTGTACCTAGTTCAGCAATTTGGATTTTTTGTTATTGCCACTGAAATCATAATTTGCACCATAAACTGGAATAATGTCTCTGAGAGCCACATGTTACATAACATTTATGTAGACTTTTTTCCTAGAATGGGGTGTGTCCGTCTATTGAGACGTGACAAGCATTTTTCTAGAGCAAAAGCTCAGAATGAACATTTCCTGATATTCCCTGTTGCATTGGTCATATCAAAATTGAGAATTCAATCAGACTATGTTTAAACTGATCGGTAGATACTTACTTTGTTAATTTATTACAATTCAGTTAAAAACAGATCTGTATTTTACAGAAACTCGAATTTTGCAGTTTTTTGCAAGAGGGAGATAATCATATAATTTGAGTTCTCAGTCACAAACTTGCAGAGCTTTTCGATCAGCAACTACATACATATCTGGGTGTTGGCTGGTGGGTAAGGGTTATAAATTAATAGATAGCAATCGATGACTATCTCGCTTCTGGATGATTCACCGACCTCTTTAATTTGGAAATAGTGAGCCCAAACCACATCACGAATTAAGGACGCATCTATACAGTCACTTATTTAATTTTTATAAGCTTTTACGATTATGTCATAAAGAACAAGGCAATATAGAGACAAACATTTCTATTGAATGACTCGGTGAGTGAGATGGGAGTTTTTAAGATGATTAGCGACACCAACCAATGAAATTTTTTTAGTGTATATAGACACTTCACTTTGTAATCTGCCAAAAACTGAGAAAGATAAGCTCCATGCTCTTTAATTACAAAAAACAAAAAATCAGAAATATATGGCAAACCTTTGCAACGCCACAGTTTTCGGTTTTAAGGATTTTTTTTCCATTTTCGTAATGTTAAAGCAGTTGGCGATACTGCATCACAGAAAATATATTTTTCAAAACTTTTCCTATATTTTTAAATATTCTCACCTACCACCTAAGAACAAATTCGTGCGACTCAGCCGTGCACATCCTTTTATCGATTATAATTTTTTTTATTTTAAATGCAAAAAAGTCAATTCTTATGGGAGTTTCTATTTAAATCCCCAACAAATTAATATTGTAATGAAAAACCAGATATTTTAACTCTTTGTCCTAATCTAACATCTTAAAAAATCCAATCTCACTTACAGCTTCATTTTATATAGAAACCTGTGAACGTCCAAGTTCTCTATTGTCTTGTTCTTTATATGACATAATCGTAATAGGCTACAAAATCTGAAAATCGAACAAGTAACTGCAGGTTCGTCTTTAATTCGTAATATGGTTTGGCCTCACTCTTTAAAACAAAAAAAGGTCTGTGAATCATACAGAAGCGAGATAGTCATCGATTGCTATCAATTAATCTATAACCCTTACACACCCACCACATAATGTAGCTAGTGATCGGAAAGCTTTGTATGTTGTAAGTGTGTGAGTGTGAGACGATAAATAAAATCTTCGAGAGAACTCAATTATATATGAACATCTCATTCTATCACAAAACTGCAAAGTCCGCATTTTAATTCAACAAAAATCGTCGTCGATAAGTATCTTGGTAAATTGATTTTCATTCTCAATTGTGTGTAGTTTTAAATAATCATTTTTGTAGAAATTTTAATTGAAACGCAATGTACAAGTACAACAAAAGGTCTGGCCGCGTTAGAAGAGGTGCCTTTAGAGCTCCAAATATCAACCAGGAAAATAATGTTGGAAATGTGGAAATACCGGCTCAAGAAGACTCCCCGATCATTGAGCGAATTGGGTTCATCGAAATATTTGCACTTGTGTTTATATGTGGTTTTTCTGTTGAAGTTTTCATTCGAGCAATTCATATTATAATAAACCGTTTATTCTAATAATTACTTTTCTTGTTCAAAATTGCATATGCATATGTAATCATTACCTCATTTAAAAAAATAAAGTGATGGTTTAAAGAAAATGTGTTTTTTTTATTGTCAAGTTACTTGATACTTAGAAAGTCAAAGTTGGATAAGAGTGCCTGTTGTCTGTTTTCGTTTTCTTTTTTACATCTCATGCAATTGAAGGTTACTGAGCCTTAAAGCAACGTACGCACTTATCTATACTTCTCCAGTGTAGGAGCATTTTTCTTGTTGTGAGACAGGGGATGTAGTGAGGTTCTGCGTAAGTGAGCTCCTACCATTTTCTTTCGTTTTCAGCAGAAATGAGGCGTTATTAATGGGTCTTAGACTCTCTATGGGTAACTAGTCTTTCTTACGAATACTTGGTACGAAATCAGCTCGGGTAAAGGGGTTGGAGTCTTGTCTTGAAGTGTATTTCAGATAAGGTCAGTAGTACCGATCTATCACTGCTGGACTATTTTTGTGGGGTGTTATGTGGAGTCGGTTGTTTACACAGGTAAGTACGAGACGATTGACGTCTTGGAAGAGAATATTCGGCATGTTATTGTTGGCATATGGCCCTGTTGCTGCAAAAAGCCGTCGAAATATGGGCCTCTTGGATGAAGTTTATTCCAGCCTGCCGTGCAGGCCACTTCAAAATCATTTCTATAAAATAAACGGTCCGCCATCTAAGGTTTTTTTTCCAACTAATGCTTATTTCGTGAATGGTAACACCTAGCTCATGTCTGATTTAACAGGTAATTAGTTTTATCCTTCCGAACGAATATGTTGCGTTTTTACTTTGCTAAGTGGGCCTGCGATCGACATGGAGAAGATGCCGATTTTGCCAAAAAAACCATCTTTTCAGATGAAGCTCACTTTAATCTTGACGGGTATGTAAACAAGCAAAATTGTCGTATTTGGGGCACAGAAAACCCGCACGCATAAATTGAAAAACCGATGCAACCAAATTGAGTCACTGCTTGGTGCGGATTTTGGTCCAGAGGCATTTTTCGAAAATGAGCAAGGAGTGGCTGTTACAGTCAATGGCGATCGTTATCGGGCCATGTTGAACGAATTTTTGTTCACAAAAATTTAAGAGGAGGATATTGGCTATATTGGGTTTCAACAGGACGGCCGGAGCTACGTACCACACAGCCGAAGCTACACTCGATGTTTAGCGCCCTGTTTTTGAAGATCGCATTATCAGCCGCAGAACTGATGTCGTTTGGCCACCTCGGAGCTGCGATTTGACACCGTTGGACTATTTTTTGTGGAGTGCCGTAAAAGATAAGTGTTATGCCGACAAGCCAGAGACAATTGACGCTTTAAAGGACAATATTCGAGAAGCCATTGGTGAAATACAGCTGAACACAATCGATAATGTGCTTACAAATTGGACCGATCCTAGGCTACTGCATGGCCAGCCGAGGCAGCCATTTGAATGAAATTATTTTCCATTATTAACCGGAAAAATTGTACTTTCAAATAAAAAAATAGACTTGAGAAGTAGTTTTTTTTATAGCATTTAAAAAAAAAAAAAGTTATTTGGTGGGCCCTTTATATGCTTGTACCTACTTGTTATCCTCCATGGCTCCGTTTTGTCCTCAACTCTCTTCCTTATTTTCATAAACTATCTTGTGCCTGAAACTTCTAATCCTCTCCATTGTTTTGCTGATGACTCATCCCTCAGCTTTTCATATTCACTTCCAAATTCACGTAACGTTCAAATGTGGAACTCGAACAGTTGCGTATTAGTAGAGGAGCTCAAGAGGGGATTTTGCGCGTTACTCGAGCGCGTCAGAAAATCATATGGGGAGAAACCTTGCACTATGTAATGTACTCCCACCATATATGAACCCTCAATGTTGGGGCTTGGGGTGTACGTTGAGAGCAGCCCGTCAGATTAGTAAAAAAAGTCGATCATCAGAAAAACTCAAGCGCGTCAGATTAAGAGATGGTAGGTTGATTACATCCAAAAGAGTGTATATTTCAATAATCTGACAAAGATTTAAAAAAAATCGACATTTTGAAATACTCGAGCGCGATAAATTTTTTTTTTATTTTGAAGGTAATCTTATCAGGATTACGGAAAACGTATAATCTGACATTTTGCTTGTGGCGATTTAGTGATTTAGTGATTTAGAATCGATTTAATGATTTAAAATCGTCAATAAAAAGTATAATATATGATGGTTAATATCTCGGTTAATATTGATATTAGCAAGTTGGTCTTAAAAGACCTTTATTGTAGGAAACTTAATTCTCTACAAGTTTGTGATTCATAATTTTTCACTTTCGTAGAGCGTTCAATTTTGAGAAAAAAACATATTCGGTTAAAGCGATCCCATGAAATGCCGCTGAGCTATAGAAATTTAAAAATAAAAATTCAAAGGGAAATCTTCACACCTTTTGATCGAGCACTTAAAATTAATGGGTTGGGGACATAATCCCGAAAAAACTTTTCCCGAAATGCAAAAATCCCGAAAATCCATAATCCCGAAAACCCACAATCCCGAAAATCCAAAATCCCGAAAACCCACAATCCCGAAAATCCATAATCCCGAAAACCCACAATCCCGAAAATCCCGAAAGGTTTTCCCGAAAAACGATATAAAATGAAAAATTTGCGCAAATTTTTCATTTTATATCGTTTTTCGGGAAAACCTTTCGAGATTTCTATTTTGCATTAATTCGATATAAAAATATGTTTTTTAAAGTTTGGTCGTCACGTGTAAAAAGAAATCTGTTTATTGGAATGATTACCTGGAGAAAGTATCAGTGTTGTCATTGTTCATAATGTTGTTCCGTTATTCTCGTTGCTTATCAGAACATAATCTTTTCATGTGCTCAGTGTCATTATTGTTTTGAAAGGTTCAAGTGAAAGTTATTGTGTGTAATACAAATATTTACTTGAGTGTTAAAGAATTAATTACGTGATATATATATTGTTGCTGTTAGTATTTTTGTTTTGAATTTAATATTTATGTTATGAATTTGCTGTTTTTGTTGAAATAAATACGCCATTTAAAAAATAGTTTTGGTTAAAATTTTTTATTTTTCAAAATTGATTTTTTTTCGGGATTTTGGCCATTCGGGATTGATGTTTTCGGGATTATGAGTTTTCGGGAAAAATCTGTTTCGGGATTTTGAATTTTCGGGGAAAGTCTGTTTCTGGATTATGTTTTTTCGTGATTTTGACTTTTCGGGGACAGTTTTTTCGGGATTGTGTCCGTTTCCCAAAATTAATATTAAGGGTTCAAACTTTCAGGGGTTTTTTTTTTTAGTATTTTCCAACAAAATTTCAAATCAAAATTTGTAATAAAAAATGGAACAAAAACAAATAATTGTTACTTTAAAATTGTCAGACTAACAGTACTCCTCCATATAATTGTCAGATTATCATCCTGGAGGACGAAGACATCAAGTTGATCACTCTGTATAAAAATCTGACGCGCTAGAGTAATTCAAGGTTCACGTGTTTTTTACATTTTTAAAAATCAGCCATAACTATTGAAATATACACTTGTTTGAGTACACTTTACACTTACTTTAAGAATCTGACACGCTCGAATAACTTTTTTTTCAAACCTCTCTATAGCCCACCTGTCCCCAGTTAATCATCAGATTAACATTTATCGGACCTAACTGACAGGACTAAGGCGAATAGAAAAGGCTCATTATCCTCTTTGAGTCAGATCTTAGCCTTAGCTTCGTACCACGGCTTCTTTCCTTCTACTACCACAATGGATATCACACCACCAGCACCATAGAGAAGACATCTTTTGTCCATAAATGTTAGTCTTTCCAGCTTTAAAAAAGAAAATACAAGTAATGGTATTTATCAAAAACTGTTTCAAGAACATCTCGAAAACATCCACCCAACAAGGACACTATATACACAGATGGCTCATTTAAAGACAATAATTCATCTTATGCCATTGTAGAACTGGAAGGCAACGAAACAATTCACAGCTTCCAAGGCTAATAACCAGATGCAACAGAAAGTTTCTTGGTTGAAATTACAGCTTTACTTAAAGCCCTTACTCTAGCAAAATTAAAACTTGAAATACACTTATACTGACCGACAGCCCTAATGCCTTGATTGGATTAAAAAACAATAATAACCACTATTTCACCTTTGAATGTATGCGAAGTATCCTCTACACTACAACAACAAGCATATAACGGTTGCATGGATTCCAGGACATGTAGGTATTAAAGGGAACGAAACTGCAGACAGCGCAGCTAAAAAAGTTACTCGCTATCCTCTAATAACAGAATAATAATAAGCATGTCAAGACTCATAAAAAGAACTCTGGAACCCTATGAAAACGATGGCTTAGATAAAGCTTGGAAAAACGAAATAACCTTACTAAGCCGTCAAGAGTGCGCAACGCTTTTTCGAGTAAGAGTTGGAAAAACCTTGTTCTCAAGTTGCCACTACTTGAAATAGGAACCACCCCAGAAATGCGGAAATTGTCGGGAACCATTAACAATCTGGCACATTTTTACGGAATGTCCTATCATACCTTACATGACCTCAACTGAAGAAATGCAAAACAGACTTTTTTCCTGACCTCAATCCTTCTGATGCTCTCACCATGCAACGAATTAAGAAAGCTCTAGATCAGCACAAGAAATGGAAAGAGATATAATATCGAACTAAAACTTTCCTGTTAATTTATTTTTTTTAAATTTTGTCTAAAATCAATCACTTTTTACTTCCTCTTTTCCTCTCTCACGACATCTATGGTCAAGTTGCCCTGATGTCTTAAATTTATAAATAGCTTATTAAATTTCCTTTGTAAGTTATTTTTTGTAAATAAATTAAATACTTATCGGTTATCAGAAGGACAAAGCGCGTATACTCTATGAATATCTGACGCGCTCGAGTATTTCAATGTGACTGTTTTTTTTTTTTTACATTTTTAAAAGTTCATAGACGCTCTTCGCGTTCGCCCCACTAAAATGGAAAACTGCCATACACTTTTTTTCGTTTTGGAACGTAAACTTCACAATCCAATAAGTCCCCATGACGCTTTAGTAACTGCAAATTTAGCATCCTGGGCTTCCTCCCCTACTACTATGTGCATCGGTGTCTCCTACTTAATCCTCTCTTTTTTCACTAAATGCTCGCACTGTGTTTCATAACATCATAAGTGTAGATAGTCGTAACTCGTAACCTCTTGATGGACCCGTTAATTATAGAAAAAAATAGTCTAGTGCCCTTTTACTCGATATTCAACATCCAACCACTCTGCCCATAGTTTTCAAAAACAACAAAACAAAGAGACAACTTACATTGCAATTCTATTGACACACATATATTTTCGGTTTGATTTTCAGTTCAAATCATCAATTCCAGATTCACAGGTGGTGCACACAGGACACACGTACATACATACATATGTATAGGATAGGAGTACCTGCTTACCTAACGGAGCCTGTCTAAATGTTTTCCGATTAGAAAGGTACATTTAATATACCTACAGCTTTGCTAGATGGAAAAGTATTTTTCATATTTAAAAAAAAAAAAAGAGCAGTTGCTTTATTCATTTCATTTCAAACTTAAAATTTGCTTTGGGATGTTTTTTTTATAAAGCATTCACATTTTCATAAAATTTTGTTAACATCCTTTTTTATTTTCATATTAACTCTAAAAGACACACACTTTAACTGGACTGGAATAAACAGCAACATTTTTCTTTACTCCACTGGTTGCATCTCCCGATTCCCGTTGTAATGTCCAAAGAAGTTCTTCTTCAATTCATTCTCGTAATAGGTTCCATTCGCTGGCACGTAATCTATGGGATCGCAGTAGTATGGGTATTTTTCATAAAACTTCTTGTATCCACCATAAAGAACATAAATTTCTGGGTAGAATAGGTTTGGAAACACATTTTCATTGTGTTTTCTATCGCGATCGCGAAGGAAAGAGCACCCTTCATCTGCCCGTGTATTAGTAAACTCCGAATAAAACACAAGTATATTCCTTGCTTCGGCAGTGGCTGCAACTGTACCAATTTTTGAACATAAGAGCTCTTCCATAACACACTGTTGTGAGAACAAATTTAACGCCATACAAATGTGACCTCCATTGAATTCGTAGGGATAACGACAATCGATGATTTGGAAGGAAGCCACTGAATGCTTGTAGGCACCATTGAGTAAATTTGACATGGTATCACTAGATATAAACTTCATTCTTTTACGTCCGCCATCCAGTGTTGGTAGACAGAACGTCTTACTGAAATCAGCAATCATTAGATCCACAGACTCCCATTTTGGTCTCGATAGGACTCTTGAAAAACCAGCAATAATCATCGCATCGTGTTTGGTTCTGATGACAGCCCTCTGCGAATTTGACTCAGCTTGTTGAGCTTGAATTCTCAAAACATGAGCAGTTATCATCCTCTTTCTTTTCCTCCTTTTACTTTCAATCATCTTGAGTGTGAGTGTTGTTAAAGATGGACAAGGACTCGAACATTGTCGATTTGTTAGCTCAGGGCAGGTCTGTGTTGACATGTTGTTCTTACTGCAAAATTGTTTTTATGTAGAATGTAGGTAGGTATGTATTCAAATTCACACTTACTATCTGAGTTTAATCCAAAAATTTACACTTTTGTATCAACTGGCCGGGGAAAACTGAATTTAACAACTGAATTAAAAACTTGGTCTATTGACTTAGAATATAAATTTTTGTTTATTCAATTATCAATTTTTGAAATGTCGACCGCAGAGTAAGATGCAGATTAGGTACCTCGCGACGCGTCGTACGTGAAAAAGTGATCACATTTGATAGTACAAAAAAGTATACACAGAAAATAAAGTTTGTTGAATTTTCTCTGTGTATACCTCTCCCACTTTCTCAAAATCTCTTCTCTTCATCTCCTTTACTTAATAAGTGTAGCGTTGCCATTGTTTGAAAATATTTCTCAAGTAGTTTTACAAAAGATATGCGTAGATTCTATATTTATGTAGTAGATTTTTTAAAAGAAAGTTCATTTGTAAATGCCCAATTAAATGCACCAGTTTCTTTGAAAAATCATACAACAAACAGTTTAAAGATAAATAAACAATATTAACCCCAATTTTCTCTTTAAAAAAAGCCATAGACAATAGCAAAACCATTGAAAGTATATAATTGTGTATCCCCTGTGTCGATAGCTGAGTATACCTATGATACGGGTGCGTTTGCAAAATGGATTGAATATTTTTGGTTCGTAAAACCAAAAGAGCAGTAGATTTTTACATGCACTTTCACACATACCAGACACCAATTGAATTGGAAATCGGTTTGGTTAGTCAATAAAAGCAGAAAGAAAGAAAAGTCTTTTTTCTCATTTTCGGTTAAAAATTGGGTGAAAAATCACGGCATTCCAAGTTGCGTTTACTAAAGTGGTCTTTCCAGATTCTCCAAAGCGACTGCAATTTTTTTTATTTTTTTTTTATAATATACGCGCACATCAAGGGGTTATGAATACCGTTATGATGTTATTAACATAGTGTTAGTGGTTAAGAAAAAAAAGGAAATGATTAGAAAGGAGGTGCCGATCCATTTTGTTTTTAAATTTCTGTGTATTACACGATGAAGAGTCAGGTAAAGCATCCAAGTAGTACAGCTAAAGAATGAATCTCTATATTTCACTGTACGCCCGATATTGGGCTGAATGTAAAACTGATTTGCATTCACTGAGAGGCGTGTATTATGGTTAAATAGCTTAAGGGGAGGAATGCAACTGGCTATTTCGTCCGAGCATTCCCTATAAAAAAACCTATAGAAAGGAGAGACATGAAACATTACGACGATGGCCAAGAGAATCAATTGATTCAACAATAATTGAACTATCACCTATCAATCTTAATGCTCTGTTTTGAACTCTGTCGGGTACTGTCGAGTAGGCGCAATGATATTTTAGAAGCACCCACGGGTGACAATCCTCGAACTTATGATCTTTTTACCATTTGCTAGAACATTTGAAGCCCATTTCTATTATAGCACCTTTCATTTTCATCAAACAAGCGCTTCTTGTGATGCTTTTATAAGTCTGGAAACTTGGTGTTCATCCCTTTTTTACTTTTTCTTCATCAAAACCAACCATTATTTTGGTCATTTCAAATTATGTTTGCTAATTTTTATTTACAATTTTGTAAATTTTTTTTTTGTCAAGTGGCAACTTTGCTTGTTTCCATAATACATACGAATAAGAGTATACGACATAACTACAAATGAGTTTTTTAGTTGAGATATTCCACGTGTTTTTTAATCTAATAAATGAAAAGATTAGTAAAGTTTTTAACAGTTAAAACAGTTTTAACTGTTAAAAACTTTACTAATCTTTTCATTTATAACTACAAACTACAAAGATCCCTTCAATCACATTGTGAAAAAGTCAAGAGAGAGACAAAGAGAGGGAGCGATTCGGAAGCTATCCAGCAAATCCAGCGGTCTAGGCAGGGACAGGGATAGTGAACATGAACAACTTAAAGCTTTTTTAGAATAATGTGTGAGCGGGAAAAGGTATACCGACTTGCGAGAGTGACCACTTGACCACTTGCACGCAAAACAAAACACCTTTACCGCCGTATTAATAAACGCGGAATAACTGGGAAATACTTATTCCATAAATTAAGTTACCATTATACCATTTTCCATTTAATTAAAGCCACCATTATACCATTTTCCACTTAATCCATGGAATAAGGCTTAGCCCAGCTATTCCGCGTTTATTAATACGGCGGTTAGTAATTAATCAGTAATCATTGCAAGCGCAAGCCAGAAGCCAAAGCGGTCAACAAATTATATTAAAATATTGAAAGTGAGTTTGTTAACATTATTAATAAGTAGGTAGAATTAAAAATTGTATTCACTTAACAGAGAGAGCTATGGATTCACGCTCTATGTCTACTCAAACTCGAAGACAAGAATTTGAAATGAGTCATCGACTCGACTATCTCAATAACCAAGGATCGGCTATATTTCAAGACCCAGATGACGACGATAATTTGGAACATTTGGGCTTAGACGACGCCGACGCCGACGTCAGTCAGCAGGCAACAAATAATTGGTGTTCCATGAACTTTTTGTTAGGCATGGTTTTTCTGGGCTCCTTGGCAGCAGCCGGTGCAGTTCTTTGGTTCAAAGAATAGTTGCTTTTTTTTCCTTTTCGTCATTATTCAGTAATTGAATATTTTATAAACCTTTCAATGATATGTGTGTTTAAATAAAAATGTCTTTAATGTCAACTGTGTTCTGTTTTGCTTTCGGAAATGTGATCGGTACCTACATATATAGTTTCTCATTAATTTGGTTGTGAATATACTGCATCATCAAGTTTACCTGGAATTTATTCTTCATAAATTAAACTGAAGTGCACAAAATGAAGTGAGTGGGTTAGATAATTTTAATCTTCAATCCTTTTTTATTGCCAAAACGAAGAAAAGGGAGTCACGACTTTTTCACCTACCTGCTGCACAATACCTACTTATACGGCCGATGAAACGCCGCGCCGCGCCGACGCGACGCGACGCATAGAAAAGGCAGGAAAAAAACCGTAGAAAATAGTAAAAGATTCTCAGAATTTTCATTTTGAAGTTAAGATCGCCAACTTGTCCCTAGAAATTGCGCAATTTTAAGGAAAGATTTCTTGTTTGAGTACATATGTATAGGTGTTGCTATGGCTGGATTCGAATGATTACAGTAGGTAAATAGGTAGAAGGTAGGTATAGGTAGGTACATATATGTATGTGAATTGAAAATGAGCTCGCGACGACGACGGTGCGATACGACGCGACGCAGAGATAAGGCAGGAAAAAAAAACCGTAGAACCTAGAAAATAGTAAAAGATTCTCAGAATTTTCATTTTGAAGTTAAGATCGCCAACTTGTCCCTAGAAACTGCGCAATTTTAAGGAAAGATTTCTTGTTTGAGTACATATAGATGATGCTCTGGCTGGGTTCGAATGATTACCCGAAATTGAAAGTAGGTAAGTAGGTAGGTAGGTATAGGTACATACATGTGAAATTGCGCAATTTTAAGGAAAGATTTCTTGTTTGAGTACATATAAGTAGGTGTTGCTCTAGCTGGATTCGAATGATTTCCCGAAATTGAAAGTAGGTAGGTATGGGTACATATATGTGAATTGAAAATAAGCTCCTCTAATAAATGTAAACAAATACACGTTGGTTGTAAGATGCAAGGCTATGACTATGTCTTATACGCGAAAGAATTCTCAGAAGCTGTCTATTGTCTATTTGACTTAGGCAGAGTCCTTCCATGGGACAAACTTTTCAGATAAACACACGCATATTGTTAGCTCTCGTTTTCTCTATTAATTCTCTATTTGATTCACAAAACAGCTGTTTCAATCAATATCATTTTTTCTTCAATTTGAAAAAAGTAAATGCCCTGGCCAGGTCATACTGTGAACCCTTTTATGGAATTAAAGAAGAGTTCGTTCTAGCATACCTACACACTCCTTTTAAGGAACGTCAGAGAGTCTAATGCAAATTTGTCCAAAAAAAAAAGGAATCATAATTTCGGGCTACTTATCTACATCTTGACATGGGGCGACATTTCACAAGAAACATGATCAATGCATAATCTTAATGTCCTCTTATTAGTTTTAATCCTCAGATTACTTGGACCACAATTTCATGAGAAATGCACATGGCATGAATGGTTGAGAGACCACACGCAAACATATATTAATTAATTGCACTTCAAAGATCGCACTTTCACAGCTAAGAGTCGTTTCTTCTTATTCATATTTTGAAACATACAAATATTTTGAATAAAAGGACATTCATCTTTTTCCTGTTACTGAATATTTTGTTGTGACTGACCACTTCAAATGAAATAGTTTCTTGGTAAGTTGGATGGTGCGGCGCGGCGGCCGTCAGTGGTAGGTGAAACCCATGCTTACATTGTTTATATTGCAAGAACCAAATTGGTGTTTTCTTAAAGATTTCAAAGAAAGCGAAACACATTGCATCGATTAAAAATTGATTGATGGGGGCAAAAATTTAAGAAAAACCAATGTAATTTAAGGATAGCGTGAACAGGTTTGGATTGACTCTTGCATTACGGAAAAATTTGAATGGTAAAGTCCTTTGCTAGGTCAAGTAATCTGGATTTACTTCAAGTCCCATAGCCTCATTCGCTTTAAGAGGGAAAATGTCTTTAACGGAAACTTGTATGTCCTTATGCCATTATATACTTCTACTGCAACATGTATCTTGGTTTAATGTATGGTTAGTTTAATTAAAACTAAATCCGCTAATGATTAAAATAAACATGTCTTTTATTTTGATATTATTTAAAAAAGAAAAGAAAATAAATAATCAAGGCAGCCCATGTCCATACACACAGAAATATTACAAACACTGAAAGTCCCAAAATCAAAAACAGCTTCATTCTTTCTGATGGAAGTAGTAATTCGTTTAAGCAGAGCTTCTCAGGTTGTAGACTGCGAACCGGACTATTGCCCACGATGAAAATTTCTCTTCGTCTAGGAATATGTGTGTGAGATTCCTGCTCTGGAGTTTCTATTATAATTGGCATAGGTTTTACGTTTCGAGTGACCCTCTGTATCCTTTGTGGTCGATATATCCCCAAAGGGGGCCTTCTTCTGTGCACTTCAGCGATGACCGTGAGTAAAAACTATAAAATAAAATGTTCTAATTGTGACTTTGTTGTGAAAATATTTTCAACGTTTTCTTTTTATTAAGAAAAAACTAAAACCAAGCAGAATAATACAACAATACCTTAGAACAATACCCTTGAACAAGAGATAAAAAATCGTGCTCGGTAAAGCAACTTTTAAGTGGATGGCGAATTGGGAGGCTTTTTTAAAACTAAAATGGATTGGCAAGTGCTAAAAAAAACTTTTTCAGCAGCAAACCTCTGAGAGGATTGTTATCTGATCTTTTTTTGTTATTCTGTACACAGAAAAGTGTCTTTGATCGCTTGCGCATTTCGCTGTCATTAAAATTATGTTATGTCTTTGTGAGATTGGAGGGAAAGTTTGCATACATGCTTCATTTATGGGGATGCAACAGACTACAAATGTGTCGTTTGAAGATCCATAGGTGTTATGCAGGCAGAAAGTCTTTTGTTATTGTTGCTGACTGCAAATACAAAGTTCATTGTTCTTTTCTCTTTCGACCTTGATTTGGATGTTGTTTCACGTTTGTTGTTTTTTTTTTTTTTTTTTTCGAGAGCAACACCAAAACAACAGGGCCATCGTTACACAAGAATATAAAGAAAATTATTCAACGTAGGTAAACGAACACCAACCACTTTCTTTTAGGATTTGGCTTCAATTTGACGATTATCGAATGATATTTGGTAGTTGCATTATGTAAACTAATTACGACTAATGATTTGGATTTGGGTACTATACTTGGGAAGGCGAAAACAGTGACATACAGCCTGAGTTATGAGAGACTATCTGCACTATTAGTACTATCAATTGAAGTTGAAATAGCGGCTACTGTTAGCTATGACTATGAAAACCCAATAAGTTCGGTTCTTTTAATTTCTTTGCTTAATTTTTGTTATTTTTTGATTAGCAATAAAACTCGTTTAGTAAACTTGCATTAGTTAAACTGTACCTTAACGTTTTCTCAACTGGGCAATATAGGAGGCCTCGCAAACCTAATTTCGCCGACGTCTACGTGTGGCCTAACTCCGCCACTGTCGGCACACAAGGTACTTTTGACAATGCCAGCTTTTATGGTATGTGCAATGCCGCCAGAGAACATGGTGTGGTGGAATCATTAGTCCTGTGGATTAAAACAGTGCTAGTTAATAGAACCGTGATCGTTGAAGGAGAGTGTGAATAATGGCTGTTCGCAAGGTGGCGTTCTATCTCCTCTTCTGTGGTGCATGCTGATCGACTCTCTACTTGCAACGCCCAATGGATCAAAAATACACGCTCGAGCACATGCGTCGCCGTGCTCTAGGTTGTTTCTAGCCTCCAAGGTAAATTTGCGAGGCAACAATCTCAGACAGCTTTTCAGGACCTAAACCGTCGCTAGGTCTGCCAGGATTCTCAGTGAGAGCTTCAACCAACAACGATTGGATCTGTCAAGAGCAGAACTGTAGATGGCATGCTTCCATTGGATGCAGAGAGATCAAACGTATGCTCCCCAAAGTTAATAAGAAGTCTGCAGCATTATTTTTGCTAACCCGTAGCAGAAAAGATTGTAGAAAGCTTATTGGCGTTGCCACAGCAGGGCACTTCTCTTTTGCCAAACATTTAAGCATGTTAGGCTACCTTAATTCTTATGAAGTGTCGAAAAACAATTATTTTTGAAGTAAAAAATTCTTTAGCATCGTTATTTGAAAAAGCAACAGTAAAAAAGAGACAGACATAGGAATTCATACGATTTAAAGCGGAAGAAAGTGTAATGGGAGGCATTAAACAGTGTTTCTTATGTTCGAGTTCTCTTCGAGTTCTGCTTCGTGCTCCGTCCACTCGTGTGTAAACAATACATATAGTTAATTGTAGTAATGGTCCCTGTAAAGTTCTGATCACCATACTCACATTTCAAACATTTTTGTACGATTATCTCTCGGAAACCGGAACATATGAACTACTGAATCGATTTCAGAAACATTCGTCTCACTATCTTGACTTCAATATTTTTGAAGGTTTCACTTCTACCATGTGTGAATTGCACATATGAATTTTTTTTTTTTACTTATATTTATTGTGTCTCTTAACTTAGTTCAGTTCTCAGATTCACCCGCCTTATATTTCCACGTTTTTTACTTAACATACCTGTAAGATTGTATTGTAAGAGTGAACAACTCACTCACCTCAACTCAAACGATTCGAATACCCATCCATATACTGTGTCTGTGCTGTAGAATGAGATAATGAATGGAAAGCAAACAAGTTATTATCAACAGCAGTATGAGTATGAATCGTGAAGATATTGGGGGGCTACTCTGTAGATTAAAATTAATCGACCCACACATATTCTTACTCCACCTAGGGGTCGAGGTGACTTTTTTATTATCAATTAGACCGAAAGCATGGAAGGTGTAAAATCAAATCATAGAAACAAGTGGAGGTTTGTTTAAAGAGGCGTGTAATTTTAATCTGTCAGTACCTACCTATACTTCTTTTCTTCGGAGTTGGTCTTTTTGACAGCTGTCACTTGATTTTTGTTTAGTTCCATCTTTCTTCGACTTCATCGCTGAAGAAGTGAAAGTGAAGACACACAACCACTGGGCAAATACTAAACTATGTTGATACCTACCAAATCTTTCGACTCACATCGGTGGACTATTTTTTGTTAGTTGTGTGAAATTTTTTCAAGACAGATAAGTCCAAAGCGACTTGGAAGAAAACATTCGGCGCGTTATTGCCGAGATGCGGCCGCAAATGCTACAAAAAGTGAGCCTCTCGGTCTCGGCTCGAATTCGATGGAGCGATTTACTAACTTGTCCGAATATCGTTTTTTCTTTTAGCATGCGTTTAGTTCAGTATTATAAACAACATCAGATCAATGATTGCGTTCAGAGAGTTGCACAAAAAAACGAGAAAAAAAATTCATATCACTTTGAAACGATTCATTGCCTTGATCGTACATTTGAAGTCGCCAAAAATGCTTCAAAATGCCAAGTCCCTCATGACGATGCCTGCTAGCCTGCATCCGTCCAAAACTAGAGTTTAATTTCCATATTTGGTCAGGTTCTTCTAAAACATCTTTGCGCCTGATTGATAAGGTATACAAAATAGAGGCCCCTCTCTCTTACCGCTTTTTCCACAAACAGTGCTCCAGTGAAATTGCCAGTTGCATTCCTCCCCTGAAACAATTTAGCCACTAGTTCTCATCATCAGTTTTTTCACTTATAATCATGTTAAAATAAAATAATCAACGATTACAACAACGATTTTCGACATTTATCTAAATGTTTGTAATCAAATAAAAAATGGCTGTAATCAATAAGCAAGGTGGTTCTTATGGAATTTTTCTACACAGAAAGTCTAACCGCCCAGCTTCTCCTCCGTCACATAAATAGATACAGGCGGATCGGGCCCTCCTGCGAGCATCAAAAGGTATCGAAGGAGCGGTATATACAACTGTAGGTATACATTATGTATCTACAATCCAATCATCATGCTACTATGGACCGATGTGTATCGATGAACGATGACACTAGACCTCGACGCACTGTCTGGTTCGACGGCAACCACCTGCCTTTCGAATATTTTAATGACAGTGAGAGATGAGACTGAGTGATGCCAGGCACGTTGAATGTACTGTGGGCTATTAGGCGTAGGCGTACATAAATAAGACATGAGTAGCGATTGGCACCATGATGTTATAACCACAAACACAAATCACCGCTACTTTGCGCCGTTCATCTATCAAAGTGTTGGCTGCATAGGTCTTGCTATGTTAGTCAATAGTAGCTTCTAAATTCCGAATGAGGCACATACTTTGATAGTAGGTGGGTAGGTTCAAGATTGTCTTCTTATGAGGCACTGCATCTGGCAAGGAATAAGGAGGAGCGGCATTTAATCGGTTTGGCTCACGAGCAGTTAAGTGGGATATAGCGATGCTCGTAACGCCAGAAAAAAGTAAGAAGAAGAAGAAGGTTAAGGCAGAGTAACCCTTTCAAAGGAATCATTGAAACAACATATGCACTTAGACCCTAGCTAAAAAAATAACCAAGAGATGATGTTGAAATAAGGACAACTCACATAAAATCATAAAGTGCAATTCGTCATTGTGTCATTGTATATACATACATTATATATGCTTTGGGCTCTTACCTGGTAATCTAAGATTTTTTTGCTACCTCACGATTCATTCAACTTCACAATGGGATGTCTATTTTAACATACCAGAATCTAAAGACAAAAGACTCCTTTAAACATGTACTTATGTAGGTCCTTGCTATTGCTTGTGGGCGTACTATTTGAAGAGCGGTTTCGTTTGTAGATTGAACGGAAAAATAGGTGTATCTGGTGGTTGACATTGAATAATGTGTAAAGGTCAATATGTTATGTCTACTTAGAAACAATCAAAGTCGAATTTTTCCACTCATGTCCTTAGTTGGGAGACGGCCGGGCCGGCACATGTCTCACACAGCAGACGAGAGTCAAATTTCTTTTTTTACGACCTGTTTGTTAAAGGTAATGTGTTCACTGTTTAACTATTTAGCTGTGAGGATAATGAAGTGTTAACTTTGTAAATCGTTGGGTCATAGTTTCCGTTTTAAATTATTCATTGCCTATAAATCAACAACCAAAATTAGTTATCAACTAGAAATTAAATTTTATTTTTAAACTGAGTCCCAACTTAGTTTGCAACGCTCGTAAAACTCTATTTCAAGTCTATAATGCCCTTGTGCAGGAGCCATATGTTCATAAGAGGGATAATGGATTAGGACGAAATGGAGATATGGATCTGAGTAGGTATCAAGTAATAATCGAACTAATTATGATAAACGTAGTGGCTACAAATATACCACCAGTTGACAAATTACCAACCACTGAGTTGCCAACTTAAAAACCAAAGATTTACAGGGTTGCTGAAGTATGAAAGAAAATATATTTTCCGAAATCAGAAATATTGACTATGGTCTATGGGAAGTGTCACCAAGTTAAGCAAAGGGAACACCATCCTAGGAAACAGAATTTCACATTAAACTTTCAAATCCGATATACTTTTGGTTTCACTCGGACCATGTGCTTATAGTTCTAACGCTGGAGCTAAATACTATTGATGAACAATCTGAAGAGATGAAAGTACTCCCCAAACTAAGATGGACCAGCAATCTCGAAAACAACTATAAACAAAAGCTTCATGAATATATCAACGAAACAGAGCATACAGAATGGACTAGCCAGAACCTTACATATGCTATAAAAACTGTCGTTGGGGATCAGAGGTACACCCAAAGAGCTGTCGGAAAGGAAAAATGGTATGATGAAGCTTGCGAACGTGCTCGGAAAAAATCTTTCTTTTGGCTAAGAAAGCTGCGGAGCAACCACACCCTGGCTACAAAAGAAATGTTTCTTCAATGTAACACAACATATAAAGCCCTCTGCAAAACCAAGAAAACGGAATACTACGAAACATTGGGAGAAACTTGCGAAAGAGCTTAGAATAAATAACTTTATGAAGGCTAACAGCATAACAAGTGATACCATCAAGTCCTATTTCCATGCCCTTCTTAATCCACCGACCTGCATCGTAGAAATAGAAGACATAACACCCTGCACAAGTATCTCTTTGCTAGATGGAGCTATATGAAACCCGCAGATACGTGACTTCTTGAATAACACGAAGAACAATAAAGCACCATGACAGGACAGATTACCTTATGATTTCATCACAAATGCACCAGATTCAGCTATAGATATATTACAAAATCTTTCAACCATATGCTTTCTTCTGGAAAGGTAGGACCAAACTTCAAAAATACCCATCCACAAAAAAGGAGACTGTAATTTGGTGGCAAACTACAGAGGAATATCTTTTATGGATTGTGTAGCAAAAACATTTGCCGGTGTTCTGTTGGCAAGACTTCAGAGATGTTTAGAGAAGGATTTAGTACTGCAGATAATCTTTTCAATTTATTCAACATAATAAATCTAAAAATGCATGAAAAAAAGAAAGTTTACTGCTTATTCATAGACTTTAAGGATGCGTTTGATCTCATTGGCCGCAACGCTCTCATGTACAAGTTAAAAACGTCTGGAATATCAGAGAAAATTTTAGAAGTTGTCAAAGACCTTTCTGAAGACACTGTGTCAGCTGTGTGTAGAGAAACTTTCGGATTGGCTGGCCAGACAAGGTTTGAATTTGACATGGTCAAATTTCATAGCCAACAAGGATGTAAGACTCTGCTCAAAGATAGAACTCTTCAACACGGTCACCAGAGCCGTCGTAGCATATGGAGCACAGGTCTGGGGACACACAAAATATGAAGAAGTGGAGAAGGTACAAAGGTATTTTTTTAAAACAGTTCTTGGCCTACCAAGAATAACTCCAAACAACGCGCTAACGCTGGAATGCCAAATGAAGCCCATTCTCGAATTTACGATGCGGTGCCACATGAACAGACTCCCAAAAATATTGGCTAGGAGAGTTAAGGAAAAACAAATTTATTGGTTTGATACTTGGCAAAACTCTCCTGACCGATTTGGGTTCACTAACCAAGAAGAACTTGTGACGAACAGGAACCTTTTTCAAATGTTTGTTGAGAACACAACGCATAAAATTGTTACCGAAGATCGTCAAGAGGCACTTCAAAGAGCGAATCTGACGAGCTCACATGGGCGCTACCATCAGCTTTACTATGAAGTTGGCAGGAGCTATGTCGGCGATATGGTCTAAAAGCCTCAATAAAGAAATGGACAGGACTCATAAGGCTAAATGGAACATCAAGAACAGCACAAGAAAATACGAACTGTTCACTCTGAAACATGAATGAAACAGAATCATAAATGCATTTTATGGGAATTTGTCCAATTCTAAGGGGATACTCAGAAACTGCTTCGGAACCGCGACACTCGATGAGAACACCATAGTCAGTCTATTGGATGGAGGAAGGGATTGGTTTCATCTTATAAAATATCTAGAAACAGCCCTCAAATATCGACAGAGTTTGATC
Source organism: Melanostoma scalare (assembly GCA_949752695.1). Taxonomy (NCBI): domain Eukaryota; kingdom Metazoa; phylum Arthropoda; class Insecta; order Diptera; family Syrphidae; genus Melanostoma; species Melanostoma scalare. The sequence goes on along the minus strand of OX456987.1, from coordinate 17,727,356 downwards.
GACGAATTAAATTATTAGAAAAAAAAAAAAATTGAAAAAGAAATCAAGAGTTTATAAAAATATCGGCGATAGATCGCGACAGACGACGAAAGTCAATGTTGTTAATTTGTTTTAAAAATAATTTAAATATCTTACATTGTTATTTAAACCTATCTTTTAAGTGAATAGAGAGTAACAGTTTTAACCAGTTAATCTGTTAATTGAACACGGTTTGTGGTCTGAATTATATTTAAATTGTTCTTTATTGTATCTTTTAAGATATAAAAATAAGGACATTGGTATGAAATCTATGTATTATTATTATAGAAATGAAATTTGAATAAAACACACTACTACTACTATACTTTTAGTTGAACCAGCATAAGCTGCGGAGTTTGAAGTATCTAATGTTAAAATAGTTAAACATAATTCTAAGTTTAAGTGGAAATCTGTTTGTTTTAATCATAATTCTCTTCGAATTCTATTCAATTTGAGTTTGAACAAGTGCAGAAGTACGATTTGACAGATTTCCATACAATTTAAAGGCTTGCATCTTTTATTTTTTTACGAAATAAAGAAATGAAAGTGCTTGGAGATCAACACATCATACTCCTTCCCGCAATCAGCAAATCTCAGTTGTAAACCTCAATTGTTTCCACCAGAATATATCAAATAGTATTCCAACACAAATAACCTATAGTCATAAATAGAGAGCAGGTCACAGTAGCAGGTCCAGGTGCGGATCCAGGGGGGGGGGGGGGGGCAATAGGGGCAATTGCCCCCCCCCCCCCCTCTCTGTCAATAAAAATGTTAAGTCTATAGCAAAGTGTACGTATTCGCTACGAAAATTCGGTTGGTCCCTAAATTGCTCTAAATAATAATTCATTCAATACCAAGAAAAAGCAAATCGCAGACAGAAGGTATAAAAAAAGTCATTCGTTCGGGATTCACAATTTTATTCAATTCTTTTTGATGAAACAACTGATGCATCTCACCTCTCCCAACTGAGTATTATTTTAAGCTACGTTCACAATGGTAGCATTCGTGAGGATTTTGTCTCTTTCGTGGATGCATTTGAGGAACTAGCTTATTCCAGAACTGATGAAGAATACGAATCTGGTGAAGAAAGCTGGAAGGAAACTAGAAAAAAACTAGCTGCTGGAGAGAAATTGGATGGAAATTCTAAATCTAAGGAGTTATCTCTAACTGGCAAAGCCATCGGTCAAATTGTATTGTTGCAACTGAAGAAAAAGCTCAAACTTCCTCTTGAATGCTGTGTGGGAATAGGGACAGACCGATGTGCTGTTATGCTTTCAGTAGTTCGAGGTGCTGTTATGGAAATTCAGAGTGAAGCGAAAAATGCTGTTAGGACTCCATGCTACAGTCATAAGCTAAATAACTCCATTTCTCAAAGTTCAAAAGAACTTGCCATTCAAGACGCTGTTGCAATAATGAAAGAGGTAATCCTCTTCTTCAAATCGCATCCGAAACGAAAAACTGTCCTCATGAACACCTTACTTATAACATCTTTATGCAATTCACAGTTTATTGTATCAGTTTTGTGTTTGAGTGATGTGTTGTCTTTAACACAGTCCTTGAGCAAGTTACTACAATCTAAATCTCTTGGCCTCAACAGCAGCGCATTGCTGGTGAAGAACACGATTTCTATTCTAAGGTCGCCGGGAGAACATATACCAGTTTCCACATCATCTGGCAGCATGCAAAGAATTCATGTGATCAGTTGAATGTTGAGTGGAGAATTCCTCGTATTCCACGTCATGGTGGACGCCAAATTCACCGAGCTAATTTTGACACTAATTCAGCTGAGGTATACTACAGAATCTCGTCATATGCACCTCTACTTGACTTTGTCCTGACCGATTTGCATGAAAGATTTCGATCAAAAACCTTAGATGCATTTAAATTTACAATGTTAACGGAAAAGAAGCAGAACAACCATCTTCCCGTTACTGCTCTTGAGTTGATGGATAAATGCAATAAGGATGTGTTTGGCATCATACACAGTTTTCTTTTAATCCTTGCAACGCTTCCGGTTACAAATTCTTCGGCAGAGTGGTCTTTTTCTTCATTGCGGCGGCGGCGCCTTAAAACCTATTTAAGGTCCACAATGAGTGAAAATCGCCTTTGCGGTCTGGCATTTATGCACATCCACAGACAAATCCCGATCGATGTTGAAAAATTAATAACAAGGTTTTCAAAAACCGGCTTCAACAAAAAGTTAGATTTTAGCACTTAATTAACTGTTTTAAACTAATTTAAATTATTTTTGTTTAAACAATTCTTCTAATTCTCTTAAATAAAAAATATATTCTTATATTTGATTGAGTTTATATTTAATAACATCAAATCATTGAAATAGAAGGAAAACTGCCCCCCCCCCCCCCCTTTATCAAAATCCTGGATCCGCAGTAGATTTACGCTTTTAAGAAAATGCTAATGAACCAAAGAGTTCACAACTAATATTATGTGCCCTTCTACAAACGTCTGTTTGTATGACAATAACTGAGGAGCACGGCTGCCACCTGCAAAAAATTATGTGTCCAAAATTGAAAATAAAAATGACCAAACATAGCTTAAAATGATCTAAATAGCGGCTAATTGTGATGAAGAAAGAGAAAAGAAGAGAAGAACTCCAAGTTCTTAAAAGGAAAAAACAGCATGAGAAGCACTTTTTTGATTTAATATACATAGAAATGCCATGATAAGTATGAGCTTCAGATTTTGTTCCAAAAGTTTAAAAAAATCATGCCCCGGTTGAAAGCCGACCACCAAGCAATTATCTGGATCTGGAAAACTCTTTTGCAGACTCAGACGATGATCAAGAATGCCCCTAACATCGCAAGTCTTGTCTTGTTTATGTGACCGTCTGAGAACCCCTTACGTCAACAAATTCTAACAGCACACGGGAGATCCGTTTATGACAGTATTGACAGAAACAAGCTGAACAGTAGACTGGGCCTAAAAATCGATTAAACAATGATTTTCCATGATCTCCTAGCAAAATGATCTACATTGAATAAAAAAAATAATCAACAGCGAAAAAAAACGACTACGTTTTATTTATTTTTAAATTTAATCGTGAATAACTTCTGAAGGAAGCACTTTGTGAAGAAGTGTAAGAAGACTTTTTTCTTAGAAAATTAAATTTCCTTTCAGTAACATGTTTGCAATTTTTCACATATTGATTTGTACGTGAGTTAAGAAACTCCAAAATAAAAGAGCAAAATCAAAAAAACATACCATTTTTCAAAGCTTGATTACTCGGAAACGGTTAATCTGGGAAAATTTTTTACAGAGACCTTTTTCAAAGGAAATTTAATTTTATATAAAAATATTTGTCGCTCGATTTGTTGCGCTCAAAATAATTGAACAGTTTCAACGCACAATTAAGGTTAGGTCTAAGAAATATAAAACACGATTGATAGACCTCTAAATACTTTTTTTTTTAGCTCAAACTTTTTTGAAATTTTTTTTAGCTATCCCAAACAATATTTTCAATATGGTTTTCGAAACAAAATTTTTTTTGGCCCAGTCTACTCTACAGTGTATACAGCGTCACGTCAAGCTGCCAGAAAAACCTATAGATTTTCGGTTCCAGCAAGAGTGGAAACATCCCTAGAATCTGATTTTTAATTGTTTCTTTATATCTAAAATCCTTTTCACTCATTCCAAAATTCAAAAATTCCTTTAGGTACTTTATCACCTGAATTGCGTAACGAAAGAGTTAAAAAAGATTTAATCACGAAGTGGCCAGTGGCCACACATGCCGATCATTTGAAGAAAGCCACGCAACATTTGACATCACTGTTTGTTACCTGAACTTTCCCTAGAGCAAAACCATAGTTCTACTTAACTGCGAGTTGATGACAAACCCAGAACTTAAATAATAACCAGCTTGACATTTAGGGTAAGTTGAGGTTTATCAAAAGAACGCATTTAGGCTAAGAGCAATCCCTGGGCTTGAACGAACAAACTCATTAATGCAACCTAAACTGAAGTGCTTTTATATTTTGTTTCGTTGCAAAAAAGACCAAATGGGATGAAAAATGACCAGAGCCCCAGTGAAAAAATAATTACCAGATTTGATCATAAATGACCAAACTGGCAACACATTCCACATCAATTAAGAGAAGCAGTCAATCTCAAATCTCAATATTCTATCGTTTCGTATCTCTTAAGTTGATAAAAGAAATTACAGGCCTCGTCGTATTAGTAGCTCGTAGGCACGGTTGCCGTTGTCAAGAAAAAAAACCTACCAATCTTGTAAAAAAAACCTACCAACTCAATGAAAAACCAACCAAAGCTTCATTTGAGTTTATTTTTCGAAAAAATATATAAACAACATAAAAAAACTTGTTTTCGCAGTAATTCATAATTATTTTTCATAACGCACACTAGTTTAAGTTTAAGGCACAGACACCGTTGTTTTCAGCGGCTAAGCCTTTTGCTAACATTATACTGTTTATTACATTAAATCTCAATTTGTTTCTCAGTTTGCTTTTTACTAGGGACATATCAAAAGATTTCCTTTCTGCTGCTGTGTGAGGTAGGGTCAGTAAATTAAAAACGAAATTTGTTAAATTTTTATGTTTCGAAGTGCCAACAAATCCTTGCATTCAACGCACCAGATCTTCGAAAACTACTGTCAGTTTTCGTCGTCAAAAAAGTCAGAAGTTTCAGCTGACATTTAGCTGACAGTTAGATTTTTCAGATTTTCGAACATAGATTTTCAGATGGAAAAAGCAGTCTGAAAATTCTTAAAAAAAGTTCTAGTTGTCAAAACAAGGAAAACAACGTATATGACAATCGGACTTTACTCGGTATTCTTGGGTTAGTTTTTTGTTTTACTAGTTTTCGCTTAATTGTTGAATTGAAATTGTTTATTATTGATGTTCGGATATTCTGTTTTGTAAATTGATATAAAAAGTGAATTTATCAGCAACGAAAATATATTTTTGAGGGCACATGATTTTAATTTCTTTTATCAAAATTGATTGAAGTGAATTTAATTTGCATACTACCTTGCACAAAAACGTGGAAATCGAATTCCTTAATTTCAAAGTGGGAAAATCTGTATGTTTACCAATTCCTTTTACCACTAACCATGTAGAACCGAAAGGTGAATCACAGTACAATTTTATATATAACACAGTGCTTAAATTGCATTCATGAACTGACAGATTGAATATCGAAGATTCGAAAATGCTGTGAATGCGGGCAATAACTTAAAGCTTCGACAACCGAATGCTCGCATTCAAAGCACCGGGAATGCGAAAACTACTGTCAGTTTTCGTCACTCTGATTGGTCAAAAGTGTCAGAAGTTTCAGTTGACATTTACATAGCTGACAGTAAGATTTTTCAGTTTTTCAAACATAGATTTTCAAACGGAAAAAATAGTCTGAAAATTTTTAAGATAAGATTTAGTTGTCAAAACAAGGAAAACAACCTATGTCACAATCGGACCTTACTCGGTATTTTTGGGTTAGTTTTTTGTTTTACTAGTTTTCGCTTACTTGTTGAATTGAAATTGATTATTATTGATGTGTTTAAAATTGAAAGTGAATTTATCAGCAGCGAAAATATATTTTTGAGGGCATACGACTTTAATTTTTTTCAAAAAAATTGAGTAAAGTGAATTTAATGTTAGTACTTATTACTTTACAAAAATACTTGGAAATCGAATTCCTAAATTTGAAACTGGGAAAATCTAAAAAGAGAAATATAATAACAAAGAATTTGTTATTGTCTAAAGTTTTTTGAGTTGAATTTAAGTCAAAAGACATGGAAGGATCAAAGATCCATGACCACAACTCTTAAAAATTGTTTGCGTTTCGCCCAGGTACGGCAGTGGGCTCATCAGTTAGATGCTGCACGTACCTTTCTAACTTCTAAGCATCTAACTGATGAGCCCACTGCCGTACCTGGGCGAAACGCAAACAATTTTTAAGAGTTGTGGTCATGGATCTTTAATCCTTCCATGTCTTTTGACTGGGAAAATCTGTTTACTTTTACTACTAACTATGTACAATCGAATGGTGAATCACAGTTCAGACGATTATCGTTCAATCGTCTGTCGTAGATTGCTTCGTCAAACGATTGTTTCATATAATCTTGCTTTCAGTGGTTGGTGGAAAGCTACTTTACTGTCGTCTTACCAATTTTGGCAGTTTTTTCAGGGTCTTAAAAACGTGGTACTGCCTTCAATTCAGACGATAGTCGTCTAAAACGTTACAGAATCGGCCACTGGTTACATTTGTGTACTTCTTTTGAGAAATTAATTAAAGATTATTTTATTTTTTGTAAAAGAGTTGTTGAGGATGTTTAAGTAAAAATTACCTACCAAATTGTATTGAAACCTACCAACCTACCAAAGCTGAAAAAACCTACCAATTTTGGTAGGATCCTACCAAAACGGCAACCGTGCTCGTAGGTCGTATTATGTTTTATGTATTGACGCACGCACTTGCGAAATAAAAGAAAAAGATTTAATACTACACTACACATGCACACAGTCTCACACTGAGGTTGCTTTGGTCGATTCCTCTCTTTTCGATGGTACTGCATAAAATCTAAACAAATGATCAAGAATCAAGATTAAAGATCAAGAATTTCAATATGAGTTCAATGTTCATGTGTATTGTCTCTTGTCTGTTGTGTGATCAGAAAATTAAGAGCATGAGAATTGTGCTTGCGTTGCCAATGTTTTTTTTTTTTTGTTTTTTGTTCTAACATTTTTTTAGCGTACCAGTGCCTATTTTGTTTTTCGTTTTCTTGCAAAATGCATTGCTCCCTAGGAAAAGCAACATATTTACACCTAAGCAAATACCTACTGAGCAGTCGAAAAGGGGGGAGAATACTTTTCTTTGAGATCAAACATTCTAAAGAGAGACTTGTTTTCGCATTCGTTTGAAGAGGGGAGCTTGACTCATGTTCAACTAACACAAACACAGTCAACGAAACATGAGGAAGTAAAGTCGTCTTCGGCGTCTTTCTACTTCTGCTCATGGCTTTCGCGGCATCACAAAAGAACAACAAAAGAAATCGGGCGAAAATGTTAGGAACCACTTGTTAATGCCTCCTTTCTATGCTTATAACCGTGGAATAAGGGGAGGGCAATTTGTGCATCTGTTTTTGTATGGATATGTGTTCAAACTTCAAAGCATAAGGAAGAGTAGGTATACGTACGACAGGTTGCTCTTCCCCGAAAGGAAACTCACACAAACACAGAAAACGAACAAATATTTTCAGATTCAGCTTAGCAACTGCGACTTTCTATACCTGCTCTTTGCGGCAGGCAGTATTTGAAGTAAACAAAAAGAACCGAACAAGTGTGTTCGAAACTTCTCAGCACTACCTGCCTACACTATGAACCAAAAATGATGGGCGGCTTTGCTCCTCAACGAACCCCTTTTTCATTATCTTTATTGATTAACAAGCAAAAAGAAAAAAAAACGATAAGGAAACCGATCAGTGTGTGTGAAGCTCCTCTTCGCTGTTTACTGAATTACGAACTGGTTGACCGACATTATATGTTTGACTTCTTATCGGGATAACCACCGTCCACCCAATCAAAAAAATCGATCAATGTGTATGAAGCTCCTCAACGAACCCCTTTTCCATTATCTTTATTGATTAACAAGCAAAAAAAAAAACCATAAGAAAACCAATCAGTGTGTGTGAAGCTCCTCTTCGCTGTTTACTGAATTACGAACTGGTTGACCGAGATTATATGTTTGAATTCTTATCGGGATGACCACTGTCCACCCAATCAAAGTGAAGTAACACGTTCGATGAGGATGGCTTCTCTGCTCGAGGTGTGGCTCAGTGTCCTCGTAGGCCAAACTCACAGGATCGGCAAATGAATTAAAAAAAAAAAAATTCTAGTTAACACGCAAAATCCAGTCCTTGTGGTATCACAAAATAAGTAAAAAAATTAAATTAAATAAACAAATGAAAGAATCCAACTAAAAACTTAAAAAAAAACCTTTGGTTTCGACGCTCTCGCGGTTTTCCGCACATATTCCTCATTTTTCTTGAAATTACCAAGGAAAAAAATAGTCAACTTATCCCGTTCGGTCCTTCAGCAATAAACGGTTTTTTTTGGTAGGTACTCCAGAATCAAGATAAAATACAACTACCAGCTGTTAAGAATAGCAACACGAATTGTACTCTTTCTCAAAAAAAAAGAAATTGACATTGAACACAAACACCCTTAAGAAAAAAAAGAAAGGGAAACAAAAAAATTGCTCACGAACGCTAAAACTTGTTTTTGGGGATAATACCCGAACGACGTCCGACACCAGCGAAAGACAATATGAGACTCAGAAAGCAGGTGTGCTCGATGTAACAAGTGGAATAAACTTGAAAGAAATGGTTTTCTTTTTAATTTATTGGCGATTAGTCTACTTGCCTCGGTTACCCCTACAATCATCTATGCTCGAAAAAACTGCAAGTGCCACGTATCGTTGGAAGGCAATTTAATCGCTCTAACATACCTGGGTCAGTTCTGAAATTGAAGACGCAATTTTTATGTATTCGGCAGTGCTACCCGAAAGAAGTACATCCTTCGTCAAAGCAGAACTTGAAGTGTGGAAAGCAGCTATGACTACCTATATTGTCCCCTAGTCCAAAATCTGCTTTGGAATGCTTGGATAAGTGCGATAAAAAATTATATCCAACGTGTAAATCGTTGCTACAGATATTGGCCACCATGCCTGTTTCCACTTAAAAACTACTTGCGGAACACAACGAGTGAAAACAGACTGAACGGCTTGGCTCTTATGAATATTCATTATTGGATAGATATTGACGTAGATGAAGTAGTGGATATATTTAAAAAGAAAAACAGAAGATTGATTCTATAATGCATTTATGTAATCAAATGAACCCTCTGTTTTTTCATATGTTTTAAAGGTTATTTATTTCATGCACTTCCATTAGTTTTATTTTATTGAACCATGAACAGCGCTATGAATAGTCTTATATGCTAGGAATGCTCATCAGTTTTACCTTGAGCCCAACTTCGGGCGTACAGTCAAGTATAGAGATTCATATTTTAGTCGCACCACCCGAATGTGGAATGCTCTACCTGGCCCTGTTTTTCCCCTGCATTACGATTCACAAAAGTTCAAAAGCAACGTGCATCGGTGTCTCCTTTCAAATCCTCTCCTATTTTCCTAAATACTCGCACTGTGTTTAATGGCATTATAAGGGTAGTCATAACCCCTTAATGTGCGCTTTAATTATAAAAAAAAAAAATGTAGGTATGTAAAAAACACTGGGAGTAACCCCACTGGATGTCGACAACTTCTATTGCAGTGCATCGCTTAAATAAATTGTTTAGGTATCAATTTGAAAGTCACATTTTTACATCACTGTATATGAGGCCCAAGCCTAGAACACAAAAGTTGACACATATTCTCTCTGTATAGAGAATCTGCGTGGAAGGAATAGATACTTGCACTTTCATGTATGGAGTAGCGAATGGAGCACCAACTCCCCTCGTAAGATAAACTATACTTGTATATTGCTTGGCTCCCAAAGCTACGTGCCCTTTACACATCGTCGCACTTCGTGTTGGTTTGTACGTGTGGTAGTTTTGGTGTTGAAATATGAATATCATCAATTAAGTTGACATAGAAAGGGAAACAAGTGAATAGTGACTATACATACTATAACATAATGTCGGCCATCATTCCTCGGTTCATAGTATTGGTAGCGTCAGTCGATATAGCTTGTCTATACGAGTAGGTATCTATTTGCTGTTTCTACTGTGTCCGTTTAGTTGTGTTGGAACGAGCTCCCCAAGCTTTCGCTCTCTTCACTACCACTATGCCGAAGTTGGGGATGTGTGTATATTCTACATACCTATGAGTTGCAAGCTAAATGATCTTCAGTTTGAGTCTAGTTCCGATCGTGTCAGTGGTTAGATGTTTTAATTTGGAGGAGTTAATCCAATGTAATGTGAAGTTCTGTGTTTCTAAAATTTTTAATTTAAAAATTTTTAACTTACATGCTTTTGGTTAGTATTCATCATTGTGAAAATAATTCTAGTCATTTATGACATGAAACAAGTGCTGATGAAACAAGTGCTTTGCTTTGAATTTTGGATCCAAGCCCCAACAGTGATAGTTTTTTTTTTATTGCTTATACCGTCGCCAACTATCGTTTGTTAAATTTTTAGTTTTTGGAACTAATATTTTTCAAATATCTCTTGGAAAACTTGAAACTTAGTTTTTGGAATTTCTCAATAACTCACTTCATTTAAATTCACTTAAATTCCATTTTATCTTAAACTACGCATTTCTTACTAAAAGGTGACTCATATTTACATCTTTTCTATGGAACTCGTTGGTATCCAAGCCCCATTCGTGTTTAGTTTTTTTTCTAATTTTTTTTTTGCTCATTTCCAAGAATATGATTTATGTATTCGACTTTTTGATTTTACGTTATAAAAGATTTTCGGAATTACACAGCAAAAACTGTCGAATTGAATTTTAAATTTCGAAATTTTCTCAAGGCACGTAGGTCTTGAGTCATGTTACATTTTTTCTATATACCTAAATCATATAGGTATCCAAGCCCCACCCGCGTTCATTTTTTTTTTCTCATATAGTTTATTAGAGACTTAATAATTTCTTGTAATACCGAAATCATTTTTAGAACCAATTTTATTAAAATTTCGCATGTGAAACATTTCCAAGGCAAAAAATGGTGAGTTGAAACTAAGTTTTGGTGAGCTGAAAATCAATTTTCGGAATTTTCTCAACTACCCATACGCATTCCTTACTAAAAGGTGACTCATATTTACATCTTTTCTATGGAACTCGTTGGTATATAAGCCCCACTTGTGTTTAGTTTTTTTTCTAAATTTTTTTTGCTTATTTCCAAGAATATGATTTATGTATTCGACTTTTTGATTTTACGTTATAAAAGATTTTCGGAATTTCACAGCAAAAACTGGCGAATTGAATTTTAAATTTCGAAATTTTCTCAAGGCACGTAGGTCTTGAGTCATGTTACATTTTTTCTATATACCTAAATCATATAGGTATCCAAGCCCCACCCGCGTTCATTTTTTTCTCATATAGTTTATTAGACTTAATAATTTCTTGTAATACCGAAATCATTTTTAAAACCAATTTTATTAAAATTTCGCATGTGAAACATTTCCAAGGCAATAAATCGTGAGTTGAAACTTAGTTTTTGGAATTTCTCAACTACTCACTTCATTTAAATTCATTTAAATTCAATTTTATCTTAAACTACGCATTTCTTACTAAAAGGTGACTCATATTTACATCTTTTCTATGGAATTCGTTGGTATCCAAGCCCCACTCGTGTTTAGTTTTTTTTCAAAATTTTTTTTTGCTTATTTCCAAGAATATGATTTATGTATTCGACTTTTTGATTTTACGTTATAAAAGATTTTCGGAATTTCACAGCAAAAACTGGCCAATTGAATTTTAAATTTCGAAATTTTCATGTTACATTTTTTCTATATACCTAAATCGTATAGGTATCCAAGCCCCACCCGCGTTCATTTTTTTTTTCTCATATAGTTTATTAGACTTAATAATTTCTTGTAATACAGAAATCTTTTTTAGAACCAATTTTATTAAAATTTCGCATGTGAAACATTTCCAAGGCAATAACTGGTGAGTTGAAACTTAGTTTTTGGAATTTCTCAACTACTCACTTCATTTAAATTCATTTAAATTCCATTTTGTCTTAAACTACGCATTCCTTACTAAAAGATGACTCATATTTACATCTTTTCTATGGAACTCGTAGGTATCCAAGCCCCACCCGTGTTTAGTTTTTTTTTTTTTTTTTTTAATTTTTTCTGCTCATTTCCAGGAATATGATTTATTTGATTTTACGTTATCAAACATTTTTGAAGTCGATATTCAAAATTCACATTGGAAACATTTTAAATTTCGAAATTTTCTCAAGACCACTTAGGTACCTTAGTAAAAAATGAGTCATCTTACATTCAAGCCCAGACGTGTTAGTTTTTATAGTTTTTGTGTTCCTATTATTTTCACCAATATGATTTATTTGACTTTAAGTAAAAAGTCATAAAATCATCGTTACAATTGTAACGAGGCAATCTTATTGATTTTATGTAGTCTCTGTGAACCTGCGTAGCCTTAGAAGGGAATATCATCTTAGAGTGGTTTTCCGTCGGCCACGCACAATGTAACTTGTATCGAAACATTCGGGGTAGCAAGAGCATTGCACTCATTTAATATTTTCATTATTAAATCGGCCTACTCGATAAATCTTTAAAGAAAATTAATTTGAAAATATTTTTACAAACTACTTGAAGCTTTGAAACCAGAGCAACGACATCAGCGCAGCGGTTTAAAAAAAAAAAAATCATTTTTTTCTGTTTTTTAACAATGTTATAATTTTATTATCTTTTTGTATTTTATTACAGCTGACATCTGATATCACAACAAATTTATGCACTGGACAAGATACAATGCACTAGTCGTGTGCATTGGATGTTAACTCTTTAGCCAAAGGACTATGTCGTTCTTTCCATTACGCAACAATTATTATTGGCAAATGGTGGCGGTGAACATTTTGTCATCAAGACCCCGTCTGCCTTTCAGCCACTTCAAGAAGAGAGTGTTCTGTCTTGTGCTACATCTCAACCTCGGATGCTGATCAAGGAGAACCTCAAACCTTAGGTTTGGTGGCGGTGAACATTTTGTCATCAAGACCGCGTCTGCATTTCAGCCACTTCAAGAAGAGAGTGTTCTGTCTTGTGCTACATCTCAACCTCGGATGCTGATCAAGGAGAACCTCAAACCTTTGGTTTGGTGGCGGTGAACATTTTGTCATCAAGACCGCCTCTGCATTTCACCCACTTCAAGAAGAGAGTGTTCTGTCTTGTGCTACATCTCAACCTCGGATGCTGATCAAGGAGAACCTCAAACCTTAAGTTTGGTGGCGGTGAACATTTTGTCATCAAGACCGCGTCTGCATTTCAGCCACTTCAAGAAGAGAGTGTTCTGTCGTGTGCTACATCTCAATCTCGGATGCTGATCAAGGTGAACCTCAAACCTTTATGCTGAACTAGGTACGTACCTAGTAGCTAATAGTCCATTTTTGATCGATTTTGTGTGTTTGACTCAAAACTAATGTGAGTATTGAATATTTTAAAAATAAGTCACACTTAACGAAGCAAAATTTTGTAAAAATTATATTAAAGACAAAAAACTTATTTTTTTAATTTTGACTTTGGGTCTTAATTACTGAAAAACTTTTGACTGCACTGACTGGTACTAAAGTGGTTAATTTAAGAGCAAAGTTTAAGATTTCAAAAACAATATTTTATGTGGTGATCAGTGGCTTAGTTGATTTTTAATTTTTTATTGTCCTTTTTTATAAAATTGCCCCTTCCGGTATATATTCTCACAGCTACACCTACTACATATACAGGGTGTTCCGTAATTCGTGTTACATACTTTGGGATGTGATTCTTGGTCATATTCTAAGAAAAAAATTGTTTTACAGTAAAGTCTGTTTCTCAACTTTGACATCATTTTTAACAATTTAAAAAAGGCTTACTTTGGTGTACCTTGACCTGTGTTAAATTCGATTTCTCTGTCAATACTGATGGTAGGAACCTAGTTTTAGACTTGATTTTTTGTAGAAATAACAATTTTTAAGACAATATTTCAGTTGAGCTGCTATAGGCTTAGGGTTGGCAGATTTTCTATTTTAAGTGGTGTTCAAATTTTCTTCCCCCAGTAAAGTTTTGGCTTTGAGGTCATTTTTTTTCAAAAAATGTCTGGTAAACTAGAATTTCTTTATTTTTAACAGATGAATAAAACGATAATAAAAAAAAACTCTTAAACAAGTACCCTCAAAAACCCATACATTTCATGATACTTGGAAAAAACTAAAACAGGTAAAAAATCTATTTTTGGGTTTCTTACGGTTTTTTATTGCAAAAGCTTGAGATAGGAGTAGTTTTCCGAGAATTGATTGTTTTAAGTTAATTTTTATGACTGTGCACTGATGAAAAGGGTGAAAAGTGTATTTGACCTTCTGTCGAAATCCTAATTGAATTACCTCTTCTCAGGGAGATTTAAGTTTGGGTATGAATGTTTAATGGGTAAATAATTTGTATAAAAGAATAGGAAAGCAAATTTGTTCATCAGTTTATCAAAATGAGTCACGATTGCAGTTTGATTAGAGAGCTTTTTGAAATGCCTTCATTTACGAAATAAGAATACGCGGACATTTTATTCGTATATGGGTTTTGCAGTGGAAATTCAAAAAGAGCACAACGAAGATACCAGGAACTTTATCCTAACAGACGACTCCAAATGTTTTGGAAATACCTAATCGAAGGCTTCGAGAAACTGGATCAGTATTAACTGCAACAGAGTTATCGAGAGCAAACATACACAATGAAATCCAAAAACGGGCTCTTCCATGCTGGATTCAAAACGAAGTAGGGCACTTTGAGCACTTGTTATAATTATATTTGTATAAAATACATAAAAAACTACTAAAAGTACCCATATTATTGTTTTATTCGAACAAACCTCAAAGCTAAAAATGTTTTTTTTTTTTTAAATTTTACCCGTTTTGCATTTTTTCAAGTACCATAAAATGTATGGGTTTTTGAGTGCACTTAATCAAGAGTTTGTTTTTATTATTGTTTTGTTCATCTGTAAAAAACAAAGAAACTCTATGTTTAAGAGGCATTTTCTGAAAAAAACACAAAGCCAAAAATTTGATTGGGGAAGAAAATATGAACACCTCTTAAAATAGAAAATCTGGCAACCCTAAGTCTATGAGAGCCCAACTTAAATACAGTTTTAAAGACTATAATTTGTACAAAAAATTAAGTCTAAAATTAGGTCTACATCATTTGTATTGACAGAGATATCGAATTTAACACAGGTCAGGGTACACCAAAGTTAGCCTTTTAGATTGTCAAAAAGTGATGTCAAAGTTGAGAAACAGACTTTACTTTAGGGGAAATTTTTTTCTTAGAATATGACCGAGAATCACATCCCAAATAAGTTTGAACAAAAAAAAAGAATTCAAACAAATGGCAACAACTTGCATTTTTTTTGTTTTTTCTTCATCAAACGCACACGAGACAAGCGATTTACAATAGAAAAAAACTTATATTTTCTTAATGAAAATCCAACAACAAAAATCAGAAACGCTAATGATTACTGGCAATCAGACATAGGGAAAATATTCGATCCACTCGTTCTTATTGGGCCCGTAACTATGGTTGGAAAAATTTTTTTCGTAATTTTTCGCTTATAGACCAGGGTCGATAATTTTTGAGACCAAAAAAAATTAAAGTAGGATGAAACCCATTGGAAGATGTAGAGAATATAACAAAAAAAAGGAAAAATAAATTACGGGCGATCTGAGATGGGGGGGCGGGGGGGGGGAGGGGGAGAGTTTTTGAGGGTAAAAACGGTTAATCTCGATTTCCGGTAAAACCGCAAGTCTTATGAAAAAATGTTAAATGTAGGTAATAAAAAGATCTACAACTATTAACCCTTTTTTTACATAACCTCAAAATTTATGTGAAAAATTCGAATAACCGAGTTTTTGGTTTTTTATTTTTATCTTTTGCAAAAAAATTTATTTTTTCACGAAATTTGGTGAAAACTTACCTTTGTATGTCCCAAACATACAGTAATTTTTTTGATTCCAAATATTTATTTTTTCACCTCATATTGACTTAATATCGAAAAAGCACCCTAATTTTCAATCGAAAATTCTCACGTCAAAATATCTGCTTTTTTAAAAAAAGTTGCTGTTTTTTATGTTCGTTGAAATCTCTACTTTTTGATGGTATAAAAAAAAATATACACTACTATGGTAAATGTTATTTTTGGATAAAGCAAAAAGCGCCCAAGGTCTGATCAATATATTGTGGAGAAACATTTTCTTAAATGAACGTATTGTACTTTCAGCGAAATATAAAATATTTGATGCGGTTGTAAAGTCTACTTTGTGTTACGCTGGCTAGGTGTGGGGTTTCGATGAATACGAACAAGTTGAAAAATTGCAAAAACTCTTTAATCTACCACTGAATACACCAAATTATGCATTTTACCTTGAAACTGTTCTACCTAAAATATTTACTTAAACGTTGAAACTTCAAGCTGATTATACATATAATAAAAACTCTCTCCTATCAAAAAAAAAAAAAAAAATGGCGCTATACGAGCTCAGGAACGAGGATTGGTGGATGT
The DNA here is from genome assembly GCA_949752695.1 of Melanostoma scalare. Lineage (NCBI taxonomy): Eukaryota > Metazoa > Arthropoda > Insecta > Diptera > Syrphidae > Melanostoma > Melanostoma scalare. The sequence goes on along the minus strand of OX456987.1, from coordinate 17,711,105 downwards.
CAAATTGGAGAGATCTTGGAAACAGATACGGTGAGGTTTTTACCACGGAATCAGAAAACTTAAACTTTTTCAAGGAGCAGCTTTACAGCATCATTCAACAAAATGAAAACTCTGTACGCGAAAGTTTGGAGGCGAAAGCTCTCGAATCGGATAGTAGAATTTTATATTCACAGCTAAACAGGAATTTACTGCAAAACAACTATTTTCACGACATGCTAAGCTATAGAGAAATATCGCTTATATTTAAAGTTAGATGTGAACTGTTGAGCCTCAACGGAATCTCCCTACAATGGAAATTTTAATCAATTCTGTACGTTATGTAATCTGAGATCCAAAGAAGACTGCTATCACTTTGTCAGCATTTGTCCCATCTTCTCACCACAACGCCTCGCTTTTTTGGGAAGAAAACTTTAACAATGCAGGAAACAATAAACATTTTGAATGGTTTCGACTGGAAATTACTCTATAAATTCTTAAAAAATATAGGATGTTATTGATATCAGAATACATATAATTTTTTTTTTTTTTATATACTATTTTAATCAAAACGTAGTTTATTTTTTGTACATAATATAAAAAATTGCTAACCGAGCTTACGGCAAGGCCATAGCTTACTAATTCATTATTTTTGTCAACATTTTGTTAAAAACACGTTCAAATAAATGAATTACTTCCTTACTTACTTGGTAAATGTTCTCAAAAAATGCAAATAAGAAAAAAAACCCAAATCCGAAATTTTTTTTTTAATCATTTCTTTTTATTCGATATTCTCTGGAATCAATGTCTTGCTCTGTAGTTGCAAAAGAAACATTACAAAAATCTTCCATTTCATTGCAATTTTCGACCATTATTGGTCCAATGAGATCATTTGCCAGTACTGCAAACTTGTACTCAATTTGCCAGTACTGCAAACTTGTTTTCCAAACTTGCACTCCTATGCAGGAGCGATCAGGGGACATTTTCTAGCCTTGTCTGAATTCATTTTTTCATCGATGGAGTTGTCGGACACAGAAAAGCGCTAATGGATACATTATTGCTGGATTTAGGAACAGAAAATTTTGAAGACTTGCATCACGAAGATTTTAAGATCCTAAAAAAAATATGGATGCAGTACTGGTAAATGATCTCATTGGTTAAAGATTTCATACGTTCATTTAATTGGGAATTACATTTAAAATGCGTGGAAAGAATGCTTTCCTCTTTTCAAGCAAGTGGGGACTTTTTATACACAAAATCTGCTCATCTTATCGTAAGCTTAAAGACACAATAAATGATGGTTATGAATATACGCGATTTACCGAAGCGTTTTTTATAATTAAAAATAAAAAAATAAATAGGGTGGCGCAACAGAGCGAGGAGCCCCTGGGCCTAGCGCATTTCTCACCACCATGCCTTGTGAGGGAATGGATTTTTTACAATTAGACGTACTAACAAATTTTGGTCGGGAGTTCGGACGGATATGACGATCGAGCAAGTTTTGATGAGATCTATGAAAACTCGGGGTGGACTTACACGTGGTCGAGGCTTGTCTGAAAGTGTTTTAACAAAATTCGTATTAACAAAGATTATAATGGTCGAAGTTTGCAATGAAATGGAAGATTTTTGTAATGTTTCTTTTGCAAGACATTGATTTCGGAGAATATCGAATAAAAAGGGATGATTAAAAAAAATTTCGGATTTGGGCTTTTTTCATTATGTGCATTTTCTGAGAACATTTACCATAGTAGTGTATATTTTTTTTCATACCATCAGAAAGTAGAGATTTCAACGAACATAAAAAACAGCAACTTTTTTAAAAAAGCAGATATTTTGACGTGAGAATTTTCGATTGAAAATTAGGGTGCTTTTTCGATATTAAGTCAATATGAGGTGAAAAAATGAATATTTGAAATCAAAAAAATTACTGTATGTTTGGGACATACAAATGTTAGTTTTCACCAAATTTCGTGAAAAAATAAATTTTTTTGCAAAAGATAAAAATAAAAAACCAAATGCTAGGGTATTCGAATTTTTCACATAAATTTTGAGGTTATGTGAAAAAGTGTTAATACAAAAGTTGTAGATCTTTTTACTACCTACAACTTTGCCATTTAATTGTTTTTCATAAGACTTGCGGTTTTACCGGAAATCGAGATTAACCGTTTTTTACCCTTGAAAACACTTATTCACATACTAAATAGAAATCTCAAATAAACTACGAAGTCTTCAAATAGCCGACATGACATGGACAGAGACGGCCAAAACGGAGATGTGACTATTCCGATTTCGATAATTCTTTTACTGTTAGAACTCTGCATTAGTCGTGAGTAGCATAGTATACCCGTACTCTAAAACAAAAACAAAATGAATGGATATGCAAATGGAAAACCTGCTTCGAATGATATTTGCATTGCGTTTCTTATTAATTTTGATATAAATTTAAAAAAATTATGTGGCACAACAAAGTGCACAATTTTATGCCGGTTCCAAACCTTAGCACTTTTCATATCACTCTCGGATGAATTGCCAATTCCTTGCGAAAGGCAATATCCCTGGAAAAGCAATTTTATATTTGTTAACCACTACACCACGGGCACCACATTAGTTTATTCTTACATTTTATAATAATTGTTATGACTATTGTGTTGTCTATATATTGTTTTAGCAAACATCGTTGCTGTATTTTGTTTTGTTTTAAGAGCAGATTCCTAAAAACCTAACATTTATAATTTGCAATGATTGGAATTGAAATATTTTAATCAATTAGTAACACTAAATCGACATTGATCAATTTACACCTTAAATTTGGAAGTGGGAACAGGTGCAGGTTTCTTTTCAGACAGCCTAAACCTAGCCAGTTCATTCAGACTTCCAAAACACAGCAGCTTCTTCCAAGCCGAGATCTTGGCAGTTACCAAGGCTGCAAAACAGGTGTCCATATGATGGCGCTTTCACATGCTGATATCACTTTTTTCATTGTAGTCCAGTCATTTTAGTCAAAATTAAGCAAGAATCTCGGAATTTGAGATACCCAGCTGTAAATTTGTTTAAACTTCTATTTTGACACCACAAAAGTTGTATCAAAACCTACATACTGTAGGGTGTCAGCGTCTATTGAAAACCAGAGGTCAAAGGTCACAAAAATCCTTTTTTCGCAAATATCTCTTTTCCTATGGATTTTTTGCTATTTGTGTCTATTACAATTTAGTAGAAGACTAAATTCTCTACAACTTTTGCCTCAAAAGTTTTTTAATACATACGTTGAACCGTTTTCGAGATAAAGGACATAGCGCACGCGGTTAGAGCATAATTCTACGAAAAACGAAAATTAATTTTTTTCCAGCGCCTACCACGACGCACGATAGCCAAAAACTAAACCTTCGGCTTCGTGATGGACTTACCAATATTCTATCAAAAGCTTGGTACGATAGTAAAAAATTTGACCCTGAAGCAGAAAGACTAAGAATTGTAGAAGCTGTAGCAGCTGTCATAAGAGAAGATATCCGTTCATCAATAGTTAAAATCAAATCTTATCCACCTCCCAGTAAAATGATGGATAATATTAATCAAGAAGTTCCTAAGACATTGTTGCATTTTTTACAAGAAGTTATGGTGAAAAACAAAAAGGAAAAAATAGATAATTTAAAATCGGAATGTACATCAATAAGATATGCAATAATGGCGGCCATACGGGAATGAACTTTTTCATCACCGCTACTATTAAGCCTTTCTGTATTTCTTCAAAGAAGATATATGGATCAACAAGGCTATTGGATATTTTATCTAGTTTCGGATTTGCGGATGAACTTGAATTATGCTCTAACCTTGTGCACTCTGGCCTCTATCTCGAAAACGGTTTAACGTATAAAAAAAACTTTTGAGGCAAAAGTTGTAGAGTATTGAATCTCCTACAATATTGTAATAGATACAAATAGCAAAAAATCGACAGGAAATGAGATATTTGTGAAAAAAAGATTTTTTGTGACCTTTGACCTTTGATTTTCAATAGACGCTGACACCCTACAGTATGTAGGTTTTGATACAACTTTTGTGGTGTCAAAATAGAAGTTTAAACAAATTTACAGCTGGGTATCTCAAATTCCGAGGTGAACTTACTATAATGACTGGGCTATTGATAGCCAAGCAGCAATAAAAGCGATTTCTGCCACTCTTGTCAAATCAAAGCTTGTTTCTTGCTGTCGCGAAGAGCTAAGGGTTCTTGGTACACAGCACAGCGTTAGACTCTGCTGGGTTCCTGGTCACAGTGGTATACCGGGAAACGAAAAAGCGGACGAACTAGCGAGAGAGAACGATCAGCACTTGACCCTCCTCTCATTGATCAATCAATCAGGATTCCACCCTGTGAAATTAAACAGATCATTGGTAACAAAATAATGCGAAAATCCAACGAAAGATGGGAATGCCTAGATTCCTGTGTTACTTCCAGGAAAATATGGCCGAAATACGATAAGAACGGATCTGAAAAGCTACTATTATCGAGTAGGCCTTCATTACGATCGCTTATCAGTATCATAACTGGACACAACCTCCTAGGTTACCACAAAAAGAAAATGGGTCTTTGCACCGATGAACTGTGCAGAGGATGCAATGACGAAGATGAACATGAGAACACCACTCACTTCCTTTGTCAATGCCCAGTAATCTGCCACATCAGGAGAAAATTTCTATAGGTAATTACTTTTTTAATGAACTAGAAGAATTATAAGACACTCCAAGAAACAGCCTGTTGAACTTCATTAAAGCCACAAATGGTTAAAAACTGACCAAACATAAACTCATAGGTTTTTAGGACGTTGTAATACTCCAGGGTATCACAATGGATCGAGAGTGATCTAAGTGTGACGGTAATAAGATCATTCTACCTAACCTAAAACCCAACACTAAATCGATACACTGACAAATTATCAAAAGAAATTCACAGAAACTGTTTTTCAAAAAATAAAAACAAACCAAGAAAAAGTAACTGTTACACTTACCCTACCATTGATGAACAGTATTCAATAGGATTACAATCCTTTCATGTCCTCACTCCTCACATGTCCAGACGATGACGACGAAAGAACGGCAAATATTGTTTTTGTTTTACATGATAGCTCACTTTAAGTAACACATTCTCTGTAAAATAAATGAAAATGAAAAGAAATTTGCAACACTACTTTCTTTTTTTTTAAATGAAAAATAAACGAAATGTTTCACTATGTAAAATAAACCAATATTCATTAGTGAATTTACAATTTGTGATAATTCACAAAATTCTTTTACATTAACACTCTACTTTTTCTAAAACACCACAAATTTCTTTTAAAAAAAAAGAACCACGCTAGAGCAATTCAACCGACCTGTCACGAGCAAGAAAAAATCACAACTGAGGTGAATGCTCTCCCCACAACAACTGCGGAAATGTTTATCGCAAAGAAGATGGGTGAGACAAACCGCTTAAGTAGAGCTTATCTCAATGATTCGAGCTTACGTTAAACAAATTAGTTTTTATGGGTGAACCGTAATCCGTGAACTCGTGAGTCGTGAGTCGTGATCGTGACTCGTGAGTGGGAGAGCAATGACAAGAAACTCTCAAATCTAAAATACATCGATAGGACTGCTCCTGCTTGAATGACATTGTCAATCAACTATTGCAATACATGCAAATTTTCATAAAAATCATGTATTGAAATTTGTGATCAAAGAAAAATTTGATAACATGCAATAGAAATTTAAATATTCTTTATAATCATTTGCTAGTGTGTTTAGGATCCACATAATGAGTGGTTTTTAGTTCCTTGGAACTGAAAAGATCTCACTCCTTTATCTAAATATCGGGGCCAGAGTCTATAATTTTTTTTTTTTTTTTCACAAGTAAAGAAATGCTTTCGTTTTTCAAGTGAATTTTGCGCGATCTGGTAATGTTCGAAAAAGCATCAGCATAAAACGCCAAATGTGAACTTTTAACCATTAAATTTTTTCATGGACTGTTTGTTATTCAATTTACTTCAATCGATTGACAAAAACTTGATCAAAACTAAATTCAAAACCTTTTTTTTCGAGTTACATACTGATATGTGCAATATTCAACTGCACATTTTTCTTTTCTCAACTTCCACATCAAGATTTGGGAAATTCCTCTCTAGAAACAAAAATTCCCTAAAAATTGTTCAACCTTATAGGTTTTCATTGACCTTAGAGTTTAGAGAGTTCTAAGATTTTCCATATAAAATATACCAAAACTTTGCCTTTTTTTCTTGAAAACTCCACAACTCAATACTTACTGCACAAGTTGGTACGCACCACCGCGACTTTATTTGTCATTGATGGCTTTGAATTGACGATATTTTATTTCACACATATTTTTACACACCAATTGAGAAGAAATTATGATTTCAAACTCTTAGCTTAATAATTTTCTTAATAAATTTTCACTGAAATTATTATTTTTAATACAATTTTCACGAGCGTGTTGCGCTTCTTAGCACCACCGTCCGCACCCAATACAGTTGGATTTAAATCACATCTGTACCTTTCTACCACACAAGGTGAGTTTTAAAGACGGAGTAAGCCGCGAAAAAGATTTTATTTCAAATAATTCTATGGGTTAGTGAAAGTTTTTTAATTTTTCAGAATAATTGGCTCATGTTAAAAATACCAAATGGTGGCTGATGCACGATCTCTAACAGATTCTTTTTCTTGTTAAAGACTGTAAGACTTTGTTGTACTTAAAATTGTTCAATAGCAATCAATGGTGGGCAATGGTTCTGCGGCTAAAAGCAAACTACTACATCGCTGGATGATTTTGCCTCAAAAATGATCTGTCACCTGACATTTTCGAGATTTTATCCTTGATGGCTTAGGGAAAATTAAGTTTTTGGTTTCTTATAGCCACTGGTTTAACATGAAAATATTTATTCCAAAAGCAAATCATTGCCTTTCCTATATGGTTTTTATGCGCTTAAGCCGTCTATAGTCTCAAAATCTCTGTATTACATTGAATTACTGAGATATTTGACCTAAAAAGTTGTAATGCATTTGCATACAAGTTACAAGTAACAAGTTACAAGTTAACTTTATTGAGGCACATTTCATAAATTCATTACATTGTTATTTATCAAGCTTAATTTAACATTTGGTTGACTTAATGATATGTCTAACTTTATCGAAATTCCTTAAATATTGAAGTAAATATTGATCAAAACTTAATTTTATAATATGATAATAGTTAAACTATATGTGTAGTACACATATAGTTTAACTATACACTTGCTCCCGGTGTACATTCACTGCTCTGCTCTTTTTTTTTCATTCTTAACTTAATGACTAGATCTTAAAACTAAACTACTACTAATACATAGAAATTAAAACTAAACAAAACCCAATTAATATCAGGGTTTAGCGGGATCTATAGTGTGTAGAGTAGATAGTCTACAAACATACACTCGCTACAGATACTTAAAAAATCCTTACTTGTTTATAAACATACTTTATAACAAAAAGGAGATCTTAAGCAGTCTGTTTTGAAACAAAGGCTTATGTTCTCAATCAAATTGCATGATTAAAAATCAGCAATATCATGCCCTATAGGTTACGGGCGATGCTTTTTCATAAAAAGGGGCTAACATTGTGTCGCTTGCATCTGGTCTTAAAAGGGATACTGACCCCTCATTAATTAAATTAAATGGTGACAAATAAAAGTGGTCACCCACTTCGTCTTCGATGTTAGAATCCATTAATGACCTCATTAGTGGGTTCTGGTGGGAACTTATTCGTTCCATCTTTTTCAAAAGAAGCTCTATTTGGTATTTCATTAGAGGTGTAAGCTTAGTTGCGGCATATATTGCTTTGTTAGGGAACCATCTTTTATCTGACCTTCTAAACATTCCACAACAATATCTAAGAATTTTTCTTTCGAAAACCTCCATTTCTTTCGCTACCGTTGGTGATATGGTGAACCATGTGCAGAAACCATAAGTCAAAATGGGCCTAATAAGAGTTTTGTATATTAGAACTTTTGTTTTTCCTAACATTACTCTTGAATTAATTAATTGTTTTAGAGTTCCGGTAACCATTTTTGTTCTATTGAGAACGGCCCATCCATGCTTGTTGAATCCAAATGTGGAAGTTTATTCCGAGATACTTTGTTTCCGAGCGTAGTGGGATAGAAAAATTAAATGCATTTGCATAGTCATTCCTTATCTTGAAGCCTTATTAGGGCCTCGAAAGAAAAGAGGTTCTTGAACTACTGTCCGGCCGGAAAATGAAGCAATACACTTCTACACCGATGGTTCAAAAACCAGCGAAGGTGTGGGAAGTGGAATCTACTTCCTTATTCCGCCTACCCGATCATTGTAGTGTGTTCCAAGCGGAAGTTCTGGCGATTAAGGAGGTGCTGTCTTGGCTCAAAGGAAACGTCATATCCTCCACGGATATTCGAATCTTCTCGGACAGCCAAGCTGCCCTTAAATATCTTGCCTCTGTCTCTACAAAATCCATCACGGTCCAAAATTGTAGAATGTCTCTGAGGGAAATGTCAAATCAGTTCAACATTCACCTTTCATGGGTGCCAGGGCACAGAGACATACTAGGCAACTGTATTTTTTTTTTTGTTACCTGTATGGCAGACGAACTAGCCAAAAAGGGCACGACCACTTTCCTACGCTCAGAATGGATCAACATAGGTGCATCGCTACATCGCTACATGTAAACTCCTACTTAGACAAGACGCTTCAAGGATAACAAACACTAGATGGACTGAGAGTAACAACTGCCTTGCAACCAAAAAATTTTGGCCGTATAGACTCAAAACGCTCGAAGTGTTTTTTAGCCCTGAACCGCCTGTATCTAGGTTCTACCATAGGTGTTCTTACGGGACACTGTCTAATAGGAGATAGGACACGCCAAAAGACTTGGTGTGTTTTCCAATGATTTCTGCAGGAGCTGCATGGACGAAGAGGAGGAGGAAACCGTTCAAAACCTTATTTGCTCATGCCCTTCACTACTTCGTAGGAGGAAAACTCATCTCGGTGAATTCTTCTTCGATGATACTAGCGACTTAGCTTACATAGACCCTAAAAGTCTTTCAAAATACATTAAAAGTTCCGCGTGGTTTGACTAGCAGGTGATTAACCGGCTTGTCCCGAAATGAAAGATTAATGGGTGATCAACTCGTTAATCTTACATTGGGTTTCTGAGATCAGTAGGTGATTAACTTGCTGATCTCTGTGGTATCACAATGGGCTTTTGTGGCCTAAGTGTGTCAGGCAATGTACTCATTGGCTGACAGCCACTTCCACCTTACCTAACCTATGTCAACATCTGACGAATTGGCCATTTTATTTTTTTAATTTACTGAATTTTGCAAAATTAGAAAACTAAAAATATATCCCACATTAATTAATTTCTAGCCGTTTTGGAGCAGATCAGAAACTAGGAGAGGAGAAGAAGAAGAAGAGAGCTCTTAATGCCGGAGGGATGCGGGTGAGTGATCCTTTGTGCTACTATCTCGGTTTTAGTTATTAATTGCCTAGTTCTTTTCAATTTGCAGGGAGTTTTAGAGTCCTGAAGCGGCTTAGTTAAGCCAACCAGCATGTAGTATTGGGTGAATAAAAGAACTTGCAGAGTGGCACATCACGTCCGTCTCAATCCGCCCGCTCATGTTTTCGAATGCGGAAGTTTCAGATTTTGAGCGTCGAGTCTTTGTCCAACCGAGAAGAAGAAAGCCAACAGATTCTAAACACCAATTATCGCAGCAAGCAGCAAGGTAGACTTTTCTAAAATGAGTGTGTGTAGTATGTACGTGTATGTATTTAATTAATTATTAGTTTTTGCATTTACGTTCTAGAAGGAATTAGTCCTAGCGACTAGTAATTTCATAACCGATTTTAAATATTTATACTTACATTCGATTGAAACCTACTCCACTGATAAACCACAAGACTATAACTACACAAATACTACATTGCACAAATAACACATGACAACAGCATGCAGTAGTACAGGACGTTCCCCCATCTTGTCACTAACAGCGCTCATTCCGATTTAATTACGGTATTCTAATGGGAACCGACTCTTTTCGGTTGACAAGGCCGTTGTCTGATTTTAAATATTTGACGTTGGCTTTGTATGGATTTCTTAACACTACATTTCCTTCGTCTTTCTGTTTAGATTTTATTTTCCGGTTTTTATTAAAAGCCCATCTTTTCTTTTTGTTAAATCCAGCAACTATTTTACTTACTTACTTACTTAGGTGGGCATTACAGTTCGGGGTGAACCTGGGCCTCAACCAACTTCCTTCTGTAACTCTCCATTTTTGCACTCTAAGTCGGTTGAGTTCTTCATCCACTTGATTGCGCCACCTAAGACGAGGTCTTCCCCTTCCGAAGGGGTCTTCTACTTCGAAGTTATGTCTGTCTATTGTGACGTTTTGTACACTTCGTCGATGTTATGTGTCCTTGTTTGATGATAACATATACTTCGATTTGCCCTTTTTAACCATCAAACCCATTTTTACCGCTTCTGTTTCAATACTCGAAAAAGCATACCTCAATATTAACTCAATATCGTCTGCGCAGGCGAGTTATTGTACAGACTTTTGAAAGATTGTTCCTCTGGTGCTGTCTTTTGAGTTTTGTACAATATTTTCAAGTATTCATTTATTTATTCATTTATTTATGTATTTCTGCACTTATAAGTAAAATACTTTTTGGATGTTGAAGAAATCGCATGACAGTTTGTCACCTTGCCTAAAGCCTTTTTCGACATCAAAGATCTCGGTAAGTTCTCTACCGACCTTGACGGAGCAGCGTGAATTCTCCAAAGTCATCTTGCATAGTCGTGCGAGTTTTGCAGGGATGTCGAAACTAGACATGGCTCTGTACAGCTCGTCTCTGTAAAAATATTTTACTTTATGATTTATTTCAGTTTTATTTTTTATTTTTTTAACTTGCTTTTTTTTTTTTTTTTTATTAAAAAAAAAGAGGAGGCTTATAAGCTAATCTGGAGAACTCAGACCTAATATCCAGTCCATTGTACTACCAGAGTAGCAGCCTTCCCTTTTTTTTTTGTGTTGCAGTAGTTGGAAATAAGTTGTTATTAATTTCACATATATAACCTCAAGGGCGGCGTCCATATGAAACTGGGAGGCTGAAAGAAAAGTAGATGCCCAGAGCGGGATTCGAACCCACGCATCCGGCCTCTCTACCAAACACTCTACCACTGCACCACGGCCGCCCTTAACTTGCTTACCTTCTTTGTATGTGAAGGAAATACTACTTTTAAAAACTTTAGTGGCCTAGGCCAACCATTTTCGAAACAGTAATTTACTGACCTTTATTCTTAAAACCGGTTTGGAATTTAATGTTGGGGAACTATTAAGCTAGCCCCGCCTCGAATTCTGATAGGTAATAGATAAATTTATCAATTCTCACATGTTGACTAACAGTAGCCACACACCTTTTTATTCGATCGAACGGCTCCCCTTTGCAGTGAAACACGCAAGACAGCTGCAGTTATAAAAATAAAACCTCCCCGGTTTTTTATTAAAGTTGCTGATATCAGTGCTATCAGTAGTCAGTGCGCTTGTACTGTCGCACATTATTTATGGGGGCTATCTCTTTCTGTCTCTTTTATTCCATAGGCAAAATATGGCTTATGAAAAAAAGAAATGGAGGTTCAATGAAAACTAAAAAAACATCGTAGGTAGTGGGGGTTTTTTTTCGTACCTTCTTTCACAAAGCGAATATTAACTAAATAGATACATACATAGCATTCAATTCACTCTGGTTATTTATATTTTTGTAATGCTTCAAAGAGAAATCGTTAAATCATAGTCTATGATGTGTATTGTGTAACGGCGAGTCTTTTATTTTAAACTTTATTAACAGTTATTAGGTCTGTTCGTTGAACTTTACCCAGATTTGACCCAGGTTTTCTTGACAACCCTATGAGTTGTCAAAAAAACCTGGGTTTTCCAATCCTCAAAAAACACTACACCACAAATCACCACACATCCCTGTCATTAAAAAAAATATATATGCCATTTGACAGCCCTCAAATCGCCACAGCAAAAAGCTAGGGCGAGTTTGGGGCAAACCTATGGCTCAAAAAACACTCAATTTGACATTCAGGGCGAATTTAGGTTTCTCAAAAAACGCTTTGTGGCGACCCTACGGCAACCCCAGGGCTTCAACGAACAAACCTATTAACTTACATGGGAAACCTGGAAGTTATGTCAATCTTTTGTGAATTGCTGTCAAATTATTTAATGTTCTGTGTCCTTCATAACTAGCTGACACTTTTGTTGCATCATACTTCCTGATGGTACCGATGGAAGAGCGTCATATGAGGATGAAGGCCCATTTGGTGATCCATAGGTTGATGATGGTTGATTTGGTGGACCATAGCTTGAGGCTTCTGACGAAGTCGGTGGTTCTTTATTCATCTCTAACTTGATGAAGGTTTTTCAAGCTATGGTTAAAGTTTTCAACAAGCAGCAATCGCACCTCGATAGAACCTCATTGGTTACGATATCGCCTCTGCGCAAAATCACTTTTGAATTCGTCACAAAAATGTTTTCTGTAAAGTTTTGATTTTCCTCGTATATCACCCTCAAAGTAATTGTGACTTGGTGAATGCAAAGGACTATACTGAACTTCCTATATACAAATTGTCTTTATGGGCACTGTACAGGCTGATTCAATGAATCGACAGTAAACTAGTCGCAGCACATAATTACGTTATAAGTCTTAATTGCGTACTTAGGTGGGCATTACAGTTCGGGATGAACCTCGACTACTCCCAACATCTTTCGCGAACTATTTCAAGTTCGATGTTCGGGCGAGGTCTCTCCAGTTTCACACTTTAGGTTAGTAAATGGCCTCTTTCACTTGAATGTGCCATCTTTCACAATGTTATAAGTCTAGCTTACTGGTGTTATAAGTCTTGAACTTATCACATACTTGATGATGGTCGATTTGGTGGACCAAAGCTTGAGGCTGGTAACGAAGTCGGAGGGTCTCAACTTGATGAAGGTGGATCTCCACAGCTGGAAAAAGGACGCCTTGGTGCCCCATAGCTAGTAAATGGCGGATAAATGGTAGTGGTGCTGAGACTGAGAAGCACTCTTGGTAATGTCATGAAGATATATTCTGTCAAATCTTTATCTTCTACGTATCACCCTCAAAGTAGGTAATTGTGACTTGGTGAATGCAAAGGACTATACTGAACTTCCTATATAAAATTTGTCTTTATGCGCCACTCTACACAAGTCTTACTTGTTTACTTAGGTGGGCATTACAGTTCGGGATGAACCTCGACTACTCCCAACATCTTTCGCGAACTATTTCAAGCTCGGTGTTCGGGCGAGGTCTCTCCAGTTTCACACTTTAAGTTAGGCAATGTCCTCTTTCACTTAAATGCGCCATCTTTTACAATGTTTACAAGTCTAGTTTACTGGTATTATAGGTCTTGAAGTTATCGCATACTTGACGATGGTCGATTTGGTGGACCATAGCTTGAGGCTGGTGACGAAGTCAGTGGGTCTCTACTTGATTAAGGTGGATCTCCATAGCTGGAAGAAGGACGCCTTGGTGCCTCATAGCTAGAAAATGGCGGATAAATGGTAGTGGTGCTGAGACTGAGAAGCACTCTTGGTATTTTTATGAAGATATAATCTGTCAAATCTTTATCTTCTACGTATCACCCTCAAAGTAGGTAATTGTGACTTGGTGAATGCAAAGGACTATACTGGACCTCCTATATAAAATTTGTCTTTATGCGCCACTCCACACAAGTCTTACTTGCGTACTAAGGTGGGCATTACAGTTCGGGATGAACCTCGACCACTCCCAACATCTTTCGCGAACTATTTCAAGCTCGGTGTTAGGGCGAGGTCTCTCCAATTTCACACTTTAAGTTAGGCTATGTACTCTTTCACTTGAATGCGCCATCTTTCACAATGTTTACAAGTCTAGTTTACTGGTGTTATAGGTCTTGAAGTTATCGCATACTTGACGATGGTCGATTTGGTGGACCACAGCTTGAGGCTGGTGACGAAGTCAGTGGGTCTCTACTTGATTAAGGCGGATCTCCATAGCTGGAAGAAGGACGCCTTGGTGCCTCATAGCTAGAAAATGGCCTATAAATGGTAGTTTGAATCAGTCACAAAAATGTTTTCTGTAAAGTCTTGATTTTCCTCGTATATCACCCTCAAAGTAATCAAAGACCATAGCTTGAGGCTGGTAACGAAGTCGGTGCGTCTCAACTTGATGAAGGTGGATCTCCACAGCTGGAAGAAGGACCCCTTGGTGCCCCATAGCTAGTATATGGCGGATAAATGGTAGTGGTGCTGAGACTGAGAAGCACTCTTGGTATTGTCATGAAGATATTTTCTGTCAAATCTTTATCTTCCACGTATCACCCTCAAAGAAGGTAATTGTGACTTGGTGAGTGCAAAGGACTATACTGAACTTCCTATATAAAATTTGTCTTTATGCGCCACTCTACACAAGTCTTACTTGCGTACTTAGGTGGGCATTACAGTTCGGGATGAACCTCGACTACTCCCAACATCTTTCGCGAACTATTTCAAGTTCGGTGTTCGGGCGAGGTCTCTCCAGTTTCACACTTTAAGTTAGGCAATGTCCTCTTTCACTTGAATGTGCCATCTTTCACAATGTTATAAGTCTAGTTTACTGGTATTATAAGTCTTGAACTTATCGCATACTTGATGATAGTCGATTTGGCTTTTGACCATAGCTTGAGGCTGGTGACGAAGTCAGTGGGTCTCTACTTGATTAAGGTGGATCTCCACAGCTGGAAGAAGGACGCCTTGGTGCCTCATAGCTAGTAAATGGCGGATAAATGGTAGTGGTGCTGAGACTGAGAAGCACTCTTGGTATTGTCATGAAGATATTTTCTGTCAAATCTTTATCTTCCACGTATCACCCTCAAAGTAGGTAATTGTGACTTGGTGAATGCAAAGGACTATACTGAACTACCTATATAAAATTTGTCTTCATGCGCCACTCTACACAAGTCTTACTTGCGTACTTAGGTGGGCATTACAGTTCGGGATGAACCTCGACTACTCCCAACATCTTCGCCAACTATTTCAAGCTCGGTGTTCGGGCGAGGTCTCTCCAGTTTCACACTTTAAGTTAGGCAATGTACTCTTTCACTTGAATTCGCCATCTTTTACAATGTTATAAGTCTAGTTTACTGGTGTTATAAGTCTTGAACTTATCGCATAATTGATGATGGTCGATTTGGTGGACCATAGCTTGAGTCTGGTAACGAAGTCGGTTGGTCTTAACTTGATGAAGGTGGATCTCCACAGCTGGAAGAAGGACGCCTTGGTGCCCCATAGCTAGTAAATGGCGGATAAATGGTAGTGGTGCTGAGACTGAGAAGCACTCTTGGTATTGTCAAGAAGATATATTCTGTAAAATCTTTACCTTGTACTTATTATTGTGACTTGGTGAATGCACAGGTCTATAATGAACTACCTACATGCAAATTGTCTTTATGGGCACTGTACACTGTACAGGCTGATTCAATGAATTGACAGTAAACTAATCGCAGCACATAATTATGTTATAAGTCTTACTTTCGTACTTAGGTGGGCATTACCGTTCGGGATGAACCTCGACCACTCCCAACATCTTTCGCGAACTATTTCAAGCTCGGTGTTCGGGCGATGTCTCTCCAGTTTCACACTTTACAATGTTATAAGTCTAGTTTACTGGTGTTATAGGTCTTGAACTTATCGCATACTTGATGATGGTCGATTTGGTGGACCATAGCTTGAGGCTTCTGACGAAGTCGGTGGATCTTTATTCATCTCTAACTTGATGAAGACTTTTCAAGCTATAGTTAAAGTTTTCAACAAGCAGTAATCGCACCTCGGTAGAACCTCATTGGTTACGATATCGCCTCTGCGCAAAATCACATTTGGATTCGTCACAAAAATGTTTTCTGTAAAGTCTTGATTTTCCTCGTATATCACCCTCAAAGTAATTGTGACTTGGTGAATGCAGAGGGCTATACTGAACTTCATATTACAAATTGACTTTGTGGGCACTATACAGGCTGATTCAATGAATCGACAGTAAACTAGTCACAGCACATAATTATGTTATAAGTCTTACTTGCGTACTTAGATGGGCATTACAGTTTGGGATGAACCTCGACCACTCCCAACATCTTTCGCGAACTATTTCAAGCTCGGTGTTCGGGCGATGTCTCTCCAGTTTCACACTTTAAGTTAGGCAATGTACTCTTTCACTTGAATGTGCCATCTTTCACAATGTTATAAGTCTAGTTTACTGGTGTTATAGGTCCTGAACTTATCGCATACTTGATGATGGTCGATTTGGTGGACCCTAGATTGAGGCTGGTAACGAAGTCGGTGGGTCTCAACTTGATTAAGGCGGATCTTCATAGCTGGAAGAAGGACGCTTTGGTGCCTCATAGCTAGAAAATGGCGGATAAATGGTAGTGGTGCTGAGACTGAGAAGCACTCTTGGTATTATCATGAAGATATATTCTGTAAAATCGTTATCTTCCACGTATCACTCTCAAAGTAGGTAATTGAGTAACTGTGACTTTGTGAATGCACAGGACTATACTGAACTACCTATATAAAAATTGTCTTTATGGGCGCTATACAGGCTGACTCAATGAATCGACAGTAAACTAGTCACAGCACATAATTATGTTATAAGTCCTACTTGCGTACTTAGGTGGGCATTACAGTTCGGGATAAACCTCGACCACTCCCAACATCTTTCGCGAACTATTTCAAGCTCGGTGTTCGGGCGAGGTCAGGTCTTGAAGTTATCACATACTTGATGATGGTCGATTTGGTGGACCATAGCTTGAGGCTGGTGACGAAGTCAGTGGGTCTCTACTTGATTAAGGTGGATCTCCATAGCTGGAAGAAGGACGCCTTGGTGCCTCATAGCTAGAAAATGGCGGATAAATGGTAGTGGTGCTGAGACTGAGAAGCACTCTTGGTATTGTCATGAAGATATATTCTGTCAAATCTTTATCTTCCACGTATCACCCTCAAAGTAGGTAATTGTGACCTGAACAGGACTATACTGAACTACCTATATACAAATTGTCTTTATGCGCCACTCTACACAAGTCTTACTTCCGTACTCAGGTGGGCATTACAGTTCGGGATGAACCTCGACCACTCCCAACATCTTTCGCGAACTATTTAAAGCTCGGTGTTCGGTTGAGGTCTCTCCAGTTTCACACTTTAAGTTAGGCAATGTACTCTTTCACTTGAATGCGCCATCTTTTACAATGTTATAAGTCTAGTTTACTGGTGTTATAAGTCTTGAACTTATCGCATAATTGATGATGGTCGATTTGGTGGACCATAGCTTGAGGCTGGTAACGAAGTCGGAGGGTCTTAACTTGATGAAGGTGGATCTCCACAGCTGGGAGAAGGACGCCTTGGTGCCCCATAGCTAGTAATAGTAAATGGCGGATAAATGGTAGTGTTGCTGAGACTGAGAAGCACTCTTGGTATTGTCATGAAGATATATTCTGTAAAATCTTTATCTTCCACGTATCACTCTCAAAGTAGGTAATTGTGACTTGCACAGGACTATACTGAACTACCTATATACAAATTGTTTTTATGGGCACTGTACAGGCTGATTCAATGAATCGACAGTAAACTAGTCGCAGCACATAATTATGTTATAAGTCTTAATTGCGTACGTAGGTGGGCATTACAGTTCGGGATGAACCTCGACTACTCCCAACATCTTTCGCGAACTATTTCAAGTTCGGTGTTCGGGCGAGGTCTCTCCAGTTTCACACTTTAGGTTAGTAAATGGCCTCTTTCACTTGAATGTGCCATCTTTCACAATGTTATAAGTCTAGCTTACTGGTGTTATAAGTCTTGAACTTATCGCATACTTGATGATGGTCGATTTGGTGGACCAAAGCTTGAGGCTGGTAACGAAGTCGGAGGGTCTCAACTTGATGAAGGTGGATCTCCACAGCTGGAAAAAGGACGCCTTGGTGCCCCATAGCTAGTAAATGGCGGATAAATGGTAGTGGTGCTGAGACTGAGAAGCACTCTTGGTATTGTCATGAAGATATATTCTGTAAAATCTTTATCTTCCACGTATCACTCTCAAAGTAGGTAATTGTGACTTGCACAGGACTATACTGAACTACCTATATACAAATTGTTTTTATGGGCACTGTACAGGCTGATTCAATGAATCGACAGTAAACTAGTCGCAGCACATAATTACGTTATAAGTCTTAATTGCGTACTTAGGTGGGCATTACAGTTCGGGATGAACCTCGACTACTCCCAACATCTTTCGCGAACTATTTCAAGTTCGGTGTTCGGGCGAGGTCTCTCCAGTTTCACACTTTAAGTTAGGCAATGTCCTCTTTCACTTGAATGCGCCATCTTTTACAATGTTATAAGTCTAGTTTACTGGTGTTATAAGTCTTGAACTTATCGCATAATTGATGATGGTCGATTTGGTGGACCATAGCTTGAGGCTGGTAACGAAGTCGGTGGGTCTTTATTCATCTCTAACTTGATGAAGGTTTTTCAAGCTATAGTTAAAGTTTGCAACAGAACCTCATGGGTTACGATATCGCCTCTGCGCAAAATCACTTTTGGATTCGTCACAAAAATGTTTTCTGTAAAGTCTTGATTTTCCTCGTATATCACCCTCAAAGTAATTGTGACTTGGTGAATGCAGAGGGCTATACTAAACTTCATATTACAAATTGTCTTTATGGGCACTTTACAGGCCGATTCAATGAATCGACAGTAAACTAGTCACAGCACATAATTATGTTATAAGTCTTACTTGCGTACTTAGGTGGGCATTACAGTTCGGGATGAACCTCGACTACTCCCAACATCTTTCGCGAACTATTTCAAGCTCGGTGTTCGGGCGAGATCTCTCCAGTTTCACACTTTAATTTAGGCAATGTCCTCCTTTCACTTGATTGCGCCATATAAGTCGATGTTGGATGTTATAAATCTAGTTTATTAGTTTGCTAAGTCTTGAACTTTGCATACTTGATGATGGCCGATTTGGTGGACCATAGCTTGAGGCTATGGACGAAGTCAGTAGTTCTTAGCTTGATGAAGGTTTTTCAAGCTATGGTGGATATCAAAGCTGGAGGAAGGGCGTCTATATCTGTATCCTTTAGCTAGAAGATGACGGAGACACCTCTGATTCGCCATATGTGCACTTCAGAGGCGGAAATTGTTCGCTACTAACTACAAAATTTAGAGATATCCTCCTTCCCTAGTTTTGCTTTATAGTCGATAAGCAAGATTTTCACGACATGTCTTTTACATTGCTCGTAATTTTCTTTGATGTGCTAGATTTAGTTAATAAGTGATGAAGCTGGTGGCTTAACCAATAGAAAACTTTATTCAACGGTAATAAGTAGGCAATGGGTGCTGAAAATGTTGCATACATTTGTACACCAATCAAATGTTTTGCTTTCTCATAACTAATTTTTACACAACCATGAACTTAGTATTGCATATGTTATGGATGTGTAAAATAAAAAATTGTATTCAAGATGATTATGGTTGTTGAAAAAACTTAAAATAATAAAAAGAAAAATTCGGATAGGTTCCACAGATATCGTTATATGAATTAGCATTGTATATATATGTATATTATATACATATAAGCATTAAGCATATGGTTCATCTCAAATCAGTTCTTTCGCATGCATACACTTAAGAAAGCGAAAATCCTTCAAGGACTTTAACATATACCAGTCAAAAGGAAACCAAAACAAAATTGCAAAATACGATTCCCGCCTAATTAACCTTGCATTAGCTCATTCCAGGGGCGAACGCAGAAAAATCGCGAACTATTTCAAGTTCATCTTTCGCGAACTATTTCAAGTTCGGTGTTCGGGCGAGGTCTCTCCAGTTTCACACTTTATGTTAGGCAATGTCCTCTTTCACTTGAATGCGCCATCTTTTACAATGTTATAAGTCTAGTTTACTGGTGTTATAAGTCTTGAACTTATCGCATAATTGATGATGGTCGATTTGGTGGACCATAGCTTGAGGCTGGTAACGAAGTCGGTGGGTCTTTATTCATCTCTAACTTGATGAAGGTTTTTCAAGCTATAGTTAAAGTTTGCAACAGAACCTCATGGGTTACGATATGCGCAAAATCACTTTTGGATTCGTCACAAAAATGTTTTCTGTAAAGTCTTGATTTTCCTCGTATATCACCCTCAAAGTAATTGTGACTTGGTGAATGCAGAGGGCTATACTGAACTTCATATTACAAATTGTCTTTGTGGGCACTATACAGGCTGATTCAATGAATCGACAGTAAACTAGTCACAGCACATAATTATGTTATAAGTCTTACTTGCGTACTTAGATGGGCATTACAGTTTGGGATGAACCTCGACCACTCCCAACATCTTTCGCGAACTATTTCAAGCTCGGTGTTCGGGCGATGTCTCTCCAGTTTCACACTTTAAGTTAGGCAATGTACTCTTTCACTTGAATGAGCCATCTTTCACAATGTTATAAGTCTAGTTTACTGGTGTTATAGGTCCTGAACTTATCGCATACTTGATGATGGTCGATTTGGTGGACCCTAGATTGAGGCTGGTAACGAAGTCGGTGGGTCTCAACTTGATTAAGGCGGATCTTCATAGCTAGAAGAAGGACGCCTTGGTGCCTCATAGCTAGAAAATGGCGGATAAATGGTAGTGGTGCTGAGACTGAGAAGCACTCTTGGTATTATCATGAAGATATATTCTGTAAAATCGTTATCTTCCACGTATCACTCTCAAAGTAGGTAATTGAGTAACTGTGACTTTGTGAATGCACAGGACTATACTGAACTACCTATATAAAAATTGTCTTTATGGGCACTATACAGGCTGACTCAATGAATCGACAGTAAACTAGTCACAGCACATAATTATGTTATAAGTCCTACTTGCGTACTTAGGTGGGCATTACAGTTCGGGATAAACCTCGACCACTCCCAACATCTTTCGCGAACTATTTAAAGCTCGGTGTTCGGGCGATGTCTCTCCAGTTTCACACTTTAAGTTAGGCAATGTACTCTTTCACTTGAATGTGCCATCTTTCACAATGTTATAAGTCTAGTTAACTGGTGTTATAGGTCCTGAACTTATCGCATACTTGATGATGGTCGATTTGGTGGACCCTAGATTGAGGCTGGTAACGAAGTCGGTGGGTCTCAACTTGATTAAGGCGGATCTTCATAGCTGGAAGAAGGACGCCTTGGTGCCTCATAGCTAGAAAATGGCGGATAAATGGTAGTGGTGCTGAGACTGAGAAGCACTCTTGGTATTATCATGAAGATATATTCTGTAAAATCGTTATCTTCCACGTATCACTCTCAAAGTAGGTAATTGAGTAACTGTGACTTTGTGAATGCACAGGACTATACTGAACTACCTATATAAAAATTGTCTTTATGGGCACTATACAGGCTGACTCAATGAATCGACAGTAAACTAGTCACAGCACATAATTATGTTATAAGTCCTACTTGCGTACTTAGGTGGGCATTACAGTTCGGGATAAACCTCGACCACTCCCAACATCTTTCGCGAACTATTTCAAGCTCGGTGTTCGGGCGAGGTCAGGTCTTGAAGTTATCACATACTTGATGATGGTCGATTTGGTGGACCATAGCTTGAGGCTGGTGACGAAGTCAGTGGGTCTCTACTTGATTAAGGTGGATCTCCATAGCTGGAAGAAGGACGCCTTGGTGCCTCATAGCTAGAAAATGGCGGATAAATGGTAGTGGTGCTGAGACTGAGAAGCACTCTTGGTATTGTCATGAAGATATATTCTGTCAAATCTTTATCTTCCACGTATCACCCTCAAAGTAGGTAATTGTGACCTGCACAGGACTATACTGCACTACCTATATACAAATTGTCTTTATGCGCCACTCTACACAAGTCTTACTTCCGTACTTAGGTGGGCATTACAGTTCGGGATGAACCTCGACCACTCCCAACATCTTTCGCGAACTATTTAAAGCTCGGTGTTCGGTTGAGGTCTCTCCAGTTTCACACTTTAAGTTAGGCAATGTACTCTTTCACTTGAATGCGCCATCTTTTACAATGTTATAAGTCTAGTTTACTGGTGTTATAAGTCTTGAACTTATCGCATAATTGATGATGGTCGATTTGGTGGACCATAGCTTGAGGCTGGTAACGAAGTCGGAGGGTCTTAACTTGATGAAGGTGGATCTCCACAGCTGGGAGAAGGACGCCTTGGTGCCCCATAGCTAGTAATAGTAAATGGCGGATAAATGGTAGTGTTGCTGAGACTGAGAAGCACTCTTGGTATTGTCATGAAGATATATTCTGTAAAATCTTTATCTTCCACGTATCACTCTCAAAGTAGGTAATTGTGACTTGCACAGGACTATACTGAACTACCTATATACAAATTGTTTTTATGGGCACTGTACAGGCTGATTCAATGAATCGACAGTAAACTAGTCGCAGCACATAATTACGTTATAAGTCTTAATTGCGTACGTAGGTGGGCATTACAGTTCGGGATGAACCTCGACTACTCCCAACATCTTTCGCGAACTATTTCAAGTTCGGTGTTCGGGCGAGGTCTCTCCAGTTTCACACTTTAGGTTAGTAAATGGCCTCTTTCACTTGAATGTGCCATCTTTCACAATGTTATAAGTCTAGCTTACTGGTGTTATAAGTCTTGAACTTATCGCATACTTGATGATGGTCGATTTGGTGGACCAAAGCTTGAGGCTGGTAACGAAGTCGGAGGGTCTCAACTTGATGAAGGTGGATCTCCACAGCTGGAAAAAGGACGCCTTGGTGCCCCATAGCTAGTAAATGGCGGATAAATGGTAGTGGTGCTGAGACTGAGAAGCACTCTTGGTATTGTCATGAAGATATATTCTGTAAAATCTTTATCTTCCACGTATCACTCTCAAAGTAGGTAATTGTGACTTGCACAGGACTATACTGAACTACCTATATACAAATTGTTTTTATGGGCACTGTACAGGCTGATTCAATGAATCGACAGTAAACTAGTCGCAGCACATAATTACGTTATAAGTCTTAATTGCGTACTTAGGTGGGCATTACAGTTCGGGATGAACCTCGACTACTCCCAACATCTTTCGCGAACTATTTCAAGTTCGGTGTTCGGGCGAGGTCTCTCCAGTTTCACACTTTAAGTTAGGCAATGTCCTCTTTCACTTGAATGCGCCATCTTTTACAATGTTATAAGTCTAGTTTACTGGTGTTATAAGTCTTGAACTTATCGCATAATTGATGATGGTCGATTTGGTGGACCATAGCTTGAGGCTGGTAACGAAGTCGGTGGGTCTTTATTCATCTCTAACTTGATGAAGGTTTTTCAAGCTATAGTTAAAGTTTGCAACAGAACCTCATGGGTTACGATATCGCCTCTGCGCAAAATCACTTTTGGATTCGTCACAAAAATGTTTTCTGTAAAGTCTTGATTTTCCTCGTATATCACCCTCAAAGTAATTGTGACTTGGTGAATGCAGAGGGCTATACTAAACTTCATATTACAAATTGTCTTTATGGGCACTTTACAGGCCGATTCAATGAATCGACAGTAAACTAGTCACAGCACATAATTATGTTATAAGTCTTACTTGCGTACTTAGGTGGGCATTACAGTTCGGGATGAACCTCGACTACTCCCAACATCTTTCGCGAACTATTTCAAGCTCGGTGTTCGGGCGAGATCTCTCCAGTTTCACACTTTAAGTTAGGCAATGTCCTCCTTTCACTTGATTGCGCCATATAAGTCGATGTTGGATGTTATAAATCTAGTTTATTAGTTTGCTAAGTCTTGAACTTTGAATACTTGATGATGGCCGATTTGGTGGACCATAGCTTGAGGCTATGGACGAAGTCAGTAGTTCTTAGCTTGATGAAGGTTTTTCAAGCTATGGTGGATATCAAAGCTGGAGGAAGGCCGTCTATATCTGTATCCTTTAGCTAGAAGATGACGGAGACACCTCTGATTCGCCATATGTGCACTTCAGAGGCGGAAATTGTTCGCTACTAACTACAAAAATTAGAGATATCCTCCTTCCCTAGTTTTGCTTTATAGTCGATAAGCAAGATTTTCACGACATGTCTTTTACATTGCTCGTAATTTTCTTTGATGTGCTAGATTTAGTTAATAAGTGATGAAGCTGGTGGCTTAACCAATAGAAAACTTTATTCAACGGTAATAAGTAGGCAATGGGTGCTGAAAATGTTGCATACATTTGTACACCAATCAAATGTTTTGCTTTCTCATAACTAATTTTTACACAACCATGAACTTAGTATTGCATATGTTATGGATGTGTAAAATAAAAAATTGTATTCAAGATGATTATGGTTGTTGAAAAAACTTAAAATAATAAAAAGAAACATTCGGATAGGTTCCACAGATATCGTTATATGAATTAGCATTGTATATATATGTATATTATATACATATAAGCATTAAGCATATGGTTCATCTCAAATCAGTTCTTTCGCATGCATACACTTAAGAAAGCGAAAATCCTTCAAGGACTTTAACATATACCAGTCAAAAGGAAACCAAAACAAAATTGCAAAATACGATTCCCGCCTAATTAACCTTGCATTAGCTCATTCCAGGGGCGAACGCAGAAAAATCGCGAACTATTTCAAGTTCATCTTTCGCGAACTATTTCAAGTTCGGTGTTCGGGCGAGGTCTCTCCAGTTTCACACTTTAAGTTAGGCAATGTCCTCTTTCACTTGAATGCGCCATCTTTTACAATGTTATAGGTCTAGTTTACTGGTGTTATAAGTCTTGAACTTATCGCATAATTGATGATGGTCGATTTGGTGGAAGTCGGTGGGTCTTTATTCATCTCTAACTTGATGAAGGTTTTTCAAGCTATAGTTAAAGTTTGCAACAGAACCTCATGGGTTACGATATCGCCTCTGCGCAAAATCACTTTTGGATTCGTCACAAAAATGTTTTCTGTAAAGTCTTGATTTTCCTCGTATATCACCCTCAAAGTAATTGTGACTTGGTGAATGCAGAGGGCTATACTAAACTTCATATTACAAATTGTCTTTATGGGCACTTTACAGGCCGATTCAATGAATCGACAGTAAACTAGTCACAGCACATAATTATGTTATAAGTCTTACTTGCGTACTTAGGTGGGCATTACAGTTCGGGATGAACCTCGACTACTCCCAACATCTTTCGCGAACTATTTCAAGCTCGGTGTTCGGGCGAGATCTCTCCAGTTTCACACTTTAAGTTAGGCAATGTCCTCCTTTCACTTGATTGCGCCATATAAGTCGATGTTGGATGTTATAAATCTAGTTTATTAGTTTGCTAAGTCTTGAACTTTGCATACTTGATGATGGCCGATTTGGTGGACCATAGCTTGAGGCTATGGACGAAGTCAGTAGTTCTTAGCTTGATGAAGGTTTTTCAAGCTATGGTGGATATCAAAGCTGGAGGAAGGGCGTCTATATCTGTATCCTTTAGCTAGAAGATGACGGAGACACCTCTGATTCGCCATATGTGCACTTCAGAGGCGGAAATTGTTCGCTACTAACTACAAAATTTAGAGATATCCTCCTTCCCTAGTTTTGCTTTATAGTCGATAAGCAAGATTTTCACGACATGTCTTTTACATTGCTCGTAATTTTCTTTGATGTGCTAGATTTAGTTAATAAGTGATGAAGCTGGTGGCTTAACCAATAGAAAACTTTATTCAACGGTAATAAGTAGGCAATGGGTGCTGAAAATGTTGCATACATTTGTACACCAATCAAATGTTTTGCTTTCTCATAACTAATTTTTACACAACCATGAACTTAGTATTGCATATGTTATGGATGTGTAAAATAAAATATTGTATTCAAGATGATTATGGTTGTTGAAAAAACTTAAAATAATAAAAAGAAACATTCGGATAGGTTCCACAGATATCGTTATATGAATTAGCATTGTATATATATGTATATTATATACATATAAGCATTAAGCATATGGTTCATCTCAAATCAGTTCTTTCGCATGCATACACTTAAGAAAGCGAAAATCCTTCAAGGACTTTAACATATACTAGTCAAAAGGAAACCAAAACAAAATTGCAAAATACGATTCCCGCCTAATTAACCTTGCATGTGCTCATTCCAGGGGCGAACGCAGAAAAATTTTTCCTGGGGGGGTTTTGAAAAAATATATTAAATATTCACGAACATTTTGTTCTTAAAATTTTTATGCTTTTTTTATACTCTGTATTGATTTGCTAGGAACAATCCTAACTTCTACTAGGTATAAATGCAAAAGTAGCTCTGTCTGTTCGTCTTTCGATGTTACCATCTCCCGCCCAAACAACTGAACCAATTCAAAAGAAATTTTGTACAGAGGTAGTCTAAGACATGAGAAAAGACATAGACTTTATGTTTTATCCCAATTCCTACGGGAACGGGAACGTAGTCGAGAACTTAGAAACTACTGCACCGATTTCAAAAATTCTTCCACCGTTAGAATGCTACACTATCCCCGAGCGAGTAACATAAACTTTAACTCATTCCCATATTCCTATGAGAACGATCACCATATTCCGACGGGAACGGGAGTCGTTCCTAATATTTCAAAATTAAATCTGTCTGTTTTTGTTTTCTTTGTTCCATTATTGTCATGGGAACGGAAGTACTTACGGCAAAACAATTTTATTTGGCAAAAGATGAAAAAAGTAAGAACATCGTGTGCATAAATGTATGTAGTTAAGTAAAATAATATAACAATAAGTTACTGAAAAATTAAAAATGCTGCCGAAAGCCACTATTCCACGCGGACGAAGTCGCGGGCACAGCTAGGATTTTATAAAATAGAATCAATGCGCCTTGGAACTTTTGCCATTATATTTATAACGTCCTCATAATCAACCGCAATACTCCTATAGATGTTCAGCAACATCAAACCGTTCAGTCGCTCCTCGCTGGTTCTTCCTCGCAGATAAGTTTTT
The DNA here is from genome assembly GCA_949752695.1 of Melanostoma scalare. Lineage (NCBI taxonomy): Eukaryota > Metazoa > Arthropoda > Insecta > Diptera > Syrphidae > Melanostoma > Melanostoma scalare. Next base: position 17,684,060 of record OX456987.1, on the reverse strand, counting down.
AATCTGCGCAGACATGAAAAAGATCGCTTGCTTGAAGCCACGGATACCGGAAGTGGTGCACCGATCTGCATAAAACAATGAACTGTTTTATATAGGGACGAATCGCAAACATTTAAGGTGTTTATAAAGTTGTTGGGCAGTTTATCGTTTGGCATACTCAAGCAATGTTCATGGGTATGCATATGCTTATTCATACATACATAAGTATACCCTTTCCTAGTTGCCGTTGTCGATCGCATTCTTATACAGAGTCAGAGCGACTGGCTTTTCGTATGTGTGATGAAAATTTTAATTTTCGTAGATTTCGGTAGCGACTGCCGTTAGCTTTGGAGTGACCGATACGATGTGTTTCGATCGCAACTGCCGTTAGTTTTGAAGCGACAAATGCGATGTGTTTGCAAGTAAGTAGGAAAGTGAATTTTCATATATTTCTATCGCAGGTCCCGTTGTATACGACCAAATACTACCTAAACATCAACATATCAAATTTACTACACTAGAAAAGGCTGATCATGCTAAAAACATACCAAAACCAAAAAGTCATTCCAAAACGTGTGAAATACCTGAAAATTTACTTATCGATAGAAAAGAAATGGCTTCCGCATTTGGAGGGATTTTTTCGTTGACAGAATGAAATTTTCAGATGAATTTTATGTTTCCATGTCTTATATTTTGGTTTTTGTTTTAAAAAACTAGTGGTTATTTTTTTATTTCACAAATTTCGGGGGGGGGGGGGGGTTTCAACCCCCAAAACCCCCCCTGCGTTCGCCCCTGGCTCATTCACTTAAAACAACTCTCAGCGCACTCTTTTAAATACATTCCACACTATTTTTGTTCGTTTTTTCTTCATTTCTTAAGCGATTGTAGCGCTGCGGTGCCCCAGGCCAATACACTCTTATTTGGAATATCGGGTTTACTATTCTTTATATATACAATGATATTACGTGCGGTTTTCGGTGCTTTTTTCGAAACTCGGCAATCTATACGTGCAAAGAAACGATGTGCTCATTTTTTTGTAAGAGGCTTTTCTGAGTTGCGTCTGTGTGGAAAGAAATATTCTATTAATGGTTTCCGTCTTTCTAATTCATACTCGGTGTCCTTGTTCTCACTCATTAGTCAAACATTAATGAAAAATCCTTTCTTTACAACAAAAATGTTGCGACAAAAATTGCGTTTTTGTCTCACTGACAAAATAGGGTTTCGCAACACAGGGAGGAGTCCCGGGTGCTAGCGCATATTTTAACAGTATGCCTTGTGTGGGAATGGAGGGGACTTACAATTCTCTGTAATCCAGAAAGCTCAAGCCTAACGGAGGGCTTCCAAGGGCGATACCCCTGAAAAACAATTTTGTCTCTGTTGGGATTCGAACAACGAACCTCTGGATTAACAGGCAGACATGCTATCACGCTACGGCACAGACGCACGTATCATATGTTTCATCTGTTTTTGTACATTTCTAGTAAAACACGTAATATGTATAAGTCACTATATTTATATTAACATTCACTCATATCGGGTGGAATATCATTGATTAAAGAGGACGAGACATTTGGATCACAAACAGTTCCAGCAACCGCCTCCTCGACACTCGCCCTTAAAATGCGAAAATTTACATCAGTATAATCCAGCTTTGAGTAGAGATAGATAGGTAGTCTGTTGCTCATGACCCATACTCCTTGCTTTACTTGTCGATCGACCTTAAGATCATTCGGAAATTGTATCAGTGATTTATCCATAATAACGTCTAGCAAGTTATGTCGACTGTACGGCTTTCGAGTATCCCAGCAACCAATGGTGTCTCGATGTACCTGAGTGTAGAACATGACCCCGTTGCGATCGATTCCGGAAGTTGACGATTGTCCATCACGACCACGATCTCCTATCGATGAGAATGATTTAGCTAAATCCTGTGCTTTGTTTGGCCAATTTCTTTCCTCACGAAGTAAAGAAGTTGATACCATAAACTCCTTATAACTTGCCATGGGATGAAAATACAACAAACGATCTTCAAACTCATTCAATGGAGATAAGCTTAGTCCAAACACCCGATCGAGCCATACACGTTGAAATCTGATGCTTTTGGATTCGGGTTGAAGTTATAATTCGTTGTTCGCCAACTTCGATTCTTAGCCAAGCTATAGACAACTATACCAAATCGCCAGACATCAGTAACGTAAGCATAAGCATCGTTGCACTGACCATTACGTACATCGACTAATATATTCGAATGCAATGAATCCTGTTTAACCTGGTCTGGCGGAAGTTCGAATGAAATAATTCTTTTGTTTGTCTTCAATTCGTAAACAACAACTTTTGGGGGGCAAATTTGATTTAAGCTTACAGTTGCATTGACGACACCAGCGTCTATCAACCACAACCGAGAACATTCATCTATGGATGTTCTATAGACTGACATCAGCTTGGTACAGTCAACATTGTAAGGATCACCGTGCTCTTCCCAATTTGGATATGGCTGAAGAGGTGGACTAAGTTCCTTCGGTGGGAACGGAAGCACACTCAAACTAGCTGGTACACCATCTTTCCAGCGAGGAGTCGTTACAAAAATCCTATTCCCATACACATCTATGCCCAGAGGCAAGTTGTTTTGTGGAATAAATTCACTAATGCGAAACTTATCATATTTTGTGTACAAAAAAAGCAACAACAACTTACTTGTTTGCGATCGCAGCTTGTCTCCTTGCAAAAGTTGGATAGTCGAAATCCAAATATTTCCATTCGTTAACCACTTGAAAGGCAGTGGATTGAGTTCGATTTGCAACAAAGTCATGCCCCTCTTCGAAATTAAACAATGGTGGATAATTATTGCTACTTAGGGTCAACCCTGGGAAGAGAGCATCTGAAGACGATATAGCCACACAAAAAGCAAAGGCCAACAGTTCTTGAATCAATGCCATTTTCAATGGATTGTGATAACGTTTCCGCTTTCAATTAAACATTCCAAGCAAGAGCTTTAAATAAATTTTTTGCACGTCGCACCGACCAAACGCGAAGAGAAATTAATTACAAGTGAATAACGAGTGTTGTAGTCTGAAAGACTTGCTTGAAGCAAGTCGCAGTCAAGCTAGTCTGCCATCACATGAAGTGTTGGAGTACCGCGCAATGACTGCTGATATCCGCCCGACCGGGTTATACCAGTTCTATGGTCGCTCTATTTGCTGTGTTACATAATTTGTATATTGACTGTTAATGATTTTGAACAGTGGCTGTTGAAGGCTTCCAGCAAAATTTGCTGAGGAATTGATGACTTTCATTATGTGAAATCAAGTACGTTTTATTCATAACTCTTATTACTTAAACCAGTTCGACAGAGAGCATAATGCTCTGATTTATTAATCTGTGATCGTATCGAATAATTTGTTTTTTCATTGTTATAATTTTTTGAGGTAGAACGGAGTGAATTCACGATATGACATCGAAAGGGGCAACCCATTTAAAGGTTCAGGGCCGCCGATATATTTTGATTGAATCAATTACTTTGGCTAACAATTCCTATCCCCAGGCTGAATGGTTGTCAATACATTTTTTTTAAGGACATACAATTAAATCAATTAAGTGAGTGAGAGTGCAATTCATTATGAATCCGAAAACTTTCAGTTTCTACTGTTGGTTGTTTTTTTCCTGTCTCAAGGAAACATTCATTTATATTTTGAATAAAAAAGGATGTGTTAAATGTTTAGATCTAGGTTATTTGGAAATTCAGCCATGCAATTCAATTAACAGTAGCGTTCGAGTACGCACCCACAACCGCACATTTAAACACATTCATCCACATTATATCACACGTTTTGTTCGAGGATTTTAAAAACAACTAATTTTTGACAGAAAACTCTCTCCGTGAGAGAGTAAATAATTTCCCCATGCTACACATTCTAACCGAAGAAATTTCTATGAGCAGAAATGTGTGAACATTTTTTTTTTTTTTTACATTTCATAGTTTCTGTGCGATATGGAAGGAATTTTTTTGTTTTAAGCAAAACTGTCTCCATTTGATGACATCATTTTCACAACAATCCGACAAGTTTTCGCAAAATTTAACAATTGATTTGATTACGGAGGACGACTTCAAGACCTCTGAACAAAAAATTAAATGGAGAGCGTTTATAGAAAATTCAAAAAACTAGAGGACTTTTCATATGGAACTCTCCTAAAATCGAAGCCTTCAAAGGAATTCTCACATGAAAACTCATTGCTTGTTGTTCGTTTGCAATTCTTGGCCATTGAAATAGCAAGGAACCGTGAAGATTATAATGATGCTTCTTCTTCTTCTTCTTTCCATTTCCGGCGTTACGAGTAGTGATCTTGAAGCGATCACAACTCTCCCACTTTTCTGCTTCACACTATAGTGATCCGCCTGTGGGGTACGCCACGTTGACCTCAGAAAGCGTCGGCAAGCTTCCGGTTTTGGATTGTTCCATGTCTGAGGCCAACCAAATGCTGCTGTTTTTGCATTTGCTTGTACCAGGAGTGTTTTGGCCTGCCTTTTCTTTTTCGTCGGGAATTTGTTGAAACGTTGTACGATATTGGCTTTTGGACGGGGTTCTGCGGATCTCTCCTTTGAACATGACAATACCAACTGAGCCGGTCGTGCTGAATTTTGTCCAAGATGGTACTTTTAACATGAAGGCTTCCACGGATCTTAGTACTTCTAATTCGATCAAGCTTTGTTACTCCTGCTGTCATCCGAAGCATCTTCATTTCGGCTGCCGTCAATTTGCTCTCATACTTTTTGTACATTGTCCAACATTGTGAACCGTATGTCAGAGCTGGACGGACAACTGCTGTGTAGAGTCTTCCCTTCAGCTTAGGGGGCATTTTTCGATCACAGAAGATAGCGGAGTTTTCTCGCCACTTCATCCAACCTACGCTTACTCGATGATTGATGTCGTCATCACAAGTTGCTTCACTATTGATCATAGATCCCAGATATTTAAACTTTTCACACTTGGGAAGCACATTTCCATTCAAACAAATGTCTGGACCATTACCTATACCCATACCATTTCCTTCCAGAACATCAATCCAAACGTCAAGTGCTTGTTGCAGGGATGTAGGATCCTCGCTTATGATGGCTCCATCGTCAGCAAAGAATAATTGTTGTACTTTATTGTCCGTTACTTTTCCTTCGAGCAAATAATCCAGAACAGCAATAAAGAGCAATGGACTCAAGACACTTCCCTGATGTACACCTACTGTTATTTGGAATTCTTCGGTGACTTCAGCTGGGCATCTCACCTCTGTAACTGCTCCCTCGTACATGTCTATAATTATTCGCACATAGGCTTAAGGAACTCCTCGGTGTCTGATGGCCACCCATATCAGATCTCGTGGTTGTCGATCGAATGCTTTTTCGAAGTCAACCAACACAATATGCAAATCCTCTAAGATATAATGATAACTTACACTATAACAATTTAAACTTGCACTACTTGCTAGGATTAAACACTTGGTTATAAATTCTCCGAACACTTTTTAAATTTTCAAAACTTTCTGGCACTATGTCCTTTTCAGAGGTCAAGAGTGAAGTGCCATGCCAAAGAAGTGCCATCTGCTTGGCGGTCTCTTCGTTCATTGGCGCATTCAGCAAATTCCACTCACTTCGACCAATCAGAGTCGTGGAGGTTCGTCACGGGGTATCTGCAGTACTCTCAGCAAATTCGCTGGAGTCTGCGCCGTAGGCGAAACGCATCCATCGTTCTTTTCTAAACAACTTTGTTGCTGAATCTCTCGGTCGTTAGAGATTCGCAACACCTCGCCCGAATGAACGAATCCAGACCTGTTCCATTTCAATCCATTCCAGAATAGAAAATTGAAAAACTATTACTTTTAACAAATTCCCTCGGCCCAACCGACCCAAGTTACACTGTGCAAGAAAACTATTTAAGCTAGGATTCAGTTTAAGAGGATTCGTCATTTTTCGCGAAAACTACTAAATTACTTCGGTGAACCTTCGCGCAGATTCTGGGGAATGGGGACAGTTCTATAAAGAGTAATTTCTTGCTAAGGTAAAGCACTTTAGGTTGGGCACTCGGCCTTTGCGGTGGGCACTCAGCCATTACGTTGGGCTATTGGCCGTTTATTTTGAAAAAGGCTTCAAATGCCAAATTCTGATGATGATGACGTTATAGTAAACGTTGACTGATAACTAGTCAGTGCGTTAGAGATGGGTAGCCATATCTCTATCTTTAGTACAAATATTAGGTTGTTAGTAACCTGCTGCTGCTGCTGTTGCGATGGACTTTCTCCAGAACCTTCCTGGTTCTTATTAACGCTGCTGCTTGAGTCTCCAGCCGTCCACTGGCTCAATGAAGGGGTAGCTATTTGGGTTGCTTTTCCAAAATGCTTTGAAGTACACCACTAGCTGATGGAATAGGGTTGCTTTGTACTCTGCCAGCACTTTGAAGCCACAAGAAAAGGAGGGGGTGAAAATGGGAAAAGGAAGAGAAGTAAAGGTCTAACTTGTTGTGGTAAAATCTACCGCAACAACCTGAGAAACATTATGCTATTAACTTATAAACAAACACCAGATTAATATTATCTGTCTTTGATTATATTATCGTTGTCAAAAAGCACGATATTTCGCGGAATGGATCTTTAAATACTTCAATATGTGCAGGAACACTTGTGGGAATTTTCAAAGGTGTTATGGGTGTCACTAAACTAGATGTTCCTCAAGTCGCCTCCTGCGACTAGCGGGTTACTGCCGTGGTGCAACCTTCAATAATTATACTCCAATCTATATCCTCTTTCTTTGCTTACCTTGAGCCAAAAGTGTTAAGAAAAAATATTCTTAACGTCCACGTGACATTGGCTCATTGCCGCATCAGGCATTTTTAAACAAGTTTTCAAGATTTTTGTAAATTTTGATTATTTTATTTCGCCGAGATGCGAGTTAATTAATACAGTGTCCTCACTCCTCACTGTTAGTTAACCTCTAAGCCTCTAGCAGCTTTTATTTCGTAATCGCCAATCGAGAGATCTATAAAATCGATGGGTTGCATCTTTTAGGGCACATGTTTCGATTGAATACACTTATACCTCTATCGTATGCAGAAACTTAAGACCAACTACACAAATCTTTTTCGGTTGCACTTTAATTCAGGACTTATCAGTATTTTTTACGTCCCATACGTTATGTTATGTTATGTTATGTTATTTTTGTATAAAAATTCAATTTTTCTATTCCTCCACCACCAGATGTTTAGGCATAATGTTGCTTTTTATCACGAGTATTGCGTCAATGCTTCCTGGCATTGGCGGCACAACATTATTTGATTGGATCTAATTGCGGATAAATTGTGATGGGCTAAAGCCAATGGGTACGTTCAAGAACCTATCGGATATTCTATATCGGATACACGAATCTATGATTCCTTTTTGAACGATTCAGATATCTTTTCATCATCAGCATCATCAGCTGTGAAATATTAAAATTCGAAAAACAGAAAAACATTCAAAATATCGTTTCTAAACTATTGGATTTTATTTTTTTCATTTTCCCATGGGTTTTAACAGACCCTTATACTGAAATAAATGCAAACCAAAACAAGAAACCAACAAGAAACCAACATGAAAAGAAATAAAAATAAATTCTCTATCAGAGAATAGAGAGGTACCTATACCAAAAATACTCTAATACCTTTAGATAGCTTTTTAGTAGAATTGAGTTTGTGACTCTGATAAACCTTTAACACGTAAACAACAACAAAAAGCTATCCGGATACGATTATTGAACGCCCTCAATAGCCCAGTTCACACTGTACAATTAGTTGGACAGACTTCGTCTGATGGAAGTTGGATGGTCTGATGTAGTTTGCGTTCACACTTATCAAGCTTGTCGTCCAACTTTATGTCACATACCCTCCCACTTCATTTATTTTTGTATAAAAATTCAATTTTTCTATTCCTCCACCACTAGATGTTTAGGCATAATGTTGCTTTTTATCACGAGTATTGCGTCAATGCTCCCTGGCATTGGCGGCACAACATTATTGGATTGGATCTAACTGCGGATAAATTGTGATGGGCTAAGCCAATGGGTACGTTCAAGAACCTATCGGATAGGCTATCTCGGATACCCGAATGTATGATTCCTTTTTGAACGATTCAGATATCGTTTCATCATCATCAGCATCATCATCAGCATCATCAGCTGTGAAATATTAAAATTACAAAAACAGACAAACATTCAAAATATCGTTTCTAAACTATTGGATTTTATTTTTTTCATTTTCCCATGGGTTTTAACAGACTCTTATACTGAAATAAATGCAAACCAAAACAAGAAACCAACAAGAAACCAACATGAAAATAAATAAAAATAAATTCTCTATCAGCTGATCAATTGAATAGAGAGGTACCTATACCAAAAATACTCGAATACCTTTAGATAGCTTTTTAGTAGAATTGAGTTTGTGACTCTGATAAACCTTTAACACGTAAACTACAACAAAAAGCTATCCGGATACGATTATTGAACGCCCTCAATGACGTTTGTTTTATTCACTTTCACATCATTGCGAAAGTTAAACATAAGCCTCTCTGCTACGACAAGGTGAAACACATTGGTTTAAACCTCATCGTCCTTATGCCCTTCAATTTCCCATGCAACTGATGCTACTAATGTTGGTGATACTATACTGTTTCCTCTATTATTGCTGCTGCTTTCATTACTACTGCTGCTCCTACTTATTTTATGCAACTACGGCGGAGTTCCGTTCTGTTGGCAATTTATTGTAACTGGAATTGCAGTTTGGAGCACTGGCTAACCCCAAAGTTTATAGATGTAGATATAAGCTTGTACTTTTTCCTTTCAACTTATTGAAATCTTTTCTTCTTCTTCATTTTCACCAAAGAGGGCAACGACGACGCCCTAGTCTATGTTTGGAACTAAATTTATTCAAAGCTAGTATCGCTATACCTCACACCGCCAGGTCAAAGTATTTCTCCAATATCATGGACAATGAGATCAATAGCTCCTCCATCGTGTGGAATATAACCTCCATAGGTATCCAACACAATTTTTCGTCTGGTAAATCCACAATCGTTTACCAGTCCACCAATAACAAAAATACTAATTGAATCGACTAAGGGCCGGTTTGTTCAAGCTTGATTATTTCTAATCAATGATTATTCCAGACGATAATCATAGATTCGGTTTGTTCACGAAATTTTTAATCAAGGAATCTCTGATCAGAGCTTTTAAACAAAGATTTTGCTAAGCAGTGAATTTTTCTGGGTTAGCTCCAACGATTAACTGAAATTCAGTTTGTTCAGGATTGATTTTTGTTCAAATCACAGCTTTTCCTTCAAAACAAAAAATTGTCAGGCTGACATATCACTTTGAATGAGGCATATATGTATGTAGATGCTGTACATTTAGTTTTTTTTATAAGTAAAATAAATGAAAACAAAAATAAAAAAAATTGCAGGCTTGGCTGAAGTGGTATTTTATGGACTCATAAATGGCAGAATTTTCTTTGAGTTTTAACTCCGATAGGAGAATTTCAGCAGCGTGTTTAGTTTTTTGTTTAATGCGCCTCCTTGTTTTAAAACCTACAGTTTCTTCATCTTGACCTTTTTTTTGGTCTGGACTGCTTGAGTCAATGTCCTCAGTTGTGTGGTTGCTTGTTGAGCAGCTTGCATGGCATTATTTACAATATTATGGGTGTTTTGTATGGAAGCAGTTTCTTCTTGTACTACAGTTTCAGCTTCGCAAACTTCTTTTTCAAGTTGTTCAATTCCCTGTTTTCCAACCAATGCAGCTACTGCAGCACGAGCAGCTTGCAAAGCCTTTTTCAGTAAACTGAGTTTAAACCTGATGATAACCCTGTTGTCCGGCTGCGGTTTGAGCATTTGATGCTGCTTTTGCTTATTGTGCAGCTTTGAGAGCTATGCTAGATGCTTTTTGCTTTGATGACCAACTCATAGCTCTGTTCGATTGGCAATTAGTTTGGGGCTCTTTATTAAGGTCTTCCGAATCGGCATACCTATACATATGAATATGAAACTAAAATGAAATTAAATTCAAATCTCGATATATTTGACAACCGACTCTATTTATCATGAAAAAATGTATGTATTTTCAATAGATTTCCTTGATTAAGTTTTGACTAGACTGGAAAATGGAACGATTTTTGAATAACCCATTATTTGCTAACCAAGCTATGAAAAAGGTGAACAAACGCACTTTGATGATCACAGATTCTTAATCATGGATTAAAAAGAATCCTTGATAACCAAATTGCTTATTTAATCCGCTCTGAACAAACCGGCTTTAAGAGGTTTTCCTCATGACATATCCACATAATTACCGCTCTAAGATAAGTGATCCTAGAAATTGTTCAAATATATTTGCAATATATTATATTATCCGAGCTGACGGCAAAGCCATAGCTAATTAATTAATAAAACTATTGTTAAGTGTTTATTTAATGAACGATAATTAAATGAATTCTTACTTACTTACTTATTTGCAAATGATGTTTGAATGAATTGAAAAGCCAAGTCCTAGACATATGTCAAAACATCGATAACACACTGCACGACTTCATTAAGTTTTTGTCGACTGTACTGGAACTTCCATTTGGGAGCTCTAGCTGCCCCAAAAACTTTAGGGGTATATTTTCTAAAAGGAAAACTGATTACCAATATCTTAGAAATAAATCACTTGTCAATATGTTTAATTAAGTATATTTTGTAGTTTTGGAGTCTTTGTTGCTTATAGCTCAAATGTCTCTTTTAGTTTAGTAGCAGATTACGTGCATACACAAAAAGGCTTTTGAGAAGACAAAGCTCCATAAAAACTAAAACTATCAAAAAATAAATAGAATACGATTTAAATAAGCCGATGTGGTATGACGACGACCATAGCAGGAATGGGAGTAAAGTTTTACAATTAAAGGCTCGTTTTTCTAAGTCATGATTGCTGGCCCCGCTATTACTTAAGTTTCTATTACTCAGGTGCCAATTGGACTGCGAGCTTTTATTGTCATATTTTACTATTATCGTTATGGAATTAAACCGAAGCAATATGTCCCTGCCATCGTCGTTTTAATTGTAAAAATATATTACTTATTCTTAACGATCTTCTTATTCTTGTTAGGTACTTACGGTGCCTTAATGTTATTCTGATGTAAAAGCTATATTATTGCAAACTTTTCTTAGAATCGATTCAATTACGTTCTCGTGAAGCACATCCATACTTACAGACTTTTGCGTTTTCAATATCACTAGGATTTGACTGGAAAATCAAACCAACCAACAGCAGTAAGAAGAAAATTATTATATTTCATTCATAATTGTTGTTGTTTGTTGTTGTTGTTTGCGAAATTTAAAAACGTAGAAACCTATCTTTAGATATTTGAGAATATGTAGAATGTGTTTTCTCCTTAAGTCACCTCTTGCGATAATTCTGGAGGCACTGCGGTGATATTCTAAGTCGTCACTGCACAGCTGCGCTGTTAACTTTCCAGGAGGTAAAACATATTTTACTGCCATAGTGCAACCTTAAATAATTATACTCCAATCTATATCCTCTTTCTTTGCTTACCTTGAGCCAAAAGTGTTAAGAAAAAATGTTCTTAACGTCCACGCGCCATTGGCTCATTGCCGCATCAGGCATTTTTGAACAAGTTTTCAAGATTTTTGTAAATTTTTGATTATTTTATTTCGCTGAGATGCGAGTTAATTAATACAATGGGCCATATTCATAGAGAATTACTAAAGTCGTAACTTCTTAGTTCACAGTTTAAGCTAAATCATTTAGGAAAACACAGCTTCTATTCATAGACGATTTTCATGCTGTGTTTAACTAAACTAGAGTTTATTGCAGTATTCTACTTCAGTTATGCTTCAAACGAAGACATCAAAATCAGAAACGTCAAAATAAAATAAATAAAAAAAACGCTTCTTTTTATTGTTTTGGTTTTTCGAGCTGCTGGTTGGATACAATCTCATAGCGTACTACAAGTAAGTATTATTAGTTGAAATGAAATTCAAACAATATATTGTTTTCTTTTGGGTTAGATGGACAAACAAAATGTGAAGCGACAAAGGCAGGAGAATTGGACGCAGCTCGAAAAAGACCTTTTCCGCGAACTCGTTCGAAAGCATCTCTCTGTTGTAGAGAGCAAGAAAAATGATGTCAAAATGATTGAGAAGAAGAAAGTTGCTTGGAGGGATATTGATGGTGAGATGAAAGCTGCCGGCTACAACAGAACACCCCAGAAAATGAAGGAACAGTGGCACCGAATGAAAGTGGCAGCTGGAAAGAGTAACGCACTTTTGAAGAAAACTACCGGGGCCACTGGTAACTGCGTCAAAATTATAGAACCATCTGAAGAAGATCTCGTAATTCAAGATATGATAAAGGATGACTTACAGGAGGACACCATTATGATAGACAGTGACACTCCCAGAATTTATATTGAATATTTGGAAGAATGTTCGCCAAATATAGAAAACCTTTCCTCTGAAGCTGAACAAGAACATCCCGTTGTAGACGATGAATCTGATGATGACGCTGAGAATTTAAATAACTCCGAAAATATATCTCCTCTAAAAAAATTAAGAAAGTTGCCAAAACAAAATTCTAAAAGGCCAGAAGTCGATCTGATTCACCAACGCCGAAGGCAGATTCTGACCCAAAGTCGTCAGAATTTTGAGATACATCGTCTCAAATTAGAACAAATAAAACAACAAATGAAGCATGAAGAGAAATTATTTGAAAAAGACCTTGAAATAAAAAATATAATTATAGCGCGAGAAAACAAGATGCTCGAGAAGGAAAACATGAATTAATTCCTTCGTACTTTTAAGACTCACACATGGACTGACTAATGTTTAAGTTATTTTTATGAAATTAAGATTTTATTTTCATTTATTTTGTGCAAATGAACTACGCATTGTTAATTTTTTTTTTGTTTTTTTTGAGTAAATATTAAATAATATTTGGAGATTTTTTTAATAAAAAGAAAATATTTTCAAAAACTATGCAAAATGGGTATTTATAAAATTTTTGCGAAATAATTTTACAGCAGCGGGGGTTTCTGTGATGACGTTTTCAGGAAAGATTGGTATTGCTCCATCTATAGTGCTGTAAGTTTCGTTATTTTCTTCAAAGACTGAAAAACGAAAATATATCTTTTTACGAACCTTCAACAAAAAATTATATTTACATGATAGATTTCTTTCTTTTGCTATGTTATGCAAAACTGCTACAGCCACTACTATATTTTTGGCAGTATCCAGGTCTACTCGAAGTCTTTCGAAAATGCAACGAAACTTTGATTTCATTTGTCCGTTTAAACATTCAATTTTGTTCCTCGTTGCAATGTGAGATTTATTATACTTTTCTTCCTGTGGGGTTTGAGGATCTCTGATGGGAGTGAATAAAACAAACGACAATGGATAGCCAGCGTCTCCAAGTAAAATTCCCTGGTGTGTAGACCTGGAAGTTTCTAAACGTGTTTTTAAACTACTGTTCCTCCATATACGAGCATCATGTCTGGAGCCCCTGGATCTTGCAACAATATCTGTTATCCTACATTCAGCATCACAGACGATCTAAACAAATTTGAATGATCAATGTCGAGGACAGATTCATATTATTATATTGCCTACTATTATTTTACAAATGTTATTCATTAACCATAGGTATGAGAACATATATACCTGGACGTTGAGGGAATAATATCCTTTTCTATTGATAAAATGCCCAGCCATTGCATCTCCAACTATCTTTGAAGGGCACTTTATCCTAACGTGTGTACAATCGATGGTACCAATGACACTAGGAAATCCAGCAATTTGAAAAAAATGTGATTTTGTTTGTTGAAATTCCTGGCTTGTTGAAGGAAATTTTACAAAGTTTGTAAACTGTAACGCGAGTCTCTTTGCGATATTTGCAATAATTCTGCTTACTGTTGGCTGAGATATTCCATGCAGATCACCTTAATGAGGATTGGTTTTATTGTTTATAGGAGATATCCGATTTGAAATCATGGTATACAAATGAATACCTACCTACGTCACTTTGATGAACATTTCTTCCAAAAAATCGCAGTGCCGTAAGAACTTGGAGACTTCCAGAAATTGGCATTCCTCTGTTGTTACGATGTTCTTCAATGCTTAACAGATTTATTATAAAAGTTGCTGTCTCCTTGTCAAATCGATAACGTTCCCAGAATTGTTTATTATTTAATTCAAATGGATTACTTCGAATTTTGTAAATTTTTCTTTGTCTTGATACAGGCAAAGTTCGAAAAATATTTACTAAATCAATGTCTTCCATAATATCAAAATCTTCTTCAATATCACGTAACATGTTTATTTAAGAATTATTACTTTTATTAACAAAATTGTTTTCACAAAATATATATTCAAGATCAATTATGTATTGAAAGCATTGAATAATTTTTGACAGTCAATAGAAAAGAAGCAGCTTAAACCTAGTATCCCCCATGATTAGAGTTAGACTCCAGTTTACGTCTTAATCCTAGTACTAAATTTGACTATGAATAGCTTAATCTTCAGTTTAATGTAATAACAGTTTAACAGCAGTTTAAAAATGTCTATGAATATGCCCCAATGTCTTCAATGTTAGTTAATCTCTAGCAGCTTTTATTTCGCAATCATCAATGGAGATGTCTTAAAAATCGAGGGGTTGCATCCTTTAAGGCACAAGTTTCAGTTGAGTTCACCTATACCTCTATCGTATGCACGAACTTAAGAGCAACTAAACAAATCCTTTTCGGTTGCAATTTAATTTAGCACTTTGTCTGTATTTTTAAGGTCTAATACGTTATGTTATATTATGTTATTTTTGTATAAAATATCAAATTTCCTTTTGCTCCACAAAATGTTTAGGCATAATGTTACTTTTTTATCACGAGTATTGCGACATTAAGCTTCTTGAAATTTTTTATTTTTTTAAATTGGTCTTGAGCTTAAATTGGCTCTACGATATTGATTGGTACAAAAATATTTGAAATTGATATATTTTGCCTTTTGTATTTTATAAAATGAATAAGTAATTGCTTTCTGAAGGCATTTTTCAGTAGGCACGTACGCACATCAGTTAAAATATTACGTACTCAACATGCAAATGGACATGCACAAGCTCAAGTACTAGATACTGCTAAAGTTGTTAAAACAGTTTCTTTATTCAATAATGAAACTGTTTTGGAAATTGCACCATGTAGATATTGAAAGAAGGTTATTAATGGTGCATATGTTACTGATCTACTTATCTCACCACTTGGGACGAAGCATGATAACATAGGTTCCGATAGCTTCGTCCATGAAGTTATTCTGCCGGAGATTTCACCGAACTTCCAATAAGTGTTGCTCGGTAGTTCGAGAGAAAAGTTTGAAGAGCCTTATCGGGATATTTTTTTTTCCTTCGTGTTCTTTTTAAATGATTCCTTGAACGTTCGCACAAACTTGTGTTCCATTGTCGGTTACTATAGCATTCGGAAGTCCTTCCATCGCGAAAATGGATTGGACTGCCTTAATTATTGCTTCGGCTGTTATGGCTGACATTGCTACCACGTAAGGGAATCTGGAAAAAGAGTCTACACAAAAGCCACACTTTATTAAATAATGGTCCAGCAAAGTCCAGGTGTACCCTTTCCCATGCCTCTTCTGCCAAAGGCCAGTTGCTGTACTCCCGTTTAGGATCGGTTGCTATTTCCTGACAAACTAAGCATCTGATTGATTTGATTGTCGTTTCATCCTAAAAACGCCCCAATGACCCTCTTGAACGTACTTAACTCTAGCCTGCATGGATTCCGGAATGACGACCCGCTCGTAGTCTGAACTGAGAATGATTTATTATATCCCCTTACAATACCAAAGTAAGCCATGCAACAATCAAACAGAATCCACCCATTGGACTTAAGCGACTAAGTGATTTGTCACCAGTAAATGCTCTGTAGTAGAGTATTCCAGAGAAAAAAAGTGTTCCGGTGGCCATTAGCGAACCCGTCAATATTGGCCTTTTGGCTAAAGGGACTGCCATAAGTGCGATTGAATGGGAGAAGTGGAACCTATTGGCAATTTCGAAAATTGCTCTTGATCCTCCTTTATCTTGAACAGCCATTAATCTATGACTACCGATTGCACCCAAAATCACAGCAGCAGCACCGCTAACTCCAGCTATTCGTACAAAGTTGTAATTCCTTCCGGCAAGTCGCCACAGACGCAAAGCGTTCGTCATTATTCCCGCTGTTTGTTTGGTTGTTTTCGCTACAACGTTACTCTGCTTTGAAACGATTCCATCATTTTGTGAAAGTATGAATCCCAATAATAAATTAAAACCATGTACATTTTCACAATTTGATGCAAAAAAAACCAGGAACCACCTAGGTCGGTGACATAACCAAATATAATCAAAGATATCTGCTGTTCTATCTATACACCAAATGCATGACTTTCTCGATCATAGTAAGGTTTCATTTCAACATCTACCAGCTTAGTGGGCCATCCGTTCTTTATTTGAGCGGCCACTTTTTTTAGCACTCGGTCCTTGAGAGTATATTTCCCCATTGCCTCAGCGTTTAAAGGCCTTGGTCCTAGATCTTCTTAAATTGCCTTAACTTTATGACATTTGCCCTCCAGCTAGTCAAACCCTAGCAGGCATGACAACGCGTCGGCATTTCTATGCTTAGAAGTGGGTCGATATTTTATTTGGTAGTCTTATAGGCCATAAGCGTCAAGACCCAATTACGAAGACGGCGCATTGTCATTTCTGGAATCAGCTTACTAGGATAGTCAGCAAAGGTTTGTGGTCGGTTTGCAGCTCAAAACACATAATGTCACACACGCCAATGTCTCCTTCTCTATCTGGCTGTACCTCTCCGTTCCGTCTGGATATCGGTGCGATATCACTGCTCCGATACCGTAGTTGGAGGCACTTCACTAAACATCTTTTCAAAGTCTCCAACGCGCCTTGTTGGCTAGCAGACAACACAAATTTAGCACCTTTTCGCTCGAAGTGTGTTGACTGGAACAGCTGCCTGTGAGAAATATTCACCTATTGCGTCTTCCACTTCCTTTAAATTTGATGGCGGCGGCGTTAGTAATTTGCGGATTGCCTCTAAATTTTTCTCGGAAGGCCGAATACCTGCGGCAGATAGCGTATGACCCAAGTATTCTTATTCCTCTTTAGCAAATGTGCATTTCAGCCTGTTGCATCTAAAATCACTATTTTGCAGACGATCGAAAACCTCCTTCAACTTCTGCAAGTAACCACGATGTCATCTAGATAAACAGCCACCGGAATATCGCCAAACAATTGTTCCATTATGTTCTGGAATTCTCCAGCAGCGCTGCTGATACCAAACGGTAGACGTTGATACGAAAAAAAAAAAAAAAAAAAAAAAAGTTGATACTGGTACAGTCCAAGCGGAGTGTTAATCACCACCATCTCTTTTGACGCATCCGAAAGGTCGAACGAAGAACGTTATGAAAAATGTCTGGAATACAGTGAATTTGATGTCGGTTTGCTATAACTGTGGATTCACACTGGATTTAAAGTCTTCACATATCCACATAGATAGATAGATAGATATTTTATTTCTTTCTTCAAATAGTATTAGGTTGCTACCGCTCAGTTTACACAGAGATTTGATAATTATATTATATCTTTCTACTGAATAAGTTATTTTTACAACATTATAATTTTAAAATTAAAAGGAAAATCTATGTCTCGAAGGAAAATATGACAAAAACCTTCATTTAAGCATAATAAATATTTCTGTTAAGAAATATATTCAGATTGAATATCTTAAACATGTATGTAGCTTGTAGCTGTATAAAAAGTTATATTAAAATGACAGTGAAGTTTGCAAGTAAGTTTAATATCAAGTAAATAATAAATAGATATATATTAAAAGTAAACAAAACAAGTAGAATCAATTAACTATTCAACAAATAAGAGAGATAAATAAATGAATAAACAAAATTAACTGACTAGTTAACAATTAGGTAAATAAATAACAAATGGGTAAACTAATACATAAATAAATAAATTAATTAATTCAACAATAACTAAATAAGTAAATAAATAAGTTAGTATATAAATAAATAAAATAGAATAAATAAATAGGTATATAAATTAATAAATAAATAAATAAATAAGTAAGTAAATAAATAAATAAATAAATAAATATATACATCGGAAATAGAACTTAATGTACGAAAAGAAAAAAAAAATACAATAATTAACTATTGTTGTGCTAGATGTACTACCAAAGGGTTGTCAGAAATATCACAGTTCATTAAAAAGTTATCAGTTAATTTTTGAATTCTTCTGCAAATCAATTCAACACCTGCTTGACTATGAATATCATTAGTGGAATGATGCCAGGGTAAATTAAGCATCATTTTTAATATTTTATTTTGGCATACTTGGAGTTTTTTAATATGGCAAATTGCACATCTTCCCCATACCTGACATCCATATAACAAAATCGCTTGGAACACAACCTTGTGTATAATAATTTTGTTTTCCATGCTTAAAAGAGATTTTCTATTTATAAGCGGATATAGCCATTTTATTGCGATATTGACTTTTTTACTGTTTTATTAATGTGCACTTTAAAGATAAGCCGCTTGTCAAGGTTCATTCCCAAGTATTGCACATTTGACTCCCATTTTATAGACGCTCCATTTGCTTCCAGCTCGTTACTCGGCAGATACAATCGCTTTCTTTTTCTAGTGAAAAAGATTGATTTTATCTTCCCAGCATTTACTTTAATTTTCCATTTGTGGTAATATCTCATTAAAATTTCAAGTGCATTTTGAAGATTGGTCTCTATATTTAGACCAAACTCATGCGAGGAGAGTATGCATGTGTCATCTGCATAGATCCCTGATTCACAATACGGAAGTTGTGGAAAATCGGACGTATAGACATTATATAAAACAGGACCAAGGACTGAACCTTGAGGGACACCATACTGTGCGTTAACTATGATGGATTCACATTTATTAACACATATCCACATATCCGAATCCCTCCATTTACTTTCTGCACAATTACTATGGGTGCTGCCCACTGTGTACGATGTACTTTTCTTAAAATCCCTGCTGAGATCAATAGACCGATTTCCTTCTTGATGTCTTAGTGATTATGGGATTTGTCGATGCCTAACGAATTTAGGAACAGCCCCTTCTTTGAGGGCCAGATCGAAAATGTTGGGCCCACCGCTGCTAACCACCAGTAATTGAACTTTATAAGTTGTTTCTTTATGTACTTCCAATGTCGTAGGCCTGCAATGCTTTGTTGGTTGCTGAGCATTTTGGTTGACCTATTTCTATATAATCTTAGTGTCTAACTAGTGAGCATGATGCTCCGGTGTTAACTTGAAAAGTGGCTTTCCATTTACAATTAGATCCAACATTATATGCCTGACCTTGCACCGACTAGCACGTGATTATGTGACTGTACCACTTCAGCAAAATTAAGCTTTTCTGATGCGAAATTACCTGTTGTCTTCATGTTCTCCGTAAGCATTTTTCTGGTGATTCGAACTCTTGCGATACCGTTGCTCTTTACGACTTCTATTTTCACTGCTTGACTTATCCTGTGTCACTACTCCTTAAGCGTTTCCCCCAAGCATACAAACCGCTTCAATGTGCCCAACCTTTTTGCTACTACGACAAATTGATTAGTAATCCCGGCTTTTGTTCCTACTGTGGTTCACTAAACAGTCTGGGCACGATTTAAGAAGTGTGTTGTGTTCTTGATAGACACATCCGGGAGAAGCAATTAGCTTCCCACCCACTATCTACATCACAATACGCATATCAACCAGAAAAATCAACGGAAACCGCGTTGAATGACATAGTTACTAGGATCGAACTTTCTATCGATAAAAAGGAAATTTGCGTAGTGACGTAGACGTGGAGCCTTCAGCAACACTTCCTTTGTGTCCACAGACCGTGCTCTAAGGCACCACAACGTTCCACAATTGATTCGCAATTGGATAATGTCCATGCTAAACAGCAGAATTATCCACAGCAATATCGAAGAAGTGGAAATTGCAGCACTAACAACAAGAGGCTGCCCACAAGGTGGAGTCCTCTCACCACTCATCTGGTCAATAGTTGTAGACAGCCTACTAAGATTACTTGCAACCCAAGCCATCTATGCAGTGGGCTTTGCAGATGATCTAGCAATTGTCATACGAGGATCATCAGAATCACTTATATCAAGAAGACTTCAGACAGCTCTGAACACAGTACAAAGCTGGTGCTCAGATGAAGGTCTCTCTGTCAATCCTCGTAAGACAGTTATTGTCCCATTTACAAAAAGAAGAAAACTAAATCTTCTAATACCCCCCAATCTCTATGGGGAAACAATACCATTTTCCAAGGAATCTAAATACCTTGGGATCATCCTAGATAGCAAAATGTCATGGAACCCTCAAATAGAACGCATTTCCAGCAGAGCAACCAAGTCCCTATGGACTTGTCGAAGCGTATGCGGGAAAAACTGGGGTCTAAAACCTAAAATGATGTACGATGTTAGTCAGACCAACAATAACGTACGCAGACGTTGTATGGTGGAGAAAAACAAAAGAAATAACGGCAATCCAAAAACTTGAAAAGATTCAAAGATTAACAACAACATGCATTACTGGATGCATGCGTAAAACACCAACATACGCTCTAAACGTATAATTGTAGGACTACCTCCAATTCACCTCTTCATAAAAATGGAAGCAAGACTGGCGACTAACCGACTTTTCCATCAAGGACACACAAAATCACATCCATATCCGAAATTCCCCCCTAGGGAAGACTGGGAGAACACAAAGCCTTATCCTTCAAGGCAAGATATGGTCTGTTATATACGGACGGCTCAAAAATGGAAACTGGTACAGGTTCCGGCATTTTCAGCGACTGTCCCAGAACGAACTTCTCAGTAAGTATGGGCAGTCACTCGTTCATTTTCCAAGCTCAAGTCTTTGCCATTAACGAATGTTCGAGAATAATATGTTCATCGAACACGAAAAAAAAAACAATATTCATTTTTTCAGACAGCCAAGCTGCACTATAGGCGTTAAGCTCACCTGTCATAAGATCCAAACTAGTCCAAGAGACAGTCATGTCACTCTCTGAACCAGCAAGGAAAAACACTGTAATCCTCCACTGGATCCCAGCACACAAAGGCTATGCGGCTTCTGCGGTGTAAATAACAAACATACTGCCAAGAGCATCCTACTGGAGGAATCAAATAAAGCTTGGAGTTACTCATCTGGCCAAATCTGTTCAAAACTCTTTTTGCCAGAATATACTGAAAAAACATCAAAATTCCTACTGAACCTCAATAGGAAAACCCTAAAAATTTGCACAGGACTATTTTAACCGGTCACTGTTCTTAAAAGAAACATCTTCATCAAATGAGGCTGGTAGCGGAATCCATCTGTAGACTTTGCCTCGAAAATGAAGAAACATCTTTGCACATTATTACAGAATGTCCAGCACTTTTCCGCCTTAGAAAGCAAATACTTGACTATGAGATCATCCCCCTAGAGCCTAGATAAACTCAAACTCATTCACCCACAGAAGATTGCTAACTTCTGGTTCAATTCAGGAGCAGGAGAACTGCCCTCAAACCTCACATGGGCTGGCACAATAGGTTTCATTCAGACACCGCAGTGCCCAGAGCTGAGCAAGCTCTACCCGTCCCCTAAATCTATCTATCTATCTATCTATGACATATCCACCCCTTAGGAACAGACGATGGTATAAATTTACAATGAATTACATAATTTCCGCTCTGAGTTAAGTGATCCTAGAAATTGTTCAAATATATTTGCAAATGATTTACGATTAGATTGACAAGCCAAGTCCAAGACATATGTCAAAACATCGATAAAACACTGCACGACTTCATGAAGTTTTTGTCGACTGTACTGGAACTTCCATTTGGGAGCACTGGCTGGCCCCAAAAACTATTGGCTTATATTTTCTAAAAGGAAAATTGATTACCAATATCTTAGACATAAATCACATGTTTAATTAAGTATATTTTATAGTTTTGAAGTTTTTGTTGCTCAGAGCTCAAATGGATAAATTTTTTTTTTTGTTTTAGTAGCATATTACGTGCGTACACAAAAAAGCCTTTGAGAAGAGAAAACTTCATAACAATTGAAACTATCAAAAAATAATTAGAATACGATCTCAATAAGCCGATGCGATGTGGCGTGACGACTAATATTGTTCCTATGCTTTAATTTCAAATTTTTTTTGTTTGTTTTTTTTTCGGTCTCCTCTCTAATTTTGTTTATGTGGTACCCCTTCACTTTATTTCGGTATCTGATAGCCTGGTATCCTGATTTTGGAAATTCGTAAATACTATGCTTTTATTTCAGATTTTGTTTGTTAGTTAGCAGGAATGGGAGTAAAGTTTTACAATTAAAGATTCGTTTTTCTAAGTCATGATTGCTGGCCCCGCTATTACGAGGGTTTCTATTACTCAGGTGCCAATTCGACTACGAGCT
Organism: Melanostoma scalare; assembly: GCA_949752695.1. Taxonomy (NCBI): domain Eukaryota; kingdom Metazoa; phylum Arthropoda; class Insecta; order Diptera; family Syrphidae; genus Melanostoma; species Melanostoma scalare. Next base: position 17,661,528 of record OX456987.1, on the reverse strand, counting down.
TTTATTGTCATATTTTACTATTATCGTTATGGAATTAAACCGATGCAATATGTCGTTGCCATCGTCGTTTTAATTGAGTAAATATATTACTTATTCTTAACTTTACTTCATTATTTTTACTGGTGTCCCTCTTTATGGGGAGGTTGTGGGGGGTGACATCAGCCACGGAAGTATGCTGACTCAGGGTCAGCGTAGAAGTTGTTGGCTTCGTCGTTGGCTGGTATTACTTCTTCGCCCAAGTTTTAATCACTCTTAGTTATCTTGGCTCAGGGTGTCGGTCCTCTGTGGTCATCCTTCTCACCAGAGGATTAGGGTGGTTGCTGATATTTGCAGCCGTTTTCAATGCAGTCGATAAGACGTATTGGGCCAAGGGCGACTTATTCTTAACGATCTTCTTATTCTTGTTAGGTACTTACGGTGCCTTATTGTTATTCTGATGTAAAAGCTATATTATTAACTTTTCTTAGAATCGACTCAATTACGTTCTCGTGAGAGTGCAAACACTATCCACACATCCATACGTACAGACTTTTGCGTTTGTAATATCTCTAGGATTTGACTGGAAAGTCAAACCAACCAACAGCAGTAAGAAGGAAATTATTTGATTTAATTCATAATTATTGTTGTTTGTTGTTGTTGTTTGCGAAATTTCGCGAAACGTTTTTTAGATATTTGAGAATATGTAGAATGTGTTTTCTCCTTAAGTCACCTCTTACGATAAGTTGGGAGGCGCTGCGGTGATATTCTAAGTTGTCACTGCACAGCTGCGCGCTGTTAGCTTTCCAGGAGGTAAAAAATATTTTACTGAAAAAAGTGCAACCTTATAATTATACTATAATCTATATCCTCTTTCTTTGATTACCTTGAACCAAGAGTGTTAAGGAATAATATTCTTTACGTCCACGCGCCATTGGCTCATTGCCGAATCGGGCATTCAGTCTCAATTCATAAAGTCTTCAAGTCTTTTGTAGATTTTTGATTATTTTATTTCGCCGAGATGCGAGTTAATTAATACAATGTCTTCAATATTAGTTAACCTCTAGGCTCAAGCAGCTTTTATTTCGCAATCATCAATGGAGAGGTCTTAAAAATCGATGGGTTGCATCCTTTAGGGCACAAGTTTCAGTTGAGTTCACTTATACCTCTATCGTTTGCACGAACTTAAGAGCAACTACACGAATCCTTTTCGGTTGCAATTTAATTCAGGACTTATCAGTATTTTTTACGTCCCATACGTTATGTTATGTTATGTTATGTTATTTTTGTATAAAAATTCAATTTTTCTATTCCTCCACCACTAGATGTTTAGGCATAATGTTGCTTTTTATCACGAGTATTGCGTCAATGCTCCCTGGCATTGGCGGCACAACATTATTGGATTGGATCTAACTGCGGATAAATTGTGATGGGCTAAGCCAATGGGTACGTTCAAGAACCTATCGGATAGGCTATCTCGGATACCCGAATGTATGATTCCTTTTTGAACGATTCAGATATCGTTTCATCATCATCAGCATCATCATCAGCATCATCAGCTGTGAAATATTAAAATTCGAAAAACAGAAAAACATTCAAAATATCGTTTCTAAACTATTGGATTCTATTTTTTTCATTTTCCCATGGGTTTTAACAGACCCTTATACTGAAATAAATGCAAACCAAAACAAGAAACCAACAAGAAACCAACATGAAAATAAATAAAAATAAATTCTCTATCAGCTGATCAATTGAATAGAGAGGTACCTACATATACCAAAAATACTCGAATACCTTTAGATAGCTTTGTAGTAGAATTGAGTTTGTGACTCTGATAAACCTTTAACACGTAAACTACAACAAAAAGCTATCCGGATACGATTATTGAACGCCCTCAATGACGTTTGTTTTATTCACTTTCACATCATTGCGAAAGTTAAACATAAGCCTCTCTGCTACGACAAGGTGAAACACATTGGTTTAAACCTCATCGTCCTTATGCCCTTCAATTTCCCATGCAACTGATGCTACTAATGTTGGTGATACTATACTGTTTCCTCTATTATTGCTGCTGCTTTCATTACTACTGCTGCTCCTACTTATTTTATGCAACTACGGCGGAGTTCCGTTCTGTTGGCAATTTATTGTAACTGGAATTGCAGTTTGGAGCACTGGCTAACCCCAAAGTTTATAGATGTAGATATAAGCTTGTACTTTTTCCTTTCAACTTATTGAAATCTTTTCTTCTTCTTCATTTTCACCAACGAGGGCAACGACGACGCCCTAGTCTATGTTTGGAACTAAATTTATTCAAAGCTAGTATCGCTATACCTCACACCGCCAGGTCAAAGTATTTCTCCAATATCATGGACAATGAGATCAATAGCTCCTCCATCGTGTGGAATATAACCTCCATAGGTATCCAACACAATTTTTCGTCTGGTAAATCCACAATCGTTTACCAGTCCACCAATAACAAAAATACTAATTGAATCGACTAAGGGCCGGTTTGTTCAAGCTTGATTATTTCTAATCAATGATTATTCCAGACGATAATCATAGATTCGGTTTGTTCACGAAATTTTTAATCAAGGAATCTCTGATCAGAGCTTTTAAACAAAGATTTTGCTAAGCAGTGAATTTTTCTGGGTTAGCTCCAACGATTAACTGAAATTCAGTTTGTTCAGGATTGATTTTTGTTCAAATCACAGCTTTTCCTTCAAAACAAAAAATTGTCAGGCTGACATATCACTTTGAATGAGGCATATATGTATGTAGATGCTGTACATTTAGTTTTTTTTATAAGTAAAATAAATGAAAACAAAAATAAAAAAAATTGCAGGCTTGGCTGAAGTGGTATTTTATGGACTCATAAATGGCAGAATTTTCTTTGAGTTTTAACTCCGATAGGAGAATTTCAGCAGCGTGTTTAGTTTTTTGTTTAATGCGCCTCCTTGTTTTAAAACCTACAGTTTCTTCATCTTGACCTTTTTTTTGGTCTGGACTGCTTGAGTCAATGTCCTCAGTTGTGTGGTTGCTTGTTGAGCAGCTTGCATGGCATTATTTATTTTGTATGGAAGCAGTTTCTTCTTGTACTACAGTTTCAGCTTCGCAAACTTCTTTTTCAAGTTGTTCAATTACCCGTTTCCAACCAATACAGCAACTGCAGCACGAGCAGCTTGCAAAGCCTTTTTCAGTAAACTGAGTTTAAACCTGATGATAACCCTGTTGTCCGGCTGCGGTTTGAGCATTTGATGCTGCTTTTGCTTATTGTGCAGCTTTGAGAGCTATGCTAGATGCTTTTTGCTTTGATGACCAACTCATAGCTCTGTTCGATTGGCAATTAGTTTGGGGCTCTTTATTAAGGTCTTCCGAATCGGCATACCTATACATATGAATATGAAACTAAAATGAAATTAAATTCAAATCTCGATATATTTGACAACCGACTCTATTTATCATGAAAAAATGTATGTATTTTCAATAGATTTCATTGATTAAGTTTTGACATATAGACTGGAAAATGGAACGATTTTTGAATAGCCCATTATTTGCTAACCAAGCTATGAAAAAGGTGAACAAACGCACTTTGGTGATCACAGATTCTTAATCATGGATTAAAAAGAATCCTTGATAACCAAATTGCTTATTTAATCCGCTCTGAACAAACCGGCTTTAAGAGGTTTTCCTCATGACATATCCACATAATTACCGCTCTAAGATAAGTGATCCTAGAAATTGTTCAAATATATTTGCAATATATTATATTATCCGAGCTGACGGCAAAGCCATAGCTAATTAATTAATAAAACTATTGTTAAGTGTTTATTTAATGAACGATAATTAAATGAATTCTTACTTACTTACTTATTTGCAAATGATGTTTGAATGAATTGAAAAGCCAAGTCCTAGACATATGTCAAAACATCGATAACACACTGCACGACTTCATTAAGTTTTTGTCGACTGTACTGGAACTTCCATTTGGGAGCTCTAGCTGCCCCAAAAACTTTAGGGGTATATTTTCTAAAAGGAAAACTGATTACCAATATCTTAGACATAAATCACTTGTCAATATGTTTAATTAAGTATATTTTGTAGTTTTGGAGTCTTTGTTCCTTATAGCTCAAATGTCTCTTTTAGTTTAGTAGCAGATTACGTGCATACACAAAAAGGCTTTTGAGAAGACAAAGCTCCATAAAAACTAAAACTATCAAAAAATAAATAGAATACGATTTAAATAAGCCGATGTGGTATGACGACGACCATAGCAGGAATGGGAGTAAAGTTTTACAATTAAAGGCTCGTTTTTCTAAGTCATGATTGCTGGCCCCGCTATTACGTAGGTTTCTATTACTCAGGTGCCAATTGGACTGCGAGCTTTTATTGTCATTTTTTACTATTATCGTTATGGAATTAAACGATTATTCTTAACGATCTTCTTATTCTTGTTAGGTACTTACGGTGCCTTAATGTTATTCTGATGTAAAAGCTATTTTATTGCAAACTTTTCTTAAAATCGATTCAATTATTTCTACATCAGAGTGCAACCATACTTACAGACTTTTGCGTTTGTAATATCTCTAGGATTTGACTGGAAAGTCAAACCAACCAACAGCAGTAAGAAGAAAATTATTATATTTCATTCATAATTGTTGTTGTTGTTTCCTAAATTTAAAAACGTAGAAACGTACCTTTAAATATTTGAGAATATGTAGAATGTGTTTTCTCCTTAAGTCACCTCTTGTGATAATTCTGGAGGCACTGCGGTGATATTCTAAGTCTAATGTCTTCAATGTTAGTTAATCTCTAGCAGCTTTTATTTCGCAATCAACAATCGAGAGGTCTATAAAATCGATGGGTTGCATCTTTTAGGGCGCAAGTTTCAATTGAATACACTTATACCTCTATCGTATGCACGAACTTAAGAGCAACTACACAAATCCTTTTCGGTTGCAATTTAATTCAGAACTTTGTCTGTATCTTTTAGGTTCCACACGTTATGTTATCTTATGCTCTTTTTGAATTAAAATTAAATTTTTCTATTCTTCCACTAGATGATTAGGCATAATGTTGCTTTTATATCACGAGTATTGCGACATTGAGCTTCTTAAAATGCTCCCTGGCATTGGCGGTACAACATTTTTTGATTGAATCTGATTGCGGATAAATTGTGATGGGCTAAGCCAATGACGTTTATTTTATTCATAAGCCTGTTACGACATAGTGAAACACATTGGTTTAATGTTAATCGTCCTTATATGTAGTACAGTCTATTATTCCACAAATATTCCACTGTGAAAATTTGTTTCAAATCCCAGCTATGTCGGCAGGGCATATTGGATATTGTAATTGCCTGAATTATTAGTGTTTCCATAAGGTGAGACAATGCAAGCCCCTCAATTTCCCATGCAACTGATGGTACTACTGCTGGTGATACTATTGTTTCCGTTGTTTCCTTATTGCTTCTGCTTTCATTACTACTGCTGCTCCTACTTATTTTGTGCCACTACGGCGGCGGCGGCGGAGTTCCGTTCTGTTGGAAATTTATTGTAACTGGAATTGCAGTTTGGAGCACTGGCTATCCCCAAAGTTTATAGACGTAGATATTAGGCTTGTACTTTTTTCTTTATACTTAATTTCTTAAAAGGAAAATTACTTACAAGCCTTGAAATCTTTTCTATTTTTTCACCATAAAACGAAGGCAACGACGACGCCCTAGTCTATGTTTTGAACTAAATTTATTCAAAGCTAGTATCGCTATACCTCACACCGCCAGGTCAAAGTATTTCTCCAATATGATGGACAATGAGATCAATAGCTCCTCCATCGTGTGGAATATAACCTCCATAGGTATCCAACACAATTTTTCGTGTGGTTAATCCACAATTGTTTACCAGTCCACCAATAACAAATATGCCAATTGGATTAACTAAGAGATTTTCCTCATGACATATCCACCTCTTAGGAACAGACGATGGTATAAATTTACAATGAATTTCATAATTTCCGCTCTAAATATATTTTCAAACGATTTTCGATTGGATTGACAAGCCAAGTCCTAGACATAAGTCAACACATCGATAAAACACTGCATGACTTCATTAAGTTTTTTTCGACTGTACTGGAACTTCCATTTGGGAGCTCTAGCTGCCCCAAAAACTTTAGGGGTATATTTTCTAAAAGGAAAACTGATTACCAATATCTTAGAAATAAATCACTTGTCAATATGTTTAATTAAGTATATTTTGTAGTTTTGGAGTCTTTGTTCCTTATAGCTCAAATGCCTCTTTTAGTTTAGTAGCAGATTACGTGCATACACAAAAAGGCTTTTGAGAAGACAAAGCTCCATAAAAACTAAAACTATCAAAAAATAAATAGAATACGATTTAAATAAGCCGATGTGGTATGACGACGACCATAGCAGGAATGGGAGTAAAGTTTTACAATTAAAGGCTCGTTTTTCTAAGTCATGATTGCTGGCCCCGCTATTACTTAAGTTTCTATTACTCAGGTGCCAATTGGACTGCGAACTTTTATTGTCATCTTTTACTAGTATCGTTATGGAGTTAAACCGATGCAATATGTCGTTGCTATCGTCGCCGTCGTTTTAATTGTAAAAATATATTACTTATTCTTAACGATCTTCTTATTCTTGTTAGGTACTTACGGTGCCTTAATGTCATTCTGATGTAAAAGCTATATTATTACAAACTTTTCTTAGAATCGACTCAATTACGTTCTCGTGAGAGTGCAAACACTATCCACACATCCATACGTACAGACTTTTGCGTTTTCAATATCTCTAGGATTTGACTGGAAAGTCAAACCGACAAACAGCAGTTAGAAGAAAATTATTATATTTCATTCATAATTGTTGTTGTTTGTCGTTGTTGTTTGCGAAATTTCGCTTCTTTAAATACTTTAGAATATGTAGAATGTGTTTTCTCCTTAAGTCACCTCTGACGATAAGTTGGGAGGCGCTGCGGTGGTATTCTAATTCGTCTCTGCTCAGCCGCGCGCTGTTAACTTTCCAGGAGGTAAAAAATATTTTACTTCTTTGCTTACCTTGAGCCAACATAGTGCTAGAAATAAGATTCTTAACGTCCAGGAGCCTTTGATTCATTGCCGCATCGGGCATTTTTAAACAACACTCAGAGAAAAAAGCTGTGTAAAACTTATTTATCAAGCTAAGGTAAACTTTTTTATATGGATTTTGTTAGTCAAACTTGATTATACCCTAAAATTAAGGCAGTATATGTATGGCTTAGGAAGTGCAATCTAAGTTAAACTGCCTTAAAATGGTAGGGTGTTTTCTTTTTTCTTCGATTGCGTAAAACTTTCTCAAAACTAATGTAAATCTACCTAATATTTAAGGTAACTCTAGTTTTCAACCTCTCTCTTAGGCAAGTTCACACTAAGCGGTAAGGTTAATCTGCCTCAAATATAAGGCAACTTTCCCTCCAATTTTATTTGTGCAACTTTACCTTATCTCTTCATCATCAATCAATTCAATCATATCAATTTAGATAGATTTATTTACAGGCGCTTTGATATTCAAATTGTTGGGTAAATTGTTTACCATTATTATCACAAAAATCTAACATTACTCAAAATTCTTCTTACAAAAAAAAAACTGCAAGACCCAGCAGATTACTTTACATTCATAAAAATCGATTTCGAAAATCCGTGTATAAATAAATGTGTGTATAAAATATTAATAATGCTCAAGAAAACATTGATTTTTCATATCTGTTTCGTAGTTCCTCGAAAGTCACAGTTGGCTTCATGTCCTCATTCAAACAAAAATCCGAACCTCTTTCTTCGGCTTTCTTCTTAGCTCGTTCAAAAGCCTAATGATGCTTGATCTGAAAAGCTTTTGGTGAAGAACGTATGCACTTACGTGCTCCACATCCAAGTACCTTACATCAGCACCAGGCCAAATTTCCAAATTTCAGCACATTTTGTTTATGTATCGATTTTCGCAAGCAAAATAAGTAATATTACCTTAAATCTACGTAGGCTCAAACGGGCGCTAGCGCAAAGGTAAGTTAACACGTGATTTAGGTTAGTTTTACACCGACTTTTCTCTGGGTGAAGTCTTCAAGTCTTTTGTAGATTTTTGATTATTTTATTTCGCCGAGATGCGAGTTAATTAATATAATGTCCTCACTGTAAGTTAACCTCTGGGCCACTAGCAGCTTTTATTTCGTAATCGCATATCGAGAGGTCTATAAAATCGATGGGTTGCATCTTTTAGGGCACTTATACCTCTATCGTATGCACGCACTAAAGAGCAACTACACAAATCCTTTTCGGTTGCAATTTAATTCAGAACTTTGTCTGTATTTTTAGGTTCCACACGTTATGTTATCTTATGCTCTTTTTGAATTAAAATTCAATTTTTCTATTCTTCCACTAGATGTTTAGGCATAATGTTGCTTTTATATCACGAGTATTGGGTTTCTTGAAATGCGTCCTGGAATTGGAGGCACAACATTTTTTTATTGGATCTGATTGCGGATAAATTGTGATGGAAGCCAATGACGTTTGTTTTATTCACTTTCACATCATTGCTAAAGTTAAACATAATCTTCTCTGCTACGATAAGGTGAAACACATTGGTCTAATGTTAATCGTCCTTATGTGTACTACAGGCTATTTTCCACAAATATTCCATTGTTAAAATTTCATTCAGATCCCAGCTATGTCGGCAGGACATATTGGATATTGTAATTGCCTGAATTATTAGTGTTTCCATTAGGTGAGACAATGCAAGCCCTTCAATTTCCCATGCAACTGATGGTACTACTGCTGGTGATACTATTGTTTCCTTTGTTTCCTTATTGGTTCTGCTTTCATTACTACTGCTGCTCCTATTTATTTTGTGCCACTACGGCAGAGTTCCGTTCTGTTGGCAATTCATTGTAACTGAAATTGCATTTTGGAGCACTGGCTATCCCCAAAGTTTATAGATGTAGATATTAGGCTTGTACTTTTTCCTCTCAACTTAATTTCTTATAGGAAAATTACTTACAAGCCTTGAAATCTTTTCTTCTTTTTCTTCTTTTTCACCATAAAACGAGGGCAAAGACGCCGACGACGTGACGCCCAAGTCTATGTTTTGAACTAAATTTATTCAAAGCTAGTATCGCTATACCTCACACCTGCTTTTATACATCAGACATCTTCGTTCACAGATTTGTTCTATTCTCCCAATGATGTCTTATAAGTTTAGAAAGAACATGAGTCTTTCAATTTTTATCATTTGTTTTTCTTCTACGATTTTTAACCAAACTCTTTCTCTTAAGCCAATTTTAAGGATTCAGTTCTGATTATAAATGTTTTTATTATTCTACGAAATTATGCAGATTAATTTGTTCATTGGACTCCCAATGATTAAACAAGATACATAATCAAATTTTTGAAATGTAATAAAATTGTGTTCGAAAAGTAAAAAGTATATTATACTTATCTTTAACTGTTTCACTGAATGAAATCTTTGCCAGTTAAAATCGTTTTGAAATTGTGAGCTTTGATAAATCCTCGTTTTGCTTTCTTTGAACTTTCTTTCGATGTTCCTTTTACTGCATTTGATGGGTACTCCGTCTTCAGATTGAGTGGTTCCTTGACATGAAATCACAAAATTGTCACTTTCCTGAGCTTTCATAGCTTCAATATATAAACAAACTAACAACACAGGTTGCTGCCATTTAATATTTTAGAAATAAAATGGCAGACACTTCCTATTAGTATTCTTACAAGTGCTTATTTCACAAATTATACAGGAAAGCAAATGAATTGTCCATTGACTTCGTTTTCATAATACTCTGGTCCCGAATGCTGATACGTTATAGGTAAAGATTGAGAACAATCAAATTTATCTGAAAAACTTAAATAGATCTGTCTGTATCTTCTTTTGTAAGTCGAAGAGTAACATATGACATGTTGTGACAGGTCGTTTGGATCAGTAAGACTTTTTAAGACTTTTCGAGACTTTCTATGTCTGTCCCCTTAAAAATAACAGCAATTGATAAGCAATTTTGATAACGAAAATCAGTGTTGCCGGGATCTATTTATTTGACATCTCGCTGATGCTTTTCGAGGTCTAAGTGTCTGATTTCTCCTCAATTTTTCCTTTGGGTAATAAATATTTTCTTATGATATAATGGTCAGACTTTGTGAAAATAACAGTGGTAGCTGATTTTCCAGTAACATATATTCCTTTTATTTTACGTTCTTTGTTGCTCTGTTATAATAAGCTTCTTCAATGAAATAAACTTGTTTCACTAGAAATTGTTCAAATATATTTTCAAATGATTTTCGATTGGATTGACAAGCCAAGTCCTAGACATAAGTCAACACATCGATAAAACACTGCATGACTTCATTAAGTTTTTTTCGACTGTACTGGAACTTCCATTTGGGAGCACTAGCTGGCCGCAAAAATTTAGGGGTATATTTTCTAAAAGGAAAACTGATTACCAATATCTTAGACATAAATCACTTGTCAATATATTTAATTAAGTATATTTTGTAGTTTTGAAGTCTTTGTTGCTTAAAGCTCAAATGTCTCTTTAAGTTTAGTAAGCAGATTACGTGCATACACAAAAAGGCTTTTGAGAAGACAAAGCTCCATAAAAACTAAAACTATCAAAAAATAAATAGAATACGATTTAAATAAGCTTATTAAGATTTAATAAGATTTAATAATGTGGTATGATGACGACCAAAGCAGGAATGAGAGTAAAGTTTTACAATTAAAGGCTCGTTTTTCTAAGTCATGATTGCTGGCCCCGCTATTACGTAGGTTTCTATTACTCAGGTGCCAATTGGACTGCGAACTTTTATTGTCATCTTTTACTATTGTCATTATGGAATTAAACCGATGCAATATGTCCTTGCTATCGTCGTTTTAATTGTAAAAATATATTACTTATTCTTAAGGATCTTCTTATTCTTGTTAGGTACTTAATGTTATTCTGATGTAAAAGCTATATTATTACAAACTTTTCTTAGAATCGACTCAATTACGTTCTCGTGAGAGTGCAAACACTATCCACACATCCATACGTACAGACTTTTGCGTTTTCAATATCTCTAGGATTTGACTGGAGAGTCAAACCAACCAACAGCAGTAAGAAGAAAGTTATTATATTTCATTCATAATTGTTGTTGTTTGTTGTTGTTGTTTGCGAAATTTCGCGAAACGTTTTTTTAGATATTTGAGAATATGTAGAATGTGTTTTCTCCTTAAGTCACCTCTTACTATAAGTTGGGAGGCGCTGCGGTGGTATTCTAAGTCGTCTCTGCACAGCTGCGCGCTGTTAGCTTTCCAGGATGTAAACAATATTTTACTGAAAATGGTGCAACCTTCAATAATTATACTCCAATCTATATCCTCTTTCTTTGCTTACCTTGAACCAAGAATGTTAAGGAATAATATTCTTTACGTCCACGCGCCATTGGCTCATTGCCGAATCGGGCATTTTGAAACAAGTCTTCACTTTTGTAGATTTTTGATTATTTTATTTCGCCGAGATGCGAGTTAATTAATACAATGTCCTCAATGTTAGTTAACCTCTAGGCTGAAGCAGCTTTTATTTCGCAATCATCAATGGAGAGGTCTTAAAAATCGATGGGTTGCATCCTTTAGGGCACAAGTTTCAGTTGAGTTCACCTATACCTCTATCGTTTACACGAATCCTTTTCGGTTACAATTTAATTCAGGACTTTATCAGTTTTTTAGGTCCCATACGTTATGTTATGCTATTTTTGTATAAAAAATCAATTATATACTTTCACTGAATGTTTAGGCATAATGTTGCTTTTTTATCACGAGTATTGCTACATTAAGCTTCTTGAAATGCGCCCTGTCTGAGGTAAACGCGTCAGATTACAAAGAGACTTTACTCTAATTCATTTTGACATTGAGTACATTCTGAGGACGCATTTGGTTCTGGCATTTTTCAGAAGCACGTACGCACGTCAGTTAAAATATTAGGTACTCAACATGCAAATGGACATGCACAAGCTCGAGCACTAGATACTGGTAAAGTTGTTAAATCAGTTTCTTTATTCAAAAATGAAACTGTTTTGGAAATTGCACCGTAAGAAAGTTTTTTTTTTATTATTATTTCCACGTTACGTGTATAATCAACCAATCCATCATTTCATAATTTTTTTTAACAACAGGTGATACCAAAGAAACCCAAAGAAATGCCGGAGTAGTAGGTACATTTTGTTTATAAAAAAGTGTAGATATTGAAAGAAGGTAATTAATGGTGCATATGTTACTGATCTACTGATCTCACCACTTGGGACGAAGCATGATAACATAGGTTCCGATAGCTTCGTCCATGAAGTTACTCTGCCGGAGATTTCACCGAACTTCCAATAAGTGTTGCTCGGTAGTTCGAGAGAAAAGTTTGAAGAGCCTTATCGGGATATATTTTTTCCACCATGTTCTTCTTAAATGATTCCTTGAACTTTCGCACAAACCGTTCGGCCTGACCATTCAAAGCCGGATGAAATGGAGCAGTTCTCTTATGTTGGATTGAGTGAAATTTGCAAAATTGTTTGAATTAATAAGCAGTGAACTGTGTTCCATTGTCGGTTACTATAGCTTTCGGAAGTCCTTCCATCGCGAAAACGGATTGGACTGCCTTAATTATTGCTTCGGTTGTTATGGCTGACATTGCTCCCAAGTAAGGGAAAAGTTGTTTCTTTATGTACTTCCAATGTCGTAGGCCTGCAGTACTTTGTTGGTTGCTGAGCATTTTGGTTGACCTAGTTCTATATAATCCTAGTGTCTAACTAGAGAGCACAAGGTGTTTGAGCTCCGGTGTTAACTTGAAAAGTCATCGGCTTTCCATTTACAATTAGGTCCAACATTATGCCTGACCTTGCACCGACTAGCACGTGATCATGTGACTGTACCACTTCACCAAAATGAAGCTTTTCTGATGCGAAATAACCTGTTGTCTTAATGTTCTCCATGAGCATTTTTCTGGTGATTCGAGCTCTTGCGACACCGTTGCCCTTTACGACTTTTATTTTCACTGCATGACTTATCCTGTGTCACTACTCCTTAAGCGTTTCCCCCAAGCATACAAACCGCTTCAATGTGCCCAACCTTTTTGCTACTAAAATGATTTGTAATCCCGGCTTTTGTTCCTACTGTGGTTCGCTAAACAGTCTGGGAACGATTTAAGAAGTGTGTTGTGTTCTTGATAGACACATCCGGGATAAGCAATTAGCTACCCACCCACTATCCACATCACAATACGCATATCAACCAGAAAAATCAACGGAAACCGCGTTGAATGACATAGTTACTAGGATCGAACTTTCTATCGATAAAAAGGAAATTTGCGTAGTGACGTAGACGTGGAGCCTTCAGCAACACTTCCTTTGTGTCCACAGACCGTGCTCTAAGGCACCACGTTCCACAATTGATTCGCAATTGGATAATGTCCATGCTAAACAGCAGAATTATCCACAGCAATATCGAAGAAGTGGAAATTGCAGCACTAACAACAAGAGGCAGGTTGCCCACAAGGTGGAGTCCTCTCACCACTCATCTGGTCAATAGTTGTAGACAGCCTACTAAGATTACTTATTGCAACCCAAGCCATCTATGCAGTGGGCTTTGCAGATGATCTAGCAATTGTCATACGAGGATCATCAGAATCACTTATATCAAGAAGACTTCAGACAGCTCTGAACACAGTACAAAACTGGTGCTCAGATGAAGGTCTCTCTGTCAATCCTCGTAAGACAGTTATTGTCCCATTTACAAAAAGAAGAAAACTAAATCTTTTAATACCCCCCAATCTCTATGGGGAAACAATACCATTTTCCAAGGAATCTAAATACCTTGGGATCATCCTAGATAGCAAAATGTCATGGAACCCTCAAATAGAACGCATTTCCAGCAGAGCAACCAAGTCCCTATGGACTTGTCGAAGCGTATGCGGGAAAAACTGGGGTCTAAAACCTAAAATGATGTACGATGTTAGTCAGACCAACAATAACGTACGCAGACGTTGTATGGTGGAGAAAAACAAAAGAAATAACGGCAATCCAAAAACTTGAAAAGATTCAAAGATTAACAACAACATGCATTACTGGATGCATGCGTAAAACACCAACATACGCTCTAAACGTAATTGTAGGACTACCTCCAATTCACCTCTTCATAAAAATGGAAGCAAGACTGGCGACTAACCGACTTTTCCATCAAGGACACACAAAATCACATCCATATCCGAAATTCCCCCCTAGGGAAGACTGGGAGAACACAAAGCCTTATCCTTCAAGGCAAGATATGGTCTGTTATATACGGACGGCTCAAAAATGGAAACTGGTACAGGTTCCGGCATTTTCAGCGACTGTCCCAGAACGAACTTCTCAGTAAGTATGGGCAGTCACTCGTTCATTTTCCAAGCTCAAGTTTTTGCCATTAACGAATGTTCGAGAATAATATGTTCATCGAACACGAAAAAAAAAACAATATTCATTTTTTCAGACAGCCAAGCTGCACTATAGGCGTTAAGCTCACCTGTCATAAGATCCAAACTAGTCCAAGAGACAGTCATGTCACTCTCTGAACCAGCAAGGAAAAACACTGTAATCCTCCACTGGATCCCAGCACACAAAGGCTATGCGGCTTCTGCGGTGTAAATAACAAACATACTGCCAAGAGCATCCTACTGGAGGAATCAAATAAAGCTTGGAGTTACTCATCTGGCCAAATCTGTTCAAAACTCTTTTTGCCAGAATATACTGAAAAAACATCAAAATTCCTACTGAACCTCAATAGGAAAACCCTAAAAATTTGCACAGGACTATTTTAACCGGTCACTGTTCTTAAAAGAAACATCTTCATCAAATGAGGCTGGTAGCGGAATCCACCTGTAGACTTTGCCTCGAAAATGAAGAAACATCTTTGCACATTATTACAGAATGTCCAGCACTTTTCCGCCTTAGAAAGCAAATACTTGACTATGAGATCATCCCCCTAGAGCCTAGATAAACTCAAACTCATTCACCCACAGAAGATTGCTAACTTCTGGTTCAATTCAGGAGCAGGAGAACTGCCCTCAAACCTCACATGGGCTGGCACAATAGGTTTCATTCAGACACCGCAGTGCCCAGAGCTGAGCAAGCTCTACCCGTCCCCTAAATCTATCTATCTATCTATCTATGACATATCCACCCCTTAGGAACAGACGATGGTATAAATTTACAATGAATTACATAATTTCCGCTCTGAGTTAAGTGATCCTAGAAATTGTTCAAATATATTTGCAAATGATTTACGATTAGATTGACAAGCCAAGTCCAAGACATATGTCAAAACATCGATAAAACACTGCACGACTTCATGAAGTTTTTGTCGACTGTACTGGAACTTCCATTTGGGAGCACTGGCTGGCCCCAAAAACTATTGGCTTATATTTTCTAAAAGGAAAATTGATTACCAATATCTTAGACATAAATCACATGTTTAACTAAGTATATTCTGTAGTTTTGAAGTCTTTGTTGCTTAGAGCTCAAATGTCTCATGTTTTTCTTTTAGTTTAGTAGCAGATTACGTGCGTATACAAAAAAGCCTTTTGGCATGACGACGACCACAGCAGGAATGGGAGTAAAGTTTTACAATTAAAGACCCGTTTTTCTGAGTCATGATTGCTGGCTCCGCTATTACGTAGGTTACTATTACTCAGGTGCCAATTGAACTGCGAGCTTTTATTGTCATATTTTACTATTGTCATTATTGAGTTAAACCGATGCAATATGTCGTTGCCATCGTCGTTTTAATTGAGTAAATATATTACTTATTCTTAACTTTACTTCATTATTTTTACTGGTGTCCCTCTTTATGGGGAGGTTGTGGGGGGTGACATCAGCCACGGAAGTATGCTGACTCAGGGTCAGCGTAGAAGTTGTTGGCTTCGTCGTTGGCTGGTATTACTTCTTCGCCCAAGTTTTAATCACTCTTAGGTATCTTGGCTCAGGGTGTCGGTCCTCTGTGGTCATCCTTCTCACCAGAGGATTAGGGTGGTTGTTGATATTTGCAGCCGTTTTCAATGCAGTCGATAAGACGTATTGGGCCAAGGGCGACTTATTCTTAACGATCTTCTTATTCTTGTTAGGTACTTACGGTGCCTTAATGTTATTCTGATGTAATGCTATATTATTAACTTTTCTTAGAATCGACTCAATTACGTTCTCGTGAGAGTGCAAACACTATCCACACATCCATACGTACAGACTTTTGCGTTTGTAATATCTCTAGGATTTGACTGGAAAGTCAAACCAACCAACAGCAGTAAGAAGAAAATTATTATATTTCATTCATAATTGTTGTTGTTTGTTGTTGTTGTTTGCGAAATTTAAAAACGTAGAAACGTATCTTTAGATATTTGAGAATATATAGAATGTGTTTTCTCCTTAAGTCACCTCTTGCGATAATTCTGGAGGCACTGCGGTGATATTCTAAGTCGTCACTGCACAGCTGCGCTGTTAACTTTCCAAGAGGTAAAAAATATTTTACTGCCATGGTGCAACCTTCAATAATTATACTCCAATCTATATCCTCTTTCTTTGCTTACCTTGAGCCAAAAGTGTTAAGAAAAAAAATTTCTCGCGCCATTGGCTCATTGCCGCATCAGGCATTTTTGAACAAGTTTTCAAGATTTTTGTAAATTTTTGATTATTTTATTTCGCTGAGATGTGAGTTAATTAATATAATGTCTTTTCAATGTTAGTTAATCTCTAGCAGCTTTTATTTCGCAATCATCAATCGAGAGGTCTATAAAATCGATGGGTTGCATCTTTTAGTGCGCAAGTTTCAATTGAATACACTTATATCTCTATCGTATTTCGTATGCACGAACTTAAGAGCAGCTACACGAATCCTTTTCGTTTCCAATTTAATTCAGATCTTTGTCTGTATTTTTTAGGTTCCACACTTTATGTTATCTTATGCTATTTTTGAATTAAAATTCAATTTTTCTATTCTTCCACTAGATGTTTAGGCATAATGTTGCTTTTTTATCATGAGTATTGCGTCATTGAGCTTCTTGAAATGCTCTCTGGCATTGGCGGCACAACATTTTTTGATTGGATCTATGTATATGCAGCCACACAATAAGAAATATTTTGCTAACCCATCCCAACACAAGTCTTCATTAATTAATTTAAACAAAATTATTTACTCACAATCAAAAGTATTGCATCAACTAAAAACAGTACATATTTTTAAGTTATTCTTTAAATATAAAATTTAACGAAAGAGATTAAGTAACGACTAGTTAGAAAAAATTGTTATTTTCTTAAAATATAACTGCAACATTTTGGCCAGGCTGTGTAGAGTTCGATGGGACGGGCTGGGTTGGCCGATCAATATCTTGGTAGCTCCGCTGCTGGCTTGTGGGAAAAACCGATCCGGTTGGGATAACAGCACCACCACGATGTGTATATTCTCTATACAAAAGAATTGCACTCAAAGGTCGAATAAGCAGGTTGATTATAACGAAAACAACTGCCCAGCCATTCATATAATGGAAATACACAATGAGGCTTGCAACAAACGTCTATTACCAGAGCTGTTTCAATAGCTTTTTTTGATTCTTTATTGTGTAGTGTCCAAAACAATGACGCCATAAATAGCAGGTTGTAGAACAGGAAGGCACCAAACGTCCATGTTCCGAGCATCGCATTTGATATGAATACAAAATGCACAAGAGCAACAAAGGATCTAATTACGGATAAATTGTGATGGGCTTAGCCAATGACGTTTGTTTTATTCATAAGCCTATTACGACATGGTGAAACACATTGGTCTAATGTTAATCGTCCTCATATGTACTACAGGCTATTTTCCATAAATATTGCATTGTGAAAATTTGTTTCAAATCCCAGCTGTGTCGGCAGATCATATTGGATATTGTAATTGCCTGAATTATTATTAGTGTTTCCAAGGTGAGACAATGCAAGCCCTTCAATTTCCCATGAAACTGATGCTACTAATGCTGGTGATACTATTGCTTCCTTTGTTTCCTTATTGCCCTCACTCCCTCTGCTCATTACTACTACTGCTCCTACTTATTTTGTGCCACTATGGCAGAGTTCCGTTCTGTTGGCAATTCATTGTAACTGAAATTGCATTTTGGAGCACTGGCTATCCCCAAAGTTTATAGATGTAGATATTAGGCTTGTACTTTTTCCTTTCAACTTAATTTCTTAAAGGAAAATTACTTACAAGCCTTGAAACCTTTTCTTCTTTTTCTTCTTTTTCACCATAAAACGAGGGCAACGACGACGCCCAAGTCTATGGTTTGAACTAAATTTATTCAAAGCTAGTATTGCTATACCTCACACCTGCTTTTATACATCAGACATCTTCGTTAACAGATTTGTTCAATTCTCCCAATGATGTCTTATAAGTTTAGAAAGAACATGAGTCTTTCAATTTGTATGATTTGTTTTTCTTCTACGATTTTTAACTAAACTCTTGCTCTTTAGCCAATTTTAAGGATTCAGTTCTGATTATAAACGTTTTTATTATTCTACGAAATTATGCAGATTAATTTGTTCATTATTCATTCCAATGAATAAACAAGAGACATAATCAAGTTTTTGAATCGTAATAAAACTGTTTTCGAAAAGTGAAAAGTATATACATTTTTTTTTTTTTATAATTAACGCGCACAACAAGGGGTTATGACTTATGACTACCCTTATAATGTTGTAGAACACAGTGCGAGTATTTAGGAAAACAGGAGAGGATTTGAAAGGAGACATCGATGCACGTTGCTTTTGAACTGTGGATCGTAATGAAGGGGTAAAATAGGGCCAGGTAGAGCAATCCACATTCGGGTGGTGCGACTTAAATAAGAATCTCTATACTTGACTGTACGCCTGAAGTTGGGCTCAAGGTAAAACTGATGAGCATTCCTAGCGAGGCGGGTGTTGCGGCTAAATTGTTTCAGGGGAGGAATGCAACTGGCTATTTCACTAGAGCACTGTTTGTAAAAAAAGCGATAAAAGAGACTGATACAGGTAACGTTTCGACATATACTTATCTTCAACTGTTTCACTAAATGAAATCTTTGCCTCCAGTTAAAATCGTTTTGAAATTGTGAGCTTTGATAAATCCTCGTTTTGCTTTCTTCGAACTTTTTTTCGATGTTCCTTTTACTGCATTTGATGGGTACTCCGTCTTCAGATTGAGTGGTTCCTTGCCATGAAATCACCCCCTTGTCACGTTCCTGAGCTTCCATAGGTTCAATAAGTAAACAAACTAACAACATAGGTTGCTGCCATTTAATATTTTAGAAATAAAATGGCAGACACTTCCTATTAGTATTCTTACAAGTTCTTATTTCACAAATTATACAGGAAAGCAAATGAATTGTCCATTGACTTCGTTTTCATAATACTCTGGTCCTGAATGCTGATACGGTTATAGTAAAGATTGAGAACAATAAAATTTATCTGAAAAGCTTAAATAGTTCTGTCTTTATCTTCTTTTGTAAGTCGAAGAGTATCATATAGGACATGTTGGACAGGTCGTTTGGATGAGTAAGACTTTTTAAGACTTTTTAAGACTTTCTATGTCTGTCCCCTTAAAAATAACAGCAATTGATAAGCAATTTTGATAACGAAAATCAGTGTTGCCGGGATTAATTATTTGACTTCTCGCTGATGCTTTTCGAGGTCTAAGTGTCTCATTTCTCCACAATTTTTTTTGGCTAATGAATAAGTTGACATTTCGCCTGAATA
Source organism: Melanostoma scalare (assembly GCA_949752695.1). Classification (NCBI taxonomy): domain Eukaryota; kingdom Metazoa; phylum Arthropoda; class Insecta; order Diptera; family Syrphidae; genus Melanostoma; species Melanostoma scalare. The sequence continues at coordinate 17,641,758 of OX456987.1, read as the reverse complement.
TTGCATTATATATTTATTTATAGGTTTGTCGTTATTTTAATAATTTTTTAACAACAAGTGAGCCGATTTTTGTTAGCCAAAATTTGAATATTTTGCGATGCAAATTCAGGAGAATGTTGTTCAAATGTTAAATCTTTAAAATATGCCTTTTTGCGGCCGAATTAACTTTACACCCCCCTTTAACCCTTAAGGTAGGTTCTCTTTTTTTATAATTAGCGCACACATAGCGAACTTAAATCACAACCTTGGTCAGCTTGCATCGTTTTTTGAATACTGTTCATAACAACTATTTGGTAGTTGTTATCTGTAGAACATTTGGATTAATGTGGCCTGGCTGAGATAGACTTTTATCAAAACGTTGCAATAATTGGAAAGCATGCATCAAACCTAGAGAGCAATGTATACTCTATGAAAATTTATCTTATTCGTAAGTTTTTCAAAGGAAGTCGAAATGCGAGATATTTCCTCACGAGAGGACATTTAAAACAACTCGATTTCAGAAAACTCCAAGTTCTTAAAAAAGAACTGTTAAGAGTTTTTGATCGCTACAGTATGAGAGGCCTCTTGGAGAGTTCGTAGATTCCGAAACCGCAGTACAAAAAGAGCTTCCAGTGAGCTTGGGAAAAATAGTAAATAGATGACCAAGTGAAAAATGAAGCTATTAGTGAGGATTTTTTCTCGTTGATGGAAGCGGAATTCTTTGAACGGTTGCTACTGATTTTTATTAAGATAATCAAAATAAAAGTAATAATAATAAATCAAAGAAGCTGTGATTTGGTTGCGACAACCTTGGTGACGTGGTGTTGAAAATACGTACTAAGCTATTTTGGCAAAAAAAAAAGTGCTCATACGCCAGAGTAACCGTATGACGGGTACTCTGTTTACAATGTATGATTACAAGGCACGTGTGTGCCAGTTTGTAAAGTACTTCAATGTACTTCATTTTTCCAATATCAAAAAACAAATGATTCAGCTCGTCGTTTCTTTCGGATCGGAAATCTGTAGCTACGAAAACAGAAACACGGGATGTACAAAAAAAACCCTTGTCACAATAGAACTAGTACGAAAAAACACAAACAAAAACAATGCGGATTCCTTGAATAATATATAAACATTTCCCCACAACACGTGCGAAATTGCACAGTCGTGCCTGCCCTCGCATTTCAACACATGCTCCTTCTTTTGCTGCATACATAATCCAGAACATATAAACGTTGGTGATGGCAAACAGGTGGATTTCAATGAAAAAGGTAGTTTCACCAAGGATCCGGAGTTCTTCATGCATATTTGTTTAAATATTAAAAAAGTAACCCTTTCGAGCAGGTATACGTCAAAAGTAAAACAATGCGAAAGGAACAACTCTCGATCCCTTGGAAGGCATCATTTCATTTCTATTATTATTTTAATATATATTTTTTTTTTATAATCAGCAGTTCCTTAAAAGCTATAGCAAACACATACATAAATTCGCGTTAGACAGCTTGATTTTTGGTTTCTTATTGTTAAATTTCTATTGAATACTTTCTGTTTTTCGTTTATTCTCTTATACCTATTTAAAGGTTTTTTGTAAGGCATCAATTGTATCTATTTCAAAGGGTTTTAGTGAGTGGTTGTTGTAGTCAAGCAATTTGATCAGTTGTTGTATTGCAATCAATTCAAATAAGACTTTAAAAACAAAACAACAAAACTAGAAACTAAGGCGGGCGGCGAATAAGTAACTATCTATACAAATATTTTCACTATTATTTTTGGCGTAGATAAATCCAACAAGTTAGATAGCTTTTCTTATTAGGTAACTAACTTATATTTTACTAAAAGAAAAAAAAATATACTATAAGCAAAACAATCTCATTCCTGCAAGATATAAAGCAAGCGCATCCTTTTTTGTAGGTAAATACTTATGTACCAGCTGCGTTTTCTATATATATTTTGTTGGTCGGTAGCTATTTGCAATATGATATCCTTCCTTTTCTTGTCATATGAATACTTAAAGCCCTAAACCATAATTCAAATAAAAATATATTTTTCAAAATCACGCATAACGAAGAAAAAAGAATTAAATAGACATAAACATTAACTTTTCAAAAAAAGAAACAAAAACAAACAAAAAAAAATACATCGAAAACGACAACGATTTACACGGCATGTTCATGTATGACTATGCACATACAGTAATTTTTACACATTAGGTATATAGTATATACAAATAAATGGAATCTTCCCAATAAACAATTTTTGGTTAAAAAACGGTTTACTAACCGGATTATAACCCCAAGTTATTAACCGGAAAAGTTAGAAATCGGTTCGAAAGACGTCTCAGAAACGTTCCGGAGACGTTCTCATTACCCGATTTGGTCAGTAACTTTGTAACCTGAGTTCCGTAGTGGTTATTTAAAAGCCGGTTAAAAGCAGTTAGTTTAAAACTACTTTTTGGAGTTAAAAACTAACCGTTTTTATATGGTACGCATTTAACGCTTCTAAAACGTTTTTTCCGAGCTTTATTTTGCCGCTTTTTAATAACCGTTTTATTTTGGTTTCCATGTAACCTATATTTTAGGTTTTTTAATAACCAATTTTATTTTAAAGTAGGGTTTTTACTGGGTTTGGAAAAAACCCTGTATTTGGTTCCAAAATTGGTTTATAAATAACCGTTTTCCAACTGAAAGTAAATAGCTTTGTAAATAAAAGAAATATGGTTTTAAAATTACTTTTTTATACAGAATTTATTCATAATTAAAAAATAACTTACTCTAAACAGTTTTTATATTACTTAAAACTAGAATTTTAAATTGAATTAAAAACTAAATATTAATATAAATAATAATAATAATATTATATAAATAATACTGTTGTTGCTGATGCTCCTGCTGGTGCTATCGCTATTGCTGATGTTGGTGGTCCTGCTGGTGCTATTGCTATTGATGTTGCTGTTACTTTTTATTGGGTTTTGTAGATCGTTATATTGAAGAAAATATACGAACGACTATCTTGATTCAAATAACACAATAGATTAAATTATATTTCAAAGAAAAATTATTTTAGAAACAACAAAATGTCGTAACCTACTAATATATACTTTGTAATCACAAAGTTGTTTATATACAAAGTATATTACTTGATTTTATAATTCAACACTCCCACTAAATTCAAATACTATTTATCTTGGACCCATTGCTGTTGAACATCTTTTGTGTATTTCCTTGACAACAGGTTTAGTGAGTGCATCTGCTAACATCTCCTTTGTAGAAATGTATTCAACTTTCAGATCGCCGTCATTAATATGTTTCCTGATAAAGTGATGGCGAACATCAATATGTTTTGTTCTTGCGTGGTAGATATTTGCCGATGCTAAGCATATAGCACTCTTGTTATCACAATAAATTGTGACAACATGCTTAACTGTGACATCAAGTTCATTTTGAAGTTGCTTTATCCAACATGCTTCTTGAGCAGCGTTGCTTAGAGACATATACTCTGCCTCAGTTGTTGACAAAGCAATTGTTGGTTGTTTCTTTGTATTCCAGGTTATTGAAGCCTAGAAACTTGCGCAGCAAATAAAAGACTTCCAATTGCTTCACGATAAGGAACACTTGTCATATTTTCTTTTTGCATTTCAGATTGATCTAATTTTTCTTTTGTGAATTTTTGATTTGGATCCATTGGAATACTAACTGGATTACAATCTTCCATGTGGAACTTTTTCAGCCTTTCTTGGATATGCTTCTCTTGATCGATTGAAATTTTTCCTTCTTCGTGAATAAGTCGTATACCAAGAAAATACTTTGCTTTCCCAATGTCCTTCATTTCAAAGCGTTGCATCAGACTTTCCTTCACACGGGTTTTCATGTTGAAATCGTTACAAAATATCAATAGGTCATCAACGTAAACAACCACATACAGCTTTTTCTTTCCTTCAATTTTGTAATAGAGACAGTGATCAACTTCTGATCTGGTCAAACCAATTTCTTGCAAACCAGCATCCAACTTCTGATTCCAAATCCAACTTGCCTGCTTAAGGCCGTAAATGGATTTTTGTAGTCTACAAACTTTTGAACCTTTTTCAAAACCTTCAGGCTGTACCATATAAATCTCTTCATTTAAATCTCCTTGAAGGAATGCTGTTACTGCATCCATTTGATCGATAACTAAATCATATTTGACTGCTAAAGATATGAGGTACCGAATAGTACTATATCGAACAACCGGTGAGAATGTCTCCTCGTAGTCAATTCCCATCTTCTGAGCACAACCTTTGATAACTAATCGAGCTTTATAACGTTCAATCGTGCCGTTTGAGTTTCTTTTAGTCTTGAATACCCATTTGCAATTAAGTGCTTTCTTTTCATTCGGTAAATCACAGAGGCTCCAAGTTTTGTTTTTGTAAAGTGAATCAAGTTCTTTCTTCATAGCTTCTTTCCACTCTCTTACATCTGGTGTCTGAAGAACCTCTTGCAGAGAACTTGGATCTTCTAGTTGTTCTGTAGAGATATAAGCAGCATAATCTGGCATCTTCTTATTTTTTAAACGTTCAGATTGTCTAAGAACTTCTTCAGAACCATCCACCTTCTTTGACGAGCTCGAAAATTTTGTATATTCTGTTCCTTTTGAAACTTCAGGCATAGATTCTTCAGGAAATCCAAAAAATTCACTCCCAGATGATGAAGAGGCAGTCTCGTTACGGTCATCAACTAGGTTTGAACAAACGAGTTCGTCCTGGTCAGGTTCTTCGATTATTACTTTATTTTCTGTGCAAACTTCATACTCTTTTCCAAAAATTGGGAAAATAAAATCATAAGTTATTGGCTTAGACTTACATACATCACTAGGTAGTCGATTTTCTATAAAAGACACATCTCTGCTTTTGACGATTGCTTTTGTATTAGGTCTATAAAGTCTGTAACCCTTAGTGTCTTCACAATAACCAACCATAATAAGTTCTTCACTTTTGGGGTCAAACTTCCTTCGTTTTTCTTTCGGAATATGAGTCATTGCTTTGGAACCAAAAACCTTCAAATGAGCAATGTTCGGTTTCTTTTCTGTCCAAATCTCAAATGGTGTTTTACTTGATAAACTTCGAGTTGGCGATCGATTTATGAGGTAAACTGCAGTAGACACTGCCTCAGCCCAAAAATTTATCGAAAGTGATGCATCGAATAATAAGCATCTTGCACGTTCAGTTATAGTTCGATTCATTCGCTCGGCAACTCCGTTTTGTTCAGGAGTATATGGATTTGTTGTTTGATGTCTGATACCTTTTTTCGTTATGAATTCAACTAAATCCTTGTTGCAATACTCTGTTCCGTTATCGGTACGCAAGATCTTGATATGTTGACCGGTTTGCTTTTCAACAAAATTTGTAAAAGTTTCAAACTTCCGAAAAACTTCAGATTTTGATTTCAGTACATAAACGAAAGTGAATCTTGAAAAATCATCTACGAAAGTTAAGAAATATTTTGCTCCCCCAATTGATTTAACCTGTATAGGTCCACATAAGTCGGAATGTACAAGTTCTAAGATCGTCGTTGCTCGGGTTTTTGAATTTTTGAAAGGCAAACGTGTCTGCTTTCCTTTAAGGCAGACTATACAAGCTTCTTCAGACTGTTCGGAAAATTTAATACCTTCTGCCAACTCATTTTTAAGCTTCTTCATGTTTTCATAATTTATATGGCCTAACCGTCTGTGCCACAAATCAAAATTATTGCAAACTGTTGAACTCAAATGAGCTCTCTGCTCCTTAGTGTCAAGCCGATACATATTTCCAAATAATGTTGCGGTTGCAATAAGTTTGCCGATCTTGTTATACACTCTGCAGCCATTCGAATTGAACTTAACAACATTCCCATTAGAAATCATTTGGCTCACAGAAAGCAAGTTTGTACACAAGCCCGGTACAAGCAAAACATCTTTGATGATAACTTCATTTATCATATCGTCGCTTGGAGAAACCGTCAAATTAACATCTCCCATAGCCTTTACTTCAAGACACGAGTTGTCTGCTATAACAATTTCTTTTCTTGGAGGAAGTTTGATGTTTTTCAAACAGTCACGATTCGAGGTCATATGAGTTGAAGCACCAGAATCTATTTACCAAAACTGCATTAGCCCCGGTTTTGCCATTCTTTGTTGTACAATCTTTTGAATAATGGCCAAATTTATTACATGAAAAACATCGAACGAATTTCATATTTTTCTTCGGTTTGCCATTCTTCTGAAATTTATTACTGTTCTTCGTATTGCCATACAGTGCTGATGAGACCAGTTCATCGGAAGTTCTCGAAAAATTATTTTCGTAACGGACATCTTGTAACAATTTTGTTTTCACAAAATCACCAGTTATGACAGCACCAGAACTTTCTATTCCCATAATCATTGGCATAAATCTTTCGGGAAGTCCAGCCAAGAGAAAAGTTCCAATCCATTCTTCTGAAATCTGCATGCCGATCCCACGCAGCTTATGTGAAGTTGAAATGATAGTATTAACGTACTCATCAACAGATTCACATTTATCCAACGATGTTGAAATCAGTTTTCTTAATAAACCGACTTTCCTGCTCAATCCATTGTCCATAAAACAATTCTCCAACGAATCCCAAACTTCTTTTGCTGTTTGCGCTTGTGAAACATGAACATAGTTTATAGGATCTACCAAAAGAATTAATTTCGCTTTTGCCTTCGTTACCTTCGTTGTGTCTTCTTCTGTTCCAAGAACACTTTCCCAAAGATCTTCATGTTGCAAATAATTCTGCACTGCGAAACGCCATGTATCAAAGTTTTCACGTCCTTTGAGCCTTTCAATAAAATGCAACGGAGTTCCAGTGGTCATCTTTAATCGATTTATATTTTTTTTTTTTAATTTCTTCTATTTAATTTTCTTCAACCAGAACGTTCTGGGCCCATAACCTATTGGGTTTTGTAGATCGTTATATTGAAGAAAATATACGAACGACTATCTTGATTCAAATAACACAATAGATTAAATTATATTTCAAAGAAAAATTATTTTAGAAACAACAAAATGTCGTAACCTACTAATATATACTTTGTAATCACAAAGTTGTTTATATACAAAGTATATTATTTGATTTTATAATTCAACACTTTTGCTGTTTTTGGTCTGTAATTTTCATCCCTGTGGAAAAGAAGAAAAATTTGTTTTGAAAACACCACCATACCAAAACGTTACCAAAAAAAAACACCACCATATCAAAATCGGATTTTCATATTTATTATTAAACAGCTCAAGTATTATTTCACTAGTCATTCCATATGAACACAAGTAAAAAATAACCTAAAAACACAGTTCAAGTTATTTTACTACTCATTCCATATGTACGCAAGTAAAAAAATAACTGAAAAAACACAGCTGTGGTTACTTTTCTACTTGCTACCTATGAACAAAAGTGAAACAATACCTGTGTTGCTGCAAATTAACGAAATTGAAAAAAATTGCTTACCTTTTCTTAATTTATTAAATATATTATATTTATTGTTTCAATTTATAATTTTACTTTTAAACTTTTTTATAATATTTTTTTCAACCACCACACGAGAGACGATAGACAAAACCTCGATCCACGACCGACGACGCAACGCACTCAACTGAATACTGAACTAAAACGAAACTGGTTAATCTGGTAATGGAAAAACCAAGAAATAATCTAAATATGCACCACGCTGTCAAAAAAACAGATCTGGTTATTTTGCAACTAAAAAAATTAGTTATTTTGAAACCAATTTTTAACGTGGTTTGTTTTTAACCACTTAAACTGGTTATTGTTTAACCGAAAATTAATCAAAAGTTACATTGCGGTTAAAAATAATCTAAATTTGAACCACGCTGTCAAAAAAGTTTTTTTAGAACCAAAATCTAACTGAAGCTCACAAATACCAGGTTCCAGAGATAAATTCTTACCTGAATTAAACTAAAGTTGAAATTAAGACTTTTTTTACTGGTAAACAACTACAGCTCATAAATTAACCAATTACAAAACAAACTTTATGATGACCAAAGTTATTTAAAGTAATATCATTGCCCCGGTAATTTTGAAACTCAGGTTACAAATTGTTGATTGGGTTATTTTTAACATATCCAAGCTATAAGAAAAAACATGTATAAATATCTTAGGATGTCCTGTACAAAATAAATTGAAGAGTTGTGAGTTGAGAGTTGTAAAATAAGGGGGTGTCACCGCCACATCATCGGCATCGTGGATCATGAGTAGATTAACAAAGAAACGTGACCGTATTTTTGGTCAAGTAGTCGGAAGTCCAAACCAAAGAATGCATGCATCTTATCAATACAAGAAAGGAAAGGCAGACACTTTCAAGGTGCTGCAGTGAAGGGCAAATATATTTGAACAATTTCTAGTGAAAACAAGTTTATTTCATTGAAGAAGCTTATTATGCTTCTTCAATGAAATAAACTTGTTTTCACTAGAAATTGTTCAAATATATTTGCAAATGATTTTCGATTGGATTGACAAGCCAAGTCCAAAACATAAGTCAACACATCGATGACACACTGCACGACTTCATTAAGTTTTTGTCGACTGTACTGGAACTTCCACTTTAACTTTAGGGGTATATTTTCTAAAAGGAAAACTGATTAGATTACCAATATTTTAGACATAAATCACTTGTCAATATGTTTAATTAAGTATATTTTGTAGTTTTGGAGTCTTTGTTGCTTATAGCTCAAATGTCTCTTTTAGTTTAGTAGCAGATTACGTGCATACACAAAAAGGCTTTTGAGAGGACAAAGCTCCATAAAAACTAAAACTATCAAAAAATAAATAGAATACGATTTAAATAAGCCGATGTGGTATGACGACGACCATAGCAGGAATGGGAGTAAAGTTTTACAATTAACGGCTCGTTTTTCTAAGTCATGATTGCTGGCCCCGCTATTACGTAGGTTTCTATTACTCAGATGCTAATTGGACTGCGAGCTTTTATTGTCATATTTTACTATTATTGTTATGGAATTAAACCGAAGCAATATGTCCTTGCCATCGTCGTTTTAATTGTAAAAATATATTACTTATTCTTAACTTTACTTCATTATTTTTACTGGTGTTCCTCTTTATGGGGAGGTTGTGGGGGGTGGCATCAGCCACGGAAGTATGCTGACCCAGGGTCAGCGTAGAAGTTGGTGGCTTCGTCGTTGGCTGGTATTACTTCTTCGCCCAAGCTTTAATCACTCTTAGGTATCTTGGCTCAGGGTGTCGGTCCTCTGTGGTCATCCTTCTCACCAGGGGATTAGGGTGGTTGCTGATATTTGCAGCCGTTTTCAATACAGTCCATAAGACGTATTGGTCTAAGGGCGACTTATTCTTAACGATCTTCTTATTCTTGTTAGGTATTTACGGTGCCTTAATGTTATTCTGATGTAAAAGCTATATTATTAACTTTTCTTAGAATCGACTCAATTACGTTCTCGTGAGAGTGCAAACACTATCCACACATCCATACTTACAGACTTTTGCGTTTGTAATATCACTAGGATTTGACTGGAAAGTCAAACCAACCAACAGCAGTAAGAATGAAATTATTATATTTCATTCATAATTGTTGTTGTTTGTTGTTGTTGTTTGCGAAATTTCGCGAAACGTCTTTTTAGATATTTGAGAATATGTAGAATGTGTTTTCTCCTTAAGTCACCTCTTACGATAAGTTGCGAGGCGCTGCGGTGATATTCTAAGTCATCACTGCACAGCTGCGCTGTTAACTTTCCAGGAGGTAAAACATATTTTACTGCCATGGTGCAACCTTCAATAATTATACTCCAATCTATATCCTCTTTCTTTGCTTACCTTGAGCCAAAAGTGTTAAGAAAAAATGTTCTTAACGTCCACGCGCCATTGGCTCATTGCCGCATCAGGCATTTTTGAACAAGTTTTCACGATTTTTGTAAATTTTTGATTATTTTATTTCGCTGAGATGCGAGTTAATTAATATAATGTCTTTTCAATGTTAGTTAATCTCTAGCAGCTTTTATTTCGCAATCATCAATCGAGAGGTCTATAAAATCGATGGGTTGCATCTTTTAGTGCGCAAGTTTCAATTGAATACACTTATATCTCTATCGTATGCACGAACTTAAGAGCAGCTACACGAATCCTTTTCGTTTCCAATTTAATTCAGATCTTTGTCTGTATTTTTTAGGTTCCACACTTTATGTTATCTTATGCTATTTTTGAATTAAAATTCAATTTTTCTATTCTTCCACTAGATGTTTAGGCATAATGTTGCTTTTTTATCATGAGTATTGCGTCATTGAGCTTCTTGAAATGCCTCCTGGCATTGGCGGCACAACATTTTTTGATTGGATCTGATTGCGGATAAATTGTGATGGGCTTAGTCAATGATGTTTGTTTTATTCATAAGCCTGTTACGACATAGTGAAACACATTGGTCTAATGTTAATCGTCCTTATGTGTACTACAGGCTATTTTCCACAAATATTCCATTGTGAAAATTTGTTTCAAATCCCAGTTATGTTGGCCGGGCATATTGGATATTGTAATTGCCTGAATTATAAGTGTTTCCAACGTGAGACACTACAAGCCCTTCAATTTCCCATGCAAGATGCAACTGATGGTACTTCTGCTGGTGTTACTATTGTTTCCTTTGTTTCCTTATTGCTAGTGCTGTCATTACTACTACTGCTCCTACTTATTTTGTGCCACTACGGCGGCGGCGGCGGAGTTCCGTTCTGTTGGCAATTTATTCTAACTGGAATTGCAGTTTGGTGCACTGGCTATCCCCAAATTTTATAGACGTAGATATTAGGCTTGTACTTTTTTCTTTATACTTAATTTCTTAAAAGGAAAATAACTTACAAGCCTTGAAATCTTTTCTTCTTCTTCTTCTTTTTCACCATTAAACGAGGGCAACGACGACGCCCAAGTTTATGGTTTGAACTAAATTTATTCAAAGTATCGCTATACCTCACACCTGCTTTTGTACATCAGACATCTTCGTTAACAGATTTGTTCTATTCTCCCAATGATGTCTTATAAGTTTAGAAAGAACATGAGTCTTTTAATTTTTATGGTTTGTTTTTCTTCTACAATTTTTAACCAAACTCTTTCTCTTAAGCCAATTTTAAGGATTCAGTTCTGATTATAAATGTTTTTATTATTCTACGAAATTATGCAGATTAATTTGTTCATTGGACTCCCAATGATTAAACAAGATACATAATCAAATTTTTGAATTGTAATAAAATTGTGTTCGAAAAGTAAAAAGTATATTATACTTATCTTGAACTGTTTCACTGAATGAAATCTTTGCCTCCAGTTGAAATCGGTTTGAAATTGTGAGCTTTGATAAATCCTCGTTTTGCTTTCTTTGAACTTTCTTTCGATGTTCCTTTTACTGCATTTGATGGGTATTCCGTCTTCAGATTGAGTGGTTCCTTGACATGAAATCACCCCTCTGTGACTTTCCTGAGCTTCCATAGCTTCAATAAGTAAATAAACTAACAACATAGGTTGCTGCCATTCAATATTTTGGAAATAAAATGGCAGACACCCCCTATTAGTATTCTTACAAGTGCTTATTTCACAAATTATACAGGAAAGCAAATGAATTGTCCATTGACTTCGTTTTCATAATACTCTGGTCCCGAATGCTGATACGGTTATAGTAAAGATTGAGAACAATAAAATTTATCTGAAAAACTTAAATAGATCTGTCTGTATCTTCTTTTGTATGTCGAAGAGTAACATAGGACATGTTGTGACAGGTCGTTTGGATCAGTAAGACTTTTTAAGACTTTTTAAGACTTTCTATGTCTGTCCCCTTAAAAATAAAAGCAATTGATAAGCAATTTTGATAACGAAAATGAGTGTTGCCGGGATCAATTATTTGACATCTCGCTGATGCTTTTCGAGGTCTAAGTGTCTCATTTCTCCTCGATTTTTCCTTTGGGTAATAAATATTTTCTTATAATATAATGGTCAGACTTTGTGAAAATAACAGTGGTATCTGATTTTCCAGTAACATATATTCCTTTTATTTTACGTTCTTTGTTGCTCTGTTATAATAAGCTTCTTCAATGAAATAAACTTGTTTCACTAGAAATTGTTCAAATATATTTGCAAATGATTTTCGATTGGATTGACAAGCCAAGTCCAAGACATAAGTCAACACATCGATGACACACTGCACGACTTCATTAAGTTTTTTTCGACTGTACTGGAACTTCCATTTGGGAGCACTAGCTGGCCCCAAAAACTTTAGGGGTATATTTTCTAAAAGGAAAACTGATTACCAATATCTTAGACATAAATCACTTGTCAATATGTTTAATTAAGTATATTTTGTAGTTTTGAAGTCTTTGTTGCTTATAGCTCAAATGTCTCTTTTAGTTTAGTAGCAGATTACGTGCATACACAAAAAGGCTTTTGAGAAGACAAAGCTCCATAAAAACTAAAACTATCAAAAAATAAATAGAATACGATTTAAATAAGCCGATGTGGTATGATGACGACCAAAGCAGGAATGGGAGTAAAGTTTTACAATTAAAGGCTCGTTTTTCTAAGTCATAATTGCTGGCCTCGCTATTACTTAAGTTTCTATTACTCAGGTGCTAATTGGACTGCGAGCTTTTATTGTCATCTTTTACTATTATCGTTATGGAGTTAAACCGATGCAATATGTCGTTGCCATCGTCGTTTTAATTGTAAAAATATATTACTTATTCTTAACGATCTTCTTATTCTTGTTAGGTACTTACGGTGCCTTAATGTTATTCTGATGTAAAAGCTATATTATTGCAAACTTTTCTTAGAACCGACTCAATTACGTTCTCGTGAGAGTGCAACCACTATCCACACATCCATACGTACAGACTTTTGCGTTTTCAATATCTCTAGGATTTGACTGGAAAGTCAAACCGACAAACAGCAGTAAGAAGAAAATTATTATATTTCATTCATAATTGTTGTTGTTTGACGTTGTTGTTTGCGAAATTTCGCTTCTTTAAATACTTTAGAATATGTAGAATGTGTTTTCTCCTTAAGTCACCTCTGAGCTCTGACGATAACTTGGGAGGCGCTGCGGTGGTATTCTAAGTCGTCTCTGCACAGCCGCGCGCTGTTAACTTTCCAGGAGGTAAAAAATACTTTACTTCTTTGCTTACCTTGAGCCAACATAGTGCTAGAAATAACGTCCAGGAGCCTTTGATTCATTGCCGCATCGGGCATTTTTAAACAACACTCAGAGAAAAAAGCTGTGTGAAACTTATTTATCAAGCTTAGGTAAACTTTTTTATATGGATTTTGTTAGTCAAGCTTGATTATACCCTAAAATTAAGGCAGTATATGTATGGCTTAGGAAGTGCAATCTAAGTTAAACTGCCTTAAAATGGTAGGGTGTTTTCTTTTTTCTTCGATTGCGTAAAACTTTCTCAAAACTAATGTAAATCTACCTAATATTTAAGGTAACTCTAGTTTTCAACCTTTCTCTTAGGCAAGTTCACACTAAGCGGTAAGGTTAATCTGCCTCAAATATAAGGCAACTTTCCCTCCAATTTTATTTGTGCAACTTTACCTTATCTCTTCATCATCAATCAATTCAATCATATCAATTTAGATAGATTTATTTACAGGCGCTTTGATATTCAAATTGTATTCTGGGTAAATTGTTTACCATTATTATCACAAAAATCTAATATTACTCAAAATTCTTCTTACAAAAAAAAAACTGCAAGACCCAGCAGATTACTTTACATTCATAAAAATCGATTTCGAAAATCCGTGTATAAATAAATGTGTGTATAAAATATTAATAATGCTCAAGAAAACATTGATTTTTCATATCTGTTTCGTAATTCCTCGAAAGTTACAGTTGGCTTCATGTCCTCATTCAAACAAAAATCCGAACCTCTTTCTTCGGCTTTCTTCTTAGCTCGTTCAAAAGCCTAATGATGCTTGATCTGAAAAGCTTTTGGTGAAGAACGTATGCACTTACGTGCTCCGCATCCAAGTACCTTACATCAACACCAGGCCAAATTTCCAAATTTCAGCACATTTTGTTTATGTAGCGATTTTCGCAAGCAAAATAAGTAATATTACCTTAAATCTACCTAGGCTCAAACGGGCGCTAGCGCAAAGGTAAGTTAACACGTGATTTAGGTTAGTTTTACACCGACTTTTCTCTGGGTGAAGTCTTTTGTAGATTTTTGATTATTTTATTTCGCCGAGATGCGAGTTAATTAATATAATGTCCTCACTGTAAGTTAACCTCTGGGCCTCTAGCAGCTTTTATTTCGTAATCGCATATCGAGAGGTCTATAAAATCGATGGGTTGCATCTTTTAGGGCACAAGTTCCGATTGAATACACTTATACCTCTATCGTATGCACGCACTAAAGAGCAACTACACAAATCCTTTTCGGTTGCAATTTAATTCAGAACTTTGTCTGTATTTTTTAGGTTCCACACGTTATGTTATCTTATGCTCTTTTTGAATTAAAATTAAATTTTTCTATTCTTCCACTAGATGTTTAGGCATAATGTTGCTTTTTTATCATGAGTATTGCGTCATTGAGCTTCTTGAAATGCTCTCTGGCATTGGCGGCACAACATTTTTTGATTGGATCTATGTATATGTATTTTTTTGTCGACTGCTTAATTCTGCAGCCACACAATAAGAAATATTTTGCTAACCCATCCCAACACAAGTCTTCATTAATTAATTTAAACAAAATTATTTACTCACAATCAAAAGTATTGCATCAACAAAAAACAGTACATATTTTTAAGTTATTCTTTAAATATAAAATTTAACGAAAGAGATTAAGTAACGACTAGTTAGAAAAAATTGTTATTTTCTTAAAATATAACTGCAACATTTTGGCCAGGCTGTGTAGAGTTCGATGGGACGGGCTGGGTTGGCCGATCAATATCTTGGTAGCTCCGCTGCTGGCTTGTGGGAAAAACCGATCCGGTTGGGATAACAGCACCACCACGATGTGTATATTCTCTATACAAAAGAATTGCACTCAAAGGTCGAATAAGCAGGTTGATTATAACGAAAACAACTGCCCAGCCATTCATATAATGGAAATACACAATGAGGCTTGCAACAAACGTCTATTACCAGAGCTGTTTCAATAGCTTTTTTTGATTCTTTATTGTGTAGTGTCCAAAACAATGACGCCATAAATAGCAGGTTGTAGAACAGGAAGGCACCAAACGTCCATGTTCCGAGCATCGCATTTGATATGAATACAAAATGCACAAGAGCAACAAAGGATCTAATTACGGATAAATTGTGATGGGCTTAGCCAATGACGTTTGTTTTATTCATAAGCCTATTACGACATGGTGAAACACATTGGTCTAATGTTAATCGTCCTCATATGTACTACAGGCTATTTTCCATAAATATTCCATTGTGAAAATTTGTTTCAAATCCCAGCTGTGTCGGCAGATCATATTGGATATTGTAATTGCCTGAATTATTATTAGTGTTTCCAAGGTGAGACAATGCAAGCCCTTCAATTTCCCATGCAACTGATGCTACTAATGCTGGTGATACTATTGCTTCCTTTGTTTCCTTATTGCCCTCACTCCCTCTGCTCATTACTACTACTGCTCCTACTTATTTTGTGCTACTACTGCAGAGTTCCGTTCTGTTGGCAATTCATTGATTCAGTTCTGATTATAAATGTTTTTATTATTCTACGAAATTATACAGATTAATTTGTTCATTGGACTTCCAATGAATAAACAAGAGACATAATCATGTTTTTGAATTGTAATAAAATTGTGTTCAAAAAGTGAAAAGTATATACATTTTTTTTTTTAAATTAACGCGCACATCAAGGGGTTATGACTTATGACTACCCTTATAATGTTGTAGAACACAGTGCGAGTATTTAGGAAAACAGGAGAGGATTTGAAAGGAGATATCGATGCACGTTGCTTTTGAACTTTTGTGAATCGTAATGAAGGGGTAAAATAGGGCCAGGTAGAGCATTAAACATTCGGGTGGTGCGACTAAAATAAGAATCTCTATACTTGACTGTACGCCTGAAGTTGGGCTCAAGGTAAAACTGATGAGCATTCCTAGCGAGGCGGGTGTTGCGGCTAAATTGTTTCAGGGGAGGAATGCAACTGGCTATTTCACTAGAGCACTGTTTGTAAAAAAAAGCGATAAAAGAGACTGAGACAGGTAACGTTTCGACATATACTTATCTTTAACTGTTTCACTGAATGAAATCTTTGCATGTTAAAATCGTTTTGAAATTGTGATCTTTGATAAATCCTCGTTTTGCTTTCTTCGAACTTTTTTTCGATGTTCCTTTTACTGCATTTGATGGGTACTCCGTCTTCAGATTGAGTGGTTCCTTGACATGAAATCACCCCCTTGTCACTTTCCTGAGCTTCCATAGCTTCAATAAGTAAACAAACTAACAACATAGGTTGCTGCCATTCAATATTTTAGAAATAAAATGGCAGACACTTCCTATTAGTATTCTTACAAGTGCTTATTTCACAAATTATACAGGAAAGCAAATGAATTGTCCATTGACTTCGTTTTCATAATACTCTGGTCCCGAATGCTGATACGGTTATAGTAAAGATTGAGAACAATAAAATTTATCTGAAAAACTTAAATAGATCTGTCTGTATCTTCTTTTGTATGTCGAAGAGTAACATAGGACATGTTGTGACAGGTCGTTTGGATCAGTAAGACTTTTTAAGACTTTTTAAGACTTTCTATGTCTGTCCCCTTAAAAATAACAGCAATTGATAAGCAATTTTGATAACGAAAATCAGTGTTGCCGGGATCTATTTATTTGACATCTCGCTGATGCTTTTCGAGGTCTAAGTGCCTCATTTCTCCTCAATTTTTCCTTTGGGTAATAAATATTTTCTTATAATATAATGGTTAGACTTTGTGAAAATAACAGTGGTAGCTGATTTTCCAGTAACATATATTCCTTTTATTTTACGTTCTTTGTTGCTCTGTTATAATAAGCTTCTTCAATGAAATAAACTTGTTTCACTAGAAATTGTTCAAATATATTTGCAAATGATTTTCGATTGGATTGACAAGCCAAGTCCAAGACATAAGTCAACACATCGATGACACACTGCACGACTTCATTAAGTCTTTGTCGACTGTACTGGAACTTCCACTTGGGAGCACTGGCTGGCCCCAAAAACTTAAGGGGTATATTTTCTAAAAGGAAAACTGATTACCAATATCTTAGACATAAATCACTTGTCAATATGTTTAATTAAGTATATTTTGTAGTTTTGAAGTCTTTGTTGCTTATAGCTCAAAAATGTCTCTTTTAGTTTAGTAGCAGATTACGTGCATACACAAAAAAGCTTTTGAGAAGACAAAGCTCCATAAAAACTAAAACTATCAAAAAATAAATAGAATACGATTTAAATAAGCCGATGTGGCATGACGACGACCATAGCAGGAATGGGAGTAAAGTTTTACAATAATTAAAGGCTCGTTTTTCTAAGTCATGATTGCTGGCCCCGCTATTACATAAGTTTCTATTACTCATGTGCTAATTGGACTGCGAGCTTTTATTGTCATCTTTTACTGTTGTCATTATGGAGTTAAACCGATGCAATATGTCCTTGCTATCGTCGTTTTAATTGTAAAAATATATTACTTATTCTTAAGGATTTTCTTATTCTTGTTAGTTACTTAATGTTATTCTGATGTAAAAGCTATATTATTGCAAACTTTTCTTAGAATCGATTCAATTACGTTCTCGTGGGAGTGCAACCACTATCCACACATCCATACGTACAGACTTTTGCGTTTTCAATATCTCTAGGATTTGACTGGAAAGTCAAACCAACCAACAGCAGTAAGAAGAAAATTATTATATTTTATTCATAATTGTTGTTGTTTGTCGTTGTTGTTTGCGAAATTTCACGTAACGTTTCTTCAAATACTTGAGAATATGTAGAATGTGTTTTCTCCTTAAGTCACCTCTTGCGATAATTCTGGAGGCACTGCGGTGGTATTCTAAGTCGTCTCTGCACAGCCACGCGCTGTTAACTTTCCAGGAGGTAAAAAATACTTTACTTCTTTGCTTACCTTGAGCCAACATAGTGCTAGAAATAAGATTCTTAACGTCCAGAAGCCTTTGATTCATTGCCGCATCGGGCATTTTTAAACAACACTCAGAGAAAAAAGCTGTGTAAAACTTATTTATCAAGCTTAGGTAAACTTTTTTATATGGATTTTGTTAGTCAAGCTTGATTATACCCTAGAATTAAGGCATTATATGTATTGCTTAGGAAGTGCATAAGTTAAACTGCCTTAAAATGGTAGGGTGTTTTCTTTTTCCTTCGATTGCGTAAAACTTTCTCAAGACTAATGTAAATCTACCTAAGATTTAAGGTAACTCTAGTTTTCAACCTCTCTCTTAGGCAAGTTCACACTAAGCGGTAAGGTTAATCTGCCTCAAATATAAGGCAACTTTCCCTCCAATCTTATTTGTGCAACTTTACCTTATCTCTTCATCATCAATCAATTCAATCATATCAATTTAGATAGATTTATTTACAGGCGCTTTGATATTCAAATTGTATTCTGGGTAAATTGTTTACCATTATTATCACAAAAATCTAACATTACTCAAAATTCTTCTTACAAAAAAAAAACTGCAAGACCCAGCAGATTACTTTACATTCATAAAAATCGATTTCGAAAATCCGTGTATAAATAAATGTGTGTATAAAATATTAATAATGCTCAAGAAAACATTGATTTTTCATATCTGTTTCGTAATTCCTCGAAAGTTACAGTTGGCTTCATGTCCTCATTCAAACAAAAATCCGAACCTCTTTCTTCGGCTTTCTTCTTAGCTCGTTCAAAAGCCTCAATGATGCTTGATCTGAAAAGCTTTTGATGAAGAACGTATGCACTTACGTGCCCCGCATCCAAGTACCTTTCATCAGCACCAGGCCAAATTTCCAAATTTCAGCACATTTTGTTTAAGCAAAATAAGTAATATTACCTTAAATCTACGTAGGCTCAAACGGGCGCTAGCGCAAAGGTAATTTAACACGTGATTTAGGTTAGACTTTACGACTTTTCTCTGGGTGAAGTCTTCAAGTCTTTTGTAGATTTTTGATTATTTTATTTCGCCGAGATGTGAGCTAATTAATACAGTGTCCTCACTGTAAGTTAACCTCTGGGCCTCTAGCAGCTTTTATTTCGTAATCGCCAATCGAGAGGTCTATAAAATCGATGGGTTGTATCTTTTAGGGCACAAGTTTCGATTGAATACACTTATACCTCTATCGTATGCACGCACTAAAGAGCAACTACACAAATCCTTTTCGGTTGCAATTTAATTCAGATCTTTGTCTGTATTTTTTAGGTTCCACACGTTATGTTATCTTATGCTCTTTTTGAATTAAAATTCAATTTTTCTATTCTTCCACTAGATGTTAAGGCATAATGTTGCTTTTATATCACGAGTATTGCGTCATTGAGCTTCTTGAAATGCCTCCTGGCATTGGCGGCACAACATTTTTTGATTGGATCTGATTGCGGATAAATTGTGATGGGCTTAGTCAATGATGTTTGTTTTATTCACTTTCACATCATTGCTAAAGTTAAACATAATCTTCTCTGCTACGATAAGGTGAAACACATTGGTCTAATGTTAATCGTCCTTATGTGTACTACAAGCTTTTTTCCACAAATATTCCATTGTGAAAATTTGTTTCAAATCCCAGCTATTTCGGCAGGGCATATTGGATATTGTAATTGCCTGAATTATAAGTGTTTCCAACGTGAGACATTGCAAGCCCTTCAATTTCCCATGTAACTGATGCTACTACTGTTGGTGATGCTATTGTTTCCTCTATTATTGCTGCTGCTTTCATTACTACTGCTGCTCCTACTTATTTTGTGCCATTACGGCGGAGTTCCGTTCTGTTGGCAATTTATTGTAACTGGAATTGCATTTTGGAGCACTGGCTATCCCCAAAGTTTATAGACGTAGATATTAGGCTTGTACTTTTTCCTTTCAACTTAATTTCTTAAAGGAAAATTACTTACAAGCCTTGAAATCTTTTCTTCTTTTTCTTCTTTTTCACCATAAAACGAGGGCTTTGCTTTTTTTCGATGTTCTTTTACTGCATTTGATGGTCTTCAGATTGAGTGGTTCTTTGACATGAAATCACCCTTTCGTTACTTTCTTGAGCTTCCATAGCTTCAATATACAAACTATACAACAAAGGATATTGAAAAGTCGTTTATACAGTTTGATGGTTGTTTATTAGATGTCAATCTTGAATCTTCATTTTAATTTGAATGCTTAAACAATTTGAATGAAAATGAAAAATTATTTCGCTCCCATTCATTCAGTTCCCTCCCAATGAATCATTTGTTTTCGGGACTTTGATTCCGTAACTTCTTAGATGATTATCATCAATCGCCGATTATACCGTCATAAGATTGCTTCATGTAACTTCACTTTCAGCGATTGAAGGATAGTTCGCTTGAAACACCTTGCTTGTTTACTTATGTGTCGAAAACCTATTTTTTATTACTCGCATGCAAACTATTTTTTTACTTGCACGCAAACTTAATTAACTTAATGTTTAAGTACACATGTTCACATGTTAGCCTATGGCCTATACAATACATATTCAAACGGAAGTAATTCAATTACATTCTGGGATGGCTCTTTCTTTTTCGTAAGTGCAAAAACGACAAAAATAATAATAACCCTTAATATGTTTATTTATGGAAGCAAAGTTTTGAATAGTCTTAAGGCTAAGGTAAATTTAAAAATCAAAAAAACTGAAAATTATAAAAAATTGTGTCAACATAACGATATAAGATAGATTATAAAAAGTTAGGCACATACCCAACTTGGCTTTTCGCATACCCAAAAACAGAGTTTTGTATTCACTTTTCACCGTGTTACAAGGATTTTGTGCTTATTTTGTGCGTACATCAGTCTCACTCTTTTGAACTTCTGATTACTCTGAATGTTTTGAAGTTCTCTTTATAAAAAAAATAAATTTAATCTTGCTTAAAATACTTTGCTTTTTTTAAATGAATTGCTAATTGTTTAACATGAATGTACTTAATTAAAAAATGTTTTTGATTAAAAATAGGAACATTAAGAAACAGAAACTGTGTGAATGGCAGTATAGCTTCACAAAAATTTACACCTTAGATGCAGTTGTTATAAAGTATAATATTGGATTGATCAATTAAACTTAAAGTTATATAGTTAATTATATGGATAAGCCTTCGCTCGAAAATTTATTGATTCTTAATAAAAATGTATTGTTTTTTACTAAAAATGTATTAAAGCCTCAGAATTTGTTAAATTAAAAGAAATAGTTATAAATGAGGACTATTTGTTATTATGAAAGAAAAATTTTATTATTTATTATTAAGTTCTTAGCTTTAAAACAAATACTGAACTGAAATAAAAACTGTTTTCTACTATTTATGCTTCTATTTTAACTCCGTGGAACATTTGATCGTTGTAGGTACCCGAGCTAGGCCCGGCGAATCAACTAGTGCTGATCTTGATTCCGATGATACGTTGCGTGTCGTAAGTAACTTAAAGTCTTGGTCCTACTTTAAAATTTAATGATGCAGATGCAGAGTACCTATCGGAGGTACTTACCCTTAACAGGAGAAAGGTAAGCAAACTAGAAATACTCAGGAAATCAGGTTCCTATACCGAGTCTAAAGCAAAGACACCCAATCTTATGCTGGAATCTCACTTTATAGAAAACTAGTTATTAATCGGACCAAAACAATCTATTGGACAGAGATCAGGTGAGTTCGATAAGTCCACTCGACGCAGCTGGTACACATCATCGTTAGTTTTACTGGCGACGCCATCAAATATGCCGTTGCATCGTTTGACAGCTTCAAGTCACCTGGCACTGTCACTGACGATGTTTATCCAGTCATGTTGTAGTAAAGTATATACCTTTAGCTACCTACTTTGAAAAACATTTTCACTGGCTGATGTTTAGCTCTAGCGTATATTCCAACTTCGTGGCAAAGTGTTAGAGTCGCTTTCATACTAAAAGTTGGTAAGCAAGACTATTCACTCGCTAAAAGCTTTAGACCCATCAGTTCCTTCCTGCTTTAAACGCTGGAAAAAATGGTTAAGATTTTCATACTTAAAAGCTCACTCCAAATACACAATCTGTCTTAGATGCAACACGCTTGCCAAAGAAAAAAATCAATTCAAAATCTTGTTAGCAGGATTGAATGCGCGCTTGACAAGAAAGACTGCGGTAGGTATTTTCATCGATATACAAGGTGCTTTTGACAAGGTTAGCTTTGATAGTATGTGCAATGCCGCCAGAGAACATGGGGTGGACGAATGAGAATGTTTTTCGTTTTTGGCTGTACGATAGAGAATTTGGTCCGATATTTGGTTGGGCATAGATTGTGTATAAAAGCAATGGGCATGTCGTTTTACAGCTTAGCCTTAGCCTGAAAGGTCGTTGGTACATGTGGCTGCTTTGCTCCATACCGTAGCGTAAGGATGTGAGATGTGACCCAAAGACCAATCTTCGCATAGCGATCGCTTAACGACAAAATCCATGGTCAATGTTTAAATCGAGTATCTGTGTAGCACAGGAAGGTAAAATAAATCAATGATCATTGTTAGGAAAGATGGTGGTGGCAATATAAAGGCACGTTGACTTTTTTTGTTGATGTGAATATCGATGGATTGATATGACAGCCTGTCAGCCAGAATTTGAACGTTAGTTATTTTATGAGCACAAAACGAAGTGAAATAAGCGAATAGGTTTTTCACTGGCGGTTGGTGAAGGTTAGTTTTTTTTTTTAGTAAAATGGGTAAGTTGGTTTAGTTCGATTTTTTTGTGTACATTTTACACCTTAGCATGATAGGTCTTTGGAATGTTTTACTCGATACCGTAGAGTAAGGATGTGTGACCCATGTTCTGATTATTTCTTGAAAGAAAATATTATAAGGTTGTCGAGGTTAGGTTAGGTGGAAGTGGCTGTCAGCCAATGAGTAATGCCTACGTATATTGCCTGACACTAGCCGGAGAGCTAGTGGCCGATTTGCTTACCCCATTTTAGCAAGGCTCAAACTTTGCTCATAGAAAGATTTAGGCACGACAAGTATAAAAGTGCCCGTCTTACACTCCGGTTCCGTCCATGAGGCCTTAAGATTAGGCCTTGAAGTTGTAAAAAATAAGTGCCCATTTACCTCATTTTAGCAAGGCTCATCTTTTAATATATTCTTCATTGATCCAATATATACAAGAAAATAGCATTGTAAGACGTTTTAGCTGTCCATGACATGCTGTAAGACGCTCGTATATATGTAAAAAAAAATATGACCCCATTTACCTCCTTTTAGCAAGGCTGGTATTTACACACAACTAAGATGACATAAAAACAAACACACATTTCAAGTGTAAGACGTTTATTCGGTCAATAACCCTCCGTAAGACGCTGAAAATTAAATTAAGATAGAAACAATTATAGTCTATTGATTATGTCATTTCTTAAGGAACTCGACATTGAATGAACTTTTATTGCATGAATCGATTAATGGGTTAATTTTAGAGAAAAAAACCAAAGTCCTATTAAATTAGAGGGTGCGAATCGCAGATATGGGTTCTAAACCATCTTCATTCATTTCAGTATATCTCGAGAACGAAGCAAAATTTTGATGTAATTGCACGGACGTTTTTTGTAGAGAACAAGTTTTCCCATAGAAATGCATCTTTTTAAAAATTATAAAAAAAAATTTTTTATCCAAAATAATAAAATTCCCGACAGAAAAAAGGTAATTTTTTCCAATTTTAGAGTTTTGTCAGTTTTTTTAATGGCATTTCTTTCTGGTTGCAGATGCTTCATAAAAAAGAAAGTAAAATACATTTTCTTTAAAATGCTTTATTAGAAAACTTTCTATGTTTGAAATTCACCGAAATATTGTAACTAAAACATAGACATTTATCGTTGTTTTTCATCATTTTTATACTGACTGCATTTATTTTTATTTTTGTTACTCAATGGAAATGTAGTTGTTATACAAAAAAGTGTTTTAAATACTTATTTTTGGATTTTTTTTACTTAATGTAATTTTATTATTTTGGTAGTACATATTATAATTCTTCAATAACATTTTGAAGGTCTATATCGACATCAACATCTATACATCTTTAAAAATGTTCTCTTATGCAATATCGGCTACTTGCACACTATCGTAATGAGCTCCCATACATTCCTTACAAAATATTGAGCAAGCAATTTGTTGTTTTCTGCAACCAAAGCTTTCATGGCATCCTGTAGTGCAACCACATCCATTTTTAAAACCAATATCTCTGGTGCAGGAGGTGCAATTAGGCGAATCGGAATCAATCCACAACCTCAGTTCAGAGGATTTACATAAGTGGTTTCCGTGCTACTGTTGGATTTTGAAAAAAGGGAAACGGGTCGAAATGCTGTATTTTAAAATATGGTAAGGTACTGTACTATACTGTATGATACTGCATGCTCATAATGCTGTTAGGTTAATATGCTGCATTTCAAAATACTGTATTTCAAAACACTGTATGTACAAAATACTGTATGATCAAAATACTGTAGGTCAAAATTCTCTATTCCGCAACTCTTCATCTCAAAATACTGTATGAGCTAAACACTGTATCTCAAAAATCTGTTTTTAAAAATACTGTATTTTTGCATAATTCCGTTCTTAAACTTCCATTAAACATAAAGCAAAGCTCGATTAACGTGTTTTTCTTGTATTGAAAATCTTAACAAAGGTACAACCTGAATACATTAATAAGTCAAAGATAAGTAAAGTATAATAAGTAGAAATTTATCAACAAAAACAAACTAGCGAAAGATTCCAAAAAACACACATAACGAAATCATAAAATTCTTTGTACTGTATGTCAAAATACTGTAGGCAGGCTGAAAAGTAAAAATTGTTTTGACAATGTAAAAGGTGCCCATACAGCATTTTGAAATACAGAATTTTGAGATACAGTATTTTGAGTTACAGTACTTTGATCATACAGTATTTTGTACAAACAGTGTTTTGAAATACAGTATTTTGAGATACAGTATTTTGACCCATAGAGTATTTTGACCCTAACCCGGAAAAAGTTCAAGCATCGCGTGCTGGTGGTATTTCTTCTTCTTCTTCTTCTTTTTCATTTCCGGCGTTACGAGTAGTGATCTTGAAGCGATCACAACTCTCCCACTTTTCTGCTTCACACTAGTGATCCGCCTGTGGGGTACGCCGCGTTGACTTCAGAAAGCGTCGGCAAGCCTCCCGGTTTTGGATTGTTCCATGTCTGAGGCCAACCAAATGCTGCTGTTTTTGCATTTGCTTGTACCAGGAGTGTTTTGGCCTGCCTTTTCTTTTTCGTCGCGAATTTGTTGAAACGTTGTACGATATTGCCTTTTGGACGGGGTTCTGCGGATCTCTCCTTTGAACATGACAATGACATGGTATTTCTGCTAGCGAAAAATATGTACTTTTTGGTAATTTGCAAAAATATTGGAAACTAAAGTTGCTTAAGTCTGGTTCAACTTTGCTACATTATAAAAAAAAACTGCAGTCAGTACAAAAATGATGAAAAACAACGATAAATGTCTATGTTTTAGTTACAATATTTTGGTGAATTTCAAACATAGAAAGTTTTCTAATAAAGCATTTTAAAGAAAATTTATTTTAATTTCTTTTTTATGAAGCATGAAAAAATTGCCTTTTTCTGTCGGGAATTTTATTATTTTGGATAAAAAATTGGAAAACTTGTTCTCTACAAAAAACGTCCTTGCAATTACATCAAAACAAACAAAAACAAAATTTTGCTTCGTTCTCGAGATATATTGAAAAAATGAATGAAGATGTTTTAAATTTATTTATTTTTATTTATTTATTTATTTCACCTACGAGCAAACAGCTCAACAGATTACATATTACAACGACATAAAAGAAAAGCCTTAAAATTAATTTTAAATGGAATAATAGCAATGCTTCAATTTCTTAAAAGTAAGTAGTACAATTCATTTCTGAATTTATCTCTGGAGAAGGACAGATCAATATGACCACAAATCTGATTGAACTCTCTAATTGATCTTGAAATTGGTTCACTCATGCCATAGTTAGTTCTGTGCCTTGATTGAAAAAGAAGATTTCTATCCCTCAACGGCCTCTCCGGAGCATAAATACAAATTAAGGACAACAAAGGAGGACTCTTAATATGATAACATAAAATGTCTCGCACAAAAACTATGTCATGACTAGTTCTACGTGATTTGAGGGACTGCAAACCTAGAAGATTTTGCCTAGCTATGGAATTTGGAATAACCGACCATCGCATTTTGTAAAATGCATACTTCGTAAATCTATTCTGAACTTTCTGAATTCTATCTGAAAAATATTGTTGGTGAGGGTTCCAGATTATGTCTGCATACTCTAGGTTGGGTCTTACTAGTGAGGTGTAAAGAGACACAAGGGTGTAGGGGTTAGTAAAGTCTGTTGAGTTCCTTTTGAGAAATCCTAACATTGAGTTAGCTTTTGATATAATAGCTTCTAAATGTAATGTAAAAGAGAATTTGGAGTCAAAAATTACGCCTAAATCTTTGAATTTTTCAGTTCTCTGAAGAGGGTTGCAATCAAGATAATATGAAAAATCTTGCGTATGATGCTTTCTTGAGAGAGAAATCATAAAACATTTCTTGGTGTTAAGATTTAAACGATTTAACATACACCATCGACATAGACTATCAAGATCCAATTGGAGTTTTTGACAATCACTTATAGAGGTTACTTTCAGAAAAAGTTTCAGATCGTCTGCGTATATGAGGCATTTGCTGAAGTTAACACAGTTAACAATATCATCAATAAATATGATAAACAGTAGAGGACCTAGATGACTACCCTGTGGAACACCAGAGGTACATTCTATATGCCCTGAGGTAAACTCGTCAATTTTGACTTTTTGAACCCTTTTTATGAGGAAGGAACAGATCCATTGAAGAAGGCTTGAGTGGAAACCAAACGATTCCAATTTTTGAAGCAATATTTTGTGGCAAACCGAATCAAATGCTTTGCTAAAATCGGTATAAATAACATCCACTTGATCTTTGCTTTCAATAGCGTCAACAACGAAAGAAGAGAAACATGTTAGATTAGTGATTGTCGATCTTCCTGAGATGAACCCATGTTGGGTATCACTTATATGTTCCTTTACTAGGAAGTCAAGCTTTTTTTTTACAAGGCTTTCAAAAAACTTCGGAATTGCAGATAGTTTACAAATTCCTCTGTAGTTTTCTACATTGTTTTTGGATCCCGACTTAAAAATTGGAATCAAGAAAGAGGATTTCCAATCATCTAAAAACAGTCCCGATGACAGTGATGAATTGAAAATGATTAGTAATGGAAGTGAAAGGGAATTGGAACACCTTTTTAAAACAATTGCTGGAATACCATCAACGCCAGGCTTAGCGTTCGGCTTGAGATCTTGTAATCCTTCTAAGACATCGTTGAGATCTAATTGTAAGGACCCAATATTTACTTTAGGATTACAACCAGAAAGGTGAAACAGATTTTCATTTGGGTTGGAATAGACCGATTCAAAAAACTGAGCAAATAACTCAAGCGTGTTTTTAATTTCGTCAGATTCCTGATTTTTAAAAAACATAGAATTTGGAATCCCGAGTGATTTTCGTTTAGAATTTATAAAAGACCAAAAACTTTTTGGGTCATTTTTTAAATTGAGTTCAACCTGCATGACATAATTTCTGTGCGAGAATCTACTTAATACCATGAATTCCCTGCGAAGATTGCAAAACTGTATTTGGTCAGCCAAATCGTTTGATTTCTTAAACTTAGCAAATGATTTATTTTTTAAATTTTTAAGGTGTGTTAGCCTGTAGTTATACCATGGAGGTTTGGAAATATTCTTTTTCTTTTTATGTGGCAGTAATTGATTGAAAGCATTATTTAAAATCTTCGAAAAGCGATCGAACATATTTTGTAATTCTAGGTTTAGAAATTCAGTATTCCAGGCAACAGTTCCAAGATAATTATCAAGCTCAATAAAATTGGCTTTTAAAAAGTTAAATGATAATGAATCGTTACTATTAATTTTTAAATAAATGTACAGTTGAAAATAGTTCCTTGTGATTGATAGAGTCATTTAATAATGAAAAAGGAAGCGTTTCAAATACAGAACCCTTGAATTCATCATGTGGTATGAACACAAGATCAAGAATATTATTCAAACTATTGACAACGTTATTGACTTGACATAAGTTAAGAGCAAATAAATGGTCAATAAAAGTAATTTCGACAGCACT
Source organism: Melanostoma scalare (assembly GCA_949752695.1). Lineage (NCBI taxonomy): Eukaryota > Metazoa > Arthropoda > Insecta > Diptera > Syrphidae > Melanostoma > Melanostoma scalare. The sequence goes on along the minus strand of OX456987.1, from coordinate 17,613,414 downwards.
TTTTAAGTTACAGGGAATTAGCATATTTTCATTCAAAGAATAAGACCATTTCACATCAGTTAAATTAAAATCACCAAGTACAAAAACCTTTTGCGGACAGTCATTTAAATTACTCACAAAATCAATGTTGGCAAGGTGCTTTTCATAGATATCCATGGGGCTTCTAGGTGGTATGTAGCTTGTGATGATATAAACGGAAATACCTGTTCCGAGACGAAGTGACACACAAAATTGTTCGATGTCGATGATTGGCAGCGGTATTAAATGGGATGGGAAGCATGAACGAACCGCCATAAGTAGACCACCTCCGCGGTCTTCAGCAGTAATGCATCGATCTCGTCGAAAGACTATGTATGAACCGCCGTTGACAATTTCAGAATCGGAAATTCCACTCCAAAGCCAACTTTCAACTATAACTATAATATCATGGTCTACATGGGTAGATGATTGATATAAGGCGGCTAGTTTGGTTCGAATTCCACTTGCATTGTGGTAATAGATTTTTAGACAATTAGCATTCATAGACTTATTATTGCTTCGTTCATTAGAATATATCAGCGAGGCTCTTTCAGCTGTTGTTGGGTCGTCGCTTCTTGCTGCGAAAAAAGTCATGTACCACAGTATGCAAGGGCCAAAAAGACCTATTGCATAGTACATTGTACAGCTCGAGGTTTCTTCCAACTTTAATTTCGAAAGAAGAATATTCTTTTTCTGGTGTCATAACGAATTTGCGAATGGTAAGACCAGATACACAAACAGATGAATTATTTTTTAAAATATAACTGTGTATTAAATCTTCTGACGTTGATGGAGAAAGGCGAGAAACGAAAATACTCCTCACAGGTGGTAAAGCGGTGAGTTCTTCGACATTAGATTGGTTGGAGTAATTTTCAGTGGACAAAACTGCTACCGAGTTGGAGCACCCCTCATCCGTGATGGAAGCTGTTGGGGCATCCAGTGGCTCGCTAGCGCTAAATCCACAGGAAGTCCTGGGCCTTACGGAAGATGAGTCACTTATATGCTGTTGAATTTCCAAGCATCTGCTAGCTCCAGAACGTAGAACCCTTGCAACTGAGGTAGAAGGCAATTGACGTTGTTGTTTGACCTTCTTTAGTTGCTGTTGTTGTTGTTGTTGTTGTTGTTGTTGTTGTTGTTGTTGTTGTTGTTGTTGTTGTTGTTGTTGTTGTTGTTGTTGTTGTTGTTGTTGTTGTTGTTGTTGTTGTTGTTGTTGTTGTTGTTGTTGTTGTTGTTGTTGTTGTTGTTGTTGTTGTTGTTGTTGTTGTTGTTGTTGTTGTTGTTGTTGTTGTTGTTGTTGTTGTTGTTGTTGTTGTTGTTGTTGTTGTTGTTGTTGTTGTTGTTGTTGTTGTTGTTGTTGTTGTTGTTGTTGTTGTTGTTGTTGTTGTTGTTGTTGTTGTTGTTGTTGTTGTTGTTGTTGTTGTTGTTGTTGTTGTTGTTGTTGTTGTTGTTGTTGTTGTTGTTGTTGTTGTTGTTGTTGTTGTTGTTGTTGTTGTTGTTGTTGTTGTTGTTGTTGTTGTTGTTGTTGTTGTTGTTGTTGTTGTTGTTGTTGTTGTTGTTGTTGTTGTTGTTGTTGTTGTTGTTGTTGTTGTTGTTGTTGTTGTTGTTGTTGTTGTTGTTGTTGTTGTTGTTGTTGTTGTTGTTGTTGTTGTTGTTGTTGTTGTTGTTGTTGTTGTTGTTGTTGTTGTTGTTGTTGTTGTTGTTGTTGTTGTTGTTGTTGTTGTTGTTGTTGTTGTTGTTGTTGTTGTTGTTGTTGTTGTTGTTGTTGTTGTTGTTGTTGTTGTTGTTGTTGTTGTTGTTGTTGTTGTTGTTGTTGTTGTTGTTGTTGTTGTTGTTGGTGTTGGTGTTGGTGTTGGTGTTGGTGTTGGTGTTGGTGTTGGTGTTGTTGTTGTTGTTGTTGTTGTTGTTGTTGTTGTTGTTGTTGTTGTTGTTGTTGTTGTTGTTGTTGTTGTTGTTGTTGTTGTTGTTGTTGTTGTTGTTGTTGTTGTTGTTGTTGTTGTTGTTGTTGTTGTTGTTGTTGTTGTTGTTGTTGTTGTTGTTGTTGTTGTTGTTGTTGTTGTTGTTGTTGTTGTTGTTGTTGTTGTTGTTGTTGTTGTTGTTGTTGTTGTTGTTGTTGTTGTTGTTGTTGTTGTTGTTGTTGTTGTTGTTGTTGTTGTTGTTGTTGTTGTTGTTGTTGTTGTTGTTGTTGTTGTTGTTGTTGTTGTTGTTGTTGTTGTTGTTGTTGTTGTTGTTGTTGTTGTTGTTGTTGGTGTTGGTGTTGGTGTTGGTGTTGGTGTTGGTGTTGGTGTTGGTGTTGGTGTTGGTGTTGGTGTTGTTGTTGTTGTTGTTGTTGTTGTTGTTGTTGTTGTTGTTGTTGTTGTTGTTGTTGTTGTTGTTGTTGTTGTTGTTGTTGTTGTTGTTGTTGTTGTTGTTGTTGTTGTTGTTGTTGTTGTTGTTGTTGTTGTTGTTGTTGTTGTTGTTGTTGTTGTTGTTGTTGTTGTTGTTGTTGTTGTTGTTGTTGTTGTTGTTGTTGTTGTTGTTGTTGTTGTTGTTGTTGTTGTTGTTGTTGTTGTTGTTGCTGTTGCTGTTGCTGTTGCTGTTGCTGTTGCTGTTGCTGTTGCTGTTGCTGTTGCTGTTGCTGTTGCTGTTGCTGTTGCTGTTGCTGTTGCTGTTGCTGTTGCTGTTGCTGTTGCTGTTGCTGTTGCTGTTGCTGTTGCTGTTGCTGTTGCTGTTGCTGTTGCTGTTGCTGTTGCTGTTGCTGTTGCTGTTGCTGTTGCTGTTGCTGTTGCTGTTGCTGTTGCTGTTGCTGTTGCTGTTGCTGTTGCTGTTGTTGTTGCTGAAGCTGTTGTTGTTGTAGTTGTTTTTGTTGTTGTTGTTGATGAGGCTGCTGTTGTCGCTGCTGCTGTTGTTGTTGTTGTTGCTGCAGTTGTTGTTGTTGTTGTTTTTGTTGTTGATGTTGAAGTGGCTGCAGCTGTTGTTGTTGGTGACACTGCTGTTGCGGTTGATGTTGTTGGTGTTGTTGTTGTTGTTGTTGTAGTTGTTGTTGGTGTTGTTGTTGTTTCTCTTGATGCTGTTGCTGTTGTTGCTGAGGCTGCTGCTGCTGCTGTTGGTGAGGCTGCTGCTGTTGCGGTTGAAGCTGTTGTTGCAGTTGTTGTTGGTGTTGACAATGTTGATTTTGGTAGATAGGTTTCGGAGAAGGGGTTAGTTGTATTAACGGTTCTTGTATTATTATATTAGGAGTCAAAACATCAGGCTCAATGTTATTGAAAGCCTTTGACATAATTTCATTATTCAAGATGTCAAAATCGAAAACATCTTTTAGTTCCCCAAAAATGGAGTTAGCACTATTGAAAAGTTTTATCAGCTTCACTATTTTCCAATAAATTGTGTCTATGGAAATTTTTTCATGTAGTTTGCAATAGAATTTTAGACCAGGAACAGTGAATAATTTATCTGCATCCTTTCCTTTTATGCCAATACATTTTGCATGGACTTGTTGCAGACATATGGCACAAGCCACTGTTATATCACTTGAATCTTTTTTGCAAATTAGACAATTCATATCACTCATTTTCACGAATTTGAAGAAGAAAAAAAAAATGGATAAATGGGCGTTTAACGTGAGCGACACAAAGAAAAAGCTACTGATTTAATAATTTTTTGAAAACGACGTGATGGCAGCCCTTAGCTTTGGACTGTCAGACTTGTTAATAATGGAATTTATAATCAATATTAAATAACTTTGGATATATAAATCCCACAGATATTTATAACCACTTTTTTGTAGCTTATGATCGATCTCAACAAGATCTTGAAGAATTGGCATATAAAAAAGTGTCAATCAAAAATTAATAATGGCACCAGATTTGAAGAAAGTTACGGTACTCTTTATTGTAATGAATTTTATTTTCATCGACACTGAATTAATTATTGAAACTAACACACTTGCATAAAATTCTTATACACTATTAATGTTTTGAGATGCGTATGCAGTTCATATATTGTTTATACGACTTTACGAGTAAACACAATCAATAGATTAAAGAAAACCGATAAAAACTCGGGAGCACAATGAGTAGGCGAAATGATACGATAGGGTTACCAACGCGACGCGAGAACCCATATCTCCGATTCGCACCCTCTAATTTAATAGGACTTTGGTTTTTTTCTCTAAAATTAGCCCATTAATCGATTCATGCAATAAAAGTTCATTCAATGTCGAGTTCCTTAAGAAATGACATAATCAGTAGACTATAATTGTTTCTATCTTAATTTAATTTTCAGCGTCTTACGGAGGGTTATTGACCGAATAAACGTCTTACACTTGAAATGTGTGTTTGTTTTTATGTCATCTTAGTTGTGTGTAAATACCAGCCTTGCTAAAATGAGGTAAATGGGGTCATTTTTTTTTACATATATACGAGCGTCTTACTGCATGTCATGGACACTTGGACAGCTAAAACGTCTAACAATGCTATTTTCGTGTATATATTGGATCAATGAAGAATGTATTAAAAGATGAGCCTTGCTAAAATGAGGTAAATGGGCACTTATTTTTTACAACTTCAAGCCCTAATCTTAAGGCCTCATGGACGGAACCGGAGTGTAAGACGGGCACTTTTATACTTGTCGTGCCTAAATCTTTCTATGAGCAAAGTTTGAGCCTTGCTAAAATGGGGTAAGCAAATCGGTCGTTAGCTCTTGGTCCACACACTTAGGCCGCAAGGGCCCATTTTGATACCACAGAGATCAGCAAGTTAATCACCTACTGATCTCAGAAACAAAGGATAATAAAAGCGTTTAGAGGCACGTGGACAATATTGGTTAAAAAAAAATGGGCACGACTGGGTTGCACGAACTTGCGATTGTGTGCTAAGTGCAATGCCAAAATCTTAACGCTGAGTAAAAAGTTTTGTTATTCGCTCTTGTTTTGTGGTACACGGTTGTCAACTACACATTAATTATGAAAATTGAATTAAATCAGGCAAAATGTTGGAAAAAATTTAATTAAATATTCCAAAGGTTTCAAGCGAAAATCCAAAAACGCCATTCTTTTGCAGTTGCTAATACATACGAACGCTGAAAACTTAATCAAAATCGTCGGACCATTTTTAAAAAAACCGTTTTTATTTTTCACTTTTTTTTTAAATTAGGTTTTTAAAAGTCAAGTATGCAAAGTTTAACATCTTGTTAGAGGTTAATTTGACAAAAAATTTAAAAAAAAATCAAAAATATCGTTTTGAAGTTATTTCAAAAAAATCAAAAATTTTTTAAGAAATTTGTAAAAATTTCAAAAATTTTAATTTTTCAAATGTTGATATGCAATCTTTCTTAAACAAATTAATAAAATAAAATAAATTAATAGTGTGGCACAACAGAGCGAGGAGCCCCTGGGCCTAGCGCATTTCTCACAACCATGCCTTGTGAGGGAATGGAAGGGACCTACTATTTTCAACCGGTTCCGAACGGCTAATTGAGAAAGCTCTTTTCATGGCAACGAATTTACTAACGGAGGACTTGCCAATTCCTCGCGAAAGGCGATACCCGTGGAAAAACATTTTTGCCACTGCTGGGATTCGAACATCGAACCTCTGGGTTAGCAGGTGGACATGCTAACCATCATACCACGGGCACCACAAATTATAAACAAATAAGCAAATTAGGACTTCTTAAATACAAAATTTCGTCAACGAGAAAGTCGGTTTTGAAAAAAGGGGTACTATAAAAAGTACCGTTTTGAGACTTTTAAAAAAATAAAAAATTTACATCATAAGAAAGACAACCTAAAATCAATCTGTCACACAAAATTTTATCGAAATCGTTGGAGCCGTTTTCGAGAAAAATAAGTACATATTATCTTATCGGTTGTATGGCAGGTACCGTTATTTCAAGACCTAGAAACTCAATTCCTAAAACCCCTCTGTAGGCTGCCCCAGACCTTTACTGCGAATTTTGAAGAGAATCCGTCAAGCGGTTGAGGCTGTAGATTGATATACAGACAGACGAACATACAGACAGACAGACAGAATTGAAGGACCCACTTTTTTCGTATTCTCTATCATCGTAATCATGTTCAATTGTTATCTAAAAATTTTTTTTTCTGCACGATTGCAAAATTTGCCTTATAGTACATATAGTCGCCAGAACAGGGAACCCTGGCGCTAACGTTAGATCCAACATAGGAAATCTATTAGTACCTAGATAATAGGAAGGTAATGTGGGCCACTGACTCATTCTCAGCTTACAAATCTGCAGGCCCTGACGGCATTATTCCAATGATGCTGTCTAAACCTCACCTTTATTCCAAATAGTTGTAGGGAAGTTAAAGTCATATTTATTCCCAAAGCCGGTAGGCCCTCACGCACTGAACCCAAAGATTTCAGACCAATAGGCCTATCCTCCTTTCTACTTAAGACTCTAGAAATACTTATAGAAACGCATAACCGAACAAAACTGAATAACAATGTGATCTCTACAGCCCAACAACCAACATGCATATATAAAGGGCAAATCAGTTGAGACTACACTTCATGAAGTAGTCGGAACCATTGAACAGTCAATCCAATATAAAGAGTACACGTTGGCTGCATTCAGGGGCGTAGCGAGGGTCCAAGCCATGGGGGGGTGAATTTTTATGAAATGCCGACTAGTCTTAAGAATTTGCCGACTGCATCAAAAAATAAATGTATGTATATAAAATAGGATGTCAGGATTCAATGATAACCGAATATTTTTGGCCCCAATTGGATGATATGGACTTGGAGGGCATGTGGTTCCAAAAGAACGGCGCCACAAGCCACACAGCGAATGTCACAATCAATTTATTGGAAACCAAGTTTGGAGAACGTGATATCTCACGAAATAGTCCAGTCACTTGGCCGACTCGGTCGTGTGATTTGACGCCGTTGGACTATTTCCTGTGGGGCTACGTCAAGTCTATGGTCTATGCCAACAAGCCAGCGACGATTGTCTACCCCGACTCTACATTTTATGCCACTGACGAACACCCAACGATACCCATTTCGGACTAGCAAATTGTCTTTGATTTCCTTCTGAAAATAAAATGCAAGCAAAGCAAAATGCGGCATCTTTGTAAGGACTGTATTCCAAAAAAGAATAATCAGAATGCCATGTGAAAAATTGTATGACATGTATGATTTTAAAATTGTTGTATGTTGTATGAAATGCAGTGTTGTATTTACTGTGAAGCAGGCCCCTGATTATAGAATTGCTGAGTTGAGACAAAATCGCTTCCATTCGTGCCTTTTTGGTTGAGATGACTTGACTCGGCAGTTGGCAAATCTACTTTATTTTTCTACCTAAATTTGCCGACTTGTTATTTTTTTTTTTTGGCAGCAAATCGATTGCAAACACTTCCATTCGTGTCTTTTAGGTTGAGTTGACTTAACTCGACAAATCTACTTTGTTTTTCTTCCTCGATTTGCCGACTCGGGAAAATCCCCCCTCGCTGCGCCTCTGGCTGCATTCCTCGATATAGAAGGGGCCTTCAACAACGTCGAATACAGTGCTATTCGCATGGCATTAAGTTCCATAAATATCGAGCCAACGTTATCAAACTGGATCGACTCCATGCTCCAAACGAGAATAGTGAAAGCAGAAATGGGTGCAAGCACCCTAAAAGTCAAAACTTGTAGAGTTACACCTCAAGGAGGAGTGTTATCCCCGCTACTCTGGCTCCTAGTAGTTAACCAAATCCTGGTTAAACTTGACAGGAGCGGAATAAAAGCAGTAGCCTATGCCGATGACATCGTCATCATGACTTCGGGAAAATTCACAACCACCATTTGTGAACTTCTCCAGACAGCTCTAAACAAGCTCACCAGCTGGGCAAAAAACTGTGGGATAAACGTCAACCCTACTAAAACAGAACTTGTTCTGTTTACGAGAAAACGTAACATTCCAGATATACTTCCTCCCTCCATTAATGGTATACCAATAAACTAATCTGGTACGGCAAAATATTTCGGAATTGTCCTTGATCGTAAACTTAACTGGAAAGAAAATTTAAAAGAAAGAGAAAGGAAAGCTCAAATCGCTTTCTACACTTGTAGGAGAATTTTCGGAAAAAATGGGGACCTGGTCCCAAAACTATTTAAAACATCCAGTGATGTATAGTATACATCCATAGTAAGACCAATCCTCACATATGCCTGTCTAGTCTGGTGCCCATCATTAGAGAAGGCTTCAAACCTTAAGACCATGACCAAAATCCAAAGTCTTGCATGCATTGGCTCAACTAGTGCCATGATAACAACACCAACTGCAGCTCTGGAAACATTCGCATTCGCTAGCCCCCCTAGATCTTTTTACTAAGGAGATGGGGGCCAAAAGCGCACTGCGACTCAAACAATGCAACAATTGGAAAACAGGCCATAGAACCATCATGAACCATACACATAAAAACATTTAAACAGACTGTGAGGAGAATGTGTACTAGCACATCCGACTCATGTACCTAGAGGATGCCAAGATGAGGAGGCAGAGGAAGGATCATTCCACTTCCTCTGTGAGTGTCCTAACTTGGCCAACACCAGGAAAAAAACACTCGGAGAATACTTCTTCGACGAACTGGGCGACATGTCTAATCACCCATTGAGCAACGTCCTGGCATTTATTAAGGGCTCCAAATGGTTCAGTGGGGGTTCCCCACCCCAATAAACCAATCACCAACCCAACCCTCTACCTCTCCAATCCTCTCACCTCCTAATCCTCTGTTTTCCCGGGGAGCACAATGAATCCTTGAGATCCGAGTAAGGTGCTGCCACTTGTGGCTGCACCCCCCATGCAACCTAACCTAACCTATAGTCGCAAGTAAAAAATACACAATCGAAAATAAAGCAACAATTGACGTTGAAGTGACCAATACAGAAGAAAAAGCACCTACGCGGCAGGAATGGCAGGAACGATGGGAGTTAGACAGCAGAGGGCGGTGGATTGCTAGGCTGATCGGAGACCAAAGCGAAGTGAGCTTTGAGGTGATCAGAAGTATGGAAATCTACCTACAAATATGGATATTTCAGCTTTGCTTTAACAAACTTAAACTTTAGCGAGAATTGTGCAAATTTATAGTTATATTCAAATAAATAAAAATATTTTTTCAATCACTCACCAATAAACATTCCTTAAGGGTCTCCATCTCCACAATACACGCAATTTCAATCGTGGCTTTTCTCTTTTCATTAAATTAAAACACTAAAAATTTTGAAAATTCAAATACCAAACAACTATTAGAACACACACCAAACGCACACACACTTTGAAAGAAAGAAAAAACACCGCTCAAAGAAAAAGCTGAACATGAACATGAACTGAAAATTACTTTACTACCATCAATGGCATAGGCTAAGGACTATTAAATTTTTCTCAGGCTCAAGATTTTAAACACTTTTTAAAAACACTTTCATTGATTTCATTTTAAGAATTGCACAAAACTTTTAGCCAAAACTGGAGAATATAACGCAAATAACAAAGAACACGGAAAAAACACGAACACTGCACTTCAAAAAGAAAAAAGTGTCTTCGATTGACAGAGAACTTTTACTTCAAGAAAAATTATATTTTACTATTATTGGTTTCTGCGCATCAACTTGATACAATAACTGTAATCAATAGAAATAATCATTTTTCTTATTAGAGCACCGCGGACACGACCGATCTTTTCAATGATTCGTTGAACAATGACGGATTTGTGTAGTTTCACCTCGCTCTCTTTCTCACTTCCTCTCCTTTGAGGTAAATAAAATTGATAGTTGTGAGCGGTTAAATTGAACGTTTAAATTTGAAATCATTTGAAATATTTTCCTTGGAACCAATCTGAAAATCGATTTCGTAGACCTAAATTCAAAGTGAAAATGTGTATGAATAAAATTTTACATGATTGCTAAACTTCCTACTTTCCTAACTGTCCTCCAACTTATCTCGATCGAATTTTATTTTGAAGATAACCAATTTGACATTTCACTTCGTAGTTCACAATGGCATTTTTAAGTTGATATCAAAATGAAACTCGTTTCAAAATACGTGCTGTCAAAAATAATTTGTTTCGAGTTGGCCGACGATCAACAAACCTCGATTGTATCAAGTTACGTGTTGGCACCCCTGCTTTCACCGACGACATTGCAGCGGTGATAACACCGAAAAATGAACATAAAAATGGGCACGACTGGGTCGCACAAACTTGCGATTGTGTAAATGCGATATCAAAATCTTAAGGCCGAGTTAAAGGTTTTGGACTTTTGTTATTAGCCCTTCATAATATATTTTGTGGTACAGGGCTGCCAACTACACATTGATTATGAAAATTGAATTAAATAACGCAAAATAATGAAAAAAATTAAATTAAATTCCAAAAGTTTCAAGCAAAAATCCAAAAACGTCATTCTTTTGCAATTGCTAGTACATATGTATGCTGAAAATTTAATCAAAATCGTTGGACCAGTTTTTTCAAAAAACGATTTTTTATTTTTCACTTTTTTTGAAAAACTGTTTTTTAAAAGTCAAGTATGCAAAGTTTTAGATCTTGCTAGAGTTTATTTTGAGAAAAAAAATTTAAAAAAATCAAAGTTATAGTTTTGAAGTTACATATTTCCAAAAATCTAAATTTTTTTTTTAAACTTATAAAAATTTCCAAAACTGGTTTTTTTTTAAATATTGATATGCAGTTTTTCTTTAACAGTCTACGACTTCTTGAATCCAAAATTTCGTCAAGATCGTGTCAGCCATTAACGAGAAAGTCGGCTTTGAAAAAAAACCGTACTATGGGACGTACCGTTTTTAGACTTTTTCCAAATTTCTTTTTTATATCATCAGAAAAATTATCCAAAAATAATCCTTCACACAAAATTTTATCGAAACCGTTGGAGACGTTTTTGAAAAAAATAAGTATTATTATATCGGTTGTATGGCACGTACCGTTATTTCAAGACCTAGAGACTCAATTCAAAAAAGCCCTCTGTAGGCTGCTCCACAGACCCTAACTGCAAATTTTTGAAGAAAATCGGTCCATTGGCTCAGGCTGTAGTAGATCCATATACAGACGGACAAACACACAGACAGAATTGCAGGACCCACTTTTTTCGTATTTTGCACGATTTCAAAACTTGCCTTATAGTACCTATAATCACAAGTAAAAAGATCGTGGCATGTTTGTTTCTTGTGCACAAAAATTACGATTTTCAAACAAATTTTCCGGTGAGGTACTAGGCAAGCAGAAACCTCAGTAGGGACCTGCATCCCACACTAACTTAACGCGCACATCAAGGGGTTATGACTTACCTTATAATGTTATAGAACACAGTGCGATCATTTAAAAAAAAAAGAAGAGGGTTTTAAAGGAGATACCGATGCAAGTTGCTTTTGAATTTTTGTGAATCGTAATGTATGGGAAAAACAGGGTCAGGTAGAGCATTCCACATTCGGGTGATGCGACTAAAATATGAATCTCTATACTTAACTGTACGTCTGAAGTTGGGCTCAAGGTAAAACTGATAAGCATTCCTAGCGAGGCGGTTGATAGTGCGGCTAAATTGTTTCAGGGGAGGAATGCAACTGGCTACTTCACTAGAGCACTGTTTGAGAAAAAAGCGATAAAAGAGAGTGAGACAGGTGACGTTTTGACGATGTCCAAGAGAATCAATCGATTCTACAATTTAACTATCATCTATCAATTTTAACGCTCCATTTTGTACCCTATCAAGTAGACGCAAAAATTTTTGAGGAGCACCTGACCAGATATGGGAGTTATACTCCAGTTTTGGGTGGATGAAGGCCTTATAAATTGTAGCTAGATCAGAAGGGGTGAAGAACTTCCTGCATCGTCTCAAGAAGCCTAAGCATTTAGCAGCGTTTTTGGTGACTTCAAATATGTGGTCACTCCAACGAAGACCATCGTTTACACACATAACATGACTCTCAATTTTTCTACTCTTACCTGAAACTACTCATAACGAACAAAGAAATAAAGCAATAGAATCAGGACACAACGTTTTTTCCTGTCATTTTATGAACCAAAACTCTTACCTCTTACCCAAAAAATTGCATTAAAAGAAATAAATGTATAATTTCGATCTCTTTATTTTTTTTGTAATATTAATGTTATCACAATAAAAATTGTTTTCTTTTTTTCTTTATGATTAAAAAATAAGTTTCATTATTCTCAACTTTTTTAAATGTTTTCATTCAAATGAATTAAAAAAAATATATGTACAATGTTCTAAGTGCATTTGTTCATAGGTTATAAGACTATTATCTATATCTTATAATGATAATCTAAATATATATGTATATATATATATAGATATGTACATACATTTTTAGTAAAGTTTTATATAAGCTTACAAAAAATATTTTTTCTATTTCTTAATTGATAAACTAACACTAGAATTTTCATATAATTATAACTATTTGTTATATAAAAATATAAAGTAGATGTTATCTTATTTTGTATATGTATTCGTTTAAAACTTAAGGCATATTCAACAGACTATTCGAGATTTTAATATATATTCGAGCTTATTTTCAATTCATTGAAATGTGTTGCTTTGCTGTGTTAGAATAAAAGTAGGTCTGGGTTTGCTTGGTAAGACTTTGACTATGGAACGCCTTTCGGGTGAGTTAGATCGAAATTACATACGTATTTTATTTGAAAACAAAAATATACAATTTGGAAAATATTCAACAATAAATCATAGCGATAAAAAAAACTTAAATCGAAAATACAAAGTTTAATTCGAAAAAAATTAAAGGAAGAATGATCAGCTTGACATTCGAATTTCGTCTATCGGACATGCACACTGGAAAATAAGAGTTTGCGCTTGCAACATTTAAAATAACGACCTTCATTTACTGCCTGAATACACAACCCTTCTGCAATAAATACGTAAGCAATGAGTATACAGATGTTCTTCACGGCTTAAATTCAAATACTAGAATTTTTGCTAACTTGGCGTTTCGGCAATTATTAAACAACGCGGTTAAGAGGCTCCTTTTCTTCGCATCTGATTGAAGTTAGGTTATGCTAATTTGGGTTGCTCGCTCAGATCATGACCTCAAATAAAAGACTAATATTTCTTCGGTGCTAGGAAAACTTAAAACTTGAGCAGCGAAAATATCAAATTCGCTCTAAGAGCAGGTTATTCCCACACATCTTTTTGACTAATAACCAAGCAAACATTCTTTTCGCAGATGACTCCCTATCCCTGCAGGGTTGCTTGGCTGAACGCAGTGAGCCAAATCAATGTGAACTATCACACGTTAAAAATTCTACAACAAAACGGTTTACTTAGCTGAAAGTCAAGCTAGACAAACCCCAAAAAAGGAAAATAAAGAACTTCCGATAGGAAACTTGTCAAAGAAGTTCCTGAGCTAATTTGTGAAATAGTTTCTGTCTAGACAGTTAGGTCTTTAGAAGAATAAAAACGACGAAGATTTTGTAAGCAATCTATCCAGTGTACATGAGGTGGTCAAGAAAATATGACGCAACGTCAATTTCATTTTTTCTAACACAGTCCTTAAAATAATATTTTTAGCCTTTCAAATATAAATTTGTACATTAAAGAATTTATAAACCTAAATGTTTAAATATAGTTTTAAAGAGGGTTAAAGATTATGGACACTCATTTTCAAGAGATAAAAAACATTCGAGAAAAGTACTCAAATGTTCATAGATTGATTTTTTATGGTGTTATTGCTTAAATTGTATCGATAAATATCAACTCCATTGCTTAATTTGAAATTGATATGGCTATAGAAGAAACCTAGTTTTTTTTTCTCAGAGGCAACGATAGAACCGAAATTTCATACAATCAGTAATATTAACATCGAATATATTTCTTCTTTATTTGATCACGAAACATTGTATTTAGTTTTCTCTTTCTGGGAATTCGAAATGTTTATATTCTCAGTCTTATAAAACTGTTTTAGTTTTAAAGGGTTGCTAATATCTTTCAAATACCAACGATTTCGAAATGTGTTGAAAACAAAAGAAACTTGACCTCTTGAGAGGAAAAAGAAAATCAATACGCGTCATGTGTTTAACAGTTTAAATATGAAACAGAAAAATTATCGCCAAAGTGTTTGTGCTCGCAACTTGTGAAAAGAACCTTTGTTAAATGTGTGCTTGTCAATCTCAATCCTAAAGGCCCCGGCCCATAGAACGCGGTGCGTGCGTGCGGCACCGCTTTCAACTGACAGCTCGATTAAATACACACGTTCTTATGAGAGGTGACCCATAAGCACAGCGAGCAACGCGCCGCACGCGCCGAGTAGCCAAACTTCTATTTTGCCGCGGCTCTCACGCGGTGACAGAACCAATTTGAAATTTTCTCTCTGATGACATGCGCAGTAAGAACCAATTTTAAATTTTCTCTTCTGTTAACATGAGTGGCCTTGTTGAGTTGAGACACCGCAACGGATTCTATGGGTCACCCCTATCAGTTGCGTGCGGCAAAACCCACCGCATCAGTTGCCGCGCCGCTCCTACCGCGCGCAACGCGTTCTATGGGCCGGGGCCTTAACAGATGATTTCAGTTTCTATAAATAAACAAATAAATCAATGTTTGTAAGTAGCAAAATTGTCGAGAAATAAAATAATAGTATTTACTGCTCAAAAAGGATTCATGCCCACTCAATTTTTGTGTGAGCTATCGAAATACGCTGATCGAAACCGGGATTAAGCATTACCAGGTGAAACGTATTCAATGGCGAAGTTGAGACATTTTATTATTTTTGCGTATACGACATTCGACTTATACTTTTTGGCAGATTGTGTTTTCGATAAGATAAAGAAACCTTATTGGTTTTTTTCAGCTGAAACTTATGTAAATTGAACTACAAAAATTACATGATATTCAAAATGATTGGAGTTAATAAAATGAAAGAAAAACAGATTGTTTCAACTAAAATAAAGTTTCCTGAAAATAAGAAGAATTGTTTTCGACTGGCCTCGAATTTGACAATTGGACAAATCGAGGCGAACTGAGAGGAAAATATCGAATTCAAAACAACTCACCTTGAATTCCATAATCGGGCCCCGGATGTGCAATTGGGACAGAGCAGAGATTAACCATTTAAAAAAATTTTACGTTGCTTTTAATGAGATAATAAGCAATTGAACAGGATGCACCAATATTTCGTTTGTTATATGCGTCTGTATTGCAAATGTATCTTTTGTACTGATTACTCATATGTACTAAAATTTAATTGAAATTTGGACAGAAAAACCTTGATTATATAGGTTTCAAAACTTTGTTTTCTAGGAGACGTGGATTGTATAAATTGTATAAAATAATTTAGTTAGTTTCAGTCGAATCATCTTATCTTATGTATTATATTTATGTGATTGAACTCGCAAGGCCATTTTGAGTTTGACAGCTTTGTTTAAATATCGGATGTAAGACGAGCCTCTTATATTTTTAATATCCATCACACAGACTCCTAATTTAATATTTTTATGTGATACTCGGTACTAAATTGCCGTGTTATGAAGCTGTTGGGAGATATTTCTCTAGTACGAGTACCTGTCAACTTTTAGTTTGTGCTTTAATGTAATTGATTTTTACTTTAACTGTATGACAATTGTAGCTTTAAAAGCATCATCTTTTTTAAAAACAATAAAATACTATACACACTCAATATTTTAACAGCAAAGTATTATAGAAATACCTATCACATTGTTTTTTTTTTCTGCCAAACATCTCGACTTTTATGGTGCTCTATAGGAAGTGGGTTCCTAACTTATGTTTGCATCAGTTAATATAATTTAAAACAATACCTTTTCATTATACATATATAAAACTCACCTTTGTGTATAGAATTTGAATAAAAAACCGTATAATAATGAGCTTTAACAACTAAATATATGTTCGTTTAACTTTAGTTAATGTTGAAGTCTTGCAAGGAATCTCTTTTTCGAGATTTTCTGTCGAGTTTTTACATTCGTGACTACGGTCCTTTTCACCCACAAAATCTTGGTCAATGTTGTCCTTCTTGTTATTGCATGGTACTGTGGCAAATGCATTTGAATTAACCAAAAGGTTAACATCCTTTCCACTGTTTCGATTCGTAAACGGTCGAGATTTCCTTTGAAAAAAAAAATAAAAATAAAAATAAAAATAAATGAATTTTGATGAAGTAGCATTATGTTTCGTACGGATTTAGTTGATTCCTATGTTCAGTGTGGAATGCTGACGTTTTGCAAATACGACGAGAAGCGAATCCAACTACTATTCCAAATAAAAAAACCAACGTCAGGGCTATGGCAAACAGGAACCAGTAAAAACTCTTTCCAGCCAATTGCAAATGCTTTCCGTCACTAAGGTTTTCCTCCATATTCAATGAACCTGTTTAAAACAAATAAACATCAATTGGGCGTTAAAAGTGTTCATTTTCGATTTGAACTTTTAAGAAATGATACTGCGGGCATGAATATAAAAGTGCAAAAAGCATCAAATAAGAAAGTAAAGTATAAAGTCAAACATGTGACTGAATTGCGAATATTTTTTTCATATTTACCTGGCACAGAATTCATCATGTCATTTGGGTCCAGAGATGTCAAGGTAATTTTATTTTCATCGTTAAAAGTCCCAATTATAAATCCATCATCATTGCTGCTTGTTTCAGTTTTTGTTTTGACCTCATTATGGTCAAGGTCTTTGAACGCAGGCAAATTCTTACCAACACCAGAAACAGTCCCCCTATTAGTTTGGGATACAAGTGGGCCATGTCGAATATCCACTCGGTTTCCTACATCGCCATATTTCTGACACATTCGTTGTGTATTCTTTGCAGTTGTATTAAGACTTTGAATATAACTAGCCATCATCATCGGTGAAAGATTTCGCGAATCTACGAGAACCTTGCATTCATGATTATGAATATCCCAAACACAACTTGGATCTTGCAAATTTATGCAATCTTCACAACGTAAAATATTCGCACAATGTTGCAACGGCACCGAAGTTACATCCCCATCAGACACAACAACAAGAGAGTCCGTCTTATGAGATATTATAAGTTCACGAACTGGAGTTCCGGGCAGTAAAACTTGCATTTCAAATATAATCACTGTCTGTAATCGGCCGTGGTTGTCAACAGAGGGTGATATATTTATGAATTTAATGATACGCCCATTGTCTACAAAAACAAAAGCAAAATATGCAAATTACTGGAAGCATTAGTTTAAAAAATAAATGTATTACCCGTTCCCGCGAAGATCACGTTGTAAACTCTCTTATCCAAAGCAAAGACATTCGCATCTATTACTAGGGACGTGAGACGATGATCCATGGTTACTTTTGTAAGCAATGGGCGACCGTATAGTGCTGGAACAGCTGTCTCCATAAGAGGATGGTTTTTGACAAAATTCACAGATGTACTCGAAAGTGTTCGTGAATCATCCACACACAAACCAGGTCTTGGTTCAGGTACGTTCTCGGACTGAATGGGTAACCAATTTGAGGAACTATCTTTCTGTGATTTAAAACGTCCTTCGAATGCCGCCAGAATATCATCCAAGGAAAAAGCACAAATTGCTGATCCAGGTATGGCATTGATTGAGGTGGTAAACACAGCATATATTAAGTCACTGCCATTGACTGCACCTCCAACTGCCTCAATAATGCTACTTGTAGCTTCTAAACACAGTTAAAAACAAAATAATACCAACTACGCCTTATTTTAACAAAAAATAAACCTTACGTATTTCGTCAAAATAGAAGGGATACTCTCCGGGGACAGAGCAGTTGAGTCTTGTTTTCAAAAATGATGTCCAACTTTTCGAAAGTGTATATGGTCCACCACGATCGTTTTTGCAGACCCTTCCCACTCTCGAATAAATCGCCTACAAGTACATTGTTAGTTATGAAAAAAATAAAAAGGAACTAGGTTTTAGACAAAGTATAATGTACCTTTCCACAGTTCATGTATTCCATAGAAATTTCTCTAAAGAAAAAAAACACATATCCATTTCTCTCGACAGCACCAACAAAGTCGGGCTGATTGAGTTGTTTCAGATCATACTGTTCAGTGCGAAGACTTTCACGATATATTAGAGGATCGCTTCCTGAAAAATCGGCAACAGTTGCCGAATATAATTGGTTTCCCGTAAAAACATATGTACTGTTATGAGTTGGACTATATGGACAAAGGCCTTGAGCTTCCACATCTTTGATCAAATCGAACACATGCTCCCCAGTTACTTTGTAATGTCGACAACGTGGTTTATAAGAATTTGTTCCGCAAATCATTATTTGACCGTCACTTGTGCGAGCAAAGACACGTATATAGTTTTGACAATCCTGATCGCGTTTCCCTTTAAGAGCACACAATTCACGATCAGCCGCAGTTGATTCCCATTCAAGTTTGTAATTTTCCCGCATTCCATTTATACTAATGTTGTAGATTGCATTTCTAGAAAACCATATTTCCATGTTAATAAAGATAATGCAAATAAAATAAATTAGAAATCGATTGATTACCTAGCTCCAAGTAAAACGGTTGTCTGGTCATAGTCAAGAATTTTAAAATAATCGGTATGATTGCCGAAGTATTTTGATATGATCTTGTCTTTATCTAAGAAAAAATACGTTTTTGATTTATAATTATAGTTTAATGATATTTTATTTATTATTACTTGGCATTAGTTTGGGACGTATATCTGGTGCCCAAGCACAAAGACTTGTGGATAATATAATCACTGCAAATGCGTATCGGAGCAATGGAATTGATAAAATCTGGTTCACTATTTTATTAAATTGCTCCATTTTATGAGATGATAAAATTATTTCAGCTGAAGATATTGTTTCTGAGAAGAGTATTCGTTTGCGTCGTTGGGAGACTTCCGTCTTTAAGACTTCCAAGGAAGACTTTTTCAAAACTCACTTGGCTTTTTCTCATACTCTCCGTGAGACACTTGAGAGATTGTTATCGTTTGAATGACGCGCAGCATACGATTTCTAAAAAATAAAAAAACAGAAACTAGTAAGATGAAGAAAGAAAAAATTGAACATTTTCTTTTAAACTTTCCAACTTTTATTTAACGTTTTTTTTACTTTCCAAATAAGGGGTCCGCCATCTAACGTTTTTTTTTTTTCAACTAGTGCTTATTTCGTGAATGGTAACATTTAGCTCATGTCTGATTTGACAGGTAACTAGTTTTATTTTCCGCTGAACGAATATGTTGCGTTTTCACTTTGCTGAGTGGACCTGCGATCGAATTAGAGAAGATGCTGATTTTGCCAAAAAAAATCATCTTTTTAGATGAAGCTCATTTTGATCTTGGCGGGTATGTAATCCAGCAAAATTGTCGCATTTGGGGCACAGAAAACCCGCACGCATACATTGAAAAGCCGATACACCCAAAACGAATCACTGTTTGGTGCGGATTTTGGGGTCTTGAGGCATAATTGGGAAATTTTTCAAAAATGAGCAAGGAGTGGCCGTTACAGTCAATGGCGATCGTTATCGGGCCATGTTGAACGAATTTTTGTTCACAAAAATTGAAGAGGAGGATATTAGCAACAATTTGTTTCAACAGGACGGCCGGCGCTACGTACCACACAGCCGAAGCTACACTCGATGTTTTGCGCCCATTTTCAAAAAAAAAAAGTTTTTTGGCGGACCCTTTACAAAACTAAATGAAGCGACTATAAATGGATATAATTTTTTTCAATATTGCATTACCATTCTTTTTTTTATCTATCCAATAAATCATTACAGAATTTTAATCGAAATAACATAAACCATAGGAAAGCAAATAAGGCCAATAACATCAACAACTGGATCAATATTATCCTAAGCTTGAATGTTGGTTATTAGAAAAACTGAACAATCTCCCAACCAAATTTGAAACACCAGTTGTAAAAAATGGAATTGAATTTGCAGAAAAAGTAAAAAAACAAAAAAAAACTTAAAATAGCTAACAACCAAATTCAAGTTTCATTATATACAAATGTTCCAACTGATGTCACTTTAGTTTTACTGAGAAAATGGCTAGAAAGAAATGCACTGAAGTCGGAAGGAATAAATCTGGGTTGCAAAGGCTTGAATCACTTTAAGCTTAACTTACTTACTTACTTAGGTGGGCATTACAGTTCGGGGTGAACCTGGGCCTCAACCAACATCCTTCTACAACGACTTCGATTTCGGGCGAGCTCTCTCCAGTTTCGCACTCCAAGTCGGTTGAGGTCTTCATCCACTTGTTTGCGCCACCTAAGACGAGGTCTTCCCCTTCCGCGATTTCCCTGCAATGTGCTTTCGAACACCCGACGAGCCGGAGCGTTTGGGTCCATCCGCCCAACCATCGTAACCTCGCGATGCGTACTCTTCTGGCTATGCCCATGTCGCGGTGCAGCTCATACAGCTCGTTGATGTATTTTCTTCTCCACACATTGTCTTCGCATACCGAACCAAAAATCATTCAGAAAATTTTTCTTTCGAAACGACCAAGGGTTTCCTCATCCGCTTTCGATAAGGTCCATGCTTTCGCACCGTACAGCAGGACTGGGATGATTAAGGTCTTATACAAGGTCACCTTGGTTTTTCTAGAGAGGGTTTTGTTTCTCAATTGCCTTCTTAACCCAAAGAAGCAACGGTTGGCAAGAGTTATTCTCCGTTTGATCTCCGCACTGATGTTGTAATCCGTGTCTACAGCGGATCCTAGGTAGACGAAGTCCTGTACTACCTCGAAGTTATGTCTGTCTATTGTGTTGTTTTGTCCAATTCGTCGATGTTCTGTGTCCTTATTTGATGACAGCATAAACTTCGTTTTGCCCTCATTAACCATCAAACCCATTTTTGCCGCTTCTGTTTCAATACTCGCAAAAGCACCTATGACATCACGCTTTTTTCTTCCCATTACGTCAATATCGTCTGCATAGGCGAGTAATTGTACAGACTTTTGAAAGATTGTTCCTCTGGTGTTGACGTTTGAGTTTCTTACAATCTGTTCAAGTATAATGTTGAAGAAATCGCATGACAGTTTGTCGCCTTGCCTAAAGCCTTTTTCGACATCAAAGGTCTCGGTGAGTTCTTTACCGACCTTGACGGAGCAGCGTGAATTTTCCAAAGTCATCTTGCATAGTCGTACGAGTTTTGCAAGGATGACGAAACTAGACATGGCTCTGTACAGCTCGTCTCTGTAGATACTGTCATACGCGGCCTTGAAATCGATAAAAAGATGGTGAATATCGATATTATATTCTCGGGTTTTTTCCAAGATCTGCCGTAATGTGAAAATTTGGTCTATTGTGGACTTTTCTGGTCTAAAACCACATTGATAAGGACCTATCAAGTTGTTGACGTGGGGTTTCAGACGTTCACATATTACAGCAGACAAGATCTTACAAGCGACGTTAAGGAGGCTTATCCCTCTATAATTGGCGCAATTGTGAGGGTCTCCTTTTTTTAGGATCGGACATACGATACTGAGGTTCCATTCATCGGGCATGCTTTCTTCCGACCATATCATGCATATTGGAGATTGACAGTTGTGGTTTGAAAGTGTTTAGTTTGTTTACAAGTTATAGCTCCGAATTTAATAGCATTTATGCAAAAGAAAATCAATTAAAAATTAAAGGAATTGAAGATTTGTGTAGAGCAAGTGATCGTTAATAATATTAACACATAAGATCTAAGGTGAGATCGTTTTTTAATTAAATAAAAGCAAATTAAATAATGACAACGGTGGGTGGTAAAATGCAACGGACACCGGTTAAGGCAAGTAGCAGCAATATGCAACTTGATACAGGTTCGAAGTCAAAACGTCACCGGTCAAATGAGTCTTCACCGAAGGAATATAATTCGCAACAAAGTGCGAGCGTTTGTATGCCAGCGCACGATTTAAACACGCTAATAGCGAACACAATGTCCTCACTTCTGGACGAAAAGTTTAAAAACCTACCAACGAAGTCGGACTTCGAGGGGATATCAAGGAAAATTGAATCATTACAAATTGCAAATGACTCATTGCAAAACCAGCTGCAATTTGTTGAAGCCAAATGTGTTGCACTTGAACATCAAGTTGAATATCTCGAAGCCAAGTCTAATGAAAAAAATATTATAATTCATCTGCCAGCAAATAACAGCTGCTCAACAGAAAACCCAACCGATAGAGCGAAAAAACTTTGTTTGGATCTGTTACAGATAAATAACCCGGCTGCGATTACTTCGGTACGAACACTTAACACAAAAAATAAGAAATCAACTGACATTATAGTGGAAATGCAAAACAAAGACCAAGTAGGATGCATCTTAAGATCTGCAACAAAACTAAGAGGCACAGGCATTTCTTTACACAGGGACTATCCTGCTGCAGCACGACAAAGGCGAAGACGTTTACAGAAACTTAACACAGAAATTTTTAAGAAAAATAAAAACATAAAAACACAAATTCGCGGGCAGCATCTGAAAATTGGTGAACATCAGTTTTATGCAGCGTTGCCGAAGTGGCACAATTGTGCCATTTTGGCACCCTTCAGTCTCGATTGGCACCTTGGCACCTTTAGCTCTCATTTTGGCACCTTAAGAGCTTGATACATTTTAATGAGGAAAACTTAATAAAGTCATTCGAAAAAGACTGAAAGGGATTTTTTTTTTCTTCAAGTAGTGAAACATACATATCGTGTGTGTGTGTGTGTACTAATTCATGCCCAAATAATCGTAATGATACTTAATGGAAAAGTATTTGTTTTTTGTGTTTTTAAATATCTCTCTACCTTTGAAGAGCTGGTGGCACCCAGTTGGCACCTTTGGTTACCGAAAATGGCACCTTGAAAAATTTTGCTGCGGCAACGCTGGTTTTATTATGACAGCCAAAACATTTTGAAATGTGACGATGACAGAGATGGAATGACAGCACTACAGAAGATCATCGGTGACATCCAGGTTCCCAGTGATCCTCAAACTGATTCGGGGCTCCCACTTTGTTTTTAATTGTACTGCCGTCTGCCACTGTAGTCATAGTTTGGTAAATAGTAGTAAGAAAATTGAATTAATGAACATAAAAATTTTATCTTATAATATTCATGGTCTAAGTAAAAAGAATCTATTCCCTGAGTTTTTTAACTTTATAAATCAGTATGAGATCGTCTTTTTGTTTGAAACATTTGTAACAAAGGAAAATTTAAATAGTTTTGGAAGAGAATTTTTAAGTTATAATTATGAGTGGATACCTGCAATAAAAACGCATGAAAGGGGACGAGCCAGTGGTGGTTGCTATTACGGGTATAAAAAGAATTTGAAAAATAAAGGCATTATGTGTAGTTTTCACAAGGCAAACGAACTAGTGTTTCTGGACATACAAATAGACCAAGAAAAATATCTGTTGTACCCTAGTTACTTAAATTGTAACAATTGGGAGGTGGATTTCCAACGTGTAACAGTTCATCTGAATCTATCGTATAACCCAAATATTATGATAATAGGAGATTTAAACGCAAGAGTTGGAAAAGAAGAGGGTGCGTGTAACAGTCTTGAAGGTAAAATCCGCAGATCCAAGGACACAGTTACAAATGCAAGAGGTAAAAAGATATTAGAGCTGTGTGATACGTATGGTCTGAGAATTTTAAATGGAACGAGTCTTGGAGATGTAGAAGGAGAATTTACGTTCATAGGTGGCCAAGGAAACTCAGTGGTGGACTATTGTTTAGCGGGTGGAAGCTAGAATAAATGTGTTAAGGATTTTTAGTTTAGTTTAGTTTAGTTTAGTTTATTTCATCTAACAAAGTATTACAAAACTTCAGTGGTTACTAGATTATAAATAATAAAATAAATAAATAAAAAAATTTTAATTTAAAATTTTTTTTTTTTAAACAATGGCACCATTGGGGATTTTGAAGTTAAACAGGTACCTTTCTCTGATCATTTACCGATTGTTGCTGTTTTTGGACACAAAAGTGAAATTGGAGAAGATAATCGTCCTCTGCTACCACTTCCGATGCTCAAATGGAAAGATTTTATGGGTGACAGCTATAGAAGAAAACTAGACATGAAGTTGTCCGGGGCGGAGCAAATTGATTTTACAACACTGGAAATATTCGTGAAAGAAGCTGCTCCAAGTACAAGGTTCAATGTAAATGGAAAACATCAATCGGCGCTGTTGACGCCATTACCAATGTTTACTTATTTACCCTATGATTGAACACTCGCATCTCACACATACATACATATGTACTATATTAAAAAAAATCCTATTGCTTTCAGTTGTCATGGTCAGTTGTTGGTTACATTTCATTCGGCACGGTCGCTAATAAAGAGTCTAATATAAACTACAGTTTTCAAACCTTTCTTTTATTTAATATAGTTTCAATATTTACAGTCCGCTAAAACAGCGCCATGGTTTGATAAGGAGTGCATCAAAGCACGAAATCTTTCATTTAAATGGCTCATGCTTTTTAGAGAAAACAGCACACCTATACGGAAACTTTCCTATATAGAATCAAATCGTCGATATAAGGAGATTTGCAAAGAAAAGAAAAAAAACCATTTGGAAATGGAATCGGCAAAGTTAGCAAACTGTAAAAGTTCCAAGGACTTTTGGGGATTAGTTAGAAAACTCAATGGAACAGTGAAGGTTATTAACCGGAATCTAAGCCCTGAGGTTCTTCGGAGCCATTTCATCGACCTACTGAATCCGATAGAAGCAATGTATTCATTCCATTATGCCCCGCCGGAAATTAAAAATGAAACACTGGATGCTGTAATTACACAAGAGGAACTAAATGAAGCACTCTTATACTTAAAAGACGGTAAAGCAGCTGGATCTGATAAAATACCAGCAGAATTTTATAAAAACGGTTCTGATCTAATGAAAAATAAGCTATGCCATTTGTTGAACGAAGTATACAATAAGGGGACAGTGCCTGAAAGATTCAAAGAAGCTCTTATCTTTCCAGTTTTTAAGAAGGGAGAACACGCAAATCCGGAAAATTACAAGGGAATTTCGTTCCTGAATTCTTCATATAAAATATTTACGGCTATCCTCAAGCGACGATTGGAGGAGTGGATAAGGCAGGAAAACGTGTTGAGGAACACCAGGCAGGATTTAGAAGAGGATATTCTACAGTAGATCAAATATTTGTTCTCACTAGTATTGTGGAATCGTACCAAAAGCAGAACAAGAAGCTGCATACCTTCTTTATTGATTTTAAAGCCGCGTTCGATTCAATAGACAGACAGGCGTTGTTATATAAACTTTACGGGAAGGGAATCTCGTGGAAGTTTGGTAAAGTTTTACAAAACTTGTATACGGGTACTCAATCGGCAATATGGAATGGTAAAGAGCTTTCGGAGTGGTTCGCAACTAAATCAGGAGTCAAACAAGGATGTGCTTTAAGTCCAACACT
The DNA here is from genome assembly GCA_949752695.1 of Melanostoma scalare. NCBI lineage: Eukaryota > Metazoa > Arthropoda > Insecta > Diptera > Syrphidae > Melanostoma > Melanostoma scalare. The sequence goes on along the minus strand of OX456987.1, from coordinate 17,588,062 downwards.
CTTCGCGCTGTTCATAGATGACTTATTGGATGAACTCCCAGGTGGTGTTTGTTATGCAAATACTTGCATTAAAGGCCTCATGTTTGCAGATGATGTCGTACTGATGGCAAACTCACCGGATAGTTTTCAACTTATGATAAATCGACTTGGTGATTACTGTAAGCTGTGGAATTTAGTAATTAATCGAGAAAAATCCAAGGTTATGATTTTTAAAAAAGGAGGAGGGTGAAGGAGAAGTCATAGGGAAAAATGGCATTATCTGGGAGATGAACTAGAGTTAGTGAGTGAATTCAAATACCTTGGGGTGCTACTAACATCGAGCCTAAATATGAATAAACACTTGGAAGAGAAATTGGCAAAAGCTAAAGTCGCAATCAACTCAACCTGGAAAAGATGTTTTGCCAATCGCTCAATTGCTCACAGCAGCAAATATAAGGTTTTTAAAGCCGTCGCAGAATCGATTTTGTTTTATGCTGCGCAAGTATGGGGCTACAAACAATATGATATGGTGGAGAAACTCTTAAGATTTAACATTAAACGCATTTTCAATATTCCGACCAATGCTCCCAATTATCTACTGATGATAGAAACAGGTCTATCACCGCTGTATATACAAACGTTGAGGATGCAGATGGACTATGTCATGAAGGTTATGGATATGGAAGATACACGTCTACCTAAGATAGCAGCTCTGAAAGCGGTGGAACAAAAACTAAGCTGGTATACGCAGTATGGTTGGAGTTAGCTCTTCAATGCAAGATGGAGGTTGATCTTAGTATTGGAAACTTACCCAACTAGCGTTCCATTTAATATCAGCTAATTGAGAAAGTGGATGAGATGCAGGTTTTGAAATACCAAGAAGAAGCTGAGTCATCGGTGCATAGATCAGTGTATAGTCGCTTGAACCACAATTTGCTAGACAGGAACTATTTCAAAGATGAAAACAGTATACAAATGATATCAATGATCATAAGGCTGCGAGGAGAGATTTTAAATCTCAATTACGTGCCACATAGAGAAGACCTACCCTGTTTTTGCGAGTTATGTAATTTGAGAGAACGAGAAGACGTCTTGCATTTTATTGGAAAATGTCCGATCTTGAGAGAAATAAGAATACAGATGTTTGGAAAAGGTTATCTTTCAGAGGAGGAGGTTATAAAAGAGTTAAATGAACTTGATGTGGATAAACTATTCAAATACTCCAAAACAGCTACAACGTACCGCAATAAAATAATGAGTGGGAATTTTTAAGTATACCATTAATAATTGCTACTTTTTAAATTTTTTTTATTTTGCTAAAAGCTATTGTCAGAAATTAAAAAAATATAAAAAGGAAATACAATTTAAATTATTATTAATTGTCAATCCGGCAGACGGCATAAAGCCATGCTCAAACGTTTTTTGTAAAATTATATGTATATTTATTATTAGTAATGAAATAAAAAACACTTCAAATTCAAAAAAATTCAAATTCAATATCATGCAGATCAGCTGGTGCATGCTCCTTTCCAACTGATCTCCAGCTACCTTGAAAAGTTGCATCAAGGCCGTCAGCACCTGCAGTCTAATTTGATTCAAGTTTGCATATGGCAAGCTTTACTTGTTAGGTTCCTCCCAACCAGAATACCTGGCCCTACATAGGCTTCGAAATAGTACATGACCATGTATGTTACAACTTTTGAAGCTAAATATCACAGTAATTTGATGTAATAGATGAATTTTGAGGCCAGATTTGCATTCAGCGCACATCAAATTATTGGAAAACCAATGGTTTGTTTTCAGGTTTGAATTTGCACGTTAAACATAGACTCGAAAGTAACTAAAATTTGTTTTTCTCTGTTTTGAAGGCTTTATATCTAAAAACCGTGATGTGCCAGAGCAATTCTGATATTGAATTCAGGGCAAAAAAGACCTCCTGAAATACATATATAGTTTGCTTTCTGTGACAAAACCATTGTTGCGTAGTGAATCGAACAATTTTTTGTAGACTTTATCAAAGAAAAGAATATTATTAAATTTTCATAAATGAATTAATAGACCTGGGAGTTTACAAATTTACAAACAATTCATTCGCTGAAACATTCAAATTCAAATATTCAAATTCAAATGGTATTGGCGGTTGATTCCATCTTTTCAATTTACTCAGTGTGATAGAAAGAGACAGATGTGCTTTGCAAATCGCAAATTTAATCAAACTGTAATGGATCGTGAAAGTGAAGTGACGTTTCTTAGAAAATTAATTATTTCCAAAGAAAATTTATTAAGTTTCAACTTTAATTTCATAATTTCCATTCGATTGTTTTGTTAGAATAAGTGTGGAAACAAATTTAGGCAATTTAAAGCCCTCATTAGTAAGTAAAGTCGTGGTTGTGTGTGCAGTGGGAGTGTAATTAATTTTTGTTCCTCTCCAACCATACGGCAAGGTTTTTATTTAGTTTAAAACTGGAATTCAAAAGCTCTGAATTTCAAGCAAGTGTTCAACTTAGTTTTCTAAATCTTATGTTGTTTTGTGATGAAGAAAATAGAAGTTTCTTTTGTTTTAATATCGCTTGATTCGAATGTGTATGAAGAAAAGAAAATCAAATCAAAATGATCGTTGGTCGCTATTTATTTCAATGTTTCTTGTTCAATTTTGCATAGGTAGTTCTTTTAAAATTTGTAAAAATTTAACCTTCATTTATATCCAGGCCCTTGTTTTCAGAAAATATTAGAAAAGTGATGTTTTTTTAGTCCCTCGCGGGTGGAAAGATGGGTGATGTTTTTTTGGTCCCTCGCGGGGTGTATTGGCCCTTCTTTTCAGAAAATATTAGAAAAGTGATGTTTTTTTAGTCCCCCGCGGGTGAAAAGATGTGTGATGTTTTTTTAGTCCCTCGCGGGTGTGAATGATGTGTGATGTTTTTTTAGTCCCTCGCGGGTGTGAATGATGTGTGATTCTGCTTTTTCAATGCAAATCAAAAATAAATTGATGGTAAGTGCCTACAAACTTATTTTTTTATTGCTGTAGGTTGTCATATTTGCTTTAAAAAAACAATTTTCACTTTAACTTATATACGATTAGAATTAGATTTTCGAAAACAAGCCGTGAAAACTCCGTAGTATGATCAATAAACTTTTTGTTTTCATATCTTAGGCAGTAATTTGGGTCTAGCTCCCAAATATCTAATCATATTATCGTTATCCGAGGCTGTTGGTTGTTTCGGAACCAGATGTTTTTTCCGTGGTTGGGTAGTTAACCCCGCACACAACCCCCAACCTGGAGGGCCAGTTTCTTTTGGGATCCCTTCAGACCCTTTATGGGTCGGATTATCCACTGGCATTACCCTGCTACAGGGGTGTGAGAGCTGCCGTTGGCTAATCAGGAGCTCATTCGCCACCATCCCTACTTCAATACCCTGTCCCAATATTGAAAGATCCTGAAAGGTTCTTAAGCCAAATGTGCTCATTCAGAGGTTCCTGCTTTTTTGACTGCTGAAGTCCACTGTCATTCGTATTCATCCGCTGTTACATATCCGAATAGCTCTGGTAGAACACTTAGATTCGAGCAGTCAGTCAATACTCGCAGAGCATTATAGTGTTGATCACATTTCTTTTCTTCTGCGTTCCATTGTCAACACTCGCACTTACTAGCTTAGTAGGTCAACTCCAGGTGAAGCATCCCAGTGCATATTGGTTACCGCGTGGAGGTATAGTAAGAACAATTGACGTGTACTATAAGTTGCAGCATCTGGGCGCCGCCACCGCCGCCAAGTTGACACCATTCAGAGCCTTCCCGAATAGTACACGGCCAAGGGTGTAGAATGCACCCTTCTTATATCATAAGATAAAATTGATACTTAAATGAATGGCATTGAAAAACAAGACTGAAGCAAGGAAAGGCAGTAGTAAAGAAGAAGTAGGTTCGATTTGACTCGATTTTACCTTGAAAACATAAAAAAACACAAGATCCACGTTATATCGTTCGAGGAAAATTTTATTCTTGAGTCGAAGAAAAGTAAAATTTCTTTTATAATTAAATTATAAGCCTGCAATCAAAATCAATTTTGAAATTGAATTCATTTGTACTTGTCGGTGCAGATACGTCCCACAACCTAAAGACGAGTTACAAGACAAAAGTCGGAAAGTCTAGTTTTTTAACGATCGTCTGTTAGATTGAAATGATTTAATTGTGATGTCATGGTTTTTATGTGGTTTTTATGTTAATGAATTGATGAAGGCATCATCAACTTTTCCATCACCCCACTTCGCCACGGCCTATGAATTGCCTTGCTGTCGATAAATCAAATAAACAATAAAGTGCGGACTAAAATTTATGGTCAAATCCTTAGCGTATTTAGATTATCTGGCTAATTTACTATAAGAAATGTGAATTGGAAATAGATTTTTTTTTCCGCCTTAGCCCCACAGTGTGTCGCAGCACAGCTCATGCAGCTCGTTTTTATATCTTCTTCTCCACACATTACCTTCGCATGCCCCAAAGATCATTCGGAGAATTTTCCCTTCGAAACGACCAAGAGTTTCCTCATCCACTTTCGATAAGGTCTATACTTGCGCGCCGTACAGCAGGACTAGGATGATCAAGGTCTTATACAAGGTCACCATGGTTTTTCTAGAGAGGGTTTTGTTTCTCAATTGCCTTCTTAGCCCAAAGAAGCAACGGTTGGCAAGAGTTATTCTCCGTTTGATCTCCGCACTGATGTTGTTGTCTGTGTCTACAGCGGATCCTAGGTAGACGCAGTCCTGTACTACCTCGAAGTTATGTCTGTCTATTGTGACGAATTGTCTAATTCGTCGATGTTCTGTGTCCCTGTTTGATGACAGCATATACTTCGTTTTGCCCTCATTAACCATCAAACCCATTTTTGCCGCTTCTGTTTCAATACTCGCAAAAGCACCTATGACATCACGCTTTTTTCTTCCCATTACGTCAATATCGTCTGCGTAGGCGAGTAATTGTACAGACTTTTGAAATATTGTTCCTCTGGTGTTGACGTTTGAGTTTTGTACAATCTTTTCAATTATGATGTTGAAGTATGATGTCTTGTGGAGAAAACGAGGACACCGCAGAGCACTTCCTCTGTGAATTTCCTGCTTTTTCTCGTATGAGTTACAGATACTCGGCGCAGACATGGTGATAGCTGGTAACTTAGGCTCCTTACCATGGCAGCGTCTTTTGACTTTTCTCCGAACATCTGGAAAGCTATAACAAATAGAAGGTTGCTAACTGGTAGTACAATGGACCGGTATTTAGGTCTGAGTGCTCCAGCTGGTATTTTAAAAACCTCCAACAAATAAAAAAAAATGATGTTGAAGAAATCGTATGAAAGTTTGTCGCCTTGCCTAAAGCCTTTTTCGAAATCAAAGGTCTCGGTGAGTTCTTTACCGACCTTGACGAAGCAGCGTGAATTCTCCAAAGTCATCTTGCATAGTCGTACGAGTTTTGCAGGGATGCCGAAACTAGACATGGCTCTGTACAGCTCGTCTCTGTAAATACTGTCATACGCGGCCTTGAAAACGATAAAGAGATTAGCTTGACTCTTGACTTTAATTCATAAGCTAGTCGTTGATTTGTGAATTAAATAAATCATAAGTTAGCAAGTGACTTGTGAATTAAATAAAAAATATTCTTAAGCCGGTGAGTAACTTAAGAACTCAGAATAATTTTATTCACAGCCTAATAAGTGCATACTTGTTAGAAGTGCATACACTTCCCAGGCATATAAAAGATCGTGGCATGTTTGTTTTTTGTGCCCAAAAGTCACGATTTTCAAAGAAATTTTCAGGTGAGGTACCAGGCTAGCAGAAACCTCAATAGGGACCTTAAAAGAGCTTTCGAGACGGTTGACAGGAAGATATTATTGAAAAAGCTATATACGTACGGAATAAGAGGGGTTGAGTATGAGTGGTTTAAGTCATATCTTTTTGGGAGAAAGCAAATTGTAAAATTTAATGATAATTTATCTTTACCAATCGAAACTAGTATAGGAGTTCCCCAAGGATCAATCCTGGGTCCACTATTGTTCTTGATTTATATAAATGACATAAAAAAAGTAATAAAGCATTGTCAAATTAAATTTTTTGCTGATGATGGACTGCTGTATATTGATGAAATTGACTTAAGAACGTGTAAGAGTAAACTCGTTGATGAAATCAAAAGTGTAAAAAATTATTTAAGTATGAATAAACTTATGTTAAATATTGAGAAAACAAAAATTATGACATTACCTGAAAATAGTGCAATAACCCAAATAGAAGAATTTGAATGTGTAAATGAAATTAAATATTTAGGTGTTATAATAGATAGTAAACTTAATTTTAAAAAGCATTTTGAGTATGTACATAAAAAAATTGCCAAAAAAATCGGTTTTTTTCGTTATATAAGAAGAAAATTATGTATTCCAATGGCAATAAAAATTTATAATACTATTATAAGACCCCACTTTGAGTATTGTCCAACAATACTATTGTTGGGTTCTTCAGGTATGATAGAAAGTCTACAAAAGCTACAAAACAAAGCAATGCGTTCAATTTTATATTGTAATAGATATACATCCATTCGAAGTATGCTTGAATCGCTTAAATGGTTGAACATTAACCAAAGAATTGTTATGTGTACACTTATTTTTATATTTAAAATCAAAAATAATATGTTACCAGAGTATCTTAGTAGAAGACTAACAACTAGAGCCAGTGTACAGCCGTATAACTTAAGAAATAATAACAACTTAAATGTGCAATTATTTAGAAATCAAAAAACACAAAACATGTTATTTTATAAAGGAATTAGAATTTTTAATGAACTTCCAAATAATATGAAAACGGAAACAAATATTTTAAAATTTAAAAGAGATGCATTGGTATTTGTTAAAACTTATTATTGAATTTAAGTTAATTTAATATTTGATAATTATGTAAATGAAGTTGTAAAATAGCAAACTTAAGCTAAATAAACTTAATCTAATCTAATCTAAAACCTTCAACCAACACAAACTTTTGTTATTTTCCATTATAGAAGTGCATACTACTTCCCAGGCATATAAAAGATCGTGGCATGTTTGTTTCTTGTGCACAAAAATTACGATTTTTAAACAAATTTTCGGGTGAGGTACTAGGCAAGCAGAAACCTCAGTAGGCTCCTCCATACCTTCAAGAGAAACTTGGGAAAATGGCACTCTCTTGAAAAATGAAGTAATACACTTTGTAGTGTGTTCCAAGCGGAAATTCTGGCGATGAAGGTGGTGCTGTCTTGGCTCAAGGAAAACGTCATATCCTCCACGGATATTCGAATCTTCTCGGACAGGCAAGCTGCCCTTAAATCTCTTGCCTCTGTCTCCACAAAATCTATCACTGTCCAAAATTGTATAATGCCTCTGAGGGAAATGTCAAATCAGTTTAACATTCACCTTTTATGGGTGCCGGAGCACAGGGACATACCAGACAACTGTATGGCAGACGAACTAGCCCAAAAGGGCACGACTACTTCCCTACGCTCAGAATGGAACAACATAGGTGTACCTATCGCTGCGGTGGCCAGGGTCATAAGACCCAGGAACAGGTGAAGCGCAATAAAAGTCTGGTATTCCATGAAACTCTAGCCTCTCCCTTTTCAAGACCGTTATGCGTTAGCAAATAACATCCTGCTCGAGGTGCCACTGCAACTTGCTTACGCAATAACCGAACATAACGGATCTAGACCAGTAAAGGATAAACAATCCTCAAGCCAGTGGTTGAACAGCGACGCCGAGGGCTGAATGGCTAAGGAGTTCTTAGTCGCTAGTTGCGAACTCTGGATACCTAGGCAAATCCAGTTTAAATTGTAAGTCCTTTACGTTGGCATAGGGTTCTGCCAATGGTGACCTCCTTTCCCTATTACTCGTGGGTACAAGATTAAAAACATTAATGAAAATAAAAAAGAGAGTGATGCTGCTCTAAGTGCATCCACACCAATGGAGACAGGTCTTGACGACCTTCCACCTATTGGTTCTTTGGAGGAGGCGAAACTTCTTAACGAAGCTGCCCCTTCAACACACTCTGATCAAACGATCAAAACAACCCAAAAAGAGCGCGTCAAGCTTTGCGGAGCTGCTCGCAAACGCTTTAAATTCCTTCTGGCTAGCGGCCTTAACGAAGCCGAAGCCAAGGAAAGAGCCAGAACGGCTGTTCCAAAGGGAGAAAAAAGGAATCGTTCTGAATCCTTCCCTAGGGACTTAAATCGTGCCAAAATGGCAAAACCCAACATTGCTCACAAGCAGAGGTCTGTTGATGTTTCCACATCAAATCCGCCTCCATATCAACAAAAAACAGAGCAACCAAATTTTAAGCAAGCGCTGGAGAGTTACAAAATAGGTATCCTTGCCTCAGACTACCCGGAAACGCTACTTAACACTGACCAAATGACAGTAGTGCAAGACACCATCTTCGGTTTGATTTGTAGCCAAAAGACAGGGGATATCAGAACCAAATTCTTTGGCACCAATTTCAGACCAGGCTGGCTTGTCTTCAACTGCAAAAATAAGGTCACGGCTGATTGGCTAAAAGGCGAAATTCCAAAAATAAAGCCTTGGGTGAATGCCTCACTGAAGGCGGTTGAAGAGGAAGAAATTCCCAAAAACCAAATTCTGGTGGGCCATTTCCCCGTTGGCCAAACATGCACAAACGAACAGATTCTCACTGCGATCAAGGTCCAGAAAGAGGGTCTCCCCGTTCCTGAATGGAGGATCATAAGAAGAGAAGCCAAAGGCGCCGCTTCTATTCTCACCTTTTCGGTGGACCATAAATCCGTGGCTCTACTGAAAACAAAAAAAGACATCATAGGCTTTAGGTTTGGCGATGTTCAACTCCGCCATCCTAAAGCCCCTAACAGAACTGGTGCCCCCAAACCCCCACCTAACTCCCCTGTCAAGACAGCCTGTATGACTCTGACGACAGGTAATAGTGCTCCACAGCCTTCACCAACGTCAGATCTACAAAACAGGCTGACAGCTCAACAATCCCAGCTCCTCCTCTCAATGCTAACCAATTCGCTTACCAAACGGGTAAATCCACTGTTACAGCTCTCCATCAGCTGGTAAGCAAAATTGAGACTGCGTTTGCTAAGAAAGACATCATACTCTGCTCTTTTCTTGATATTTCTGGCGCCTTTGACAATACTACGTACTTGTCAATTCAAACCGCTGCAACTGTCAAAGGAATTGACACACCAACCATTAAATGGATTGACTCTATGTTAAGTGGCAGAATAATCTCCACGACATTAGGTCAAACATCAATAACAGTTAATGCTGTTAAAGGCTGTCCCCAAGGGGGTGTTTTATCTCCCCTGCTCTGGTCAATTGTAATAGATCAGCTCTTGGATGACCTCAATAAGCTGGGCCTTGATACACAAGGCTACGCTGATGACTTAGTCATCTCTATTCAAGGCAATCAAGAAGCACAGGTCACAAACCGTATGCAAAGTGCCCTGAACAAAGTTAATGACTGGTGCAACAAAGAAGGGCTTAAGGTCAACCCCACCAAAACAGTCATCATTCCATTCACCAGGAGACGTAAAATCAATCTCCAAACACTATCCCTAAATAGTGTTCAAATTAATTTTTCCAAAGAGGTCAAATATCTAGGAGTACCCCTGGATAATAAACTCAATTGGAAACCTGTTACTTTGAAACAAGCCGTGGTGAACAGACGTGTTTAATAGAGTTGCTAAGAAGAAAGTTGAAAGTATATTGAAAAAGTGACGCGCGCGTTGCTGAAGTGATAGTAATGATTCACGGAAGTTGATTTATGAATTTAATAATAAAGTCGGAAAAATATAAGACGATTACAAAGTGTAAAAACGAAAATTAAATTGATAAATTGAAACTTAGAGGCATAGCCGTTATTGAGTGAAAGGACAGAGACCTAAAATATTAAAATAAATAAAGTGGTATTGGTGCATGCAGCATACAGTACTTATAATAGTATAAAAAAATGAGTGGATGTGCACAGTGTGAAAAGGCAATAGGCAGGCAAGACAACGGTTTTGCATGTAATGCCTTTTGCAAAAAAATTTATTGCAATAAATGCGTCAATTTAGGGCAATATGAGAGTGGTGTTTTGAAGCACAAGAATATTATATTTATTTGCGATGAGTGCAAGAAGTATTTGAAATTGATGGTGTCAAAAATGGACGATGTACTCAAAGTAGTAAATGAGAATAGAAAAGCGTTAAATAAAATTGAAGATGTATTGCAAGTGGTAAATGAAAATAGAGCTGCATTAAATAAACAAGAAGATGAAATAAAAAAAGTTATGAGTTGCATTAAGTTAATGAGTGAGAAAGAGCCAGCTAGTGAAATAAAAAAAGTAAACAAACCAAAAACATATGCTGAGATTAGTGCCGTCAAAAATATCCCACCAGTTGTAGTGATGCCAAATCACAGTCAAAATAGTGAAAAAACGAAAGAAATCTTAAAAGAAAAAATTAATCCAGCAGACCTGTCGATTAAGGTTAGTGGAATATCTAAAAGCAAAAATGGTGCAGTTTTAATAAGATGTGAAAATGAAGAATCAACAAAAATAATGGAAAGTGAAGTAAAAGAAAAATTAGGAGAAAATTATAAAGTAAATGTGCCATCGTTATACGACCCAAAAATAGCGATAATAGGAGTTGATAAAAAAGTAAATGAAAATAATCTGATTGAAATTATAAAAAAACAAAATAAACTAGATGGAAACTTAAAGCTAATAAGGTGTTATAACAACTATAAGGATTCAAATAAGTACAACGCCATAATTGAAGTAGACAGTAAATTATTTAAAGTCATTTTAGAAGCGGAAAGACCTTGTTTGAATATTGGATGGAATAAGTGCACGGTTTACGATAAGGTTAATGTAAGAAGATGTTATAAATGTTGTGGGTTTAATCACAAGGCTAAAGACTGTACGAACAAAACTAGTTGTCCTAAATGTGGTGATGAACATAAGTTAGAGGAGTGTAAAAATGAAAATAAGCAGTGTGTCAATTGCATATTAACAATTAAAAAACTAAATTTAGATATAAACCCGTGTCATGATGCTAGAGACATTAATTGTCCAGTGTACTTGAGAAGGGTAGAAAGAGAGCGTGAAAAAGTTTCTTACTAGCAACCAAAGTTTTTTGAGTGTATTCAATTAAATATTCAAGGTCTGACCAATAATTTTAATGAAATACAAAATACTATTTATCAATATAAGTTCGATATGATTGTGTTGACTGAAACTCATGTTGGAACTAAAATAACTAATAATGAAATAAGTGTTAAAAACTATCACATAGTAAGATGTGAAACTACATCCTCATATACAGGGGGAGTAATAATATATTTAAAAGACTGTTACGAATACCCTACTGTTATTAAAAGTGTTCAAATTGCGTTGATGTTGTGGATTTTAATAGTAAAAATAGAAATTGAAAATAAAGCAATTGTGTTCCTTACTGTGTACAGATCACCTAGTACTTCGATTAGAGACTTTTGTAACTGCATTTGTGATTATATAGATGACTTACCAGATAAAAATATAATAATACTTGGAGATTTTAACATAGACTGGCTGGAAAATAGTATTTATAAGAGAGAGCTTGAGTGTTTATTTGCTGAAAAACTTTGTAAACAATTGATTGATTCCCCAACAAGGATAACTCCTACTACTAAGTCGCTCTTAGATTATGTGGTCTCGGATATAAGAAATCTTGAAGCTAAGGTTCAAAATGACATTAAAATCAGTGATCATGAAACAATTTCGTTTAAAATAAGACATGAAAATAATTACTACAAATCGAAGAAGATAAAGTTTGTAAAATATAATAGTTTCCAATTTATACAGTCAGTAAGGAGAAGTGCAATAAATAGAATAGGTATTACAATACAGTGTAATGATGATATGTGTGATTTATTTGAAACGGAAATGATAAATATTATTAATTCTTTTATGGTTGAAAAAACTGTTAATGGTTGTGAGCAAAAGTGGTTTAATGATGAACTCAGAATGCAAAAGTCACAAAAAGTTCAAAGCCATTTAAAATTTTTGATGACTGGACAAATGGAGGACTGGGAAGCATATAAAAGAATAAGAAATAAATATAAAAGAAATTTAAATAAAACAGAGTGTGAATACATAAAAAACCAAATAAACGGAGCAAATGATCAAAAATCAATGTGGAAGTGTATAAAAACCCTAGTCATAGGAAATATAAACAATGAAAAAAACTTTATAGAATTCGATGGAATTAAAATTAAATGTGAAAAATTAATACCAAACAAATTTAATGAATACTTCGTAAAAAGTGTAAAAACAATAAATAACAGTATTCCAATTGAGCCATGGTTGAATAGAGTAGAAATAAGTGAGTACAATTTTAAATTTAAAACATTGGAGTCTATTGAAGAACTTTTAAAAATTATGGAAATGTTGCCAGATAAAAGTGATTTCAATTTCATGAGTAAGAAAATGTTGAAAGATAGTTTTGTTTATATTGGCCCTGCACTTTTAAATATAATTAACTACTCATTATCAACTGGAGTATTTCCAAGAAATTGGAAGACATCGATGATAGTTCCTGTACCAAAAGTTGAAAATTCAAACAAATGCGAAGATTTTCGACCTGTTAATATGCTACCGTTGCATGAAAAAATTTTGGAAAAAGTAGTACAAATTCAACTCGAGAAATATATTGATGAAAACCAAATACTTATGGAAGAGCAATCGGGATTCAGGCAAAAGCATTCTTGTGAATCGGCCCTAAACTTTGTGATAGCAGACTGGAAAGAGAAATTGCATGAAAACAAGAAAATAGCAGCTGTGTTTCTTGATCTTAAAAGAGCTTTCGAGACGGTTGACAGGAAGATATTATTGAAAAAGCTATATACGTACGGAATAAGAGGGGTTGAGTATGAGTGGTTTAAGTCATATCTTTTTGGGAGAAAGCAAATTGTAAAATTTAATGATAATTTATCTTTACCAATCGAAACTAGTATAGGAGTTCCCCAAGGATCAATCCTGGGTCCACTATTGTTCTTGATTTATATAAATGACATAAAAAAAGTAATAAAGCATTGTCAAATTAAATTTTTTGCTGATGATGGACTGCTGTATATTGATGAAATTGACTTAAGAACGTGTAAGAGTAAACTCGTTGATGAAATCAAAAGTGTAAAAAATTATTTAAGTATGAATAAACTTATGTTAAATATTGAGAAAACAAAAATTATGACATTACCTGAAAATAGTGCAATAACCCAAATAGAAGAATTTGAATGTGTAAATGAAATTAAATATTTAGGTGTTATAATAGATAGTAAACTTAATTTTAAAAAGCATTTTGAATATGTACATAAAAAAATTGCCAAAAAAATCGGTTTTTTTCGTTATATAAGAAGAAAATTATGTATTCCAATGGCAATAAAAATTTATAATACTATTATAAGACCCCACTTTGAGTATTGTCCAACAATACTATTGTTGGGTTCTTCAGGTATGATAGAAAGTCTACAAAAGCTACAAAACAAAGCAATGCGTTCAATTTTATATTGTAATAGATATACATCCATTCGAAGTATGCTTGAATCGCTTAAATGGTTGAACATTAACCAAAGAATTGTTATGTGTACACTTATTTTTATATTTAAAATCAAAAATAATATGTTACCAGAGTATCTTAGTAGAAGACTAACAACTAGAGCCAGTGTACAGCCGTATAACTTAAGAAATAATAACAACTTAAATGTGCAAGTATTTAGAAATCAAAAAACACAAAACATGTTATTTTATAAAGGAATTAGAATTTTTAATGAACTTCCAAATAATATGAAAACGGAAACAAATATTTTAAAATTTAAAAGAGATGCATTGGTATTTGTTAAAACTTATTATTGAATTTAAGTTAATTTAATATTTGATAATTATGTAAATGAAGTTGTAAAATAGCAAACTTAAGCTAAATAAACTTAATCTAATCTAATCTAATCTAAACCACATCTAGACAAAACCATAGCAAAAGCAACAAATGCTTTCTGGGCCTGTTCTAGACCAAGGCCAAAAATGATTTACTGGACTTACCTCACTATTATCACACCCATCATAACCTATGCTTCGCTGGTCTTGTGGCAAAAAACAGAACAAGTTTATGCCCGCAAATCTTTGCAAAAATTACAAAGACTAACCTGTGTAGGTATCACAGGTGCAATGCGCACCTGCCCAACTTTAGCGTTAGAAAGTTTATTAAATTTTCCTCCGCTACATCAAAGAGTAAAGAAGACTGCTGCACTAAGCGGACTAAAGCTTCATCTCACTAACCACTCAAGAAAGGAAAACTTACAAGGACATATGAGTATTCTGCAGGTGCTCCCAATACTGAAATCGCCTGCAGCACACTCCTCGGACTTTATGCCTAAACGCATAATGTTACACCACCCCTTTGAAGTAATCTTTCCAAACCGCTCAGCATGGAAGAACCCTGTAATTCTTACAAATAACTTCCAATACATCTGGTATACTGACGGTTCAAAAACAAACAACGGTGTAGGTGTAGGTGCAGGGATTTACGGTCCCAACTTTAAATCATCTACATCCCTTGGTAACACAACTACTATCTTTCAGGCAGAGGTAATGGCTATAGAATTCTGTATTAGGGAATGCATTAGAAGAAACCTCCGAAGATCAAGCATCCTAATCTGCTCTGACAGTCAGGCAGCACTAAAGGCTCTGTCCTCGACAAAAATCGAATCCAAACTAGTTTGGAACTGCCTGACTTGTTTACTTCAATTAGCTACTCACAATAAAATAACTCTTTCATGGATGCCTGGTTATGAAGGCGTACCGGGTAACGAAGAGGCTGACCGACTTGCTAGACTTGGCTCTCAGTCCCAATTCAAAGGCCCTGAACCCTACTGTGGTCTCCCAATAAGTAGCCTTAAAAACGAATTAGCTACCTGGGAACGACAGAACATGATCAGCACCTGGAACAACTCAAATGGCCATCGTCAGTCAAAACTATTCATTGACTTATCCCACAAACGTATGAAAGAAATTCTTGACATGAGCAAACGTGACGTAAAGTTACTTACGGACTTCTTCACGGGACACTGCTCTCTCAAGTATCATCTTAAAAACATGGGCATCAGCCAAGATAACACCTGTCGTCTCTGTCTTGAAGACATAGAACCGGCTGAACACATTTTATGTGAATGCCCTGCCTTAGCTAGATCCAGGCTTAAAATATTCAATAAAGGGTTCCCCTGTCCCCTTGATATCAGAAACACCTCTTCCTCGAAGATTCTTAGGTTCTTACATGACCTCAGCTTCGAATGAACAAACCTATACACTACGTGTAATTAAACCTAAGGGAACAGCACAAAAGATCTTTCAGGTCGACGTGCTTGTAAAGGTAATTTTCACCTTCACCCTATAAATTAAAAAAAAAAAAAAAAAAAAAAACCTATCGCTGCATGTAAACTCTTACTTAGACAAGACGCTTCAAGGATAACAAACACTAGATGGACTGATAGTAACAACTGCCTTGCAACCAAAAAATTTTGCCCGTATATAGACTCAAAACGCTCGAAGTGTTTGTTAGCCCTGAACCGCCTGTATCTAGGTTCTACCATAGGTGTTCTTACGGGACACTGTCTAATAGGAAGACACGTCAAATGAGTTGGTGTGTTTTCCAATGATTTCTGCAGAAGCTGCATGGACAAAGAAGAGGAGGAAACCGTTCAACATCTTCTTTGCTCATGCCCTGCACTACTTCGTAGGAGGAAAACTCATCTCGCGGAATTCTTCTTCGATGATACTATCGACTTAGCTTACATATACCCTAAAAGTCATTCAAAATACATTAAAAGTTCCGGGTTCGACTAGCAGGTGATTAACCGGCTTGTCCCGAAATGAAAGATTAATGGGTGATCAACTCGTTAATCTTACATCGGGTTTCTGAGATCAGTAGGTGATCAACTTGCTGATCTCTGTGGTATCAAAATGGGCTCTTGCGGCCTAAGTGTGTCAGGCAATGTACGTAGGCATTACCCATTGGCTGACAGGTGACAGCCACTTCCAACTAACCTAACCTATACATATCTTTGTTTTTTTGCAATTTTTTTGTCAAAACAACTTCTGGCAAGATCTTTAACTTTGCGTACTGCATTTTTTAAAAACTCGTTTTTAAAAAAAGTGAAAAATAAAAGGCTATTCTTCTTGAAAACTGATCCAGCGATTGTTTGTTTGTATTAGCAATTGCAAAAGAATGGCGTTCTTAGATTTTCGCTGGAAATCTTTGGAATATTTAATTTAGTTTTTTTTAATATATTTTAATGTGTAGTTGGCAGCCCTGTACCACCAAATATGTATGTTATGAAGATTGAATACTGAAACCTTTACTCCGCCTTAAGATTTTGATATCATCGAATTTAGCACACAATTCGTGCGCCCATTCAGGCCCATTTTCTCTTGAAAGCAAGGTATTAAGTGTATGACTAATCTCATGCACACTCTCCGTGTTACTCGATAACACGCCTCTCATGACTAAAATCTTGCCCTTGATCAAAAGTTTTACTAAACACTGTTTTACTATTGATAAGTAAATAGTCTCCCTATGCACAGAAAAACAAAAAGAAGAAAAAAAAAACAAAAAACAACTTCAAATACAAGTTTCATTGCATTTTACCTTCCTTTGCTTTTTACTTCTATGAGGAGGGATCGCATAACAAACAGTCATGTAGGTTGTTATAGACAGGTACCGTGTTAGTCATGTAGGTAGAGAATTAAAAACCCACTTCTTTATACGTGATCATTAATCAATGGGTACAACAGTCGCCACACCAGAAACGGAATGGTAAAACAAAAAATATTTATGTATTACTAATGTGTGATTGCCTCATAGGCAAAACCAAGGTTTTAAAATCTACTTGTATGCAAAGGAAATGCAACATGCTAATTCAGATATATGTTGAAGTTGACGCTTATCAATGCTTACAGCAGACACATTGCTATTTTGTTTATTGCTTAAGATGGAAATCTACTTTGACATGAACTTTGGCCAGCTAGTAAAACATTTCCTCCCAGTTCGTTTTTAATTAGAACGCCCGACGCGACGTTCTGCAACAGCTAAAAGGGGTGCGGTGCTTTGCATAGACAAGCATACACAACAGCACAATGCACAACCAAATTAACTACGTTTATGACGATAATTACTTAAAAATTTTTCATTATGCTGCTTTTTCTCTGTTTGTTCCGACTTTGACTTGCTACCAAAAAATTAAATCAAGACCTTCATTTTACCATGTTAGTAGGCGCATTCTTCAACTCGTTGTTGTAAGTGCATTTTAATCTCTAGGTCTATGCACGCAAAGCCCAGGTGTGCATATGGCTTGGATGGTAAATAATTGTCAATTTTTATTTTCTTTCAAAAACTAACAGGTGTATTCACCGAGTAGAAGGAATTTTGCAAAAAAAAGAATAAAAGAAGTCTCAAACATCTGCATTTATGAAACAATTATCCTAGAGTCTCCTCTTATAAGAATGGCGTCTATTAGAAAACATAATTTTCATGATTAAAGAAAAAAAATGTTGTCTTACCATTGAGTAGTTCGTCCACTGTTGCTGTTATCCATCATGTTTACTACAAAAACGAAGAGCAAAATGGAAACGCTGAAATCTTTCATTTCACTGTTATTATTAAGACAAAATATTTTAACTATGTCTCCAAAATTAACTCACAATCTTTTAAGAAAGATAAAAATACTTTTACACAATACACCCAATAAATAATTCTTCAATATTCTCGTTAAATATTTGAAACAAATTATGTTTCACTAAACTGGTTTGGAAAGTCGCTTTCGCCAACACATACACGACACAATATTCACATCTTATTTTTTTATACAAAGCACTTTGGTTTCGATGATGCCTTCGGAAAGAGATACTAATCGAAACATTTGTTTTCGGGAGGATGTTTATTTAGTTACTTTAGTTAATTTAAAAGCTTTTATTTTGATTTAAGAAACCTAAACAAATAAAAATAAAATAAAACGAACAAAAAACAAACAAAATGTTTTTGTTGACTGGCGACGTAGCGTTATGATGACGTGAATAACACCATTCTACCGACGGAAGAGATAAAATAATTCTAAAAACAAGTCAAGAAAGAGAGAAGTGATTTGTGTTATTGTATATGTATAAGGTTCAGAGTTGTTTTTTTGTATTGGTGCTAAATCAAAATGGCCGAAAGCAGTCAAACACAAATAATGAATGTTAAGAGAGCATTTGATTTCCAGATTTAAAGTTCACCACATTATGCATACCCTTTGTACTTTCCCGAACGAATGGCAAAACTCCAACAGTAGAGGACTGTTCACATGAGCACGACCAACGAACGACGAATAGATCGAGAAATTTGTTTTAAGTATCTTACAAGTTACAACTTACAAGCATAAATTCCTCTCGAATATTTTAGGAATAGATGGAAATATAGTTCATACTCATTTTTGGGTGGATAAACTCTTATTTTTGTGCCTAAAACTTTGAAGATAGAGGAAAAAAATTTATTCGTTTTGAATAAATATCTAGCAGGTACAAACTGTCAAACTTTATTCTCGTTCCACATACAATCCCCACAACAACGAATAAATTTTTCGCACGTGTTTAACCTCAAAATCATTCCCCATTTTTGTTTTATATGTAAATTGTGTTTGTCATTCGTGACGAATGTAAAATACAAAAGTGAATGAAATGTCAAAATTAACTAGTATTCGTTCATTCGTCGTTCGTTTGTCGTTCTCATGTGATTAATACTTTATTCTCTTTCCACATACAATCCACAAGCCAAAAAATAAATTGTTCGAACAAAAAATTTTGTTGTTGTTTTGGATGCAAATTGTGTGCAGCTGTAGCTGTTACATATTAATGTCGTTTTCCAAAAACAAAATCTGGAGTGAATTGCAGAGTTGAAGTGACAGATTTGACATTTCTAGTATAGCTTATCTGTCAAAAAAATCACTTCAACTCTCCGATTTGAATTGGGATTGAATTTTGGAAAACGACATAATTATTCTTCTTGGGTCTCATCAAATTGACATTTGCTCTCCCTGTCGGGGTGATTTGGAACTCTATTAGGAATACAGAAAATTGATTGTTTTGACAGCCCATTCAATTTGTAATAGAGAATGATGATTTCTTCTTTTTAAAAATTTTTAAAAATAGATGACTTATCAATTGTTGCAAAAGCAATGCTAGCAATAGCATTAGAAAAGGTTTGAGATTGAATTATAAATTCAATATGGGTGCTGTATTACTGCTAACTTTGCTTCAAGTCTTCATCAGTTGTAATATTAATTTGCTAGCTTTGGTATACCTAATCAGCTTCTTCGAATAGCCATCTATTGCTGTGGATGAGTGTCAATAGAAAAATTCTCAGTCGTGTTTATAATCCCATTCCAAAGTATGTCTAACTTTGGATAGCTCTTAGAACAGTGTCCAACTCCAAATCGTATTTATAAAGACTTTCATCGCTATCTAAGGAATGTCCAGCTTTAGACACCGAAATTGGTTGTCTAAACTGTCGCTAAAGCGACATTTTGTACAACAAAAAACAATTTTGTTGAATATGTTATAAAACACTGTTGAGAGTGTTAAGATCGAAAAAATTAAGTAGTTTGAGGTGCAAAAATACTACTTTCAACAATTTCATTTATAAATAGAACAAATTTCTTCATTTTATGAGACTTGGAAAAGCTGTAACACAAAGTCAAATCAGCTGTTTTTTGGTCTAGTTCAAGTGCTACGCCACACTCTTTCAAAGCATTTTAGTTGTTATGCTCGTATATCAAAACACAAACAATGGTATACTGCATGGATACATCATGAACGCCTGCATTTAGTTTTTCGTTCAAAGTTGACAGTTTGAGGGGCTATTTAGACAACTGTTGGAATGTATTTATAAATACGAAATTGGCTGAGACTTGTCCAACACTTTAGACAGTTGTCTAAGGATGTTCTAAGCAGATTTTATAAATACGACTGTCTATTTTTAAATAATTTTGTTGGAAAAGTGGCAATTTCCATACAAAATGTCACTTAATGTGCCGCAGCTTAGTTCTACTTCTTGCCGCTCCGCGTCGTGATAACCAGTCCCAATTATTAATCAGTGGAAGACCCCATAGGTATGCAATTGAGTTTGACTTGAATTTCTTTCCAATGTGTGTTTACCGGAACTTCATGAAAAACGGTAAAAAGGTAATCGTCTATTACTCTATAGCTGGTATCTCCGTGAATTTATGTTAACATTTTTCCCGCGAATTCAAGTTAATAATATTTGCTTTTCAATTTAAATCCACTTAGATCTACCTAGTGAAAAACAATTTGATTGATGGAAATATTATATTTTGCTTTTCAATACGTGTTCTTTACAAATTAAAAACCCGTCTTTCAATTTTCTGTTTTTAAAAGGCAGTGTAGGGTGTTTGAAATTTCCTGTGTCAAAAGTGTGCTTCAACGTTTGTCGCTCGTTTCGGTTCAATAATTTAAGAAAAAACAAGTGCAATTTGAATAAATCAATGGTTTCTTTTTAAAAATAATGAAAAAAGTGAAGCGCGTCCTCAGCTCAATCGGTAGTGAAAAAAGAAAAAAAAAAAAATTAATAGGTATGTAAAGCCATTATCAGTCATAATATTCCCTCTTCTTTTTCCCATTTCGGTGCCGGTAGTTATTTTGTCTAATGGTAATCGGGTCGTTTATGGTTTTATTATTATTTTGTTTATTAAATGCATTCGGCTTTGGAAACCAAGCAAAGCGTCTTCTTCGGCTCAAAATAAGAAAGAAGTTAGTAGTGAAGATCAGTGCGTAGTGCGGTTTAAAGTGTTACTCTAATATTAATATTGGAGATTAAAAAGGGTTAATCGAAGATCCATAAGTGGTAAAATTATAATTCAATTTCCAAAAAAAAGTTCCCTCAAAACTGTGCAGTGTCGGTTTATGTATGCTTTTCAAATTCCTTTAAAAATTCCAGAGCATTGCTATGAAATTTGTTTTCCTCAGTGTAACCACAACCAGAAGATATGATTAAAAAGTCAGGTAAGTTTTATTATTTGTTAATGTAATTTATGCCTTTAAAATAAACATCGTTAAATTATATCT
The DNA here is from genome assembly GCA_949752695.1 of Melanostoma scalare. Lineage (NCBI taxonomy): Eukaryota > Metazoa > Arthropoda > Insecta > Diptera > Syrphidae > Melanostoma > Melanostoma scalare. The sequence goes on along the minus strand of OX456987.1, from coordinate 17,566,924 downwards.
CATCAAAAAAAAAAGCAATCTCCGACCTAGGTTGTTATTGCACTTTGATAGGTTTTATCAGTTGATCATGTTTTTCATTTAGAAGAACATTTAGATACCTACCAAGAACTTTTCAGCCTTTACATTGATGGTGTAGGATTCTACCAAGGAGTCCGATTTATTATTAGGGGACTATGAACCGTGATTAAAAATGTTCTAATTCACGCAAATCAGAAATTCCTTCCTATTCAATTTGCTTATAATCAAATTTCTTGTTTTGTTCCTTATTCGTTGGTCGTGCTGATGTGAATAATCCATTATTGTGTGGTGTGTGTGTGTGTGGTCTGCCCTCTTATTGTATCTCCTCTGTGATGGCCACATTATTATTTTAATTTTTACTTCAAATTCCTCAATCAAGATAATGTGTTTGGTGCAAATCTAAAATCAAGCATTTGTTTTAGGTCGGAGGAATTTCAATACGAGCCTCATCTAATATCGAAAATTGTACCCAATATCGAAAATTGTACCCATGTAGATAATTATTTCGTACCTATTAATCCAACAACATTTGCTGATGTCACAAGAAGCACGTTCCACAGCTGAACTTGCTTAAAAAACACCTGCTGATCCCGAGGTCCTGTCGAGCTATAGCAAATACCATAGTAGGATTCAAAATTGCATGAATAACACAAAAATTTGTGGTTGCTTCTTCAGATTGAGAATGACCACCGCGAACTGGAAAGTCAACTGCTTCTTCCCCACTGTGTTGAAAAGATTTCTTCAACTTCATTGCTGGCTTAAATAATATTGGTAAAAGAGAAAGGCTAGTCTAGTCTAGTTATTCTATACCATTATAAGGACAGTCATGACCTCCTGATGTGCGTTAGTTACCAAAAACAAACATTTTGGATTTGACAATTTTCTTCTTTTTGTAATCCTTCGCGCGCGCTTTTAGAATTTAAACACACTTACTTCTGTCACTTTCCATTGGACGAAAAGAACAGTTCAGGTTCCAGGAGCGTCCAGTAGCATTTTCAAATCGTTCCATTGGTGCAAAAAGATCACTTCTCATGATTCTGAGGAGTGATAGCCGCTTCTCGATTTGGAGTGAGAATCGGCTCAAGACGCACTAACACATGTTACTTAAAAGTCAAAAAGAAAATTTTCTGCAAGGAATATTTTTTAAGAGCCATAGGTGTTTCACTCACACAAAGGCAAAACTGAATAGAAAAAATGTTGGGTGTTCCATTGGTTTTTAAAATGAGTGCTTCCCCGAGTGGAAGCAATGGAAAGCGACATTAATTTATGTCGAGGAGAGGGCAAAGGGAATGGGCAACAGGAGCCGACATCTTTTGATAATCTACTGTTTGTTTATTAATTGTATTGTAGATATCCACACATTTTTGTATGTATATGACATTTTTATTGTGATGTCAACACTTCTTCACTTATTCGAAGAAGAGAAAATAATAAAAAAAAAAAAAATTGTTTTCGTGCTGTAATCGGGCGTTTTAATTTTTAATCAAGTTTAACTGTGCTGTATTGCTTTTATAATATCATTTAACTGTTTTATTTTACAATATAACAAATAACTCGTGTTTGCCTTTCTCTATTGAATATTTAAACATAGGTTCTACTAAAGAAAAACAGAAAAATTACGTTCAAAGTAAGTAAAACTTCAAAATTAAAAGGAAAAGTTGCATTATTAATTTAATAAACAGTGACAATTTGTTCATTGATGTAAACTATTGTGCTTACCTGCTGGCATAAAATTTCGAAGATTCGAGTAGTTTTGTATTGAACACACAGACATAATAGGTAGCTACTTCCGCAGGTGCCTTATCATTTTAGGTTTTGATAACTTTTCATTAGTGCTCGTTTTGCTTCGCTATTTTTCTTCAAATGCTAAAATGGCAATGGAAATGGTAATTTATATATGTTTAAAGATTCCTTCTCAATGAGAATTTCCGATATGTAATAAAAAAAAGATCGTAAGTGGTTGTTCTTAGCATAAAATGTGTAGAGTTTTCTTTATATTTTTACGTCTACGTGTGAGGATGTTGTCTACTAAAACTATTATAACTTTTCTCCAAAAATCCGTAGAATAATTAACCGCCTATTACAGAATGCCGCTAAATCTTTACCTAATGAAAATCATTTTTAAACGTTATGCTTTCATGTTTGTGAACAGAAAACAAATCGCAGAAAGACGAATCTCTTGGTGACGATCGTAGTGCGAATTGATCCATGCTTCTGCAACCAAATCTAAAAAAGAATACAGTGGAAGATATGTGTGGTTCAGTAAAAGTTTTTGTATAATAAAATTTTCCGACACTTTGTCGTTTGACAGCCTTGGACAGCTTTCAGTTATTCAAAAAAAGAAACAGCAGAGAGTTTCAGATTTGTATTTTTATGGTGCGCTGAGTTTATGCAGATGTGGACACCGCGGTCTCTAGTTGGAACCTATTGTGCCAAACCATGGTTGATTTCTAATCCTGAATAAGACCAAAAGTTAATCATTCTCTGCGGGTGAATGAGTTTCCACTTTCAATCCACTCTAAAAGGGGGAGAAGTGCTGTACATTCTGTAACGATATGCAGAGATGTTTCTTCATTTTCAAGGCAAAGTCTACAGATGGGCCCTTCGGCTGCAGGGCGGTGTTTTTTTTTTAGTGGCCGGTTAATAGTCTGGTCTAGTTTCTATGGTTTTCCTGTTGAGGTTCAATGAGAAGGAATTTCGATGTTTGTCGAATACATAAATATGTACTTACTTAGGTGGTCATTACAGTTCGGGGTGAACCTAATCCTCAACCTTCAACATGTTCAGATAACGACTTCGATTATGACCAAGCTCTCTCCATTTTGGCACTCTAAGGGGCCGGTTTGTTCAGAGCGGGTTAAATAAGCAATTTGGTAATCAAGGATTCTTCTTAATCCATGATTAAGAATCTGTGATTGTGTTTGTTCACCTTTTTCATAGTTTGGTTAGCAAATCATGGGTTATTCAAAAATCGTTCCATTTTCCAGTCTATATGTCAAAACTTAATCAAGGAAATTATTGAAAATACATAAATTTTTTGATGATAGAGTCTGCTTTTTACTTGTTCGTGCAATGATGGTAATTATAACTGATGATTTCGAGATACCCGTTTTTTTAGAAACAACCAAATCATTTCGGTTGTCAAAACTATCGAGATGTGAATTTAATTTTATTTTAGTTTCAAATGTATGTATATATGTATAGATATGTATGTATGTACATAGGTATGCCAAAAGATACTAAATGGAATTCCAATTTCTCCAAGGCCGAAGAGGAGAAATTAATTCGACTGGCCTTGGGAAAGAAGAATATGCAATAAATACATAGAATAACTTACTCCATTTCAAGTAATTCAGTGAAGCTCCTTATTGATTTCACAAAGATATTTTATGTGATGTCATTGATATGTCAGCCTGACAATTTTTTTATTTTGAATGGATGGTTGTGATTTGAACAAAAATCAGACCTGAACAAACTGAATTTTAGTTAATCGTTGTTTAAATGGAGCTAACCCAGAAAAATTGCCTGGCTAGCTAAATCTATGATTAAAAGCTCTGATCAGAGATTCCTTGATTAAACATTTAGTGAACAAACCGAATGATTATCATCTGGAATAATCATTGATTAGAAATAGCCAAGCTTGAACAAACCGGCCCTAAGTCGATTAAGGCAATCTTCCACTTGATTGCGCTACCTACGAGGTTTTACCCCTTCAGCAATTTTGCTGCAATGTGCAGGAAACCCTTCGAGCCGGAGCGTTGATGTCCATCCGCTCTACATAGCTCAGCCATCGAAGCCTCGCTATGCGTAATCTTCTAGATATGTCCATGTCGCGGTACAGCTCATACAGCTCGTTGTTGTATCTTCTTCTACCCACATTGTTTCCGCATACAGGACCAAAGATCATTCGTTTCATCAAGGTTTTCCCCTTCCACTTTCGGTAAGGTTCACACTTTTGCGCCGTAAAGTACGATTGGGATGTTTAAGGTTCTATGAAGGGTTACCTTGGTTTTTCTAGAGACGGTTTTGTTTCTCGATTTCCGTCTTAACCCAAAGAAGCAACGGTTGTAAGAGTAATTCTTCGTTTGGTATCCCCACTAATGTTGTTTTCTATTGTGGATCCAAGGTAGACGAAGTCATGTACTACCTCTGTCTATTGTGGCGTTTTGTCCAATTCGTCGATGTTCGCTGTCCTCTGTAAGGAAAGCAATTGTGAAGATCTCTCTTTTTTAGCATCAGATATTCGATACTGAGGTTCCATTCATCGGGTAGGATTTCTTTAGATTGGATTTATTTATTTATTTGGCTTATTTGCCACTTAAGAGCTGTGTATAATTTACATTTCACGTTATATAACATTCAATCTTGCTCTAGGAGTTTAATAAATAATGGACTTAACATCTTCACTAATTTGATTTTTAAAAAGATTTGAGTTATTGATATTCCTTAGATGATTTGGAAGGTTATTGAGAGGTTGGACTCCCATATAAAGAATGTTGGCCTGTTCTTTCGGTGTTCTGGTTCGGATTAACCATTCTTTCACGTTTCGCAAATTGTACTCGATACTTCTTCTTTATTGGGGGCATATGTTTTGTTTTATTTCGAATACAAATATGAAATATCATTGGTTTATATAAAGCCAAATTAGGCATTGACCAGATGATCAGCTGGTGCATGCTCCTTTCCAACTGGACTCCAGTTGCCTTGAAATATTTGACATCAAGGTCATCTGCACCCGCAGTCTTATTTGATTTAGGTTTGTATATGGCAAGCTAGACTTCTAGGTTCGTTATTGTGCTAAAATTAACAATTTCATTACCATCATAGCCCTTGTGTGCTAGAATCCAATGAAGGATAACAGAGTTTTTCGTAGCCAGTTCTATGAGTAGCACGGATGGCTTCTGAATAAGTTTAAATTTTATGACTAATGAGCTAAGTGCTTTAAGAGCAGCTCGGCTGTCTGAAAAGATGAAAATTGTTTTGTTTTTTTTTTGTGTTCGCCGAATTTATTACTATCGCACATTGATTGATAGTAGGGACTTCAGACTTGAATGTCGACGAATGATTAGCAAGACTTTATGAAAAGTTTGTTTTTGGTTTTTTTCCTGCGTGTGTTGTTAGGCCTAGGGTTTTTTCACTCTTATTAATCCACGGTTCTTGCACGAAGGCTACGTCGAGTCTGTTTTTTCTCAGCATTTGAGTTAAGACTGCCGACCGACGCTACCTTGACATGTTGGAGGATGATCTAGACAGGGTAAATGCATGCCTTCCTTTATGATAGTTTTTCGTAAATTTCTTAAATTAAATTAAATTAATACTGCATATCCATCCACAATGACGTCAAGAGAGTTCAGTAATGTGTTTGAATGCTTTGCGTTTTGTTAGCTAATCGTTTTTATACTTATTTTATCCTTGCAGCTTCGCCATTAAGCATAACTAGAAAAATATGACAAACCGCAAGCCAACTGCAATGTCACGCATGAAACAAGACTACTTGCGTCTCAAAAAGGATCCCGTGCCCTATATAACAGCTGAGCCATTGCCATCGAACCTGCTTGAATGGCATTACGTTGTTAAAGGTCCAGAAGATTCACCATATCAAGGTGGTTATTATCACGGAACACTTCTCTTCCCACGAGAATTTCCATTCAAACCACCCTCGATTTACATGCTTACACCAAATGGTCGTTTTAAAACAAACACTCGTCTTTGTTTGAGTATATCAGGTAATAAAATTATAAAAAAAAGACTTTACCACATTTCGACAGGTGTGATTATGTGATGTGATTATTTAAAGATTTCCATCCGGATACTTGGAACCCAACTTGGTCTGTCGGAACTATTCTGACAGGATTGCTTAGCTTCATGGTATGTACTACCAAAAAAAAAATTTATTAATAATAAAACTGTCATTAAAAAAAAAAAAAAAAACTAATAGCTGGAAAGTACTCCTACTCTTGGTTCAACGGAAAGTTCGCTATATGAAAAACAACAATATGCCAAGAAATCTTTGGCTTTCAACTTGAAAAACTCAAATTTTCGTGAGCTTTTTCCCCAAATTTGTGAAGAAATTAATGCTCGATTACAGAAACAACAACTTATTTTACAAGCCACAGCTGGAAATCAGTTAAGTACAGGCGCAGGCAATTCAACAGAGGGCGTGTTTGACGGCGGCGATCCAAAAAGCTTCAATAACAACATCATCAACGGACCTGTCCCACTTACTGATGATATAGAGTTCAACGAAAATTCCAAAAATGAAAGCACTAACACAAATAAAAATTCCAACTCCGATAGCTACTGCAATTGGCACTCGATATACTCCAATTTGGTTGCAATTATTAGTTTTGCAATTTTTGCACTTATTGTAAATTATGTGATTAAGAATTTAAATTAAGTACATAATATAGATCTATATATATATATATGAATAAATAAATAAATAAATATATATATTTATGCATATATATATATGTGTAAGTGTATGTATGTATATGTATATTGTATATTATATATTTATACATATATAAATATATAAATCAACCAAAACATAATTAACACAACTGTTGACTTTAAATTATTATTTTTGTTTTACGATCCATGAAGTTTTTCGCAAGCGGTTAATAAATTACAACTGAATTTGGGTCTTTGCATATTTGTTATTAAAAAATAGTTTAGGTCGCGCTAGTAACTTCTTAAAGCATTTTATTTCAATTCGCAATAAGTAAAAAGTGTAAAAAGAACATTAAGATCGTGCACAAAAAAAGAAGAAAAAAATAAACAATCAATTGAAATTTGTTGTTTATTTAAACAAAGGGTTTTCATTTTTTTATGTAAAAACGATTGGTGCATTTTTGTCGCAGCTTTGCGATCCTATAGCTATAACAAATCAATACTGACGCAAAACTAATTATTGTTATTGTGCTGATTATAGATCTGCTGAGTTGCGAAAATGTGCACCTAATCTGTGTCTGGGTATACTAGAAAAGCTGTCAGCAAAAGCTTGAAACTGATAGGTTTTTTGAAATTCGAAGGACACAAGTCTTATGCTAAGCAAAAACGTCCCAAATAACATGCAATACAATTGAAAGTTCGTAAGTGTGTTTTGAAAGTTGCAAAAGTTCACTTACATTTACGGAAAAAAAGCAACTTACTACGTTTTGGGACATTCTGATTTGAAGGGATTTTTTTGTCGGCATTTAGGAACTGTTCGTTTTGCATAATTTTTCCAAGGCTCGCGTTTAGGAATTGGCCCACTTACTCTCACAATCCTGAGTCCGATTAACGTTTCACCTACAAACAGAACAGACTTATGTAAGTGATTTCGGATTATTTCTCAGAACCGTCAGTTGTGTTTGTTTTGTACTTCCAACGGGATGAAGATTTAAATCAATGAAATATTTTAAAGTGTGAGCAGAAGTAGTCGATCTTGAAAGTGCTTCACAGTGCTCTATTTAATGCGCCCGACAGAGGGTAAACCTTCTCTGTTACTATAGGTTTGTTTGTTGAAGCCCTACGGTCGCCTACAAAGCGTTTTTTGAAAAACCTAAAATGTCAAATTGAGTGTTTTCTGAGACCTAGGGTTGCAATAATTAATTAGTAATTTTGAACATTTGTATAATGTTTTATACTGTAATGGTTTTATATGATTAAAAGTTTCAACACAAATTGCATTTTTTTAAATAATTCTGGCGGCTCTGCGATTTCTTGAATTTTCTGCCCCCCATCAAGAAAGTTTGCCCACCACTGGAAGAGGCTATCATGAAAGCATGTATCTCTGACAAAATCCGGTGATATGCGGTAAAAACTGGAACGAAATACCTTTCTATTTGAAAAGTAAACAAAAACAACCTATTTTAAACATAGATTCATCGGACGATGTTTATGTGTTTATATTCAATTGCCCGGTAATAAAAAGTATAAGTAATAAATAAATAATGCACTAAAAATAAAAATTTCAACTGCCTAACAAAAGGTAAGGAAAACATTACAAAGACTAGTGAACTGTGTTTTTGTTGCTAACTATGAAGATATGTTCCTTCTGCCGCTTATAGGTGAAATCCTTTCACCATCGCGTCGTGGAGGCATTCGTTCATTTATGGCATCTAGACCCTTGGCTTCTGCAAAAGACGTGATCTTATGGTTCGGGGCAAAGCCTTCCAATGCTATTGTAAACAAAATTGATAAATGTATTATATATTTTTATTTGTATAAAAAATACACCTACCATTTCTCAAAGAAGCTTTGCCGCCAGATAATGCCCCAACTGGCAAAGCACCAGTTGGTGTCAATCCTTTAAGTTCCAAAACCGACTCCGATTCCTCTCTGAAATATGCATTCCAGGTAAATAAAATCTATAATAGTTTGATTGAACCATCCCCCAATTTACCGTAATATTGAAAATACTCTGGACATTTTTCCGATTGCTCGAATCTTATTGCGAATGACTTCTTTCCGAAGTTGTGACATGTTTCCAGCTGCAATTGGTTCATTAAAGGAGAAAGAAATATTTTTTTTGTTAGATAATACTTAAATGATTGCTTTTCATTGGTTTTAATTAAAACTCCAAACGCACTGCATATTGTCAAAAGCATTTTCACAAACCGGGAGAAAAGTGGAAATTGCTATTTCTAGCACTGATTAGAAACAGAGGCGCAAGAAAAAAACACGACAAACTCAAAACGCTTACCGGGCCTAACTGGGACAAGTGTTATATTTTTCCTTAGCTCTATATATTTTTGTTTTTTTTTTTTGTTTGGAACACAAAAGTGAAGGACGAGGATACATATATGTATATTTTAAAAAGATTAACAAAATATTACTTATTTCACATGATATACAAACCTGCTTCCAGTTTATCATCTACTTGCGTTCCTACTAATTCATCATCCGAACAAATGCTCAAAACATTGACAAGCATTTCAGTAACCTGAATCAGAAATATAGGAATGTGTTTTATTTGAGTAGTCCAAACAAATGCAAGTTTGTATACCTTTTCACCAACAAATGGCAAGGACCATGTAAATACATCCATAAAGTTTGGAAGCCAATACGGATGGGGCGAACAATTGAACTGTCTTATATTCATAACGTTATTTTCATATTTAAGAACAGCTGCCTTTAGGAAAAACAAACAAACCGAAAAATATATTACATCCAATTTATTTTAAATCTTTAATTAAAAAAAAACACAAGTCGATGTACAAAACGTACCCATTGAAACGCTGACTTTAAAGAACATTTGTGTTTCTTGAGGGTGTCTGTCTCTGATGCTGTGTTCTCAGTATGTAGTTTTATTTTATTCAAAAAACTACTGTGTACCTATCTTTTAAGTTCTCATAAATTTCTTAAAAAAAGGCTGCGTTTCGACAAATGGTTGCCGCAATGAGACTCGATTTCCCTAAATGGCACGAAGAACCGACCAAGGTCGAAGATTAGTGTCAGACGATTTATTTCATTTATTCTTTATTCTTGCTGTCCAAAATTTTTGTTTGGGTTTGCCCTGCGCTCGCCACAAAGCTATTTTTGAAAAACCTCAGCTTACCCTGAATGTCAAACTGAGAGTTTTTTGAGCTTTGAGTTTGACTCCAACTCGCCCTATAGAAGCACTCAGTTTTGGCTGGGACGAGGCCAGGTAGGGAACATGGTTGTCAACTGGTATATTTTTTCTTCTTCAAATGACACTAGGTTTGTTCGTTGAAGGCCTAGGGACGCCACAAAGCGATTTTTGGAGAAACCTTAAGTCGCCCTGAATGTCAAAATGAGTGTTTTTTTTAGCACTAGGGTTGACCTAGGTTTTCCCTCAACTCGCCATAGGTTTTTGCTGTGGCGAGTTGAGTGCTGTCAAATGCCATATATGTACTTTTTTTTAATGATGGGGATGTGTGGTGATTTGTGGTTGTGTTTTTTAAAGACAGGAAAACCCAGGCCCCTATTGCGAGTGTCGTTTGGCTGTCGATACACGACGGTTGTCGACAGTCGAACATCGAAAATGAAATTTGGTATTGCGTATTCTTATTGTTCGATACTTTAAAATTGAATTCGGTAGTTATCGTCTGTATTTTTGCGTTCGACTATCACTGAAACTAACTCAAATATCAAATTATAGAATTTATTCACAATGACTGCTTTCATTATTCACAGCGAACAGAAATCCTTGTCGATAGAGATACGCAATACCAAAAGGAAAATATATCGAAGCTTTCGATCCTTGTCGCATCGAATGTTAGACGACACTCGCAATAAGGGCCCCAGGTTTTTTGACAACTCATAGGGTTGTCTAGAAAACCTGGGTCAACACTAGAGAAAGAAAGTCGAACGAACCTAGTGATGTGTGGCGATATTGTCGCTTAGTGTTTTTTGAGAACTGAAAGCCCAGGCTTTGTTGACAACTGATAGGGTTTTCAAGCTAACCTAGATCAACCCTGGGTAAAGTTCAACGAACAAACCTAATAACTGACTTTTACTTGAAGTAGTACGATGCTCTAACTAACTTAAAACATAAAGTTATCTACCCAGATGTTAAGAGTAAGTGTAAAATAGGAAAAATTGAAAGAACATCAGAAAATAGATAAAAGCTGATTCTGAATATTCAGCCTTATTATGAGTTTCACGTGAAATCATTCCCCTCGAAAAAGATCCCATTTCACTTTTCCCTTATTATGAGTTTCGGGGGGAAAATTTTCCATGTTCGAAAAATTTCTCTTATTATGAGCTATTTTTCCCCGTGAAATGTGAAAACGTTGGGAGCAATATTTCACTTATTTTTTCGAGGCGAACAAGTGAACAACAAAAGCGGAAAAATTGTAAGTCTGGAATTTTGTTCAGGGGAAACTCATAATAGCTTTTAAAATTCCGGGCGAACAAAAATGTTCCGGGCGAAAAGCTGTTCACGTGAAACTCATAATAAGGCTGATTATTTCTTTCTGCATATTCAAAAAAAAACTTTGCTTTGATTCCGTAACGTTTAAGGCGACTATCGTCTAAATTCTAGGTACCTACATACCAAAAAAAATAGTGCGTGGTGTCCCTCCGCGCGGAAGAAGTGAAACTTCCCAATGTGGAAATGAAAATATGTATGTACTTGTACATACATATGTAGGAATAGAAATTGATTTTTATAGAACTCATATTGTTTCTTTAAAAGAAAAAGAAAAGAGATGCATCGGAGCATTTTTTAACAGGATACTTAACACCACTTCATAGAACATTTTTTTTTTTTTTGGTGGAGATTAGAAGAGGAAAACGAGGATTATAAGTATGTATGTATAAATGTAAATGTATGTACATATGTATGTATGTATGTACATTGTTCATACATGGAATACAATGCCAGGATCCAGGAACCCTTCTGAAATCGTTGATTGGCCAGTGTCAGTGGTAGCTGATTAACAGACCAATGAAAACCGCAGTCTTAACACCTAAGCCCAAGACGGAGAACATTTACAAACATACACGTTTAGACATGGTCAAACATGTTTAGACATGTTCAAACGTGTTTAGACATGATAAAACATATTTAGACATGATCAAACATGCTCAGACATGATCAAACATGTTTAGACATGATACTGCATAAAATATTTTCTATCTTTTCTTTGGAGAAGAAAAGAAAACACATCACTAATCGACTTTTCATTTAGCAAATTAAATCATTTTCGCACGCACAGACACGATTTTCAAACACACACGGCACAAATTAATGTCGAATTCCTTTCAAAAAAAAAATCGACTGCAGTCGACTGCAGTCAATTTTTTTTTCAAAGGAATTCATTTAGGAGGAAAAAAATCGACTTCCCGTCGATCTCTTTTTTGAGACGGATTTGCACACAGATTTTCACACACACAACAATTTTGACAGATCGAAAACGGCAAACAAAAACATCAGCATATGAAAAAATTAAAGGAAGCAGAATTGTTTTGTATTTAGTTGTGAATTTGGAAAAGATTTGGTGAAAAAAAATATAAAAATTGTGTGCTTAACAATATGAATGTAATTGTTTTGTTCCATGGTGCTTGTTTTTCTACATTAGCCAGTTGGACACACACACATTCATAAAAAAAAAATCGCTACTTTTTTAATTTCCTAAATAGGGTCATGTCCCCAGTTGTCGAACACTTAGTGACTTGCAATAAAGTAATCGCTCACTGCCAGTCAACCTTCGATATTCAATAAACGAAGTTAAATTAATTAGATTCTCAAACTCAAACTTTATTTAATAAACTTAAATTTAATTCTGTAACTTTAACCGTTTTCTTATAAAACAATATAAACTGGAAAACAGTCCAATTCCCCAGTAATCGAACACTTGTTTCCTAAAGCCGAACATCAAGTTTCCTTATTTCGAACATGGTTTTTTGGGTTAAGACTAACATTTAATTACTACACAAAACAGACATTTTTAAAGTTTTCTCTATTTTAAATTATCCAAACATTTTTATTTATATTTTTATATTTTATATTTATTTTTATTTTTTTTTTTTATATTTTATATTTATTTTTATATTTTTTTTTATATAGGTATGTATATGTATATTTTCTCAATTTTATTGAAGCACATAAATCAGATAAGATTTGAAGAGTTGCACACAAAGTCTTTATTTTGAGCACAAAGTTGGGTGTACGTTAAATGGTTATGCTAAATAGTGACAACCTATATTTCTTATCTAAGCCATCATCTTTTCAATTATGACACCTACGTCATAATTGAAATTGTTAACTGTTCGAACAAAGGAAACCTAAAATTGTACTGAGTTTCCTTGATTCGAACACTGAAAAAAGGTGTTCGAATACTGGCCCCAAAGGTTTTGCTACTTTTATTGATAGAAAGACGTAAAAATTATTTAGTTTCTTATAACATGTAAGGCCTGAGCTTAAAAAAACTATTTTGATGAAGTTGCCTATATTCGAACACTAGTGTTCGAACAGGAAACTCACAACAATTTAGTTTCCTTTGATCGAACAGCTAAAATCTAGTAAGACTATTAACTTTTAAGATAAAATTTTAACGTAAATGAACTAAAATAAGCATTATATAACGAAAAAACCTTACAACATAAATATTTAGCTTCAATTGCCCCTTAAAATCATAGTTTCTCACGACACTTGCAACAGTCTGCTTCTTATATGGAAACCCACAATTGCCCTAATCTTTGAAAGCTAGTCACAAACTACTATTTTTTAAACGTTTACATTGGTTGTACTTGTGAGTTGTTTCTGAGGGTTCAAGAGTATAACACCCTTTACAATTTCGCATTAAAAGAAATTAAAAAAATGAGAAATAATGCAGTTTGAGCGATGTTTTTCAAAAAGTGTTCGACAACTGGGAGTGTTCGAATTTAGGCGACCTTACCCTACCCAAAAAAGAATCGAATTTAGTAGCGACTGCAGTCGACTGCAAATTGGTGAAAGGAAATCGACATAAGAGACTGCATAACGTACGTACATACATACATACATATGTATGTACATATGAAATGAAGTTCAAAAATATTAAACACTTCAAAAAGAATATTTTAAATTTTATTTTCTCCAAAAATATTCCCACCGAAAAACACATTTTACTACAATGGAATCGTTGGGATGAATGACGCGGAATTGATGACAGCAACTTATAAGCAGTGCCAAAAAATATGCAATCGATAATATTCCGTGTTAAACAATAACGCTTTCATGTTTGCAAGTCGCATAAGAAGTTTCACTTCAAAAATATTTCTGAGAACCGTCAATATCGTCAATCGACGATTGTGTACGTTAAAAGCAAAGTTTTATTCTTCGAGCCTAGTGAAAGTTAGAATAGCCCTGTTCACACTGTACAATTAGTTGGACAGACTTCGTTTGATGGAAGTTGGATGGTCTGATGTAGTTTGCGTTCACACTTATCAAGCTTGTCGTAAAACTTTATGTCACATACCCTTCCACTCCATCCAACTTCTAGATTTTTAAAATTTTTTGAAAACCATCCAACAAGTTGGACAAGCGGTCGTATGAAGGGTTCACACTATCAAGCATTGGTTTGTCAAGCCTAAGTCTGTCCAACTAATTGTACAGTGTGAACAGGGCTAATAGCTGAAAGTGAAGTTACATGAAGTAACCTTTTGGTTAGTCAATCAATGAAAGACTATTGAACGATAAAATCATTTGAAAAGTAACGGATAGCGTTCTTGATAGCAGTGCAAATAAACATTATGGCCCTGGCTCCTTCCTGTTTGTAGCTTACACTGAATTTTCTTTTACAACAAATTTTTAACAACAACCTTAAGCCATTCCTTCAAAATTAAAGTTTCTGAATTTGTTGGGCTTAATAAATAAGTACATACGACTAGATCCAAGCGTGCGTTTTATTTCAAGAACAAAAACAAGCAAAACTCACCTTATTGTTATATACATCCAAATAGTTTGGTGCCGAAAAAATTGTAATAAGCGAAGGAAATCCTGTTGCTTGGTTTTTTCTATACATACGGTATCTGTAAATAAATTTATAAGTTAAGAAAATGTATATTTGTTTAAAATTTGTACTTGAACTATTCCAAAAAAAGAGTCCGGCAGAGCTCATTAGCCGAGTTCACACTGTACAATTAGTTGGACAGACTTCGTTTGATGGATGTTGGATGGTCGGATGTAGTTTGCGTTCAGACTATCAAGCTTGTCGTCCAACTTTATGTTCCTCCGCTCCATCCAACTTCAAAGTTTTCGAAAATATTTGAAAGTCTTCCAACAAGTTAGTCAAGCGGTCGTCTGAGGGTTCACATTGTCATAGCATTGGTCGTCCAAGCCAAAGTCTGTCCAACTAATTGTACAGTGTGAACTCAGCTATTGCATATAATTTAAAAATGATCGCCCAAAGTTCAATTCTCTCTTAAATTATCTACAATTTATTGGCACTGTAGGTACTCTTTTTTCGAAGTATTTTAAGCTTGAGCTTACACATAGAAGTTACATATTATATCAATACAACCAAGGTATTAAACAAAAGGTTAGGATAGGAGCCGAATTATACGGCATCATCGAGTGAGTGAGCAGCATTTTTCCTTGGAAGTTCGCGTGATAAATTACACAGCCTTGTGGGCTATCCATCTAAAATAAATAAATAGGGTGGCGCAACAGAGCGAGGAGTCCCGGGGCCTAGCGCATTTCTCACAACCATTTCCTTGTGAGGGAATGGAGGGGACCTACAATTTTCTGCCGGTTCCGAACGGCTAATCGAGAAAGCGTTTTCATGGCAAATGAATTTACTAACGGAGGACTTGCCAATTCCTCGCGAAAGGCGATACCTGTGGAAACACATTTTCGTTTCGGTTGGCATTCGAACCACGAACCTCTGGGTTTACAGGCAGACATGCTAACCATCACGCCACGGGCTATCCATCTATTCATGTCAAATTATGTTACTGCATTGCTCTATAACGTGAGTGGCAGTTCCGAGCCCACATCCTTCAGTAAGGTATCTCTCGATAACGTGAGCGGTAATTCGGTCTCAGTATATTATTTAAGAAAAAAAGTTATGGAGGCTGAGTTCTACTTTCTATCGTGGAACGCTGGGTTTGCCATGGGTGTTTAGGTTTTTGTGAGAATAGACGGGACCTACTAGTTTTTGCCAATTCTGAACGGCTAAGAATTAAAGTGCTTTTTATGGCAGTGGAATCATTCTTAGATGCCTTACAAGATCCTCGCTCAAAGCAATACCCGCAGATGCTTGTTTTCAAGGGCACCTTTCGGTGAGGTAATTGAAGCGTTGTATATATAAACTATAGTAGGATGGGGTAGACTTTTGGACTGGCGGCGAACCTATTGTCTCCGGCACAACCTAGCAGTCTCCGTTCCAACCTATTGGTTTTACGCCATCGGTGTCCTCTAGTGCATAACAATGTTAAATTCCCTTTTTGACTTACTACTTTATGCTTATACAATGATTGTAGCAACGAATGAAGCTTTCAAAAAGCGACGTATAGCTTAATTTCATATTTAGTGTTTGAAGCTGTATAAATTACACAAACTCACCCAGCATCTTGAGCTTCATGCGCTCGCACTATTGAGAGAAGGTTGTTGTTTTGTAAAAAATCACAACACGCTGCATAGCTGTAAAGATATAAGCAGAAAGAATTTTAAAAAAAATCAAAATATACATGTTTATGTCGAGAAACGATTTTCAACCTGAAAAAATACGAACATCCGCGAACTGAGTTGTGTGTATAGAACTCTGTACTTTTTTCATTGCCAAAATCTTCAAGTGGATCGGACCATAAAATATCACACATAGGTCCATAAGCCGGAGGTTCTCTAAATCTATCCAACTGGAAGTGTGTTGATGATGTAGTGAAATTCAAGCTCGTTAATATCGATACGTACTTTGCGAATATCATCAAGTGTGTAAACTTCAGGTGAAAGCCCTCCATGGACGCACAAGAACTGTTGGTTTAGCAGAGCGGCGATGGGAAGACAGTCAAATGCTTCCATACAAGCATCGTAGATTCTCTCAGAATACTTTACTTTACCTTTCGATGATACGAATGATTTATAAATATATATTAAAATACTCGCACACGTACTTACATTCTTGCTTAAAGGTGAAGTACTCGGTTAAATGACGACACTCATGATTCCCACGAAGTAAGTACAACGTATTTGGATAACATATTTTGAGAGACCACAAATACAGGACGCACTAGAATAATTGTGATATGGGATATTTATATTCTCTTCGTGTCCAATGTTGTACAATATTATTTACTTCAATACTAAAATAACCTCTATCAACGTAGTCACCAAGGAAGAGATATTTTGTGGTCGCTGGTGGGCCGCCGACTTCGAATAATTTAACCAAGTCATAGAACTGTCCGTGGATGTCTCCACAAACTGAATTGAATTTTATAGTTTAGATTTTCGATATAATTTTCTTCATTATTTTCTATTTACCTGTAACAGGAGCCTCAATGTCTATCATGTTTTTTTCGGCACGAAGAAGGGTTGCTCCATCTCTTATAATTTGTAAGGCTGGCTCCTCTTCGATTCGGCCTTCAATTAAAAAGTGTTTTTTGAGTACGTCGAAATTTGGCTCACCAGTCTTTGCATCAAAAATTTCACTTGCTGTCAGTTTATGACTTGGAGGATATGGAACTTCTGTTGAAAGAAATACGAGAGTGTTATTCATTTCAAAAATCTTCCCGTAATATTTTAAAACGATATTTTCATTGATTTCAAAGAGAATAAACTGCCCTCTCGACCTGTCGAAAACTTGATACGCGTTTTACTTAAAACTAAATATTTCAAATCGACCAACATCATAACTTAAACAAAAACTTAAATTTTAAGCGGAAGTCAAGAAAAGACGAGACAGTGTGGGTTGCAAAAACCACTATAGTAGGTACTATACTCCCATGTTTAATACCTTGATTTATAAAAAAGTACCCTCCATTCCTTGTCAAAATATGGCTGAGATAAATTTGCTAGGCCCGAGAGCTCCCCGTGCTACCCTATTTATTTTATTTATTTACAATATATATTAGGAACCAGACTACAATTTTTTTGTGTATCTATCCAATCAAGGAAGTAAGAATGTTGCCAAGTTCTGCAAAACATAACCCACGTATTTTGTTTTAGAATAGACTTTTCTATACTCGTTATGCAGAGTGTTGTCTAGTTTGCAAATCGTGACAGATCATTTGAAGAATGATTTGGGTGGGTCTTTTTCCAATTTCGACATCACCTATCGGGTATTTAGGAAATGATTAAGGCTTTTATGTGTTCTGTGTACCCTGCTTTATGTAAACGGAAATCGTTCAGTCAAATCCCATCCCTTTTTTTTTAACCGCGCTATGAGCATCGTAGTCTCAAAAGAATCACAGCTATCGTCTTGTTTGCTTCACAATATACAAGGTGTCACGTTATTCGTATTACATACTTTGGGATGTGATTCTTGGTCTTATTCTTAGGATTAAATCATATGACAGAACTGCTTTTGAACTTTTGTGAATCATAATGTAGGAGAAAAACAGGGTCAAGTAGAGCATTCCACACTCGGGTGGTGCGGCTAAAATATGAATCTCTTTACTTGACTGTACGTCCGAAGTTGGGCTCAATGTAAAACTGATGAGCTTCAACGTTTCTCAAGCTAGTATTTTGTACTTTAATTATTATCCAACTAGTTCAAACTAATGAAATTTATTTATTTCATCAACAAGCTTAGCCTACAGATTACATTAAAATTAAAAATTTCTTACAACTAAAAATATTTCTATATAAAAGACTAGCGAACCGCTCCGGCTTCGGACGGGTACAATGCTGATACTAAATTCACTACAGAAAAACTGTGAACATTTAAATTTGGAGTAAAACAATTCCCCTTTCCCTATACCATGAAGATTTCCTGCTACATATATACTTATAAACCTTTCTCTTGAATCACTCTATTCGTTATAAAAAAAAACCGCATCAAAATCCGTCGCATAGATTTAAAAATCTAAGCATACATAGGGACATAGGGACAGAGAAAACGGCTTTGTTTTATACTATGTAGTGATGATGTTAGTGAGATATTAATTATCTATTATTATCAAATATATTAAACTATATGATTTTTAACTGACCCCTTGAAATATGGAAATCAATAAATTGATAAAATTCAGTAAAAGACTTAATATTGATCTTGCAATTGGTTCATTACAGCCAGCATGGTTTGTTCTATGCCCTGTATGAAATAGAAAAGAACTCTCTCTTAATACTCTCATTGGAGCATAGATTGGAATCATGGATAATAAGAAGGGGCTAATTATTCGGTAGCTCAACACGTCTAAATAGAATTTCATGAATGCGCCTTTTAGAATTGTGGGTTTTAAGTCCCAAAAGCTTACATCTACCAATAAATGATGGCTCGAAATTCCAAGGCAATTTGAAAAATATATATTTTGTAAAACGTCTCTGCACTCTTTCAATACCAAACTTACGCTGATTTTCAGCATAGAATGCAGCATAGACGACGGACTCAGAATGCAGCATAGACGACGGACTCCACACGACAACAGCATATTCAAGAACTGATCTAACTAAAGCGGTATAGAGAGAAACAAAAGTGTAAGGGTCGCGGAAGTCACAAGAGTTTCCTTGACAAATCCGGAAAGATAATTTGCTTTCGCAACAATATGTAATCTGGGTTGGGGACATAATCCCGAAAAAACTTTTCCCGAAATGCCAAAATCCCGAAAATCCATAATCCCGAAAACTCAAAATCCCGAAAATCCAAAATCCCGATAACCCACAATCCCGAAAATCCATAATCCCGAAAACCCACAATCCCGAAAATCCCGAAAGGTTTCGAAAGGAAAATTTGAGCAAATTTTTCATTTTATATCGTTTTTCGGGAAAACCTTTCGAGATTTCTATTTTGCATTAATTTGATATAAAAATATGTTTTTAAAGTTTGGTCGTCACGTGTAAGAAGAAATCTGTTTATTGGAATGATTACCTTAGTAAGTATCAGTGTTATCATTGTTCATAATGTTGTTCCGTTATTCTCGTTGCTTATCAGAACATAATCTTTTCATGTGCTCAGTGTCATTATTGTTTTGAAAGGTTCAAGTGAAAGTTATTGTGTGTTATACAAATATTTAGTTGAGTGTTAAATAATTAATTTTTTGTTGAAATAAATACGCCATTTAAAAAATAGTTTTGGTTAAAATTTTTTATTTTTCAAAATTGATTTTTTCGGGATTTTGGCCATTATTGATGTTTTCGGGATTATGAGTTTTCGGGAAAAGTCTGTTTCGGGATTTTGAATTTAACGTTTTCCATGTAATCTACGTGATAAGTAAAAGCTTATCATCGATAAATACACCAAGATCTTTTATTTGGTAACCCTCAATAAAGGGACTTGGTCTATGCAGTAGTTGTGGATAAGAGTATTTTGGGATCGTGTACAGGATAACACAAAACATTTACGTACATTTAACATCAAACAATTATTGGCACAGTGGTACCCGTGGTGTGATGGATAGCATGTCCGCCTGTTAATCCAGAGGTTCGAGTTCGAATCCCACCAGAGGCAAAAATGTTTTTTCTACGGGTATCGCCTTTCGCGAGGAATTGGCAAGTCCTCCGTTAGTATTCATTGCCATGAAAAGCGCTTTCTCGATTAGCCGTTCGGAACCGGCAGAAAATTGTAGGTCCCATCCATTCCCTCACAAGGGATGGTTGTGAGAAATGCGCTAGGCCCAGGGGCTCCTCGCTCTGTTGCGCCACCCTATTTATTTATTTTTATTTTTAACTATTGGCACACCATGTGTATAAGTTATGAGCACCTTTAAGCAATCTTCATAACAGTTAATTTGTCGAAAAAGCTTGAGATCATCAGCATACATCAAATAGTTACAGTGATTAAACTAATGAACAATATCATTAAGAAAAATTATGAAAAGGGTAGGTCCAAGATGACTTCCTTGTGGAACTCCAGGGGTGCAGGATATCAACCGAGAGGAAGCATTGTCAAGGCAAACTTTTAGAGATCTACCAAGTATGAAATCCACTTCAATTAAGAAGAACGAAAACCAAAATGGTCTAACTTCTTTATAAGAAGCCAATGGTTTAGAAGGTTTTACTGAAGTACGTGTAAATTGAGTCAACCTGTAATCCTTTCTCAATAGAATTGCTTGCAATAGATGTGAAATGCATTAGATTTGATGTAGTTGAACTACCAGTGACAAAACCATGCTAAAACTCTGTTATGTGTTCCTTGATGTCTTTCAATCCTAGATTTTACAATACTTTCAAAGAGTTTAGGAATAGATGAAAGTTTACAAATACCTCCATAGTTTACAACATTGTTTTTAACACCAGACTTAAATATAGGGACTAGAAATGCCATCTTCAATCGTCCAAAAATACACAAAAAGATTAAAAAGCCGGAGCCGGAAAAAATTTACAACAGAGCCAAAAGAGCAGCTATCACTCACTCAAATGAATGGTTTTTGAGTAATCTACTCTAAAAGTCAAATTTAAAAAAAAGTAGGATTTTTTCTTTAAATAAAATGTTTACAAAACTGTGCCGTACTGAGGTTCATTTTTTCTTTCAATAAATAATCATTGCCCTTTTTAGTTTTGCGTACAACACAGAAAACCAAACGAAAAAATCTTTTTTTAGTTTTTATAAGGCAAAATTTTGTAATTTTTTTTTTTAATTTGACTTTTAGAATTGATTATTCAAAAATCATTCGGTTAATTAGCTTGAATTAAAATGTTAATTAAAGAACAAAGTATTAGCTTTGCAGAACACTTTAGTATGTGGTAGAAAGTGGTTTAGTTGATTTCAAATAATTTTGTTTTCAGAATTAGGTCAATTCATGTTAAACTGCCCCTCCCGCCTAAATAGAGGGAGATGGACCCTCCCTATCCCATACGATTGTTTTCTTATAATAAACTAGGAATGATTCCGTCGCATTTGTTTATTCCAGGAGATTTTGAATTGCGTTGCTTCCTCATTTGTGGTAGTGTCAAAATGCTTTTATACATTGTACAAAATGTCCAGATAGCAGTAGTTTTCAGTATGAAGTATGATCTTTACAATTTATCCGTTTGTTGGATCAATCATGACCCTTAATGTGGACCCTAAACTTTCCTCCTGTTCAGCTCTTGTTCACACCACAATTTCCACCGAAAAAAGCTTATTGTCGAAACTTTAAGAATGCTTCCATAACTGAGGAGCGATCTGCTTATGTGGAGAGCGGTGAGAAAAGACTGAAAACCTTTCCTGCAACCTGATATTCTTATTTTATAAGGGTGAAAGCATTATTTTTGCTCCTGAACTTCAATAAGAAAGTTGTTATTTCAAGGCATTGTAAATGGTCATAAGGCACACCTCACGATCACGATGCTTTTATCACCGGAAAAACAAAGAGGAAAAATTTCATGAACAGTACCCTAGTAACAATTTAGCTTTCAAAATGGTCAAAGGAAATTATCCTCTGTAATAACAATTAGAATTTTTATGGAACCCAATTGGCGCATACAATTTACGGTCCTTAATGAGTAGTGTGTTTTGGGGGAGTCTGGACCCACCCAACCGCCCAAGGCATTGGTCTATCAAAAAGACACATTTGTATAAGGAGTAAAGGCAGTCTAGCTACTTTTAGGGTTACCAACGCTGACATCTTTTTGGTTGGTGATTATCAGTTGGATGCTCCAATTGCGGTTAAGGTTGCTCCAATTGCGGT
Organism: Melanostoma scalare; assembly: GCA_949752695.1. Classification (NCBI taxonomy): domain Eukaryota; kingdom Metazoa; phylum Arthropoda; class Insecta; order Diptera; family Syrphidae; genus Melanostoma; species Melanostoma scalare. Next base: position 17,544,706 of record OX456987.1, on the reverse strand, counting down.
TAAGAGTGATTTGTGTTGGACGTAGGGAGACGTATGTAGGTATTTTTATATGTTTGTTTATAGATATGTACATACAATATAATTTATAGTAGGGAGTTACAATCGTGGTGACGAATTCATGTTATATCATGTTATGCTCGCATATACATATATGTATATTAATTTTACATTTTGAAAAGTATTGTGAGAGTGCTGGTAGTTAAAAATTTAGATTTAGATGATTATAAGTCTGTGAGACTAGATTTTTAACATATTACATATGTGTTGGTGTTTATGTGCAATACATAGGTATACCTTTGTTAGTTTGTAATCGCTTAGAGTTGCCAATACCAGGTGTTTTTAGGTGTTTTGTGAATGTTTAAAAAGGAGTATCAAGCATTTAATACAATCTAGTACGCTTTTCCCTTAATAGTTCTATATCTATTCTACGCCATGCTACATTTTGTACTGTATAATACTACTTTTTTAGATTGTAGCACAATTTTTCTTACTAATGGGGTTAACACTGATAATTAATTTCCTTATAAAAATTTGATGTTTGTCGTCTTTCGGTTAGTTCTTTGTGAAACATTTATGGATAAGCAACAATCGTGCAGTCTATTATATAATCATAAGATTGTTTACTTATTATAAACAAAACCATTATTTCACAGTTATTTAGTTCGATAAAAGTGAAACTTTTCCAAGAATATTGTTTAAATATCTAATATAAACATAACAAAAATAAAAACACTATTCCCAGTCCGTTAAAAGTGAATATTTTCCAAGAATAATAACGTTCAAGTACTAAAAACTTTTTGCAAACATTCTTTTGTAAAATCTGTGTCGATCTCTAAACAAATATGTTTACTTGCGAACACTGTCAAACCACCTTTACTAGACGGGATAGTCTTGTTCGTCATAGGCAGATGAATCATGAGAAAAAAGTTTCAATTCTGTGTGATAAATGTGGTACGTTTTTTGATAACGCTAGGAATTATAGCTACCACATGAAGAAAAATCATCATGAATTCGTTTCACTTAACACAATATTGAAAAAAAGGAAAAACTCTCAATCTGGTGTGCAAAACAAACGGATTAAAATTGAGGATGATTTGAATGATGAAGTTAAACATTGCAATATTTGTAAGCTGAATATTAGGAAATCAATGTTTCAAGGGCACCTAAAGAGTGATTCGCATAAAACAAATGCTTGTAGTAAGCATGATGGGTATGGAGGAAATGTTGAAACTATATCTACGGCTTTTAAGAATCGCATAAAAAGCTATAGAGTTCGAGATTGCAATCGTCAAATTGATTATAAGGACTTTATGAAGAAGCAAGAAACTATTATAATAGAACTTGTAAAGAAAACAATGGAGGTCGAAAGTGTTATAAAAGTAGCTTTTGAAATGTTTGGACTATATGTAAAAGATAATGCTAATGAAATGATGACTGACATTAAATCATTTAACACAAAATATAAGATCATAAACCAGTCAAGTGATTTAAAAGAAATGTATAACACGTTTACTGGAGACATCATAACCAAGAGTGAAGAATTTCAGGAGCGTGATAGTGGATGGGCCTTACAAGATGTACTTTACCTTGAAATCAACATAAATAAATACAACCCTATGCATGGATCATCGTATATCGAATTACCAAGGAATATACAATTGAAAAAAGCTATCATCAATGTAAAAAATAATGATAATGCATGTTTTGCCTGGGCTATTGTATCGGCTCTACATCCCTCTAACCATCATGCAGATCGAGTTTCTTCATATCCTCATTACTCAGGAGTTCTTAATTTAAGCGGTATAAAATTCCCGATGGATATAAAAAAAATTCACCAATTTGAAAAACTTAATAATTTAAGTGTTAATGTGTATGGCTTAGAAAATAATACTATTGTAGGACCTGTGTTTTATACTAGTGATAAAAAGAAAAAGCATATAAACTTATTATATATAGAAAATGGTGAAAACAGACATTACTGTTGGATTAAAAACTTAAATAGACTAGTAAGCACCCAAATTTCTAAACATAAATGTACAAAATGGTTATGTGATGGATGTTTAATATACTTCCGCTGTAAAGCTTCTCTTAATGAACATCTCAAACATGATTGCAATAAGGTGCATACAGTATTACCAACCGAAGATAATAACATTTTAAAATTTAAAAACTTTAATAAGAAAATGCGAGTTCCATTTGTAATTTATGCAGATTTTGAAGCAGCTTTAAAACCAATAAAAACTTGTTCGCCAAATCCATTAGTCTCATTTTCGAATAACGTTCAACTTCATGAACCTTTTAGCTTTGCTTATTATATTAAATGTAATTTTGATGATTCGTTAAGTAAATTTATATTATACCGGGGTGATAACTGTCCCAAAGTTTTTATGAATAATTTGATAGATGAAGCACAGCGTATTCAATTAATATTAAGAGAAGAGACTCCAATGAAAAAATTAACTGATGTGGAAAAAGACAATTTTAAAAATTCTAAAACCTGTTTTATATGTGATGATATTTTAAATGAAAATCGAGTAAGAGATCATGATCATCTCACAGGAGAATTTCGAGGTGCTGCACATTCTGAATGTAATTTGAAATATCAAATACCCAATTTCATTCCAGTTATATTACATAACTTAAGTGGTTATGATTCACACTTCATTGTTAAAGAATTTGGTGATAATGATGAAAAAATTGATGTTATACCCACTAATAAAGAACGATATATCTCCTTTACTAAATACATTAAAGGGAATACTTTTAAAAGTAGTATTCAACTTAGGTTTATAGATTCCTTTAGGTTTATGGCTTCTAGTATTGAGGAACTGTCAGAGAATTTAAATTCAGAACAATTTATTGAAACTAAAAAGGCTTTCCCAGAAGAGGATATGTTTAATCTAGCTACTAAAAAAGGTATTTTTCCATATGAATATGTTACATCATCTTTAAAACTTGAAGAAACTCATCTTCCTCCAAAGTCAGCTTTTTATAGCACTTTAAAATCTAGAAATATAACTAATGACGATTATTTGCATGCTCAAACAGTATGGAATACCTTCAATATAAAGACATTAGGAGAATACAGCGATGTTTATTTAAAAACTGATGTTATGCTTCTAGCAGATGTTTTTGAAAATTTCCGGAATGTTTGTATTAAAACATATGATCTTGATCCCTGTCAGTATTATACAGCACCAGGTCTAAGCTGGGATGCAATGCTGAAAAGTACAAAAGTGGAATTAGAACTTTTTACTGATATTGATATGACTCATTTTATACAAAAAGGAATAAGAGGTGGTTTAAGCCAATGCAGTGGAAGATATGCTAAGGCTAATAATAAATATATGCCAAACTTTGATGAGAATAAAAAATCGACTTTTTTAGGGTATTTCGATGCAAATAATTTGTATGGATGGGCAATGAGTCAATATCTTCCCATCAACAAGTTTCGATGGTTAAATGAAAATGAATTTAAAAGTTTAAATATAGAATCAATACCTGATGACTCAAATAAAGGTTATATTTTGTGTGTAGATTTAGATTATCCTGATTATTTACATGATTTACATAATGAACTGCCATTTTGCCCTGAAAACATGAAACCACCATATAAAAGTTCTAAAAATTCAAAATTAATTGCAAATCAATTTAATAAAACACGATATGTTATTCACTACCGAAACCTTAAACAATGTGTATCAAACGGTTTAGTATTGAAAAAAGTACATAAAGTTCTAGAGTTCAATCAAAATGCATGGTTAAAATCGTATATCGATCTTAATACACGTTTAAGAACTCAATCAAGTAATGATTTCGAGAAAGACTTTTATAAACTTATGAATAACAGTGTTTTTGGGAAAACAATGGAAAATGTTGATAAAAGAGTTGATGTAAAACTAATCACAAAATGGGATAATAATGGTAAACGTATGGGAGCAAATTCGCTTATATGTAAACCAAATTTTCATAGTAGATCGATTATACATGAGAACTTAGTTGTCATTCAAATGAATCGATTGAAGGTTAAGTATGATAAGCCTACATACATTGGATTTTCTATTCTAGATTTATCTAAGACCTTAATGTATGACTTCCATTACAATTTTATGAAAGATAAATATGGCGATAAGCTGCAACTATTATATACTGATACTGATTCACTTATTTATGAATTCAAAACAGAGGATTTGTATGATGATATAAACAAAAATTTAACCTATTTTGATACGAGTGATTATCCAGAGAATAATAAATATAATATTCCTAGAGTGAATAAGAAAGTCTTAGGAAAGTTTAAAGACGAGTGTTCAGGCAAATTGGTCCTTGAATTTGTAGGCACCAAATCGAAATCATATTGTATTGTCACTGAAGATGATATAGTTAAGAAAATAAAAGGGATTCAGAAAAATATTGTAGCAAATGAGATAACCTTAAATGATTTTAGAGATTGCCTAAATAACCCGTC